>OX411716.1:30984474-31604291 GCA_948252095.1 Dicycla oo
TGTCTTCAAGTCTTTAATGTCAATGCACCTTAGCTTGGCACCGATTTCAGAAGAAGTTACGTTTTTATGAAAGTTATTTTATTCGTTTTAGGTTTTTAAAGTCGGTTTTTACTTTTTCAAAGTAATTTTTTAGAAATTATTTATTTACACTTAGACACGTTCCTCCACGAAAATAGCTTTCCCGACTGAAAAAGACATGGTTCCAATTAATTTTTACATACCAACAACCTTATTTCGTTTCCGGTACTTGATATTTAATACGACGTGACGTTGGAAATTATAAATTTTTCTTTCATCAATGGAATCGGCAGATAATGTTACATTTATCAATGATACCCAATGATATGATGTTTGAGCTGCGCGATTACTGACAAATGCGTGCACTGGAAGGTCCTCTCAATCTGTGTGGTTCTTTCCTCAAAAGACCATTTCAGACACCAATCTACATGGTCTTCACATGAACTGACCAAGATTATGTTTGGACTTTATAAGAGACTGTGACCTCTGAATTTGTTTCGGCCTTTCTTCTCAGAGTAGTCAGATAGGAAACGCCGACCTCATCTAGTTTAAAAAAAAAACATGATTGACTTGTAAAAGTGTTTGTAAAAACCTACTTACAAAAATAAAATCATTTATATAGATATTCCGTGAAATTAGTATGTACTTTAAACACAGGACAACAAGATATTCTGATATTGACATTTTGATTTTTGTTCCACGAATGAACTATTTGTGTTTATTTTTTTCGCGTACATTCGTCTGTCCTGGATATGACAATCAGGCTAATAGTGCGGGGTCAAAGAATTATTTGCCAAGGATAAAGGTGCGTTTCCACTGACGTGGAGCTGAGTGGAATGGAGAGGAGCGGATCGTGAATTGACCAATCACAGTGCTAGAAGTCCCCACTCCGCGTCAGTGGAAACAGTGTAAGTGGAGTGGAACGGTCTTTCAAATAAATATATATGAACCTACCATATATGGCCTCGAGCCGGACAGAACAGAGCAGGGCAGTCCGACTAACCACAGTGCTCGAGTGCACAGTACCGCTCCGCTCCACTTCAGTGGAAACACTTGCCACTTTTCACTGCTCTTCTCCGCTTCGCTCCCCCCAGCTCTGCGTCAGTGGAAACGCACTTTAAGGGTGGGCTAGAGAATGTAAATGTTGACGTCACTGCTTCTTAATGTACTTAGACTTTTATACTTCTACAAACATTGTAGTAGGCATATAGTAGATATTAGTGGAGATTTTTTTCAATTCAAACAATTGAAACATTTATTATAATGATTACGAGAAGACCTGTTCTGATGTAGCGGTGGAAGAAGAAACAACATAATCATAATCAGTCAGCAATGTTCCCACTGCTGAAACACGGGGCTCTCTGTGACAAGGAGTGATCCGTAATCCACCACGCGGGCAATTAGGGTTCGTGTACCTATAACACATGATGTATTCGATTTTTTTTTATTCTTGGACATGCCAGTTTCCTCACGATGTCTTCCTTCACCGTTTCGAGAGCAGTTGTAATAAAATAAGTTACACAAAGTGCCTACCTGGGTTCAAACTTACGACCGACTCGACTTCGCGACTTCTAAGTCGCGGATGTTTCCACTGGGGCTCCACTGCTCGTGAAGAAACCGAATGATCAACAAAATTTGCCAAATTCCAAACTGGATAAATAAACCTGTGCATTTCGGAATGCCTAATCTACAAATTAAAATAGCGTAATCCTATTCTTTGTACAACTTCTTAAGGAAAATTCTTCTCACACACGGAGGGTCATCAGAGGAAATGTAAATCTACCCTCAACATAAATTACTTTAAGGAAGTTGGTCTAACAAGCCGTCGAGTACATCTCTAGTGAATAAAGAGGGTAGTTATAAATCTTTGCGTTTGTTCTGCGGGTGAAAGATGAAAAAAGTAGATTTGAGGGTAGGTAGTCGGGTTTTTATTGCTATTACATGGTCAGTTAAGTTGTGGATTTGTTTTCGGTTAATTAGGATAGATTGGAGAGAAAAAGGCGTCAGCGTCATCGTGATTTTAGTAACAACATCAATTTTATGATAAAAATTGAATTGAATGAAATGTGACTAACAAAAGGTACGAGGCTGATGTGAGTGGAAACGCCGGGAGGGAACGCCCTTGACAGATTGATAGTGACATTATTGGTGATGTTTTTCGAAAAGGTCAGGTGCGTAGTAGTTGCAACCAGCGTGCGTGTATAACCAGATGTATAAACGTAAAAGAGGCAAAAGGAGTATGAAAGGATACGATCCTTTTGCCTCGTTTACGTTTTGCAGGTGGCGTTCTGTAGTTTTTGCGTACTCCTATGAGAAGAAGGCGTGAGTATGTATGTATCAATTTTATAGTTTGACCAAGATCGGTGTACCGCGCCTTAGGAATGCGTGGCGAGGCGGGGTGCAGCGCTGGCGAATGAGCGGTGGGACGCAGTGAGCGTTGACGAATGAGCGGCCTGCACTGCCCCCCGTCTCCTATGGCGCGGTATAGCGGTCTTGGTCAAACTGTACTACTAATCCTGTTGCAATAATAACAGTTTTGAATATTTTTTATGTCCAAAGAATTTATTCGTAATTGTTAGTACTTATGTAAGTGTAGGTGCCTAACTGTGCTTTTCATTTTAGCTATGCAGAATACTTTAAAACTATTGAAGAAATCTAGATTGCTTATTTTTAGAGACTGTCACTTGAAAACCTTTTTAAAAAAATCAATTTCAACTATTGTCCAAAAACATCAAAGTATTGCCGATGAGATTTCACAAATATTGACTAAATCTTGGATGAGTTTGTAAACTTTGTATAAAAACTAATTTTAATGTCTAGACATCGTCAATTTCGATCAAAGACATGTTAATAGCACTTTTCTAAGAATTTGAGTAACAGATATTCGGACATCATTTTAATGTTTACGCTAACTTATGGAATCTCGAGTAGTAAGTAGATGAGAATGATTGAAGATAATATTTTTATAAAGACGAGCCGATATGTGTCATTACTTGATATTCGCGACCCTAGAACCTAGAAGAACCCTAAGACCCTAGAAGTCGCAGCAATGTTCTTAAATTTTAACCCACATAAACTCCTTCCTTCTCTTTCTTTTTCGAATGATTTTTCCGATATCTTGGAATACATTACAGCATTACAGATAGAATGTTTCGAGTAAGGCACGAAGATGCCTATTCCCAGTTAAGAATTATTAAAGCTGGCGTGCCTCAAGGTAGTGTGCTGGGTCCAGTCTTCTATCTGTTGTAAACGTATCATATACCAGAGCTGGAAAATAATACTATTGCAACCTTTGTAGACAACACTGCCATTATGACTATAGGGTCATGCCACAAGGAAGCAGTCGAAAAGGTGCAAATCGCTGTAAATAAAGTTCGTGACAGAGCACAAAAATGGGTAATCAAATTAAATAAATCAAAGTCACTTCACATTGAATTCACCAACAAGAATATTGTGATTACCACCCTGGCTTCATAAATGGCCAACAAGTGTCATACACAAACACAGCCAAATATCTTGGCATAACGAAAGAACTAGACATGCTTTTTAAAAACATGTATTGGTTGATTGGACTGAATTCCTGTCTATCGATACATAACAAAATGTTATTATATAAGGGTATTCTCATGCCGATATGCTGTACTAAACCGACCAATATCAAAGTCATACAGACATTCCAAAATAAGGTAAGTACTCATACTCAGAAGTATTGTTAACGCGCCCTGGTGTATAAGAAATGACGACCTTCATCGTGACCTTAAAATGGAACCCGTCACCAACATAATTCAAAAATCTGCTGAGGCCCATGAACCCGGCCGACTGAATTGACGTTAAGGCAATAAATACCACCACTCGATGAGTCGAGTCTAATAAGTTGTCGAAGTCTTTCAGTTTCTCAGATTAAGAACGCCAAAGTTGGCAATTTAACGCAACAAATCACGGTCCAAATGTAATAGGGGCTTTAAGTTCAAATCGTCACCGTAATAAAATGCCTAGTTAAGTTTAAAATAGTCCTTCCGCAGTCTATTATAAAAACGAACAGGTCTAAGCATGTGGTAAAAAGAAAAACTTTCTTTCAAGAATACTGCGTGAGAGATTAAGGAACTAACTACACTTATTCAACTTTCTAACTGGTGTTTTCTATGTAAAAAAGCTAAATGTAATTAGTTCCTATGTCCTTTTAGTTTTACCTGGAAACTTAAATGCTATTATTTTAATGTACCTAAAGGCGACTGTCATTTTTAAACTGTGGTACGTAATTATCACTTTCTGTAACATTTTCGCTGCTGTTTATAAAGTTATCAGGTTTGCAAAGAGTTTAGTTTCTTAATACCAGGCAGTATACTATAATGGAAAATAATAAGAACGAGGATAATATCACGCCTGTTTCCCCGAAGGGTAAGGCAGAGGTACCATTATAATCAGCTTGTAATGTTCCCTCTGCTGGGACACAGGCGTCCTCTCTGTGAGAGGGAGTGGGCCGTAATCCACCACGCGGGCCCCGTACGAGTTGGAAGATGTCACATGTCTTCGAATTTTTGGTTCTAGGACATGCCGATTTCCTCACGATGTTTTAGGTAAAGTAAATGAATGAGTCGTTTGGTATTTACAACAACAAGTGGATTAGAAAAAAAAAATCGATACAGATTACCGTGCGTAAGGATGTAACTTATAATTACGGCAGCTATAATTTTTGCATACTACTCCTTAAGCTACGGTTTCCTTGAAGAGTGGTCACCGCACTTAATTGCCGCGGTGACGGCTGTCATGGTAATGATGACAGCAGCAAAGATTTAAATCGTTAGATTCGCTCTACCGCTAAAAGATAATCGCATTTCTGATTCGTTTTGACACTTCTGACACACATTGACGTAGTGACTGTTATGGAAACGCTATTTAATAATGTGTGAGCTCACTCTTCTCAGTATGAACACTTTTTCTTGTGACAAATTACGGTGAGGGCAAATCTAGCGATTTAAATGTTTGGGCAGCGGGGTTTGACTTAATGTCAAATACTGGTGAAAATGACATATTTTCATGACGGCCGTTATGAACCGCCTTCCTAGGAAACCAAAACTTTATACTTTGCTAAAAGTAGGCACAAGTAATAGACAGCCAGTCATTTACCTAAAACAATATGGATGATAACTAAATTTTTTTTTGTCCGTCATGTAGATTATTAAAAAATATTGGACATGTATTTTTTCTAATTTTACTTAATCAAAAGATTACGGCGTTACATTCAGTTAAAATGTGGCATGACGTCACGCCTTGGTAGATTTTATACGTAGAAGTGACGTAGCGAGTCATCACTCCCGAAATGCGTGTTATGTAAGCCATTTTTTATCAATATGATAAAGCAATAAATACGTGTCTAATATTTTTTTATTATCTGACTGACGGACTAAATAGAATTTCTTTTTTTTACCCAGGCATCATCCCTATTCCCCTATTTCCCTATTAATTGGCTTTAGCTAGGCTGCATGATATTCAGTCGTATTAAACCATGCATAATAATTTAAATTACTTCCTAAATGAACTTGTTCTTATTAAAACAACACAATTCAGAAATCAAATTAACAAAATTGCTTTAATTAAATGTCTTAAAATGTCTAAGACTTTTCCTCTTTCTTTGTTCTTCATTGTGAAAAGAAAGAAATAACAGACCATTGTGATATTTTCATTTATTTGTGTATTTGATGCCTTTTTTTGTTAGGTTACTGAACTACCTTTCAAGATGTTACTCACAAGGTCCCCACTATAAAACTGAAGTAGTTGATTTGCTTAGTAATATTAATTACTTTGCATTTTATTGTATAGAATCAAGTTCTACTAATTTAAGAGATAGATGTGCGTGAGTTAGTTGCGCCATTTCTTCTCCTCAGCTAAAACATTAGAAAGTGGTGAAGGGCGGGCGTTTTGGGGGACTGTCTTATTTAATTTTGACGTTCGAAAAGTTCTGATTCTTAGGCCGTTTGTCCACCGCCGCTTCAAACGACGTCAATGGGATGTCAACGATTTACGCGATTATTTAAACTAACAGTATTAGCCTAATTTAAATATATGTGTTTTGATTTTGTAGCAAAACAGAAAAATATCAGTCGAAAAATATGTATTTAGTGTAAAATATTATTCAAAAACTACCGCATGTGTTTGCGTGAAAACGGGAATACATTGAATAGCAAACCTGGCGCTCTCTAGCATAAACTATTCTTCATTTCAAATTACTATTTGAAATGAAGAATAGTTTATGCCGGTAGTCCGGCACGTAAGAAATACTTTTTAGGAACAAAAAATAATGTACAGACGCCAGCACATCAAGCTACTACAATCTGTCAGATTTCTTTAATAGATTTTCGACTTTATTGCTAAAGCATTAGGTTCAAGGTTGATTGGGAAAATCTGACAGTTTCGGGTAGGTTGACCTGCTGGCGTCTGTACATACTATCGACGAAACTTACATCTGACCAATTTGAAAACAAAATCCCGTGCACAAGATGACTTAATGAATGATCTAAGTAAATGTGTAGATAATAATAATAATAATATGTACAAAATATTTAATAATAGGTACAAGATAGGAAATAATTAAACACATATATTACAAGAAAAGTTTACAAAATGCTCTTCCTCTCTCCTAATATAAAATTTTGCTGTGACCGACAGGGTCCATAATTGTTTCTATTTATTCATCTTACCACATGTATGTGTAATTATGGATTTCAATAAACAATTTGATATTTGAGATCTGTTAGCCAGCGTTACTATAGTGGCCGACCGCTCTAAGCAATTATAGTCCTTACGGATTATAGATGTTCGTTTCTCCGATTGTACGTTAATCGTACGCAATGTACGTAATATAAATGATCTTGCTCCCCCGCATCTTCTAATTAACCTCAAACATTTCACCACGGACTGTTTAAGTGAGTTGGTAGAAAGGAGATCACCCATTTTGGGATATATTTTTGTCTTGGCGGCCGTCTATATTAATTACATATTTATAAAGTACACATAGAACGCGTTATATTTTATTAAGGCATCAAAGTCGAGAAAAATTAGGGTTCAGAGATAAGAATTAGAACGTCGGCGACGAGAAAGGTACTGTGGTGAGAAATTATAAATAGATTACAGCGTTTTCGCCATACAAAGAAATGTTTTTACTACTTCCATAATTCAAAATGTAATTCAGTCCTGGCCGCCGCGCCGGTTCTTTATTTTTATTCCAAATCGCCGAACAAAATGCTAAACAATTAATTTCTTTTCTTTAGCTCTCATTCATAGACTTTGCATGCATAAAATATCCCGCTAAACATATGCTTCCCTCGCTATAACAAAACAGTTACTTATTATATTGTCTTTAGTTAATTAATTAATAATCACGGAGAAATCTGAACATATCCACATAAAAAACTCGCCGAATGTATATAGCCTCTTCCTTTTTTAAAGTCGGTTATCATCATCTTCCTGCCCTTATCCCATGTTACTTGGGGTCGGCGCAACACGTTTTTTTCTTCCATTCTCCCCTGTCAACCGTAACCTTTCATTCACTCTCACCTATCCTTCTCTTTCATATCATTCCTCCCACAATCCATCCATCTTTTCTTCGGCCTTCCTCTCCGTCTCCATCCATCAACATGTATATTCATCACTCTTTTAGTCACATGCGTTTCGTCCCTTCTCATCACATGCCCATACCAAGCCAAACGATTTCCTTTCAACTTTCTGTCACTGGCGCCACTTTTAAACTTCCTCTTATATACTCATTTCTTACTTTAGCCATTTTCGTCACTCCACACATCCATCTCAACATTCTCGTCTCCGCTGCATGCAATCTTTTTTCATCGGTCATCTTCACGGCCCAGAATTCAGACCCATAAAGTACGACAGGCCTTATTGTCATCCGTGGGTCGCGCTGTTCCTGTGACCTGATTTAAATTCGGTTATGAATAAGCAAAATATCTACTCCAATTTATTATGATTCAGGCCAATAAACAGGCCAGCAACACGTACGTTATGTTGCTGTAACGTCAATAAAAATGTTGCACCACGTAAATCCGTAATGTACTGAGATCAGCCCGTCACAAACAATAATCCTATGAGCATGACATGATAAGGAATATGGACAGAAAGAACGGTGAACTAGTATTTATTTCGACGCTTTTCGTTCCTTATTATTTTACGTAGAATCCGCTTACAATGACATTGAAGGGAATTTACAAACACGTCATACTAAGCGGACGTCATAAAAAGCATAGTCTAAGAAAATAAACAACTTCCTGTTTTTATAGGTATTATAATATGGCAAAAAGAAAAAGAAGATGAACCGACACAATACAAACATATTTATTAAAATCATAAAATGACAATACATACAATGCATTACATTTTTTTGTCTTACATAAGAAACCAATCATTTTTGTCGCTTTTGTTCACTTTGTCACTATAACCGGACATAATTTCTTAAGAATGTATAAGCGACATGAACTTAGTTATAAAGAATTTTATAAGAAAACCAAACTTCGCACTGCAATTTATTACTTCCAATTTTCTTACGTTTTTTTTTTTTTTTTTTTGCAATTTGCAAGTCAGTATCAGGTTGTATGTTTATCTGAATATGATTTGTGACCGTAACAAATCTGTATTTATAGAATTATAATCATTAGAATCATCAATACAACTCTCTAAGTTCCTAATACCGTATTGAATGACTATTTCACGAAATTTTGACATTTGAGGATTATACTAACTTAAGGAGTTGTATTACTAATTCTTTTAATTATAATTATGTAAATACAATCTTTACGTTCGCGAATCATACTCTAATCAACATACACCCAGACATTGAGCTGCAAATTGCAAAAATAGTAAGAAAATGTTAATTTCGCAGGCTATCTTAGCACTTCATTAATTTCAGACAGATGTTAATAAAACTTATACTCGTACCTCCCTAAGCAATATTATGATGTTCGACTCATGGTATATAGTAAACCAACACTTAAGAGGAATTCTCAAATCTCATCACTCGTTGAAATTCTTTCCACTATCACAGCAATAACTTTCGTTGGACATCTTGTGTGACTGTATGTCACAGCCCACCCTGCGCAGGTACGTAGGCATTATTACGTTCACCCTTATTTACAACCCCCAAAACAAATCATTGCACGATATGAGGTGGAACATATTTATCTACCTATAGGTTTTATGTGTTGAAAGGAAATCTGAGAGAAACAATCTGCAGCCATTAGCACTGTATGAATGATATTATTTGCAGTCGTAGCAGAACCTCTTGTAAATGAACCTACCTTATACAATCTCGGCTCGTATTTCAAACATTTTAATAGTATTTTTGATAACATTTTTAGAAATGCATGCGATTCAGAAAATAATTGATTATGTTCACTGTGATAAACATTCATAAAAAAATAAATATTGAGCGACTATTATCTACTATTTTTCGGCTTTTATTTTAGTTATAGCAAGTTTAAAGTATATTTATCGGTATCTATACTAATTATAAAGCTAAAGAGTAAGTTTGTTTGTATGTTTGAACGCGCTAATCTCTGGAACTACCAGCTGGATTTAAAAAATCCTTTTTGCATTTGATAGCCCAATTCTTGAGGAAGGCTATAGGCTATTTATCATGACGCTAGGACGCTTAGGAGCCGGGCAAAAAGAATAAACGTCAGAAAGAACGCTAAATGAAAACGAAGTAAAGGCGCGGCAGGCAATGCGATGCGACGGGGTGGGTCGGGGGACAAGAAACTTTATGCGTACGAAGTCGCGGGGAGAAGCTAGTAAAAATAATTCTACTAGTAGCAACATCGTTCATCTGCATTATCGAGACAAGATGTCAGCGAGGCGCGGGCACTCGATTCTTCTTCGTTTACATAACTAAACTAGCTTTTTTGTGGTTTTTATTTACTAAACAATGTGTATGCTTTAGTTTAGAATGGGTTTTCGTAATGTTTTGTGCTTTTGGTAATTTGTTTGGAGGCAAACTTGTTTGTTCATCACAGTTGCCAAATACTCGAACATGTATCGTCAATTTTATACGTTCATTGTGATGAATATTGCCTAATTACGTAAAACTTTTATTTACAAATATATGCTTTTATGTGGTGAGGAGCTCGTGGCTAAGTAATAACAGCCGCACGGATCGATCCATCAGGTTAAGCTACGCTTGCCGGGGTTGGTCTGTGGATGGGTAACCATCTTTTCATACCGAGACTCCTCCGTGCCTCGGAAAGCACGTTAAGCCGTTGGTCCCGGCTGTCATTCGAGGTTCTTTGACAGTCAGAAGCCCGAGAGTCTGACAACCAGTCTTACCAAGGGGTATAGTATTACCTCTCGGATTCTATACACCTTAGATCCCATCCTCCTCATCTGAAAGCTATGAGTATTTGGGTATGTCGGAAACGTTAGGCATCAACGTTGCTGACATGAAGCAATCGTTGAAGGAGCGCTTCTATGGCTGCCTGAAGAAGGTATTAATTAGTCTTCTTTCTGGCTGAAACAAGGTGCGCGCCTGCATCGGTTGGGCCATGCCGGTCTTGATGTACTCTTTCGGTATACGGCATATGGTTGTGCAGGTCAGATAGGCAGTCGCTCCATGTAAAATACTGGTATTCAGCTGCACCCGGTTAGACTGGAAGCCGACCCCAACATAGTTGGGAAAAGACTAGGCAGATTGATATGCTTTTATGTGGTGGGCTTCTACACTGGGCTTATTGTATTTTTCTCCTTATTATCAAAATAAAATACAAGACGCACGCTTAGAATACTAGCACTTGTTCCTATCGAGCATGTACCATCCGTCACTAGTGATAAATCCGAAAATAACAGTGACAACTAATGGCCGCCACCTTCTCCAAACCCTGTTTCATCTTTTGCGCTCGATACCTCATGAAAAAATGCAGGAATCTAAAATTATAAACCCAAGAGCAGCCAGGCCTACAAGCTCCATCGGATTCGATAATACAGGACATTACTCCAGCACAGAAGAAGACATGGGGCGATGCAAGTTTTGTAAAAAAAAAATACAAGTACGTATATACACATATATTGTATGAAATGCAATATGAGACTGGTGCTTTGTTACGGGAAAAATCCTCGCAATTGTTTTTTACATTTTCATAATAAATAATTTGATATATTGATATACATAGAGTTAGATTAACTGTTTAATTACACTAATTCGACAATGTTAACCACAGTGAACATTACAAATTCCTTGTTTTTCTCAACGTATTTCGCAGTGTTCACTGTGATGAACATCGATTTCCCGAAAACCTGTAAATAAAGTATTTTTTTGTCTATTTTTCCTAAATTGTATTTAACCCTAGGACTGTAAAAATATATCTTATTTCATAAAATAAAACAACCCTGTCAAATTAAGGATTAAGACTTGTGTTTATTCTGTAACGTATTTTAAAGATGTTAACAACGATAAATCTAGCTGTTTGTCTACATATCACACACAAAGAAGGTAATTATAACTAGCAATGGTCACTAAATACTTGTAATTTCACCAACATTAATAAACTGTTTAATGAAAGCTCCCAAAAAACCGTTCTTTACCGCCTCTAACGGGCTTTACGCATACACAAAATACCCCTTTAAACAAATTTAATGGAACGAAAACCTATTAACTGAAATTTATTTAAAACGAGGCCTTAATGACGTCAGAGACATGCGTGATAATGATAATTGATTTATCAATGCGCCCCATTGTAAAGTACTGCGAGAGACGTTAACTTTTACTGCGCCTATTAAGAGGGATAACTGTCAAAATGGTGGCGTAATGAAGCTTGTGTGGTGTTATTACAAAACATGCAGTAACTAAGCTGGATTATAGTTAAAACAAACAAAACATCACGCTTGTATTACCCGAAGGGTTAGGCAGAGGAGTACATACCTGGTACCCACATTTCACCAGTTATGTTTAAATCCCATGCCAATCCTATTGCCATCAACCGGCACGACTCCAGACTGCTACTGAGAAATTCTTGATGGAAAAACCCCAATAACACTTTACCCAGCCTAGGAATCGAACCCAGGACATGGTACTCAACAGTAGCGCTTGCAATCACTAGACCAACGACGCAATGCAGTTAAAAGTTCTGAAAAATTATATGTTATAGCCAAAGTAAGGAGCGAGTGCGGCTTTAGAGGATTTGGCGATAGCAATGGCCAACGAGCCTTAATTTAGCCACATAATTTTGTGACTTGGCGTGACCCCAAGACACGCGACCTTTCATTAATTAAATATAATACGAACTGAGTGGATTGTTAATCAGACGGCATACCGGTGACCTGTGATAGCTAAGCTCGGATAGCTTGAATACTGATCAAGTTCCTGATCAGGACATCTGTATGAAATCTCATTTAAGTTTACGGTTTTATCTAAAGGCCCTCAAGATGCCGATTTTGCTCTAGGCGACACGTTCCAGCTGACCAAGTTATTGAGACATCTGTTAGTCCTGACGTTATCCGCAACCCGCGATTTTTCTCGGATGACACTGTTTGTCCACCGCACTGGGAACACGACGTCAATGAAACAACAAAACAGAACGAGCGAGAAAACAGATGTCAGCGCCCCGTTGACCTAGTGTGTTGGACAAACACTCGTAGAATGGTACTGACTGCCTCGTTGGTCTAGTGGTTCGATACCTAAGTCGGGCAGTGTTATTGGGTTTTCCATCAGGAATTTCTCAGTAGCGACCCGGTGTCTGGATTTGTGCGCGGTTGGTGGAAACAGATTACATGGAATTTAAACATATCTGGCGAAATGTGGGTGCATTATAGGTACACCTCCGCCTAACCCTTCGGGGATTAGAGGCGTTATGTTATCAATGGTACTACGACGAACGCGGAACCTAAGTTTAAGGCCGCATTCCACACAGTCGCCTTGTCGTCAGACGACTAGTATCTCAATATTGTAACGTCGAAGGGCTTTTCCCCAAAACATCATAATGCTACCATTTGACCCCATACATCACCAGCTGATCTGACACCGGTGTGCGTACATAACGGCTCTAATAAAAAGTGGGGTGGGTAGAGTTATGACAGTCATTTGTCTTGATGGGATCCTTGGTGCTTCAAGTATGGAAGTCTTATGGTTCCGCATTATGTTGTTCCATGCGAAGTTTCAATAAGTAAGGGTTACGAGGTCATATGGTAATGATTGTTGGAGACAACGCCGACTAATGAAATACAACGCAAGCCTTTATTGATAGGAGTTTTTAACTTTCCTTTAATTGATAATTAAACTGTCTTTAGATAGATTAGAAAACAAAATAAAAAGGCTGAGGTTTTTTTAAGTTTTTCACGTGAGAAATCCCAAAAAATATCAACCACTTGTTTGCTAATCTATACTGTCCCGCTCCTAGGCCAAGTAATTTCTCTTCTCTTCTGTCTCATCCATTTCTCTCAATGTGGTACTTCATATCGCCTCTCATAACCGCTTGTAAAAATATAACCACATTTAAACAATATTAAATCTTCTATTTATAAAAATCAAACATTTTTGGAGAGCACATCAGTTATCAAACGTCTCGTGTTTAATGACACGGTGTGCTGATGTATGATAACACTGATTTAATTGCAACCTGCCTAATCAACTGAAACAGAATACGCTCTGTCTGGGATCCAGGTCACTCGAGCACAGAACCCCGTATTTGCTATTTACGATAATTACATCCTTTGAACAGATTTCACGAATTTTCACGCACTCGGGTTTCGTTTTTCGTGGAATCGTAAAACTGGTTCGTTCACCCCTTTGAATTTTCTCTGTCTATTTTATTTTGCTTTGAAGCTTTGTTTTTTTTTATGATGATCTCAAAAACCTATAAACCAACTTCATATATCTAATCAATTGTTACTGAAATTAAAGCCACTTATAAAAAGTAAGATCAAAGAGATCGTATTTATAAAACCTTATTTTTAGTATATGCGAAAGCTGAATATAGTTTGTTCAGAATAAGTAACTGAATCGATTCCAATAATTTTTACACAATGTTATATTTTGACTCAAAAATATTTAAAAAAAGGTTACAACGTTGGACACCGAGCAAATAAGTCAATGACCGAGTGTCACTAAGTACCTATCTTCAATCACCGCACTGCACACCGCAGGTATCTAGGCGCTGGCGCAGAGCGGAGCGGGGGTAAAACCACCCCTTCATCCAGTCACCCGGATGCTACGGATTGACGCGTACGTGTCACGCACGCTCCCGTTCAGTTACTTCGTGATCACGAATGCGCGGCTGCTGTGGGCCTTACAGTTGTGTTTCAGTTTCGTATGTAAAAAGTATCGTGTAACCATCATTAACTATATCTTTTTCATACACTAACGTCCAGTATACAGAAATGGTTCGTACATTAGCGGTTTGTGGTGATAACGTATCCCTGGCGGTGCGGCGATACGAGAAACAATTCGGCATCAGAGTGTCGTGGAACACAATGCTTTCTGCCACACAGAGATGTAGGGACTACGGTACCTTTCAGCCTCCGACAGCTGTTGATTAAGGAGTGAGTCGAATTCGTATCGCAGTCCAAGTAGGAATTTTGGACTTCATGGCCAACAACCCCGAGACAAGCACAACAATGGCCGGCAGGGTATTTAACGTCAGACAGACCTAAGCGTGGTTGGTATAAGGTGGAACAAATCGCAATGACTACATTTTATCACTTACGGCTGCATTTACAAATAAAGTACATAATAATATCTATCTACACTAGACCATTACGACAGTCCAAAGCCTGCAAGTGTGATGGAAATTGCTATCACCAGTTAACTACAATACAATCGCCATACGGTTATACCATGGAATAGAAAAAACAAGTGGAATCACCCACGCAGCCACAATTATCCGGAAAAAATATAAAGTAATAACAACCTTCGCTAGTTGTAATAAGTCTTAATTTTGTTTTGTCTTAAGGTTGTTAATATATTTAATGTTTTCCGCATAATTGTGACTCCGCCCGGATAGCTGCGTGGGCAATTCCATTTGTTTTTTCTATTCCATGGTTAGTACCTACTGCCAAATTATTATGAATGAGCACTGTGTGACGCTCTGGAGGTGCGCGCGCCACGTGTAAGCATATTTTTGTACGAGCAACCAGGTAAGTTATCAAGCTTATAACTTTGTGATTTTTCATGATATAGTTTTGAAATTTTGTACTTAGTTTCTTTACATAAAAATACACGTGTTTCGGGTTTCGCATATACTAAAACTAATGTTGTATAAAAGTAAGATCAAAAAGATCTTATCCGGCCCTGGTACAGGCCATGGTTCGGAGCGAGAGTGCATGGGAAGCCGTCACCTCCTTCTGCGAAGCTGTAATGCTCGCGAAGGAGGAGACTGATCGCGTGAGGGAGAGGCAATCTTTGCGCCCTCACGCCCCTAGTCACCGCAGGAGACGCCCTGGGCGTCGGGAATCGATAGCCAATTCCCGGCCACCGTAGGCGCGGGCTTGCGGATGGCGAGCAATGGGTAGCTCGCCGTCCGGTAAGGACCAGGCCGCTAGGGCCGATGCCCGCCAGGGTTACAGGTTGTTCGAAAGAGTTACCGTGGCTCTGGCACAGGCAGCTGACACGGGTGGGTTTTAGTCAGTAGAAGTCTGACACGCCCTCCCGCTCCACCCAGAGCGGGAGAAGCTATTTGATGATTTTCCATCCACAAAAAAAATAGGTGCACCCCGAGGTTTGGTTGGTTAGGATCCTTTAAACCCTGCAGACAGAAATAGGAGACCCGCTCAGCGGGGCTCCGTCGACCTGCTGACGGAAACCCTATCCCTAGACGGTCGACGTCAGGGGCACCCCGAGGTTCGGTTGGTTAGGTTCCTTAAAACCCTGCAGACAGAAATAGGAGAAATAGGATTATGTAATTTGATTAGTAATGATTTGATATTTTAAAATTACATCTAGCAACTTTTGATCAGTCGTTCATTTGATGTCACATACATTGGGATTTTAAAATTTTTCTAAATAAAACATTTATATACTTTTCCCACTTAGTTTATGTGGATGATGTTTTAATGTATGCGGATGATGTTTTAATAACTTCCTATCACTGTTATTTACATATCAGGTATTAGGATAATATTTATACTAAGAGATAAAAATAAATAACTTTAAATTCTGTCACGTTTATTGTTAAACTAATAAGTGGAGATTTTTCGTAACATTTGTAACGTGTCACGTCGAGACATCGTTTATCATGTTTTTCTCACAATAATTCTGCAAAATTCGCCGTAAATCATATCTTTACAACAATAATTGTCACCAACACATTTCATTAAACAACAAAAAGATGGATGTTCTATAAACAGAGTAACATGTTTAAAGGGTCCATGCTTCTAAAATCTCAATCTGCCTAGCCTTTTCCCAACTATGTAGGGGTCAGCTTCCAGTATAACCGTATTTTACATGGAACGATCTATCTGACCTCCACAACCTAGTTACTGGGTAAGAATGATTGACAAACTTTTGGGCTTCTTTTTGTGAAACATCTACGAATGACAGCCTGGACCAACGGCTTTACGTGCTTTCCGACGTTTGGAAGAGTCTCGATATGTAATGGATGGTCAGCCATCCACGAATCAACCGCGGCAAGTGTAGCTTAACCTGATCGATCTGCCCGTGTGGCTGTTATCATTTAAGCACGAGCCACGATTAATCTAAATAAGACATAATCTCTGGAAGTACTGATCCGATTGCAAAAAAATATTTTACTTCTTTAGGTATGGTCAGCACAACTATTGTCGCGTGTCATAGCATATGTTTTATGTTATAGTTGACTTCCACCTGGATGTAAATCGCGGGCAGAAGCTAGCGTGTACTTATAACAACACACATCTTTGATATAATAGAAGTCATCAAAATAAGGTCATAAACACCGCATTAATTTGGTAAGAGAAAAGACGATTGTAGCAATGCAGCATTTAGTTTAGTAAACAGCTAGTATCAGAAATGTGTGAACATATTTAAGTACAGACCATCAAACTGAACAACTTTCTTGTAAATTCGATTCAGAGGTCTACGTCACACTTAAAGGTATTTCTCTGAAAGTAATTTATAGAGCACTGCAAGGCAACGTATGGCGTGGCGTATTAAAGAAAATGCAAGTATAAAATAATAATAATAATAATATCCTAGGACATTTCACACACGGTCATCTGATCCCAAACTAAGCAGAGCTTGTACTATGGAAACCAGATAACTGATATACTACATACACTACTTTTTTTTGTAAATATATACTTATATAGATAATTACACCCAGACTCAGGACAAACATACATTTTCGTGCACAGAAATGTTTGTCCTGGATGGGAATCGAACCCACGACCTGCGACATGATAGGCGGTATCTAAACCAACCACGCCAGCTGGCCTGTCAAAATGGAAGTTTAAACTGACGTATTCGGAAAGATGGCAAACATGATTCATATTCAACATGTAGTTAACCAGAGTACCCGACATAACTTGTAGAGTAAGCAACCTGAAATGGCAGTGGCCTACCATGTTTGTCAAAGGACCGATGGCCGGTGGAGCAGATGAGTCCTGGAGTGGTGACCGCGTATCGGCAAGCGTAGTGTTGAACGCCTCCTGCTGATGTACCAACGACCTTAAAAAGGTGGCTGGGACAGACTGGATGCGCAAGGCGCAGGACAGGGTGCTGTAGCGCAGCCTGGGAGAGGGCTGTGTCCAGCTGTGTACTGTGATAAGCTGAGTTGATTTATTGATATAAATTAAACATATTTAATAAAGTTCAACAAATCAACTTCAACGAGACCATAATTATGTTTCAAGATGGTCATGAAAAAAAGCTTTTTACAAAAAAAAAAAATTGACTTAAAAAAAAGCACTACAAATTGAAAAATACTTTAATTTCGAAAGTCGGTGTCTTTAGATCTGTATTTAAGTTTTTTGCCACCGAGTTCCGAAAATAACGTTATTTTTCAATTTGCTGTGTTTTTGGAAGTCGGTTGTTTATTTTTAGGGTTCCATACCTCAAAAGGAAAAACGGAACCCTTACAGGATCACTCGTGTGTCTGTCTGTCCGTCTGTCACAGTCAATTTGCTCCGAATCCAATGGACCGATTAAGTTGAAATTTGGTACTCGTACCTATGAGTTTCTGTGACCCAAAACGTTAACGTAAATAAATGAATTTTGAATATGGAGCTCAATTTTGAGGGGCAAATAAGAAAATAAAAAAAATAAAGTTTTGCAAACTGTACCGTTTGACATATCAAATGAAAGGGCTTCTAACTGTGAGGGTTCCAAATATATATATATATTATAATTTTAAAATAACTTGTTTTAAAGTAATTTAACAAAATATACGAAAGTTTCCCAGATAAGGGAGGGGGGCGCCCTTATCACCAAAACTGCTGAGATTAAAATTTTGAAAAAAATACATGAAATAGTTCTAGGCCTATAGATTATAGCAAAACTTATAAGAAGTCTATGGTCTTAAAACAACATGGTAAATCTCTCAATATTGTGCGTACAAACTTTTAGCAGTTGGAATGTATGGGAGAACATGTTTTTCAAATACAATGTTAGGTTTGTTCTTGAGATAAATTCACCCCAAATTACGGAACCCTACCTTTTGCGTAGTCCGACACACACTTGGCCAGTTTTTTTGGTATATTTTTTATTTTTCACTTTGTAGTGGGTCAGTTTGTACTTTTTCAAAATTACAATAGCCTAATGCAACCTTTTACAAAATATTGCTTTTCCCGATCCAGGGACGTTAATTGTAGAGGTGTTCTCCAATTAACAACCAGGAGAACTGGAGCTGACGGAGAAGTCACCATCAGCTCCACTTCACCATAATTATGCATTATGACGAGCATACATTGCTTAGCCACCATATTAAAGTGCCTAATCGAACCGCAACCCGTGAAATACTTATTATTGAGTAGTTCCTATGGTCATTTATGATCATTTTCTTCAGTTCCACTTCACCAAATGGTGCTTTCTGAGAGCAAATGCATTAGTTACTATAAAAAATACCAAAATCTCTGCAGGTGTGCCTATAAAATTTGAGGGTTTCCCTCGATTTCCATGGGATCCTCTCATCAGATTCTAAATTGTTGACAGTGGGACCACCTCAAGAGCATACCCTTTCAAACAGAAAAAGAATTTTCAAAATCAGTTGACAATTGACGGAGAAATCGGTGGACATACATTTAAAAAAATACATAAAGCCGAACATAAATATAACCTCCGTCTTTTTGGAACTCGGTTAAAAAGAAATTGCTCAGAAAAAGTGCATATTCAGCCATATAACCGTAAAGCGGCTGTTTCTGTAAGTAACGTGCGTACTTACTTTTTAATTTGCCTCTAACCCGCGGATGCTCGTGTGCGGGTCTGTAATACCAGTCAAATAAATTTTTGTGTAAGCCTCCATAACCATTGGTCGGCTGTTCTAATTAATATCTGGGCTAATATTTAAGAGATATGGTATCGTCTTGCTGTCTTCAAGCACAGAAAATAATACCTCGGGAACGTAGGTCACAAACACTCTTGTCTTTGGTTCGAGACGCGTCGAAATGTTGCCACATATTTTAATATTTAGGTCTGTACATATTTATTATTTTTTATTTAGGTTGATTTAGTTGATCGTGGTTGTCTCAACGTATAATACTTTTAATATTAGATTAAAATTGTTACTTGTTTTTATTGTTCTCAGACAGCAATACGCCGGCTTACGCTGAAAACCAGCGCCGTGGATTCGTGCCTTCGTGCACGGGCCACGGCATTATGCTGAGCATTTAGCCGTTTCGCGCGGTAGTGACGCACATTTCCCACAATTTTATTGTACTACTTATGTTTGTTTTTGTAATTTTGTTTGTTTGGTATATTATTATTTTGTTTCGCTCTTTCATGTGTAATTTATGTGCGTCACTTTCACTTTCAGTTTGAATAAAGTGTTTTTCTTTCTTTCTTTTTATGTAGGTTTTTTTGAGGAGTAGGTAGGGTAAGGCTATTGGAGGAGTTAATGGAGAGGGAATTATTACTTTTAGAAAAAAACAAAATAAGTTCATTTATTTGCGGCAAACGTCAATCAATCTGCCTAGCCTTTTCCCAACTATGGTGCGATCGGCTTCCAGTCTAACCGGATGCAGCTGAATACCAGTATTTTACATGGATCGCCTGCCTATCAGACCTCCACAACCCAGTTATTGGGTAAAACGATACCCCTTGGTAAGACTGGTTGTCAGACTTTCGGGCTCCTGACGACCCGTAACGACTGTCAAAGATCCACGAATGAAGCCGGGACCAACGGCTTAACGTGCTTGCCGAGGCACGGAGGGGTTTTGGTATGTAAAGAGGATCACCCATCCACGGATCAACCGCGGTAAGCGTAGCTTAACCTAATCGATCGACCCGTGGGACTGTTATTACTTAGCCACGAGATCCTTATTTGCGGCAAACGTAACGAAAGATAAATCACAAAAAGAACAAGTTGGGGGAAAATATGCGGCAAATCCACGCCAACGGCCATCGTTAGTTTTTCAATTAAAATGTTCACAAACAGTACACTACACTTCGATTCTATAGGTACTATTTTACTTATTTTCTCGAGTTTATTGTGTAAGCTGTGGCCTGTTAGTTTTGAGTTTTGTTTTTATCACTTCAATACCGCTGATTTCATTCACTGAGTTATTTTGGGACGATGATTACTTTTAGGTTTCCGTGCCTCAAAAGGAAAAAGAAGAACCCTTATAGTATCACTCGTCTGTCTGTCTGTCCGTCCGTCACAGCCAATTTGCTCCGAATCTAATGGATCGATTAAGTTGAAATTTGGTCAACACACAATATACAAACACGGACTTGTAACGTAAATAAATTAATCTTGAATATGAAGGTAAATTTTGGGGGCAAATAAGAATTAAAAAAAAAAATTGCAAACTGTACTGTGTGACATATCAAATTGAAGGGCTTACTCGGTCTCAAATAGATATTTCTTTTTTTAATAATTTTAAAATGTATTTTTTTAACGTTATTTAAGAAAATCTGTTTTCTGCAATAACGTAAAATGTTATTGCGTCGGTTCGGTTAATGTTGTTTTCGTCTACGAAAATTGACCATTTCCTCCAAAAAAAATACTGAAAATAAAATGATAATGATAAATGATAAATGATTTTTATTTCTGTAAGTAGGTTTGTACAAACACTTTTACAAGTCAAAATAGTTCTATATCTATAGCTTACAGGAAAACCTATAAGAAGTCTATGGTCTTAAAATAACATGATAAGTCTCTCAACATTGTGCGTGTAAACTTACATTTGCAGTTGGAATCTATGGGCGAACATGTTTTTCAACTACAATGTTAAGTTTCTTAATTCATCCCAATTACGAAACCCTTCATAGTGCGTGGTGTTCACGCACTCGGCCAGTTTTTACATCACCTTTCGCTATAATAATAGCCATTTATTTCGGATTGAAACTATGATAAGTATTAGTAACAATTTTCTTAAGATCTATGTACTAACATTCTTCATTCTCTTGCCCTTGTCCCAATTTATTTGGAGTCGGCGTAACATGTATTTTTCTTCCGTATTTCTCCATTACTTTTTTTTTTAATTTGTGATGGGTTTGGTTTTGACTCTAGTGTAGGTCAGAGGTGACAGAGACAAAGTCGACGATGGAGTGAGCTTACCCAGAAGAAGCCTGTTCACTCTCACTTTGAAGAGATTAGGGTTGTAAGTGTTAGGAAACACAGACGCAGGTAGTGAGTTCCACTCCTTTGCTCTGCGCTTTACAAAAGACATTTGGAAGCGCTTAGTGCGAATTGGTGGAATAGCAACCAGGTAGGTATGGTAACTGGCAGTGCGTCTAGATTTCATCAAGGTAGTCACCCTCTTTCTAGCTATATCATCTTTCACACAGTCCATCCATCGTTTCTTTGGTCTTCCCCTACTCGTATAGCCATCCATATTCATACTCAAAACTTTCCTGACGATATTTTCCTCATTTCTCCTCATCACATGCTCATACCATAACAACCGACTAGGTTTCCAAAGTAATATTTTCTAAAATTATAATATCCTCGTAATTATTCCCACTCAGTGTTCCTGTATGGGGCAGTCATTTCGGGATGCAATCATTAGCCAAATGCTGTGCTATGAGCCCCGCTTCCTGCTCCCAATTTCCAATGGCAACATTTCATAATGCGAAACATCCACATTTAAGCCTTACATTACAAAGAGCCATCATGTCAAATGTTCAAATATAATCACTTTGCCAAACCAAAGGTGACATGACAAAGAGGAATTTGGTCACATTTTTATTTTACTCTACCCTACGACCTACTAATGACGTTCCAGTATGGCGGACATTTTGCCAATAATTAGAAACCACAGTAAACGAGATATTAGGCCGAGATTTGGTAATAGGCTGAAGCGATATCGCGAATCTTTTCAACTAATTAGAGTTCTCAAAAGAAAAGTAAAGGATTTATTTAAAAGTAGTGCATTTTATTTTGACACCACTGTCCTTAAAATTACAAAGGAAAATATCGTGAGGAAACCAACATGAACCAAAAGACCCTCACATAATAGAGGAGGAGGAATTAGACCCAAGAGTGGGATCACAATAAAGAGTAATCTATACGAGATCTAATTTACATAATGCACAACCTCTCAAGGGCACATTTTACTCATCATTAGGAACAACTTTTACTATGGGACCAAAGCTGAAATCGCGAAAAAAACTTAGCTGTTCCCTATATGATATTTTTTTTCGCGATTTGCTGTTTGATCCCATAATAAAAGTTGTTCATAATGTTGAGTAAATGAGCCCTTAAGAGGTTGTGCGTTATTATAATGACATCTTGTATATCTGATAAAATGGGCTTGCGTTTAATTAACTGAACAAGAATAACATTACGTAATTAATACCAACCGAAACAGGGATTTACCAACGAAGCGTATTTCTAGCAACTCAAGATTGGAAGCTGTATTACTGAAGTAGGTCCTTACGTTCCCAATACAATTACGGTAGCAGAAGACTTAAGTACTTCGAAATCAATTTTAAATGGAGTATCACTTCGCCCGCGACTTTGTTCGCGTGAATTTCGTGTTTTCTTCTACAAATTCGAATTTTATTTTAAACACTTTTCTTAATTATTTATTCAGATAAGTATTCGGGCAAAGTTTCAAGTTTTAGATCAAAGGAATAAAATTTTTCAAATAAACTAAATTCCCTCTTCACATTTCTCTCTTTATATTATTTATAACAATTTTTGAGTTAATCAAGCCATGCAGTAAAATGTTCCCATAAAAACGAAATTTTATACCCCGTTATGGGCCGATTTTTGAAAAACCCTTTTTATTTTCTTTTATGCCAAAAGTATAAATACCAAGTATTACGTTAACCTTTCATATTGCAGATATAATTAACGAAACATAAAAATAGATAGAACTTTGTTTTTTTTTTGTTTCGAGAAAATTTCATTGCGTCGTGTATTCCTTTTCCAAGATGCTAGGCCGTATAGTCAAAAAACTTACACCAAAATGTTGAGTCCCTATTCACTATACTTAATAAGGTACACGATAAAGAAAAACTGGCTAAGTGCGTGTCGGACTAGGCACAATGAAGGGTTCAGTAGTTGGGATGAATCCCAAGAACAAACTTAACATTATAGTTGAAAAACATGTTCTCCCATACATTCCAACTGCAAATGTAAGTTTCTACGCAAAATGTTGAGAGATTTACCACGTTGTTTTAAGACCATCGACTTATAGGTTTTCCTGTAATCGATAGGTATTGAAATATTTTCTGTACTTTTTTCAAAATTTTAGGCTTAGTACTTTCGGAGATAAGGGGAAATGGTCAATATTTGTCTATTTTCTTAAATAACTTTAAAATTATTTATTTTAAAATTATAAAAAAAAAAATACATTTAAGACCCTCATTTGATATGTCACACGGTACAGCTTGCAAAACTTTTTTTTTTTAATTTTCTTATTTGCCCCGCAAAGTTGACCCCCATATTAAAAATTTATTTATTTACGTTACACGTCCGTGTTTGGGTCACAGAAATACATAATTATGTGTACCAAATTTCAACTTAATCGGTCCATTAGATTCGGAGCAAATTGGCTGTGACAGACGGACAGACAGACAGACTCACGAGTGATCCTATAAGGGTTCCTTTTTTCCTTTTGAGGTACGGAACCCTAATAGGCACATTTTATTCAATAACCTTAAAAGCAATTGTGTCTCGCGTAGATCTACGTTCCAGCATACGAAGGGTTAGACCGCACCTTAAGATTTGTCTATACAAACTTTAACACCTTAAACTTTAATGCTTTGAGGGGATGTTTTGAAAATCTAATCATGATGAACTTTATTATTTACTGAAGCAAGTATTCTTCCCAATTTTAAGTTTATTTACTCAAGGTGTCATTTAGGATGTCATTCAGGCGCCAAAATATCTATGTTGCACTATACTTTTAATACATGAGGTACAACTAAATTCGTAAGATTCCTAGCTTTTATTCTAATGCGAGCTATGCAACACTAACATCCGCTGCCCTTAACACTCTCGCCGCGACCATGAGCTGATTCGACCACAACCGAATGTCTGTCCGTCAGACCGCAATCCGGTATGTAAGTACCACAACTCACACTGGTCAATCGACTGAGAAATGATGTGGAAGATGTGGTTGTAATGTCCAGGTTCGCATTTAGAGGGTTAGATTTGAATGGAGACTTGATTGCCGGCGTTTCTAGGTTGGATGGGAGTTAATTTTCGGACAATGTAACTTATTGTACTATATGTTTATAGGTTACTAAGATGGACGGTAAATGATTTTGGTGTTCAGAGTTTCTTACATTTATAATCTGCTGTAGAACATCCAACTAGACTGGTATTATTACATATGCAGGTTGTCCAGTAAATAATGGATAACCTTGAAATAGCATATAATAGACCATATACCCGTTCTAAAAAAAATACAAGAAAAAGTATATCTCAAGAAGAATCTAGGATTTTTATGAAAAAAATACTAACGTTTTTTTTAACATATTTTACATTCTTTGTCATCGGTTATTTGTTGTTATAATATTATACGTTGACTAGAAATTGCACAGCATTTTTTTATTTTTTTATTGTTGGTACTACTTGAGATTTTTTTGTATTTTTCTTTTAGAATTACCATAAGGTCTATTGTATACTATATCAAGGTTATCCATTGTTTACCGGATACCCTGTATAGTACTGGTACATATTATATATATTTGAATATACTGAGGATTTTTTTTTCTATGGGCCCGTTATTTTGATAAAAATTAATAATTGTAGTTTTAGCTATTTATACCGGTTGGTATAATAACGGATTTCCTGTCAGAAATGAGAAAGCAGTCTTTTGCTCATCTGTTTACAAAAAAAAAAACCTCATGGCTGATATTTTATTAATTATTCAAGTTACAAAAACATTATAAAATGAAATATTACTCTTGTAGTGCCAAGAAGCGAACCAAGAGTTACCTTCCCACAACATTAGTGTCTGGAATATAACTACTTTTATGAATTATTTCGTAGTTCGTTTTACTTTAGCATTTTATATTTTCTCTTAATTTTCAGCATTACCGAGGAAAATATAAACGACACTTGTACATCAAACGAAAACCCTAATATTCTCTTGCTTATATTTATCTAGGACGTCGTAAAGACCGAAATAATATTATGCACAAATAAAAATGAAAATTATTAGCCATAACTTTTAGCTAGCGATACTCCGCGAAATTTTTAAAGTATTCAATTACTTTCAAAAGTCTTTAAACTCTGCAAGGTGAAAAACTATTAAAGCAAGTCTCGAATAAAAAGCATAAAAAGCAGCTGTGCTTAATAGCCTTTTGAAGACATAAAGTAATGTACATTACAGAACAAATAGATTTACAACAAAGCCAAAAAGCACTCACTAAAATAAATGAGTGGGCCTCTAATATTTTCATTTTTGTAATATTCCAGTTTAAGTAACTGAATGGTAGACATATTATATCCTAAAAGAAATATTTCTTTTCAAATAAAACAAAAACTTGAATGTTTACAAAAACATTTTACATAAAGCGGTAAACATAAAAAGAAATTGTTCATTTAAATTAACGATCAGCATAATCCGAAAACGTATCATTAAACCTTAATACCATAATATAAGCATGTAAAATATTCCCGGACAATGCTGAGGGTATAACGGACCCATCAAGATTCCGTAATCAGAACGGGAATGTACCACGAATGTGACCGAGCATCGGAGGGTTAGAGTAATTGAAAACAGGTGGGCAGTGCGAGTGTTAGTTCTGTTTTAGTGCGTGGGTACTTTAGACCCGCATTACGCACAATGACAACGCGGATGATATGCGTTTTAGAAGGGTTGTGTAATTTTCTTTTATTTGTTTTTCTGACTCCCGCGTGTTGTTTCGAGAATTTTGTAACTAAAACAAATATTTTCTGTTCAAGTTTTAAGAGTAAAGTGGTTGGCGGGATTTTTGACAAACATGTTGACCAAGTTTATATGTATGTAGGTGCGCAGACTGGCTGAGTGATTGATTATAGAAGTCAAATCATAATTTCACAGACTTAGGTAATAAGGATCCTATTATGAAAATAAAGCTAACGAAAACCCTGAATGATGGGAAAACAATGATCATCACGATAATAAAACCAGCCAAGTGTGTATCGGACCACGCACAATGAAAGGTTTCGCAGTTAGGATGAACAAAAACAAAATTAATATTGTAGTTGTTCTCCCCTACATCGATATATTATATGTCACGATCAGTTCTCCAACTGCAAATGTAAGATTGTAATTGCATTTTTTTTTTGTGGTAAAACTACGAATTAGCAATTTTCTGAATTTTTACTTTATTGTGCTGTAAGACCTTAGTTCTTGCCAAATTTCATGAATCTAGGTCAACGGGAAGTACCCTATAGGTATAAAATATGTCGCTTATATGGCCGTATTTTTTTTTTTTGATTTTGAGAATTTTGATTTTTTTAGAGCTCCAAGGAACCGTAAACTTACATATTTGATATTAATTTCAACTTGATACCTCCACGAGTTCTTGAGAAAAAGGGGCTTTTCAGACTGACAGATGGACAACGAAGTGATCCTATAAGCGTTCCGTTTTTTTTTTCCTTTTGATGTACTGAATCCTAAAAATCATAATTAGGAATGACATCAATTATTTGTTCCCGTGCTTTTTCTTCTACTTCTTCTTTAGCGATAGCACGAAGTCAAACAACTTTCTTGCCGTATTAGAAATTACCAAACTGTTTATAGCAGAGTTGACTGTCTAGTCCACGGACCTACTTAAAAGCTTTTTAAATGCAGCCTATTTTCCTACGAAAAACCCTCAACGAAAATAAACTCCGCTCTTATATGCATTTAATGTTTAGGCGCCTTTTTAAAAAGAGGTAGCTCAAATGCTACTTTGCATACATTTGCATGTAGCACGATGTAACAGAGTTTCAGACGAATATCCGGACACAATCGCTTGTGACACTCTGTAGAACTGTGAGAGGAATATGTATGACAGAATCTAGGTAGTAGGTTAATTTTCAGTCTAATTCTTGTCATGACCCTATATGAAGCGATTCTGATTCTGCACTGAGTAACTGGTGTTTCTGCGTGCAGGTAGTACTCGTAGAATTACGTGTATATGTACACCATTTTTTTTTTCTTTTGGGTGGGAATCATCAAATAACTGTGGCATTCGGGTTTAGTAGGTAGAGAATGAGACTCGAGTGTCACTTAAAACAGAGTTTAATTGTAAGTTAAGCCACAAGATACAGCAGAGGGTCGTAGATTCTAGTTCTTTGCTGTGGTGTTATAAAAAGTGGAAGGGTACTGCCCTGTGTAGACCATTTGGCTGGCGCTGCGGTGGCTCGGCGTGTTCGGCCTTAGTTGCCGGTTAGAGGGCCGCGACTGGCGCGTAGTTGCCGAGTAGAGAGCCGCGTCTGGCGCGTAGGGTGCCGGCGTGGTAGAGAGCCGCTTCTGGCGCGTAGTTGCCGGGTAGAGAGCCGCGTCTGGCGCGTAGGGTGCCGGCGTGGTAGAGAGCCGCTTCTGGCGCGTAGTTGCCGGGTAGAGAGCCGCGTCTGGCGCGTAGGGTGCCGGCGTGGTAGAGAGCCGCTTCTGGCGCGTAGTTGCCGGGTAGAGAGCCGCGTCTGGCGCGTAGGGTGCCGGCGTGGTAGAGAGCCGCTTCTGGCGCGTAGTTGCCGGGTAGAGAGCCGCGTCTGGCGCGTAGGGTGCCGGCGTGGTAGAGAGCCGCTTCTGGCGCGTAGTTGCCGGGTAGAGAGCCGCGTCTGGCGCGTAGTTGCCGGGTAGAGAGCCGCGTCTGGCGCGTAGGGTGCCGGCGTGGTAGAGAGCCGCTTCTGGCGCGTAGTTGCCGGGTAGAGAGCCGCGTCTGGCGCGTAGGGTGCCGGCGTGGTAGAGAGCCGCTTCTGGCGCGTAGTTGCCGGGTAGAGAGCCGCGTCTGGCGCGTAGTTGCCGGGTAGAGAGCCGCGTCTGGCACGTAGGGTGCCGGCGTGGTAGAGAGCCGCTTCTGGCGCGTAGTTGCCGGGTAGAGAGCCGCGTCTGGCGCGTAGTTGCCGGGTAGAGAGCCGCGTCTGGCACGTAGGGTGCCGGCGTGGTAGAGAGCCGCTTCTGGCGCGTAGTTGCCGGGTAGAGAGCCGCGTCTGGCGCGTAGGGTGCCGGCGTGGTAGAGAGCCGCTTCTGGCGCGTAGTTGCCGGGTAGAGAGCCGCGTCTGGCGCGTAGGGTGCCGGCGTGGTAGAGAGCCGCTTCTGGCGCGTAGTTGCCGGGTAGAGAGCCGCGTCTGGCGCGTAGTTGCCGGGTAGAGAGCCGCGTCTGGCACGTAGGGTGCCGGCGTGGTAGAGAGCCGCTTCTGGCGCGTAGTTGCCGGGTAGAGAGCCGCGTCTGGCGCGTAGTTGCCGGGTAGAGAGCCGCGTCTGGCGCGTAGGGTGCCGGCGTGGTAGAGAGCCGCTTCTGGCGCGTAGTTGCCGGGTAGAGAGCCGCGTCTGGCGCGTAGGGTGCCGGCGTGGTAGAGAGCCGCTTCTGGCGCGTAGTTGCCGGGTAGAGAGCCGCGTCTGGCGCGTAGGGTGCCGGCGTGGTAGAGAGCCGCTTCTGGCGCGTAGTTGCCGGGTAGAGAGCCGCGTCTGGCGCGTAGGGTGCCGGCGTGGTAGAGAGCCGCTTCTGGCGCGTAGTTGCCGGGTAGAGAGCCGCGTCTGGCGCGTAGGGTGCCGGCGTGGTAGAGAGCCGCTTCTGGCGCGTAGTTGCCGGGTAGAGAGCCGCGTCTGGCGCGTAGGGTGCCGGCGTGGTAGAGAGCCGCTTCTGGCGCGTAGTTGCCGGGTAGAGAGCCGCGTCTGGCGCGTAGGGTGCCGGCGTGGTAGAGAGCCGCTTCTGGCGCGTAGTTGCCGGGTAGAGAGCCGCGTCTGGCGCGTAGGGTGCCGGCGTGGTAGAGAGCCGCTTCTGGCGCGTAGTTGCCGGGTAGAGAGCCGCGTCTGGCGCGTAGGGTGCCGGCGTGGTAGAGAGCCGCTTCTGGCGCGTAGTTGCCGGGTAGAGAGCCGCGTCTGGCACGTAGGGTGCCGGCGTGGTAGAGAGCCGCTTCTGGCGCGTAGTTGCCGGGTAGAGAGCCGCGTCTGGCGCGTAGGGTGCCGGCGTGGTAGAGAGCCGCTTCTGGCGCGTAGTTGCCGGGTAGAGAGCCGCGTCTGGCGCGTAGGGTGCCGGCGTGGTAGAGAGCCGCGTCTGGCGCGTAGGCTGCCGTAGAGGTTATGGCCGGTAGTCTAGCCAAAGGTGTGGTCTAGCCGGAGCGGTGACTGAATCCGAAGCGGTGAAGTATCCGAAACTGTGAACCCTGGAAACACGCAAGGGTGCGTCCGTGAGCTCAGAGGAAGATCCGGTAAGCCTCTGTGATGTGCGTAGTTTCCTAACCAGACGAGTCCGTAGCCCCAAGACAAGGAAATGGGTCATTGAAGAGGAAAATCAACATAACAGTGGTTTACAAGATCATTATTTAGAATGAACACAAGATAAAACACAGTTACAGTAATATACAGATTCTCCTAAGGACACTATGAGTACTTGCCCAATTTCGGGGAGCTGTACAGGCTTCAGTGTTTATGGCGGAAAAGGGCGTGGGTCGCCGGTTAGTCTTATTATAGCCTCTGAGTTTCTAGCAAGTACTATAGGGAGATGAAAGTAGTAATCTCATAGATTAAATCGCACAGATATTTATTATCTAGCTTTAGAATTCGTTATGCTACATAACTTCTCCCGCTCTTGACGGAGCGGCAGGCGTGTCAGACTTTTACTGACTAAAACTTACCCGTGTTCCTTCAGTTGCCTGTACCAGGGCCACGGTAACTCGTTCAAACAACCCGCGACCATGGGAGTATTTGCGACGTGTATTTTATTGGGATAGTTTAAAACCTAACCGGAACCCTCAGCGAATCTGAACTGCACGGTGTAAGCAGTAAGTACTCCCATACTCATTTCAAACATTTGTTTTATTTTTGACATTAACACGCCTATGAAGTTCCTTATTTATTATTGCAAAGCAACCATAGACGAATAAATGCAATACTACATGGACGCTAAATTATAATAAATGGTTGGAAAAATTATAAGGCCCATCGGCCACCACGCAACCAATCACAAACTAGTTAAGGGGGAAGCTGCAGGTAGCCTGTGAAATTAAAATTTTCTTGCGCTTTTTGCAATTTGCAAGTCAGTACTAGGTTGAATGTTGATTAAAAAGTGATTCGCGACTGTAACATTTATATATGTATTTACAAAATTGTAATAATTAGAATCCTAACTATAATATTATAAATGCGAAAGTAAGTTTGTTTGTTTGTTACCTTTTCACGCCTAAACCACTGAACCGATCATCCTGAAATTTTGCATATACGTTGTCACGTGTGTAGAAACGGACATAGGGTAACTTTCATCCCGAAAAAAGTACTGTTCTCGAGGAAAACAACAATAACGCTCTTATGATAATAGATGGCGCCACGTGTCTTGCGATTCTTGATTGAATTACATTATTATAGAAACTTTAGTAGTGTGTTAAGAGTTTTTTATTATTTTTTTTATTTAGGTACCTAATACATTTTGTGAGCCTAGAACGTCGATAAACCGGTTTTTAATAATACTATAAATGCGAAAGTAAATTTGTTTGTTTGTGTTACGCTTTCACGCTAAAACCGCTGAACAGAATTGGATGAAATTTGATACATGGGTAGACTATGACCTGAATTAGGACATAGGATACTTTTGATCCCGGTAGTGCGTTCCCGTGAGATAATTTCCGACAACCACGCGGGCGAAGCCGCGGGCAATAGATAGTCTGTAATACAACTATATAAGTTAGTATAATCCTTTAATTTCATGAAATAGTCATTTTTTAGGATTATAGGAACTTGGAGAGTTGTACTGATGATTTTAATGGTTATTATAATCATATACGTAAATAAAAACTTGTTATGGTCGCGAATCATATTCAAATCAACATACAAACCTGATACCACTGACCTGGAAATTGAAAAAAAAATTTAAGAAAATTTAAATTTCGCGGGCTACTTGCAGCTGCCCTCTTAATAACGCGTTACTAAGTCGTGTCGTGTAAGGACCACCATTGAAACACTAGGTGCTGTGTCATTCTGGCTACTAATTGTGATTTGAGTAACACGTAACTTTTGAATAGCTGCGTGGGCTGAGGGGCCTAAATGTTAATTTCGACATTAACAGTTTCGACTCGGAAAGCTATTACAGTACCTACTTCAAAACAATCCCAGTTAATTTTTTAATATTCCTTTACCATTCTCATTTTTATAATACCAATTACAGCTTTTAGTGAAACGGCAATAAGGCTGTCAATTCTATAACGGCTAAAAAATTTTAGGAAGGCCATTAAAAGCAGGTGCGATGAAATTATGAAGATTCTTCGTAATCCTGAATACGGACTTTAACGCTTAGAGGAAGACCACTTCACTTTAATGTTTATAGCCTAATGAATCTTGAAAACGACGAAGATCTTAAAAGGTGTAAAAACATAACATTTTTCGGGATGCCTGGCAGTTGGGAGGCCGTAAAAGAGCCACTCCAAGTTCCAGCCCTTCCAGGTCCAGTCAACCGTGCTACCAACTTGCTGAATGGCTAAATGCTTTTACCACGACTAGATATGTATATCTCTCGTCTCTCTCTTGAATGATATCTCGTCCGTACACAGCTTCTGCTAAGCCAACAGAAAAAGTTAGAGAAACTTTAAACAACGTTGAGGTATATCTACAATACTCTTCGTGTACAATACAACAACGCGTTCCAGGCCATGCTTAATCTGCCCTGGCAGTGTAGTGCGTCTGGTATGTTTGCCGAAAGCAGGGTTGACGATTTTTATGCTGTATTAATTATAGCATAAAGGCTTAAAGCATCATTTCACCTGATACTGATTAAGTGTAAAAACAACATTGTGACCACTGTATTTCTCACCATTTACATGACCATTGCGTATTTCATTTTAGTATGACTGTTTGAATTTAAACCTAAATTAAACCTACCTGACATTTATAACAAAAATATAATCTATCTGAACGAATAATAATCATTTAATTTATCATGGGTGTATGTGTAAAAACTTGCCTGAAATAAATGAATTTTATTTATTTTTTACCCAAAATAATGTTTACGCAGCAGTAGGAAATAATCATAGAATTGTAAAAGAAAAACAAGTAATAATTGCTAAAGGCTGCCGCAGACAAGCGCGACGCGGCTCTCATTATTCTCCTGCCCTTATCCCAATTTATTTGGGGTCGGCGCAACATGCTACTTCCATACTTCTCTATTAGTCGTCATCTCGGTAGTCACACTCCTTCTAGCCATGTCATCTTTCATACAGTCCATCTATAGTTTCTTTGGTCTTCCCCTACTCATACGAGTATAACCATCGATACTCAAAACTTACCTCACGAAATTTTCCTCATTCCTCCATCCACTCTACCTAGTTACTATTAAACCAATTCACAATAAGCGTTTCCAAATGTCTTTTATAATGCGCACAGCAAAAGTGTGGAACTCTCTACCTGCGCCTGTGTTTCCGAACGCATACAACCCTAATCTCTTGAAAGTGAGAGTCAACAGGCTTTTTCTGGGTAAGCTCACTCTATCGTCGACTCTGTCTCTGTCACCTCCGACCTAGACTAGGGTCAAGAGCAAACCCATCTGAAATAAAATAAATAAGAAAAAATAAAAATAAACTCTGGTGGAACAATTTCTATGAAAACTTCATTGAAATAAAATTGTTCTACCGGAGTCACTTCGCGCCGACGCATCGCGCCTGACTGCGGGAGACTTTAAAGTCTGGAGTCCTAAATTCTGCCCAAAGCATGGCAATAGACTTGCCCCATTTCTTACAAACACTACTCCCTGCTGAACTTGTGTTTCTTATGTTCAATCTCCGAGTCAGAAAAAGTCTGGTAAGGTTTTCATAATACGAATTTCTCAGTAGAAGCCAGAAGTCAGGAGTTGTGCCCAGAGCATGGCAATAGACTTGCTCCATTTCTTACAAACACTACTCCCTGCTGAACTTGGGTTTCTTATGTTCAATTTCCGAGTCAGAAAAAGTCTGGTAAGGTTTTCATAATACGAATTTCTCAGTAGAAGCCAGGAGTCCGGAGTTGTGCCCAGAGCATGGCAATAGACTTGCCCCATTTCTTACAAACACTACTCACTGCTGAACTTGGGTTTCTTATGTTCAATCTCCGAGTCAGAAAAAGTCTGGTAAGGTTTTCATAATACGAATTTCTCAGTAGAAGCCAGGAGTCCGGAGTTGTGCCCAGAGCATGGCAATAGACTTGCTCCATTTCTTACAAACACTACTCCCTGCTGAACTTGGGTTTCTTATGTTCGATCTCCGAGTCAGAAAAAGTCTGGTAAGGTTTTCATAATACGAATTTCTCAGCAGAAGCCAGGAGTCCGGAGTTGTGCCCAGAGCATGGCAATAGAATTGCCCCATTTCTTACAAACACTACTCACTGCTGAACTTGGGTTTCTTATGTTCAATCTCCGAGTCAGAAAAAGTCTGGTAAGGTTTTCATAATACGAATTTCTCAGTAGAAGCCAGGAGTCCGGAGTTGTGCCCAGAGCATGGCAATAGACTTGCCCCATTTCATACAAACACTACTCGCTGCTGAACTTGGGTTTCTTATTTTCAATCTCCGTGTCAGAAAAAGTCTGGTAAGGTTTTCATAATACGAATTTCTCAGTAGAAGCCAGGAGTCCGGAGTTGTGCCCTGAGCATGGCAATAGACTTGCCCCATTTTTTACAAACACTACTCACTGCTGAACTTGGTTTTTTTATGTTCAATCTCCGAGTCAGAAAAAGTCTGGTAAAGTTTTCTTAATACGAATTTCTCAGTAGAAGCCAGGAGTCCGGAGTTGTGCCCTGAGCATGGCAATAGACTTGCCCCATTTCTTACAAACACTACTCACTGCTGAACTTGGGTTTTTTATGTTCAATCTCCGCGTCAGAAACAGTCTAGTAAAGTTTTCATAATACGAATTTCTCAGTAGAAGCCAGGAGTCCGGAGTTGTGCCCAGAGCATGGCAATAGACTTGCCCCATTTGTTACAAACACTACTCACTGCTGAACTTGGGTTTTTTATGTTCAATCTCCGCGTCAGAAAAAGTCTGGTAAAGTTTTCATAATAAGAATTTCTCAGTAGAAGCCAGGAGTCCGGAGTTGTGCCCAGAGCATGGCAATAGACTTGCCCCATTTCTTACAAACACTACTCACTGCTGAACTTGGGTTTTTTATGTTCAATCTCCGCGTCAGAAAAAGTCTGGTAAAGTTTTCATAATACGAATTTCTCAGTAGAAGCCAGGAGTCCGGAGTTGTGCCCAAAGCATGGCAATAGACTTGCCCCGTATTACATGGGACTTAAACATAACTGGCAAAATGTGAGTATTCTATGTTTACTATATGGTGAGGAGTTAGGCAAAGGTGTTTCTCTGCCTAACCTTTCCAGGAGTATAGGCGTGATGTTATATTAGTAGCCGTACACACGTGCAATGACTATGAAGGCCCCAACTTAATTAGAGGACGGATAGCAACGTCGACTATTATATTAGACAAAGACCATAATTATTCAGGGAAGTATGTGTACCTACCTACTCCCGCCTCATATCATTTTTCCTGTTTAAAATGAAGATTTTCTGCAGGTTTCCTGTTTTAACGTTCTATACAGGAATTACTGCAGAATTAGGGAAATGTTTTTGGTGTACGGAAGTGAGTAAAATGTGTTTTAATTTTTGTAACGACTTTTTTTGTGTATCTTTTTGTACAGACGCTAGTACATGAAGCTACTACAATCTATCAGATTTCTTTAATAGAATTTCGACTTTATTGCTAAAGTATTAGGTTCAAGGTTGATTGGGAAAATTTGACATTTTGGGGTAGCTGTACCTTTGACTAAATTCAAAGTTTTTTTTTTTTTTGGTTAGAGGTAAACGAAATTTTACTGTTGAAAAATGTTGCTACGGCTGCAATTTTTTGACAGCAAAGGCTGTTGAAACTGAAAATTAATTAATCTGTCTGTAACTTGATCACCGCGTAAAGTAGTAGGAGGGTAGATCTTCAAAGACCGCAGAACGCGGTCACTCGGTCTTAATTCCTAACCTATAGTTATTCTTAACATTTGTAGTAGGTTTGAAATATTAAAGAAAAAAATGTTAATTGCTTTTGCTATAGTTTCACGTAAAAAACTTATTTTGAATTATTAAAAGAAATCCTTTTAGATTTTGCAGTTTTGGCTATTTGTGCCTTTGTTGCACCGAAGGTGCGATATGTAGTTTAAAATGCTCTAATAAACAGAACTGATTATTAGGTGCTACACTATACTTACATTGTTATTTCTTGAGATACCAAAGGGGTAGAAATCCACTTCAGAAATTGTAATTGGACCAAACTGTTGGTACGAAATAAAACTGACAAACGATCTGCAAGTAGGTCAAAGTTTTGTAAGTCGCTCATATTACAGAATTACCACAAAAAGGTGGAATATTCCATTCTTTACCCATTCAGAACTACATATTATGAGTCAGAATAAGCTTTCGGAAATAATATTTTCTATTTTATTATGATCCAGTTTCCTTCATTTTATAGTCATCTGTTGCTTTGGAGACGTGATCGAATTACTAATACACAATCGACTGTTCTTTCTTTGAAATATGATTTACCAACTTCCAAGGAAGTTCTTTTGTTTTTTTTCTTCTTTCTTTTTGTTATGGCCTGATGATTTATGTAAGTACAGACTCACTGCCTGAGCTCCATTTACACGGTGTAAGTTTATACCATAAAATGTAAGAAAGATATCTGGCAACGTATAAACAACACGTATAATATTGTTGCACAACAAGGGCAAATAAGTTGCCGTTTAAAACTGGTATAGGTGTAAGCAGCACGTTGTTAAGTTGAATGAATAAAAAAATCGCATTCAACTCTACAAGTACGAACGAATGAAACAAGTTAATAAAATCTTGAGAAGACGTTCAATAAAATTTTAATTAAGTATTTGGCAGCGCAAGTACGGCCAATACTTGAATCAATATTGTACGGACGTGCGAATCTATGTTTAGACGAGGCAAAACTTGCATGCAATAGTCCCCTTGGTACCTATAAGTCGTATGCAGTTTTGTTGTATGACAAAACTTGCATTCAATTATTGTATGGCATTTTATGGATCGCACGCGTATAAACGCTTACATGCAATTCTTAAATGACAATAAAATTTAGCGTGCTTTATGGCATGCGATTAAGTATGCTTACTGGTTTCAAAAGGGGACAAGTTCTTGACTTTCACATAAATAAACTCAAGCCTTTTCCCCAAGGAGCTAATCAGAAACAATAGAACGTTACGTGCTACGGTATTCGTAAAGCTCTCCAAAAAACGTCAGATGGAAGCAAAAATCTGTATTTTTATTTTGCATTGTGTAAATCAAAGACAGATAAATTTATTTATTATTTTAAGAATAAAATAGAATACTCTTTATTAGGTATACCATCACAGAGGAGTGGTGGCCTCGACTTACGAGTTGTAAGTACGTCGTGGGGTCGAACCAAATAGGCGCTTTACTTTGCGTAAATAATTTCATAAACACTGCTCTCAAAACGGTGAAGTAAAACATCGTGAGGAAACCGGCAAGTCCTAGAACTAAAACATCGAAGACATGTGACATCTACCAACACGCACTGGGCCCGCGTGGTGGATACAGCCCTCTACTTCTCACAGAGAGGAGGCCTGTGTCCACGATCAGCACTGGAAACGTTATAGGCTAATTATGATAGGTACACCATATAAATTACAGATATAGGTAAATGTATTAGAAATTGCTAAGCTTTCCGCGGTTAGTCCGCGGATAGCACATTAAGGAAAGCACCTTAAGCCATTGGCCCCGGCTGTCATTCGTGGATCTTTGACAGTCGTTACGGGTCGTCAGGAGCCTGAAAGTCTGACAACTAGTCTTACCAAGGGTATTACCCCGTAACTGAGTTGTGGAGGTCAGATAGGCAGTCGCTCCATGTAAAACATAAACATAACATGCCTAGCGTTTTCCCAACTATGTTGGGGTCGGCTTCCAGTCTAACCGGATGCAGCTGAATACCAGTATTTTATTTACATGGAGCGACTGCCTATCTGACCTCCACAACTCAGTTACGGGGTAATACCCTTGGTAAGACTGGTTGTCAGACTTTCAGGCTCGTCGACGGGTCGTCAGGAGCCTGAAAGTCAACCAGTAAAACAGTGGTATTCAGCTGCAACGGGTTAGACTGGAAGCCGACCCCAACGTAGTTGGGAAAAGGGTAGACAGATAATGATATAAATATAGAAATTAGCAAGCATTTTCTACCAGAAACCGATTTACCGTTTAGGAAATCTTATTGAGTATACCTAGTGTAAACAGTTCCTAGTTCACCCTTCATATCACAAGAAACCATGCAGTGTAAAGTTCTTGGTATTTTTAGCAGCAGAGCCGTAACGTGCAATTTCGTGCGTTACTTTAAATAAGAAGGTATTTATATTCCTAACGAGAAACTAGTGTTTTTGGGCGCTCAGTTTAACCAAAGCGAAAAAAAAACAGAAAGAAAATTAAGCCAATTTGCTTACATGTATCTTGAAGATTGGCTGCTAGGGACCAATCCAATGGCTCTTATTTTGCTATTTATTTGCGGTGCTGTTTTCCTTATACAATTTATTACCCAATATGTTGAGAATAAGGAGTGCATGTCTTGGGGGATATTAACCCCATAAAGCTATAAACTGTATTGTTACAAAGGTAACGGTGTAAATTACGATGACATAGAACCTAAAAAGTGTTTTAGGTGGGTTGTAAAAACAACATAAACAAGTGAATTCATCGTTTCATATGTTTGCAAGCGTTTGCATGATAGTAAAAACAACGTATCCAGGCGGGAATGCGCATGCCTGTAGCTTGTGACATTCACCAATCAGAACTTATGATAGTAGTTGCATTGGCATGCAAGATCCTTGCATAGTTTTATACAAGCTACAGGCATGTGTATTCCCGCCCTAATGTATATTGCTGAATTGTCATACTAATTAGTCAAAAATATCCAATGTCACGAGTGTGTTACGCAATTAGAGTGCAGGTTTCTGTAATATTATGATATTTATTAGTTCACTAGCTGACCCATCAGACTTTGTCCTGCCTAAATTAAAATTTAGATTTTTCGGCTGTTTCTTACGTGTTCCTAATTTTCTTTTTTTATATTTCATCCCAGTAATGAGGCGAACAAAACAAAAAAATATATATATTCTAATAGGTCGTGCCATTTTCAAGTTTTTGCGAGAATAACGCGCTGCTTTTTATATGTGTAAACAGAAGTAGATATCGATAAAGAGGCTTTTGCCATCAAGGTGTGAAAATGGATATACTAGCTTGTTTCACTATTCCATGAGTTCCTGTTGACTTATTCTGCAGACAGTTTTTTTATTATACCAATTGCATTTTTAGGGCTTCGTACAACTTAGACGAGAACGACGCGCCCTTATTGTACATATATGTACTAACTAGCTTCTGCCCGTGACTTCGTCCGCGTGAGTTTTTTTGTTCACCGACCCACTGCGTCGCGTCGCAACGCTCACCCGCGCGGCCGCGCTGTTAATTCGTTTTGGCTTAGCGTTCTTTCTGACAGTTTTTCTTTATGCTCGACTCCTAAGGATCGTAGCGTGATGATAAATAGCCTTCCTCAAGAATTGGGCTATCACATGCGTAAAGAATTTGAAAAATTATTTTCGCATGTGATGCAGTTCCAGAGATTAGGGCGTTATAACCAACAAACAAACTCTTCAGCTTTATTATTCGTATAGATTAATGCTTATAGATTTCATAAAGATCTACAACTGCTCTGTAACTGCCCAGCATATCTTGACAGGTGAAATGTGGAAACTGAAACACAGCATTCTACACAAAAAGTTTTCTAGGCATGGCACCCAGATTGTATAATAAAATACCGAAACCCATTAGAGACAAACGCGAATTGATTGATTTTAAAAAATACAGTTACTGATAATTACACTTATTATTACACTAAAAATCTCCTCAACCAAAATGATGGTGTGGTGCTCTATGTTAAAAACATAAAAAACTACACAGTTGAGGAACCCGTTTTACATGACGCCAGTTGTCTAATACTAAAAATTGGCACCGATAAGGCAATAGTCTGCATTTACCGTTCTCCTTCCATCAGAGATATAAGTAAATTCCTCCAATCCCTAGACGGGATCCTAGCGGATCTAACTTCTTATAAAACCATAGTTATTGTAGGGGACCTTAACATTGACATTGCCTGTTCTCCATGTTCTAACCAAACCTCAGACTATCTAGATCTCATAGCCACTCATGGCATGTTACCAGCTCACACTCTCCCCACTCGTCAAACCGCCTGTCTGGATCACGTCATGCTCAAAACCAACCTCTCAGCTGTCACCATAGTCCTACACTCTTCTGTCACTGACCACGACCCTGTACTACTATGTCTCAGGCTAAAAAACCGCGTCAAACCACGTCCACTCACCGCCTCGAAGACGAACTTTATAACTCTAGACCACGCGATGAACACTACAGACTTCCAACCGATTTACCAGCTTACTGATGCTAATGAAGCCACAGACCGCTTAATTACTACCCTTATTAGACTCTTAAATAACCACACATCTATTGTCAAGCTCCCAAGCAATCAACGGCTGATCAAACCGTGGATGACCACCGGTATACTCCGCTGTATCCGTAATAGAGACGCCATGCACTATAAGCTCAAACAAACTCCAAACAACAGTGTTTTATCTATTACCTACAAAAGGTACAGAAATTTTTGCTCCAAAATATTAAAAAAAACTTAAAAGAGACTATGACAGGACAGAACTGTGTGAGGCTGCTAATGATAGCAAGAAAATCTGGAAAATAATAAAGAGAGTAACTCATACTGAAAAACAAAATACACCCAATACTGACTTGTTAGCTCATTCCACCTCACCCCAACTCTCGGTAGATAGAGTGAATGAGTTCTTTGCTAGTGTAGGTCGGAATCTTGCTCAGAACTTTTCATCTCCCCCCGGTAGTGAAAAATTGGCTACAGAATTAACCTCCTCACCTTCGACCTTACAATCATTCGTCATGTTGAGCACCGATGAGGCTGAGGTGGATGAAATAATCAAGTCACTCAAAACAGATTCTGCCACTGGTTGGGACAACATTTCGACTAACTTTCTGAAGCGCTACTCACAAATACTTGTTCCTCTGCTAACACACATTTTTAATATTTCCCTTAACACTGGTACCTTTCCACGGCACTTTAAGAAGGCCATCATCCACCCAATACATAAAACTGGGGACACACATTGTGTAAATAATTACCGCCCATTAATTAATAATTGCAGTTCTGTCGTCCATTTCCAAAATTCTTGAACGTATTGTAAATAAAAGGCTAGTGAAGTATCTGGAGGATAAAAAACTTTTCGCTCCCAATCAATTCGGATTTAGGCGCGGCAAATCAACCAGCAATGCGGTTACGGAACTTGTCGATTGCGTCGTCAAAAATGTTGACAAAAAGAAAAAAGTATTGTCAATATTTTTGGACCTGAGAAAGGCATTCGACACAGTTCCGATACCTAACTTGCTTATAAAGCTGGAGGAACTGGGGATACGAGGTAAGCCTCTTGAACTTATGAAAGATTATCTTCAAAATCGAACTCAGTGCGTAAAAATACAGGAACACTACAGTAGAGATGCGCCCGTCACTTTTGGTGTCCCCCAAGGCAGCGTGCTTGGGCCAACCCTGTTCTTAATTTACGTTAACCAGCTCTGTAACATAAAACTGGGAGACGGAAATATAATAGCGTTCGCCGACGACACCGTCCTTACTTTTTCCGGCGATTCTTGGCACGACACCTTTAACTCGGCACAAAAACGACTCAATACTGTTCTGCAGTGGCTTAAGACTCATGCCCTCACTCTAAACACTGACAAAACCAAAATCCTTAACTCTAACAGCACACTCGTGTTTACTGCCGGGAATGGTAGCTTGTACCTGCCCTAAACTAGAGCGATGTAGGGCAATAAAATATCTGGGAGTGACAGTTGACAACGGTCTGAGTTTTGCAGCTCACATAGAGACTCTAACAAAAAGAGTCAGAAAACTTATTTTTGTCGTTAAAACACTTCGCCACGTTGCTGAACCTCAAATTATGAGATGTACCTACTTCGCTCTCTGCCAGTCTCTCCTAAATTATTGTGTATGCGCCTGGGGTGGTGCTCCCAAAACCTTACTCTTAAAGCTGGAAAGAGCTCAGAGAGCCGTGTTAAAAGTCAGTACCTTTCGACCTATCCTTTTTCCAACTGAGGAATTATATAAGAACTGTAAAGTCCTCACAGTCAGGCAATTGTTTGTGCTTAACACCGTACTACTTCAGCACCATATAACTCCCTACGAGGTAATCACCACAAGACGCAAAGACAAAATAGCCCAATCCTACCGTTCGCATTACTCTTTTACAAGAAGGTTTCCCTGTTTTCAAGGCCCCCATCTGTATAACAAAATTAATAAAATATTAAACTTCCACTCACTTCCAAATATATCTCTTAAAAAGAAACTATGTAATTGGCTCCAGACACTCAACTATAACAACACAGAGCTCTTATTGTCGACTTAAACAACTAGGTAAAATATAATGACAGGCAAACCCACACAAACACACCCACTCACACACACACACACTTCCACTCACACACACATCCACTCACACACACCCACTCACACACACCCCCACACTCCACATCTATCCTTTTTATCACTTTTCATTTTATCTTTTCTTGTTTTGCTAAATGATTTATTTGTTGTCCATATAACTCTGCAAAAATGAAAATAAGTTCTCGTAAATTAGACAAACTCTCTTTACAAGGCACCCATGAAAGGGTTGGGCCTAGCACCTTTAATACAAGTTGTCTTGTCAACTTAGCAAGGGTGCTAGAGTCTCCAAACATATAGTATATAACGACTCCATCTTTTTGTTTGTAACCTAATGTTGTTCAAATGTACACCTTTTTATTGCAAATAAATTATTATTATTATTATTATTACTGAATACCTAGACGATAATGCAAAGTATGTGGATAAATATGTGCACTAAGAGAGGTAATTAAATACTGTCATTATTTTAGTTTCATAATTTAAATTTTAAAATTTTTGTGCGCAGAACTGTTAACTTTTTATTTTATTGTAGGATTAGTTTTATGTAATTTACTGCGGATAATTTTTGTTATTTAATTTTAATTGAATTTAATTCTTTTACATAAGTGTAATTTTTTATAAGAACCACTTTATAAATATTTTTACGCCGTCAGCGGCAAAACATAGTGTACCCATACATGTTATATTTACAAGACCTGTTTTTACACCCACCTATGTTTTACAAATAAAAAAACTTTGACTTTGACTTTGAATTGAAGCTTTCTAATAATCATATTAGAGCTCTGTTAAGATTAATTATTATTTTTGTCCTCGCAAGTAGTTGCTGCCAGTAAAGGCCAGGATACACTGGATGTTTGGTACTGGTAGAAGCGGCTTGCATGTCGTAAAGACATGATTGAATCACCACTCCAGTCCACTTGGACAAAGTTGAATAAGGATTAATACCAAGTTTATAAAACACCTTGGCAAATAATGCATTATTTTATAACAAATTTGATTACCATTAAAAAAGTTATAGTGATCCAACCTTAAAAGATAGACATATGCTGTCCCAGACTTTTTTTTTAGAACTTACTCCTACGTCACCTCGTGGACAATAGTGTGGGTTATACGTTTTTTCGACTGTAATATAACTACTTTTTGTAAATGATGTACTGTATAACTGGTTTTTGTCCCAAATAAATAAAATAAAAAAAAAATAAAAAAACTTTTTAAGGGAAACAATTCCGTCATACATGATTGTTGCGTAACTTTAACCGTTTACGCAGCACACGCAACGGAAGCTCTCAAAAGGAATAAATTTTCCCCGTTATTGCAACAATTTTCATTGATACTCCACTACTGTTGGTCGCAGCGTGACATTATATAGCCTTCCTCGATAAATGAGCTATCCAACACTTTTTTTTTCAATTCGAACCAGTTCCTGAGTTTAGCGCGTTCAACCAAACAAACAAACAATCTTTTCAGCTTTATAATATTAATAATAATATAGTGTAGATTTAAGTAGCACCTTTTCAGCTTAGACAAGCTCTAATTTACATCAAGCTCTTTATCCATATTTCAGCAAAGAAACAACAATAAAAATACTATAAACTTACCCAGTATAAAAATGCTATAACTAAACAACACCAATCCGATTGCCCGCAAATCGCCAATCCAAAACACCAGATGAGAAAATAAAACAATTAGAAGCAACAACTCTAACTGGATAGCATTTTTATTACTTGGGCTTGGCAAAAAGGCTGACTTTTAACAGCAGTATCAAGGCTCAAGATTAGTAATTTTCAGTGTAACACCAATTAAGGGTATACGCCGTTGAGGTTATGACTGCACTGGCTTGTAACATGACTACTTTACAGAGGGCACTTGCGTGAAATTGGTGGAGATTTATGTCACTTTTTTGACAAAAAAAAAATATCCTAATAAGATCTTGCACATTTTACTATGTTATTATTCAAACTGAGAACTCACTGACCCACAGTTCCTCTCCTATTTGTTATTCTAGTAAAATTTTTAAAGATAAAATCACTTTTAGCTTTTTAACCGATCTATCTATCTTTAACACGACATGCATAATTATTCCTAACAGCCACTATCTTTATCCTTAGTGTTAAACCAAGGTAACTTGGTTTGTGTTCCTTGGCCTAGGTACAAACATTTTTTTTTTAATATGAGCCTTTATTAATATTAATTTACAATAGTTTATCAAAAGCTAGCCCAACTTTATTTGATTTGGCTTACGATTAAACCAGTAAATTGAAATCCATGTTTTAATTTTCAAACAAAACCACGAGCGTCCAAACCACAGTCGTCAAACTATACGCCGCTTAGCAAATCCGCAAATGCTTGCAAAAATAAATTTAATTCACTATTAATTTTTAGTAGCGGCAATCCCGTAGAACAATTATTCTCGCCCTTGAGTTCTGTGGCCCGTCACGTTTCGCCAAGGAGGTGTTTTTACGAGCCCGTAAAACAAGTTAGCATTATGTGCTATGAAATTCTCAAAATTATAAACGAAGAAAATATTTGGTGCTAGAAATATTAAGTGGAATTACAGGGTGATTTATTTTTATTGTCATTTGAGGAGGCGCAAGAAATGCAGTGAAATGGTGGGTGAAATATTTACTATTTAATTATGCTGTTGGTTTGTTTGCTATCGTTAATTATTTTTTGTTTGCAAAAATAGAGAAACAAAGTAAATTACAGCGAGATTATCAAGGCTTTATGCACGGGGAATTAAAAGGATGAACGGCTGCGCGCTCGCTGGTGATAATAACAACAAATTGCGATTACAAAGCGTTATAAATACCTCTGTTAAAATACATGCCTTTTTCATTTTAGTTCAAGCCCATCTGACGATCTATTGAAGACGAAGTAGCTATAGATATTAATTTCAAGCAAATCTTTACATATAATATAATATAACAGTAGCAAAGTCCAAACTGTACATTGAATATTTTTGAAAAAAAGTAATTTCTACGAGGTCTGGGAACGATTCTAATACCAATTTTTTTTATAATATAATATATATATATATATATATATATATATATATATATATATATATATATATATATATATATATATATATATATATATATATATATATATATATTTGTTCATCTGTTTGTCCGAATGTATGTTCCAGCATCACGCAAATACTACTTGATAGATTCTATTAAAATTTTGCATAGATATTTCCTGTAAGTCTGGTATAATTTATAGCCTGTAGACTGCTACAGACTATAAATTATAGCGCTATTTGCTATGGGAAATGAGCAACATTGCTTTATGTTCGTATTCTCCTAAAATTTACCGCAAATTGTAAAAGACGAGCCGAAAAGTTAGAATATTGCAGATGAGTTACAGATTTAACCTTTTTAACCAACTTCAAAAAAAGGAGGAGGTTCTTAGTTTGTCGGAATATTTTATTTTTAAATGGTTATCATCTGCTACCTATATACCTTTATAGAGCTAAGCAGTCAATCATGACATACTCGTATTATATACAGGTGAGATTTTTAAGGTGGGGCAATAAGGGCAGGTACCTTATCCGTTGTCGCTACAAGAAAACGGTCTTAGAAAACAGTTCTTAATATTTTAAAACATTTTGATGTGCATACACAGATTTTAAAAAAAAGTACAGTCAGCAAGAAAATAGACCATTTTCACAAAAAAAAAATTTTGAACTTATCGATTCTGTTTCTTATAAGGATCAAAAAATTATCGGACCAACTGAGGTTTGAGTACTAGAAAAGTCAGAAATCTCAAAAAATTCGCTGGACCGGGCTAAATAGGGAACGAATATAGTAGGTAGTTACAGATTTAAATGATTACTTATCAAACCTTTATGGAACTAAGCAGTCAATCATGAAAAATAAATATAAGAACGACTCTTTTAGTCAACTTTCAACAAAGCTTAGTGGTTCGGTGACTGTTTTATTTTATTTTATTTTATATTATTTATTTGGAAGAACCAACAATTACACATTATGTATTACAAATAAATAGAAACATAAGGAGTTATACAAATGTGCAACCAACAACGTTCTCCACAGATACACTAAAAGACAAAAGACAAGCAAGCATAAGTTCGATTCCCAACGGTTGAAATATTTTGTGCTCCTTTTGGAACGAAGTTCTTTAATGCGGCTTGCGGTGGGACTAAAGTGGTAGAAATCGTCACATAACGAAAAATTGTGAGATATTTAGTTATTGGTTTCTAACGCAAAACATAAACGACATGCAGTATCAATTGATACTGGATGGCCAGTATTCACAAAAAGCGTTATGCCCCCTCCATGCGACTTTCTCTCTATAAGTAAAGAAAAGAAAATATGTATTAGGTCAAATGAAAATGAACATCCTAGATGGCACTTGCGATTTTTTTTTTAATTTTTCAACATGGGTGTCATTTTCATGGTTTTCGAGGGTGTTAAAGCCGATACTGACGTTAAAATGTAAATCCAAGATGGCGGCTGCGAAAATTTTCAAATGTTTCATCATAGGTGTCGTTTTCATGGTTATTTTCCTCGGTAGTGCAGTATGAATGAGCATTTCTCCACGCAATAAAGAAAGATGGCGCTTCATCATGGGTGTCGTTTTCATGATTTTCGAAGGTGCTAAATCCGATCATGAAATAAAAATAAAAATCCAAGATGGCGGCTGCGAAATTTTTGTTTTTGTGTTAAATCATGCACGTGAGAATGAACTTCGTTCCTGACGCACACGCAGACGCACACGTTTTTATTTATTTTTATACATTTTGTAATACTATTATGTGATAATTCGTAGAACGTACACCGAAAGCATTAAAACCTCTTCTGTCATCTGTGGTTATAATGAAAATAACTATATAGTTTTAGGTATATGGTTTTTATTGGTGACTGTTGCTGGAAATTCCATGTGTTTACAGTTTATGTTACCTATATTAATTTAGTGATAGCCGTTCTTCAGGAATAATCTGTAAGAATGCGTGTATTAGTGTAGGTAGTGTTTATGCAGAAACGCATTAACTCACTAGAAACGAAAAACTTCGCAAGCTATAGGGAATTGCTACTGAAGGCCGCGGGTGTCGACCTCAAGACGAGCTGCTTTTCACACGGAAAATTGTACGTCCCTTGCTCCCGCGTCACCAATCCTGATTCTCTTTATACAGTGTAAACTCTTTTCAACGACACTCGATTTGACGACAAACTCCCTAAAAAGTCGAAATTACTTGACTATGGTTGGTTTACCTTGTTATCCATATAATGATACACTTTATGTAGTATTACACATGAGTACTCTAATATCGATGACAATACATCATTATTAAGCAATAAACAGTACTTTCTAAGTTGCCAAATAACTAACTAACTAACTAACTAACTTAATAAGAATTGCATCTGAGTACAGTCTTTTGTTTGTTTTTTTGTTTATTGTCTAGCACGTGTTTATCTCGGTCGCTAGATTGTCGTTAGGTTGTTCTATACGTTATCATATTCTTAGTTGCTCACAAACTTTTATAATTATTTATAATTTATTAGTAAATATAAATCAAATAATAAGATAAGATAAGATTTCTTTATTTAAAATAATATTGATTTTCCTTCTCTCCATTTAACGATACCTTTCAATAACGCCATGAAACGCGCGGTCCTTTAAGTGTCGCTATATAGAGTTTACATTACACTGTATTTCCGCTGCTAAAATCAAAACTACTAAAGTAGTATACAGGGAAGTTTTATAAAAAAATGGCTGTTATTTTAGTCTTGTTATTTTAGTATTGTTATTTTAGTATTGTTATTTTAGTCTTGTTATTTTAGGCTTGAGCTCCTAGGCATGGAGTTGACATCTGGTCTCAACTTCGGCGCCACCATCGAGTACAAAGCCCAAACAGCGGCCAAGAAGCTGGGCATCCTAAATAGGGTGAAGCGATACTTTACGCCTTGTCAGCTTTTAACCCTTTATAAAACGCAAGTCCTATCCTGTATGGAGTATTGCAGCCACATTTGGGATGGGTCAGCTAAGTACCACCTAGCAGCGCTTGACTTGGTGGAGCTCAGAACTAAGAGGCTCATTGGAGACGTGGAACTGGTGGACGCCTAGCTTCACAGCTTAGCTCATCGCCGCAAGGTTGCCTGCTTTTGTCGGTCTACAGATTATACTTCGGTGAGTGTGCTCAAGAACTCCAGGACCTCATTCCACCGGCCCCCTTCTACCATCGGACATCTAGACACACTGCCGGTTACGATCCCTACCTAGTTACTATTCCACCAATTCGCACTAAGCGTTTCCAAATCTCTTTTATAATGCGCACAGCAACAGAGTGGAACTCACTACCTGCGTCTGTGTTTCCGAGCGCATACAACCCTAATCTCTTCAAAGTGAGAGTGAACAGGCTTCTTCTGGATAAGCTCACTCCATCGTCGATTTGGTCTCTGTCACCTCTGACCTAGACTAGAGCAAACCCATCTCAAATAAAAATAAAAAATAAAAAGTATATTGTCTTACGACTCACAGGTGAACGAAGTCGCGAGCAGATGCTAGTTTTAAAATAATTATAACAATACCCGGTTGACAAACGAACCAAATAATGTTATTTAATTGTAACTCTAGCTAACTAACTTTAAAATTTGTAGTCTAAACTTTCCTCAAAAACTATCAAAGTAAAGTTAGAACTAAACCGATACTGCGCTTGGAAAATGCAAAATATAGATGTTATAAAGTTACAAAACAAGCAAGCCTTTGCATTTTATGGGCACAGCACATGTGCCGAGACAAAGCAATCGTTCGGCCCGAAACGCTTCGAGAACGATTTCAAATTACATTTTTTACGAATAAGTTACAAGAGAAAGCGGCTTACAGTTTTACAGGTGTAAAAGTTGAAGATGTTTGTTGAGATATCTTCTACAAACGATATCAGACGCTTCACTTTTTGTTCATTTTTGTTGCCTTTCATTTGCCATCTTTCTCTAGAAGTGAAACGTCTGAACACAAAATGAATCAAAGTGAAAAATGAATTCATTAGTGAACCGATCCAGCGTGATGTAGGATTGTGGCATATCATTGAAAGTAAGAAAGAAAAAAAAGTATTTATTGAGACTCGCACAGGAAGATCACAAATAAAAAAAAACAAAAGTCCTGTATGAGGCCAAAAGGCCAAGGCATAATGCTGCAATATTTAAAAGTAAGTGTCGCAGCGCTCGTATTCTGATAGGGCCCGCTGTGATGTCGCGCACAGATACAGGCATACAAATAAATAAAATAAAATAAAAAATAGATCTTTCACTCTTCTACCGAATTATTGAAAACTGACATGAAGGGAGCTGTCACTTTCTAGAATAAAATGGTATTTTTTAACCGACATCAAAAACGCGGAGGTTATCAATTCGACACGTATGTACACATGTAATATATTCACATCTGATTATCTATTAGGGCTTCCAAACAAATACACAAAATTGTATAGATGTGTGTATGTAAGTATGTATGTTTGTAAGTTTGTATGTTTGTAGTTTGTCCTCGCATTTCTCCGAAACTATTAATGAGATCGTGATCATTTAATTTTTATTAGCTTACATTTACTTCAACTTAGAAAACAGTGCAAGTTTCATCAAAATCGGTTCAGTAGTTTTCAAGGTAATGGACTAATATGTGTAAGTGTGATGGCCTGGCTTACTGATACGAGCTACGGGCGTGGTGTCAAAGGGAAAACATCTCAAAACCTTGGTCAAATTCTAATGCAATATTTATAACAAAACTATTAAATAACTACTTATTACAAACAAATATACCAGTTTTTTATTAAAAACTAAAAATTACGAAATAAAAAATCGACTTCAAAAAGAAATTAACTCAAAATTATGAAATAACTTTAATTTCGGAAGTCGGTGGCAAAAAACTAATACAGATCCCAAGACACCGACTTCCGAAATTAAAATTATTTCGTAATTTTGAGTTAATTTCTTTTTATATTGTTATATTTTGCTGTGCTTGTGGCTAAGTAATAACAGCCGCACGGATCGATCTTGCCGTGGTTGGTCCGTGTACGGGTGACCATCTTTACATACCAAGACCCTTCGTGCCTCTGAAAGCACGTTAAGCCGTTGGGCCCCGCTATCATTCGTGGATCTTTGACAGTCGTTACGGGGCGTCAGAAGCCTGATAGTCTGACAGCCAGTCTTACCTATAGTATTACACAGTAACTGAGTTATGGAGGTCAGATAGGCGACAGCCTATCCATATCCATGTAAAATACTGGTATTCATCTGCATCCGGTTAGACTGGAAGGCGACCTCAACATAGTTGGGAAAAGGCTAGGCAGATGAGATGATATTGCTGTATTTGATGTTAAAAATATCTCATAGGGCAACTATTACTGTTTCTAATCATCCTAGCTTTTCACCGACTATGTTAGAGTCGGCTGTTACTATTGTTTCTTAAAAAAACCGGCCAAGTGCGTGTCAGACCACGCACAATAAAGGGTTCCGTAGTTGGGATGAATTTATCCCAAGAACAAACTTAACATTGTAGTTGAAAAATATGTTCACCCATACATTCCAACTTCTAATGTAAGTTTGTACGCACTATATTGGGAGATTTACCATGTTGTTTTAAGACCATAGACTCGTTATAGTTTATTCTGTAATCTATAGGTATTAAACTATTTTCTGTATTTTGTTTTTCAATATTTTAGGCTCAGTACTTTCGGAGATAAGGGGGGGGGGGAATGGTCAATTTCGTCTATATTCTTAAATAAATTTAAAATGATTTATTTTAAAATTATAAAAAAGTTATATTTGAGACCCTCACAGTAAGCCCTTTCATTTGATATGTCACACGGTACAGTTTGTAAAAGTTTTTTTTTTTTTTTCTTGTTCGCCACCAAAATTAAAAATTCATATATTTACGTAACACGTCCGTGTTTGGGTCACAGAAATACATACGTGTACCAAATTTCAACTAAACCGGTCCATTAGATTCGAAGCAAATTCGCTGTGGCAGACGGACAGACAGACAGATACACGAGTGATCCTATAAGGGTATTTTCCGTATTTTCCTTTTGAGGTACGGAACCCAAAAAAGGAGTAATTGTTAAAACAAATCTTAACACTTATGTTTTATCACTCACTTATGTCATTGAATATATCGGATATCGCTTTAGGAAACGAATCCAATCCGTTTCCTTTACTTGATTGAAAGTTCCGGAAGTAGATAAAAAGGGGGAAGCATTACTTTCGATACCCTGCGTGCGCTCTAAGGGGATGCTAAGAGCTTTGTCATGCTTACATGGGCTTCCTTACATTTTGTGACAAACAGTCGATTTAGAAATGAATTAAAACGCTACTGAATCTAGCCCATTCATACTTCCATACTAATATTATAAATGCGAAAGTCACACCATCTAGCTGTCTGTTTCATACCTTTTTACTTCATACCGGGTAGCGCTGGGTTACAAATACAAATACAAAAAAATACAAAATCTTTATTACTGAACCAAAAAGTTTTACATTAGTTGGTGATTGGAGCCTCCTTTTAAGCAAGTAATGCCTGTGTTAGGAGACTCCGCTCTTCCACATCAGTATACAATTTAATCAGTACCTTCGATACATTATATGTGTGTGTATCCATGTGTGTGTGTGTGTGCCCATGTGTGTGTGGGTGGGTGTGTGAGAGCTTGTGCATGTGTGAGTGTGCATGTGTATGTGTGTACGTGTATGTGAGTGTATTTCATTTTGTGTGTTGCAATAGTGCCTCAGTGTCTGCGTAACTCAGTGTCTTTATCCAATTTGTTAGAATTTTTTTACACTCGTGTAATTGTTTATTGTGTATATATATCCTTTTATTTATCCTATTATATAGTTGACATGATAATTTATTGTACTGAATGGCAGCAAATTTTGTTTTAGTTTGTGGAACCTGTGCTATGAGATCTTTCCGTCTTCTTGTTATTGCATTTTGATCATATGGTAGATGCTTATGTTTCTTTAGAACGGTATATATAATGTATAATTTTCTAACAGAAAGCAGTCCACTATCCTGATAGAGACTTTCAGTAGGATATGTAATCCTTTTGAAATACATTATTTTTATTACAGCACGTTGTCCTCGTTCAACATGTATAAACTTTGATTTTGCTGCGCCGCCCCATATTGTGATACAGTATGATATAACAGATTGCGCTAGGGAGATATATATTTCATTTAATAAATTTCTATGAGAGCCTGATTTCTTTTTTATATTTATAGGAGCGATATATCTTAGTGTTTTAAAAATCCACCCAAGTTTCCTTATCCTTCCGGTAACATGTCCAATATGGGAGTACCATGACAATCTGTGGTCAATAATTACACCTAAATATTTTGTTTCCAAAACTTTATTAATTAGGGGACAAACGCAATTATTATTTTCAGCTCTATCACAAGAGTGTACTTTAATGCTGAACACTACATCTGGTTGTGAATTCTTATAAATGGAGAAGCATATGTATTTGGTTTTCGCAGTATTTAAGGTGAGAAGGTTGTTATCGAGCCAACTCGCAATTTGGAACATACCAGCCTCTGTCTTAATTTTAACATCGTTCCAACTGTGCCCATGGAAGACAACAGCTGTGTCGTCGGCGTAGGAAAATATGTTAGCGTTTTCAACTTTTAGGTTACAAAGGTCGTTAATGTAAGCCAGAAATAGTGTGGGTCCTAGAACACTACCCTGCGGTACACCGAACGACACATCAGCGTCATCACTAACATACGCTCCAATTTTAACCTTTTGTTTCCTGTTTGTGAGATAGTCTATAAAAAATTTTAGAGGAATTCCCCTTATTCCAAGCTTTTCTAGTTTGGTCACCAGGGTGGGAACGGAGACGGTGTCAAAAGCTTTTTTTAGGTCTAGAAATACCGTTAAGCATTTTTTCCCTCTATCCAAATGATCGGTTACTAGCGAGGTGAGGGCACCAACTGCGTCCTCGGTGGAAACTCCCTGTCTAAAGCCAAATTGTGTTGAAGATATTAATTTAAACTTGTTTAAATAATTTACTAATCTAGTGTTGGTTAACTTTTCTATTACTTTAGACAGGGCTGGCAACACCGAGATAGGTCTATAATTATTGACATCGCTTCCGTTCCCTCCCTTGTGGACTGGAGTAATAACAGATTGTTTCAGGGGGGCTGGGAATACTCCGTTTCTGAAACAGAGGTTAGCTAGATGGACAATAACAGGGGCGAGTTCTTTATTAAAGTATTTTAGGAATTTCGTAGAAATACCATCCCAGCCAGGGGCACTATCCGACTTCAGGTTCCTTATGATTCCTTCGACTTCCTCTGTGTCAGTATCTAAGAGCACGAATGAATTTATTTGTGTATATAAGTTTCGCGGGCTACTTGCAGCTGCCCTCTTAATAACGCGTTACTAAGTCGTGTCGTGTAAGGACCACCATTGAAACACTAGGTGCTGTGTCATTCTGGCTACTAATTGTGATTTGAGTAACACGTAACTTTTGAATAGCTGCGTGGGCTGAGGGGCCTAAATGTTAATTTCGACATTAACAGTTTCGACTCGGAAAGCTATTACAGTACCTACTTCAAAACAATCCCAGTTAATTTTTTAATATTCCTTTACCATTCTCATTTTTATAATACCAATTACAGCTTTTAGTGAAACGGCAATAAGGCTGTCAATTCTATAACGGCTAAAAAATTTTAGGAAGGCCATTAAAAGCAGGTGCGATGAAATTATGAAGATTCTTCGTAATCCTGAATACGGACTTTAACGCTTAGAGGAAGACCACTTCACTTTAATGTTTATAGCCTAATGAATCTTGAAAACGACGAAGATCTTAAAAGGTGTAAAAACATAACATTTTTCGGGATGCCTGGCAGTTGGGAGGCCGTAAAAGAGCCACTCCAAGTTCCAGCCCTTCCAGGTCCAGTCAACCGTGCTACCAACTTGCTGAATGGCTAAATGCTTTTACCACGACTAGATATGTATATCTCTCGTCTCTCTCTTGAATGATATCTCGTCCGTACACAGCTTCTGCTAAGCCAACAGAAAAAGTTAGAGAAACTTTAAACAACGTTGAGGTATATCTACAATACTCTTCGTGTACAATACAACAACGCGTTCCAGGCCATGCTTAATCTGCCCTGGCAGTGTAGTGCGTCTGGTATGTTTGCCGAAAGCAGGGTTGACGATTTTTATGCTGTATTAATTATAGCATAAAGGCTTAAAGCATCATTTCACCTGATACTGATTAAGTGTAAAAACAACATTGTGACCACTGTATTTCTCACCATTTACATGACCATTGCGTATTTCATTTTAGTATGACTGTTTGAATTTAAACCTAAATTAAACCTACCTGACATTTATAACAAAAATATAATCTATCTGAACGAATAATAATCATTTAATTTATCATGGGTGTATGTGTAAAAACTTGCCTGAAATAAATGAATTTTATTTATTTTTTACCCAAAATAATGTTTACGCAGCAGTAGGAAATAATCATAGAATTGTAAAAGAAAAACAAGTAATAATTGCTAAAGGCTGCCGCAGACAAGCGCGACGCGGCTCTCATTATTCTCCTGCCCTTATCCCAATTTATTTGGGGTCGGCGCAACATGCTACTTCCATACTTCTCTATTAGTCGTCATCTCGGTAGTCACACTCCTTCTAGCCATGTCATCTTTCATACAGTCCATCTATAGTTTCTTTGGTCTTCCCCTACTCATACGAGTATAACCATCGATACTCAAAACTTACCTCACGAAATTTTCCTCATTCCTCCATCCACTCTACCTAGTTACTATTAAACCAATTCACAATAAGCGTTTCCAAATGTCTTTTATAATGCGCACAGCAAAAGTGTGGAACTCTCTACCTGCGCCTGTGTTTCCGAACGCATACAACCCTAATCTCTTGAAAGTGAGAGTCAACAGGCTTTTTCTGGGTAAGCTCACTCTATCGTCGACTCTGTCTCTGTCACCTCCGACCTAGACTAGGGTCAAGAGCAAACCCATCTGAAATAAAATAAATAAGAAAAAATAAAAATAAACTCTGGTGGAACAATTTCTATGAAAACTTCATTGAAATAAAATTGTTCTACCGGAGTCACTTCGCGCCGACGCATCGCGCCTGACTGCGGGAGACTTTAAAGTCTGGAGTCCTAAATTCTGCCCAAAGCATGGCAATAGACTTGCCCCATTTCTTACAAACACTACTCCCTGCTGAACTTGTGTTTCTTATGTTCAATCTCCGAGTCAGAAAAAGTCTGGTAAGGTTTTCATAATACGAATTTCTCAGTAGAAGCCAGAAGTCAGGAGTTGTGCCCAGAGCATGGCAATAGACTTGCTCCATTTCTTACAAACACTACTCCCTGCTGAACTTGGGTTTCTTATGTTCAATTTCCGAGTCAGAAAAAGTCTGGTAAGGTTTTCATAATACGAATTTCTCAGTAGAAGCCAGGAGTCCGGAGTTGTGCCCAGAGCATGGCAATAGACTTGCCCCATTTCTTACAAACACTACTCACTGCTGAACTTGGGTTTCTTATGTTCAATCTCCGAGTCAGAAAAAGTCTGGTAAGGTTTTCATAATACGAATTTCTCAGTAGAAGCCAGGAGTCCGGAGTTGTGCCCAGAGCATGGCAATAGACTTGCTCCATTTCTTACAAACACTACTCCCTGCTGAACTTGGGTTTCTTATGTTCGATCTCCGAGTCAGAAAAAGTCTGGTAAGGTTTTCATAATACGAATTTCTCAGCAGAAGCCAGGAGTCCGGAGTTGTGCCCAGAGCATGGCAATAGAATTGCCCCATTTCTTACAAACACTACTCACTGCTGAACTTGGGTTTCTTATGTTCAATCTCCGAGTCAGAAAAAGTCTGGTAAGGTTTTCATAATACGAATTTCTCAGTAGAAGCCAGGAGTCCGGAGTTGTGCCCAGAGCATGGCAATAGACTTGCCCCATTTCATACAAACACTACTCGCTGCTGAACTTGGGTTTCTTATTTTCAATCTCCGTGTCAGAAAAAGTCTGGTAAGGTTTTCATAATACGAATTTCTCAGTAGAAGCCAGGAGTCCGGAGTTGTGCCCTGAGCATGGCAATAGACTTGCCCCATTTTTTACAAACACTACTCACTGCTGAACTTGGTTTTTTTATGTTCAATCTCCGAGTCAGAAAAAGTCTGGTAAAGTTTTCTTAATACGAATTTCTCAGTAGAAGCCAGGAGTCCGGAGTTGTGCCCTGAGCATGGCAATAGACTTGCCCCATTTCTTACAAACACTACTCACTGCTGAACTTGGGTTTTTTATGTTCAATCTCCGCGTCAGAAACAGTCTAGTAAAGTTTTCATAATACGAATTTCTCAGTAGAAGCCAGGAGTCCGGAGTTGTGCCCAGAGCATGGCAATAGACTTGCCCCATTTGTTACAAACACTACTCACTGCTGAACTTGGGTTTTTTATGTTCAATCTCCGCGTCAGAAAAAGTCTGGTAAAGTTTTCATAATAAGAATTTCTCAGTAGAAGCCAGGAGTCCGGAGTTGTGCCCAGAGCATGGCAATAGACTTGCCCCATTTCTTACAAACACTACTCACTGCTGAACTTGGGTTTTTTATGTTCAATCTCCGCGTCAGAAAAAGTCTGGTAAAGTTTTCATAATACGAATTTCTCAGTAGAAGCCAGGAGTCCGGAGTTGTGCCCAAAGCATGGCAATAGACTTGCCCCGTATTACATGGGACTTAAACATAACTGGCAAAATGTGAGTATTCTATGTTTACTATATGGTGAGGAGTTAGGCAAAGGTGTTTCTCTGCCTAACCTTTCCAGGAGTATAGGCGTGATGTTATATTCGTAGCCGTACACACGTGCAATGACTATGAAGGCCCCAACTTAATTAGAGGACGGATAGCAACGTCGACTATTATATTAGACAAAGACCATAATTATTCAGGGAAGTATGTGTACCTACCTACTCCCGCCTCATATCATTTTTCCTGTTTAAAATGAAGATTTTCTGCAGGTTTCCTGTTTTAACGTTCTATACAGGAATTACTGCAGAATTAGGGAAATGTTTTTGGTGTACGGAAGTGAGTAAAATGTGTTTTAATTTTTGTAACGACTTTTTTTGTGTATCTTTTTGTACAGACGCTAGTACATGAAGCTACTACAATCTATCAGATTTCTTTAATAGAATTTCGACTTTATTGCTAAAGTATTAGGTTCAAGGTTGATTGGGAAAATTTGACATTTTGGGGTAGCTGTACCTTTGACTAAATTCAAAGTTTTTTTTTTTTTTGGTTAGAGGTAAACGAAATTTTACTGTTGAAAAATGTTGCTACGGCTGCAATTTTTTGACAGCAAAGGCTGTTGAAACTGAAAATTAATTAATCTGTCTGTAACTTGATCACCGCGTAAAGTAGTAGGAGGGTAGATCTTCAAAGACCGCAGAACGCGGTCACTCGGTCTTAATTCCTAACCTATAGTTATTCTTAACATTTGTAGTAGGTTTGAAATATTAAAGAAAAAAATGTTAATTGCTTTTGCTATAGTTTCACGTAAAAAACTTATTTTGAATTATTAAAAGAAATCCTTTTAGATTTTGCAGTTTTGGCTATTTGTGCCTTTGTTGCACCGAAGGTGCGATATGTAGTTTAAAATGCTCTAATAAACAGAACTGATTATTAGGTGCTACACTATACTTACATTGTTATTTCTTGAGATACCAAAGGGGTAGAAATCCACTTCAGAAATTGTAATTGGACCAAACTGTTGGTACGAAATAAAACTGACAAACGATCTGCAAGTAGGTCAAAGTTTTGTAAGTCGCTCATATTACAGAATTACCACAAAAAGGTGGAATATTCCATTCTTTACCCATTCAGAACTACATATTATGAGTCAGAATAAGCTTTCGGAAATAATATTTTCTATTTTATTATGATCCAGTTTCCTTCATTTTATAGTCATCTGTTGCTTTGGAGACGTGATCGAATTACTAATACACAATCGACTGTTCTTTCTTTGAAATATGATTTACCAACTTCCAAGGAAGTTCTTTTGTTTTTTTTCTTCTTTCTTTTTGTTATGGCCTGATGATTTATGTAAGTACAGACTCACTGCCTGAGCTCCATTTACACGGTGTAAGTTTATACCATAAAATGTAAGAAAGATATCTGGCAACGTATAAACAACACGTATAATATTGTTGCACAACAAGGGCAAATAAGTTGCCGTTTAAAACTGGTATAGGTGTAAGCAGCACGTTGTTAAGTTGAATGAATAAAAAAATCGCATTCAACTCTACAAGTACGAACGAATGAAACAAGTTAATAAAATCTTGAGAAGACGTTCAATAAAATTTTAATTAAGTATTTGGCAGCGCAAGTACGGCCAATACTTGAATCAATATTGTACGGACGTGCGAATCTATGTTTAGACGAGGCAAAACTTGCATGCAATAGTCCCCTTGGTACCTATAAGTCGTATGCAGTTTTGTTGTATGACAAAACTTGCATTCAATTATTGTATGGCATTTTATGGATCGCACGCGTATAAACGCTTACATGCAATTCTTAAATGACAATAAAATTTAGCGTGCTTTATGGCATGCGATTAAGTATGCTTACTGGTTTCAAAAGGGGACAAGTTCTTGACTTTCACATAAATAAACTCAAGCCTTTTCCCCAAGGAGCTAATCAGAAACAATAGAACGTTACGTGCTACGGTATTCGTAAAGCTCTCCAAAAAACGTCAGATGGAAGCAAAAATCTGTATTTTTATTTTGCATTGTGTAAATCAAAGACAGATAAATTTATTTATTATTTTAAGAATAAAATAGAATACTCTTTATTAGGTATACCATCACAGAGGAGTGGTGGCCTCGACTTACGAGTTGTAAGTACGTCGTGGGGTCGAACCAAATAGGCGCTTTACTTTGCGTAAATAATTTCATAAACACTGCTCTCAAAACGGTGAAGTAAAACATCGTGAGGAAACCGGCAAGTCCTAGAACTAAAACATCGAAGACATGTGACATCTACCAACACGCACTGGGCCCGCGTGGTGGATACAGCCCTCTACTTCTCACAGAGAGGAGGCCTGTGTCCACGATCAGCACTGGAAACGTTATAGGCTAATTATGATAGGTACACCATATAAATTACAGATATAGGTAAATGTATTAGAAATTGCTAAGCTTTCCGCGGTTAGTCCGCGGATAGCACATTAAGGAAAGCACCTTAAGCCATTGGCCCCGGCTGTCATTCGTGGATCTTTGACAGTCGTTACGGGTCGTCAGGAGCCTGAAAGTCTGACAACTAGTCTTACCAAGGGTATTACCCCGTAACTGAGTTGTGGAGGTCAGATAGGCAGTCGCTCCATGTAAAACATAAACATAACATGCCTAGCGTTTTCCCAACTATGTTGGGGTCGGCTTCCAGTCTAACCGGATGCAGCTGAATACCAGTATTTTATTTACATGGAGCGACTGCCTATCTGACCTCCACAACTCAGTTACGGGGTAATACCCTTGGTAAGACTGGTTGTCAGACTTTCAGGCTCGTCGACGGGTCGTCAGGAGCCTGAAAGTCAACCAGTAAAACAGTGGTATTCAGCTGCAACGGGTTAGACTGGAAGCCGACCCCAACGTAGTTGGGAAAAGGGTAGACAGATAATGATATAAATATAGAAATTAGCAAGCATTTTCTACCAGAAACCGATTTACCGTTTAGGAAATCTTATTGAGTATACCTAGTGTAAACAGTTCCTAGTTCACCCTTCATATCACAAGAAACCATGCAGTGTAAAGTTCTTGGTATTTTTAGCAGCAGAGCCGTAACGTGCAATTTCGTGCGTTACTTTAAATAAGAAGGTATTTATATTCCTAACGAGAAACTAGTGTTTTTGGGCGCTCAGTTTAACCAAAGCGAAAAAAAAACAGAAAGAAAATTAAGCCAATTTGCTTACATGTATCTTGAAGATTGGCTGCTAGGGACCAATCCAATGGCTCTTATTTTGCTATTTATTTGCGGTGCTGTTTTCCTTATACAATTTATTACCCAATATGTTGAGAATAAGGAGTGCATGTCTTGGGGGATATTAACCCCATAAAGCTATAAACTGTATTGTTACAAAGGTAACGGTGTAAATTACGATGACATAGAACCTAAAAAGTGTTTTAGGTGGGTTGTAAAAACAACATAAACAAGTGAATTCATCGTTTCATATGTTTGCAAGCGTTTGCATGATAGTAAAAACAACGTATCCAGGCGGGAATGCGCATGCCTGTAGCTTGTGACATTCACCAATCAGAACTTATGATAGTAGTTGCATTGGCATGCAAGATCCTTGCATAGTTTTATACAAGCTACAGGCATGTGTATTCCCGCCCTAATGTATATTGCTGAATTGTCATACTAATTAGTCAAAAATATCCAATGTCACGAGTGTGTTACGCAATTAGAGTGCAGGTTTCTGTAATATTATGATATTTATTAGTTCACTAGCTGACCCATCAGACTTTGTCCTGCCTAAATTAAAATTTAGATTTTTCGGCTGTTTCTTACGTGTTCCTAATTTTCTTTTTTTATATTTCATCCCAGTAATGAGGCGAACAAAACAAAAAAATATATATATTCTAATAGGTCGTGCCATTTTCAAGTTTTTGCGAGAATAACGCGCTGCTTTTTATATGTGTAAACAGAAGTAGATATCGATAAAGAGGCTTTTGCCATCAAGGTGTGAAAATGGATATACTAGCTTGTTTCACTATTCCATGAGTTCCTGTTGACTTATTCTGCAGACAGTTTTTTTATTATACCAATTGCATTTTTAGGGCTTCGTACAACTTAGACGAGAACGACGCGCCCTTATTGTACATATATGTACTAACTAGCTTCTGCCCGTGACTTCGTCCGCGTGAGTTTTTTTGTTCACCGACCCACTGCGTCGCGTCGCAACGCTCACCCGCGCGGCCGCGCTGTTAATTCGTTTTGGCTTAGCGTTCTTTCTGACAGTTTTTCTTTATGCTCGACTCCTAAGGATCGTAGCGTGATGATAAATAGCCTTCCTCAAGAATTGGGCTATCACATGCGTAAAGAATTTGAAAAATTATTTTCGCATGTGATGCAGTTCCAGAGATTAGGGCGTTATAACCAACAAACAAACTCTTCAGCTTTATTATTCGTATAGATTAATGCTTATAGATTTCATAAAGATCTACAACTGCTCTGTAACTGCCCAGCATATCTTGACAGGTGAAATGTGGAAACTGAAACACAGCATTCTACACAAAAAGTTTTCTAGGCATGGCACCCAGATTGTATAATAAAATACCGAAACCCATTAGAGACAAACGCGAATTGATTGATTTTAAAAAATACAGTTACTGATAATTACACTTATTATTACACTAAAAATCTCCTCAACCAAAATGATGGTGTGGTGCTCTATGTTAAAAACATAAAAAACTACACAGTTGAGGAACCCGTTTTACATGACGCCAGTTGTCTAATACTAAAAATTGGCACCGATAAGGCAATAGTCTGCATTTACCGTTCTCCTTCCATCAGAGATATAAGTAAATTCCTCCAATCCCTAGACGGGATCCTAGCGGATCTAACTTCTTATAAAACCATAGTTATTGTAGGGGACCTTAACATTGACATTGCCTGTTCTCCATGTTCTAACCAAACCTCAGACTATCTAGATCTCATAGCCACTCATGGCATGTTACCAGCTCACACTCTCCCCACTCGTCAAACCGCCTGTCTGGATCACGTCATACTCAAAACCAACCTCTCAGCTGTCACCATAGTCCTACACTCTTCTGTCACTGACCACGACCCTGTACTACTATGTCTCAGGCTAAAAAACCGCGTCAAACCACGTCCACTCACCGCCTCGAAGACGAACTTTATAACTCTAGACCACGCGATGAACACTACAGACTTCCAACCGATTTACCAGCTTACTGATGCTAATGAAGCCACAGACCGCTTAATTACTACCCTTATTAGACTCTTAAATAACCACACATCTATTGTCAAGCTCCCAAGCAATCAACGGCTGATCAAACCGTGGATGACCACCGGTATACTCCGCTGTATCCGTAATAGAGACGCCATGCACTATAAGCTCAAACAAACTCCAAACAACAGTGTTTTATCTATTACCTACAAAAGGTACAGAAATTTTTGCTCCAAAATATTAAAAAAAACTTAAAAGAGACTATGACAGGACAGAACTGTGTGAGGCTGCTAATGATAGCAAGAAAATCTGGAAAATAATAAAGAGAGTAACTCATACTGAAAAACAAAATACACCCAATACTGACTTGTTAGCTCATTCCACCTCACCCCAACTCTCGGTAGATAGAGTGAATGAGTTCTTTGCTAGTGTAGGTCGGAATCTTGCTCAGAACTTTTCATCTCCCCCCGGTAGTGAAAAATTGGCTACAGAATTAACCTCCTCACCTTCGACCTTACAATCATTCGTCATGTTGAGCACCGATGAGGCTGAGGTGGATGAAATAATCAAGTCACTCAAAACAGATTCTGCCACTGGTTGGGACAACATTTCGACTAACTTTCTGAAGCGCTACTCACAAATACTTGTTCCTCTGCTAACACACATTTTTAATATTTCCCTTAACACTGGTACCTTTCCACGGCACTTTAAGAAGGCCATCATCCACCCAATACATAAAACTGGGGACACACATTGTGTAAATAATTACCGCCCATTAATTAATAATTGCAGTTCTGTCGTCCATTTCCAAAATTCTTGAACGTATTGTAAATAAAAGGCTAGTGAAGTATCTGGAGGATAAAAAACTTTTCGCTCCCAATCAATTCGGATTTAGGCGCGGCAAATCAACCAGCAATGCGGTTACGGAACTTGTCGATTGCGTCGTCAAAAATGTTGACAAAAAGAAAAAAGTATTGTCAATATTTTTGGACCTGAGAAAGGCATTCGACACAGTTCCGATACCTAACTTGCTTATAAAGCTGGAGGAACTGGGGATACGAGGTAAGCCTCTTGAACTTATGAAAGATTATCTTCAAAATCGAACTCAGTGCGTAAAAATACAGGAACACTACAGTAGAGATGCGCCCGTCACTTTTGGTGTCCCCCAAGGCAGCGTGCTTGGGCCAACCCTGTTCTTAATTTACGTTAACCAGCTCTGTAACATAAAACTGGGAGACGGAAATATAATAGCGTTCGCCGACGACACCGTCCTTACTTTTTCCGGCGATTCTTGGCACGACACCTTTAACTCGGCACAAAAACGACTCAATACTGTTCTGCAGTGGCTTAAGACTCATGCCCTCACTCTAAACACTGACAAAACCAAAATCCTTAACTCTAACAGCACACTCGTGTTTACTGCCGGGAATGGTAGCTTGTACCTGCCCTAAACTAGAGCGATGTAGGGCAATAAAATATCTGGGAGTGACAGTTGACAACGGTCTGAGTTTTGCAGCTCACATAGAGACTCTAACAAAAAGAGTCAGAAAACTTATTTTTGTCGTTAAAACACTTCGCCACGTTGCTGAACCTCAAATTATGAGATGTACCTACTTCGCTCTCTGCCAGTCTCTCCTAAATTATTGTGTATGCGCCTGGGGTGGTGCTCCCAAAACCTTACTCTTAAAGCTGGAAAGAGCTCAGAGAGCCGTGTTAAAAGTCAGTACCTTTCGACCTATCCTTTTTCCAACTGAGGAATTATATAAGAACTGTAAAGTCCTCACAGTCAGGCAATTGTTTGTGCTTAACACCGTACTACTTCAGCACCATATAACTCCCTACGAGGTAATCACCACAAGACGCAAAGACAAAATAGCCCAATCCTACCGTTCGCATTACTCTTTTACAAGAAGGTTTCCCTGTTTTCAAGGCCCCCATCTGTATAACAAAATTAATAAAATATTAAACTTCCACTCACTTCCAAATATATCTCTTAAAAAGAAACTATGTAATTGGCTCCAGACACTCAACTATAACAACACAGAGCTCTTATTGTCGACTTAAACAACTAGGTAAAATATAATGACAGGCAAACCCACACAAACACACCCACTCACACACACACACACTTCCACTCACACACACATCCACTCACACACACCCACTCACACACACCCCCACACTCCACATCTATCCTTTTTATCACTTTTCATTTTATCTTTTCTTGTTTTGCTAAATGATTTATTTGTTGTCCATATAACTCTGCAAAAATGAAAATAAGTTCTCGTAAATTAGACAAACTCTCTTTACAAGGCACCCATGAAAGGGTTGGGCCTAGCACCTTTAATACAAGTTGTCTTGTCAACTTAGCAAGGGTGCTAGAGTCTCCAAACATATAGTATATAACGACTCCATCTTTTTGTTTGTAACCTAATGTTGTTCAAATGTACACCTTTTTATTGCAAATAAATTATTATTATTATTATTATTACTGAATACCTAGACGATAATGCAAAGTATGTGGATAAATATGTGCACTAAGAGAGGTAATTAAATACTGTCATTATTTTAGTTTCATAATTTAAATTTTAAAATTTTTGTGCGCAGAACTGTTAACTTTTTATTTTATTGTAGGATTAGTTTTATGTAATTTACTGCGGATAATTTTTGTTATTTAATTTTAATTGAATTTAATTCTTTTACATAAGTGTAATTTTTTATAAGAACCACTTTATAAATATTTTTACGCCGTCAGCGGCAAAACATAGTGTACCCATACATGTTATATTTACAAGACCTGTTTTTACACCCACCTATGTTTTACAAATAAAAAAACTTTGACTTTGACTTTGAATTGAAGCTTTCTAATAATCATATTAGAGCTCTGTTAAGATTAATTATTATTTTTGTCCTCGCAAGTAGTTGCTGCCAGTAAAGGCCAGGATACACTGGATGTTTGGTACTGGTAGAAGCGGCTTGCATGTCGTAAAGACATGATTGAATCACCACTCCAGTCCACTTGGACAAAGTTGAATAAGGATTAATACCAAGTTTATAAAACACCTTGGCAAATAATGCATTATTTTATAACAAATTTGATTACCATTAAAAAAGTTATAGTGATCCAACCTTAAAAGATAGACATATGCTGTCCCAGACTTTTTTTTTAGAACTTACTCCTACGTCACCTCGTGGACAATAGTGTGGGTTATACGTTTTTTCGACTGTAATATAACTACTTTTTGTAAATGATGTACTGTATAACTGGTTTTTGTCCCAAATAAATAAAATAAAAAAAAAATAAAAAAACTTTTTAAGGGAAACAATTCCGTCATACATGATTGTTGCGTAACTTTAACCGTTTACGCAGCACACGCAACGGAAGCTCTCAAAAGGAATAAATTTTCCCCGTTATTGCAACAATTTTCATTGATACTCCACTACTGTTGGTCGCAGCGTGACATTATATAGCCTTCCTCGATAAATGAGCTATCCAACACTTTTTTTTTCAATTCGAACCAGTTCCTGAGTTTAGCGCGTTCAACCAAACAAACAAACAATCTTTTCAGCTTTATAATATTAATAATAATATAGTGTAGATTTAAGTAGCACCTTTTCAGCTTAGACAAGCTCTAATTTACATCAAGCTCTTTATCCATATTTCAGCAAAGAAACAACAATAAAAATACTATAAACTTACCCAGTATAAAAATGCTATAACTAAACAACACCAATCCGATTGCCCGCAAATCGCCAATCCAAAACACCAGATGAGAAAATAAAACAATTAGAAGCAACAACTCTAACTGGATAGCATTTTTATTACTTGGGCTTGGCAAAAAGGCTGACTTTTAACAGCAGTATCAAGGCTCAAGATTAGTAATTTTCAGTGTAACACCAATTAAGGGTATACGCCGTTGAGGTTATGACTGCACTGGCTTGTAACATGACTACTTTACAGAGGGCACTTGCGTGAAATTGGTGGAGATTTATGTCACTTTTTTGACAAAAAAAAAATATCCTAATAAGATCTTGCACATTTTACTATGTTATTATTCAAACTGAGAACTCACTGACCCACAGTTCCTCTCCTATTTGTTATTCTAGTAAAATTTTTAAAGATAAAATCACTTTTAGCTTTTTAACCGATCTATCTATCTTTAACACGACATGCATAATTATTCCTAACAGCCACTATCTTTATCCTTAGTGTTAAACCAAGGTAACTTGGTTTGTGTTCCTTGGCCTAGGTACAAACATTTTTTTTTTAATATGAGCCTTTATTAATATTAATTTACAATAGTTTATCAAAAGCTAGCCCAACTTTATTTGATTTGGCTTACGATTAAACCAGTAAATTGAAATCCATGTTTTAATTTTCAAACAAAACCACGAGCGTCCAAACCACAGTCGTCAAACTATACGCCGCTTAGCAAATCCGCAAATGCTTGCAAAAATAAATTTAATTCACTATTAATTTTTAGTAGCGGCAATCCCGTAGAACAATTATTCTCGCCCTTGAGTTCTGTGGCCCGTCACGTTTCGCCAAGGAGGTGTTTTTACGAGCCCGTAAAACAAGTTAGCATTATGTGCTATGAAATTCTCAAAATTATAAACGAAGAAAATATTTGGTGCTAGAAATATTAAGTGGAATTACAGGGTGATTTATTTTTATTGTCATTTGAGGAGGCGCAAGAAATGCAGTGAAATGGTGGGTGAAATATTTACTATTTAATTATGCTGTTGGTTTGTTTGCTATCGTTAATTATTTTTTGTTTGCAAAAATAGAGAAACAAAGTAAATTACAGCGAGATTATCAAGGCTTTATGCACGGGGAATTAAAAGGATGAACGGCTGCGCGCTCGCTGGTGATAATAACAACAAATTGCGATTACAAAGCGTTATAAATACCTCTGTTAAAATACATGCCTTTTTCATTTTAGTTCAAGCCCATCTGACGATCTATTGAAGACGAAGTAGCTATAGATATTAATTTCAAGCAAATCTTTACATATAATATAATATAACAGTAGCAAAGTCCAAACTGTACATTGAATATTTTTGAAAAAAAGTAATTTCTACGAGGTCTGGGAACGATTCTAATACCAATTTTTTTTATAATATAATATATATATATATATATATATATATATATATATATTTGTTCATCTGTTTGTCCGAATGTATGTTCCAGCATCACGCAAATACTACTTGATAGATTCTATTAAAATTTTGCATAGATATTTCCTGTAAGTCTGGTATAATTTATAGCCTGTAGACTGCTACAGACTATAAATTATAGCGCTATTTGCTATGGGAAATGAGCAACATTGCTTTATGTTCGTATTCTCCTAAAATTTACCGCAAATTGTAAAAGACGAGCCGAAAAGTTAGAATATTGCAGATGAGTTACAGATTTAACCTTTTTAACCAACTTCAAAAAAAGGAGGAGGTTCTTAGTTTGTCGGAATATTTTATTTTTAAATGGTTATCATCTGCTACCTATATACCTTTATAGAGCTAAGCAGTCAATCATGACATACTCGTATTATATACAGGTGAGATTTTTAAGGTGGGGCAATAAGGGCAGGTACCTTATCCGTTGTCGCTACAAGAAAACGGTCTTAGAAAACAGTTCTTAATATTTTAAAACATTTTGATGTGCATACACAGATTTTAAAAAAAAGTACAGTCAGCAAGAAAATAGACCATTTTCACAAAAAAAAAATTTTGAACTTATCGATTCTGTTTCTTATAAGGATCAAAAAATTATCGGACCAACTGAGGTTTGAGTACTAGAAAAGTCAGAAATCTCAAAAAATTCGCTGGACCGGGCTAAATAGGGAACGAATATAGTAGGTAGTTACAGATTTAAATGATTACTTATCAAACCTTTATGGAACTAAGCAGTCAATCATGAAAAATAAATATAAGAACGACTCTTTTAGTCAACTTTCAACAAAGCTTAGTGGTTCGGTGACTGTTTTATTTTATTTTATTTTATATTATTTATTTGGAAGAACCAACAATTACACATTATGTATTACAAATAAATAGAAACATAAGGAGTTATACAAATGTGCAACCAACAACGTTCTCCACAGATACACTAAAAGACAAAAGACAAGCAAGCATAAGTTCGATTCCCAACGGTTGAAATATTTTGTGCTCCTTTTGGAACGAAGTTCTTTAATGCGGCTTGCGGTGGGACTAAAGTGGTAGAAATCGTCACATAACGAAAAATTGTGAGATATTTAGTTATTGGTTTCTAACGCAAAACATAAACGACATGCAGTATCAATTGATACTGGATGGCCAGTATTCACAAAAAGCGTTATGCCCCCTCCATGCGACTTTCTCTCTATAAGTAAAGAAAAGAAAATATGTATTAGGTCAAATGAAAATGAACATCCTAGATGGCACTTGCGATTTTTTTTTTAATTTTTCAACATGGGTGTCATTTTCATGGTTTTCGAGGGTGTTAAAGCCGATACTGACGTTAAAATGTAAATCCAAGATGGCGGCTGCGAAAATTTTCAAATGTTTCATCATAGGTGTCGTTTTCATGGTTATTTTCCTCGGTAGTGCAGTATGAATGAGCATTTCTCCACGCAATAAAGAAAGATGGCGCTTCATCATGGGTGTCGTTTTCATGATTTTCGAAGGTGCTAAATCCGATCATGAAATAAAAATAAAAATCCAAGATGGCGGCTGCGAAATTTTTGTTTTTGTGTTAAATCATGCACGTGAGAATGAACTTCGTTCCTGACGCACACGCAGACGCACACGTTTTTATTTATTTTTATACATTTTGTAATACTATTATGTGATAATTCGTAGAACGTACACCGAAAGCATTAAAACCTCTTCTGTCATCTGTGGTTATAATGAAAATAACTATATAGTTTTAGGTATATGGTTTTTATTGGTGACTGTTGCTGGAAATTCCATGTGTTTACAGTTTATGTTACCTATATTAATTTAGTGATAGCCGTTCTTCAGGAATAATCTGTAAGAATGCGTGTATTAGTGTAGGTAGTGTTTATGCAGAAACGCATTAACTCACTAGAAACGAAAAACTTCGCAAGCTATAGGGAATTGCTACTGAAGGCCGCGGGTGTCGACCTCAAGACGAGCTGCTTTTCACACGGAAAATTGTACGTCCCTTGCTCCCGCGTCACCAATCCTGATTCTCTTTATACAGTGTAAACTCTTTTCAACGACACTCGATTTGACGACAAACTCCCTAAAAAGTCGAAATTACTTGACTATGGTTGGTTTACCTTGTTATCCATATAATGATACACTTTATGTAGTATTACACATGAGTACTCTAATATCGATGACAATACATCATTATTAAGCAATAAACAGTACTTTCTAAGTTGCCAAATAACTAACTAACTAACTAACTAACTTAATAAGAATTGCATCTGAGTACAGTCTTTTGTTTGTTTTTTTGTTTATTGTCTAGCACGTGTTTATCTCGGTCGCTAGATTGTCGTTAGGTTGTTCTATACGTTATCATATTCTTAGTTGCTCACAAACTTTTATAATTATTTATAATTTATTAGTAAATATAAATCAAATAATAAGATAAGATAAGATTTCTTTATTTAAAATAATATTGATTTTCCTTCTCTCCATTTAACGATACCTTTCAATAACGCCATGAAACGCGCGGTCCTTTAAGTGTCGCTATATAGAGTTTACATTACACTGTATTTCCGCTGCTAAAATCAAAACTACTAAAGTAGTATACAGGGAAGTTTTATAAAAAAATGGCTGTTATTTTAGTCTTGTTATTTTAGTATTGTTATTTTAGTATTGTTATTTTAGTCTTGTTATTTTAGGCTTGAGCTCCTAGGCATGGAGTTGACATCTGGTCTCAACTTCGGCGCCACCATCGAGTACAAAGCCCAAACAGCGGCCAAGAAGCTGGGCATCCTAAATAGGGTGAAGCGATACTTTACGCCTTGTCAGCTTTTAACCCTTTATAAAACGCAAGTCCTATCCTGTATGGAGTATTGCAGCCACATTTGGGATGGGTCAGCTAAGTACCACCTAGCAGCGCTTGACTTGGTGGAGCTCAGAACTAAGAGGCTCATTGGAGACGTGGAACTGGTGGACGCCTAGCTTCACAGCTTAGCTCATCGCCGCAAGGTTGCCTGCTTTTGTCGGTCTACAGATTATACTTCGGTGAGTGTGCTCAAGAACTCCAGGACCTCATTCCACCGGCCCCCTTCTACCATCGGACATCTAGACACACTGCCGGTTACGATCCCTACCTAGTTACTATTCCACCAATTCGCACTAAGCGTTTCCAAATCTCTTTTATAATGCGCACAGCAACAGAGTGGAACTCACTACCTGCGTCTGTGTTTCCGAGCGCATACAACCCTAATCTCTTCAAAGTGAGAGTGAACAGGCTTCTTCTGGATAAGCTCACTCCATCGTCGATTTGGTCTCTGTCACCTCTGACCTAGACTAGAGCAAACCCATCTCAAATAAAAATAAAAAATAAAAAGTATATTGTCTTACGACTCACAGGTGAACGAAGTCGCGAGCAGATGCTAGTTTTAAAATAATTATAACAATACCCGGTTGACAAACGAACCAAATAATGTTATTTAATTGTAACTCTAGCTAACTAACTTTAAAATTTGTAGTCTAAACTTTCCTCAAAAACTATCAAAGTAAAGTTAGAACTAAACCGATACTGCGCTTGGAAAATGCAAAATATAGATGTTATAAAGTTACAAAACAAGCAAGCCTTTGCATTTTATGGGCACAGCACATGTGCCGAGACAAAGCAATCGTTCGGCCCGAAACGCTTCGAGAACGATTTCAAATTACATTTTTTACGAATAAGTTACAAGAGAAAGCGGCTTACAGTTTTACAGGTGTAAAAGTTGAAGATGTTTGTTGAGATATCTTCTACAAACGATATCAGACGCTTCACTTTTTGTTCATTTTTGTTGCCTTTCATTTGCCATCTTTCTCTAGAAGTGAAACGTCTGAACACAAAATGAATCAAAGTGAAAAATGAATTCATTAGTGAACCGATCCAGCGTGATGTAGGATTGTGGCATATCATTGAAAGTAAGAAAGAAAAAAAAGTATTTATTGAGACTCGCACAGGAAGATCACAAATAAAAAAAAACAAAAGTCCTGTATGAGGCCAAAAGGCCAAGGCATAATGCTGCAATATTTAAAAGTAAGTGTCGCAGCGCTCGTATTCTGATAGGGCCCGCTGTGATGTCGCCCACAGATACAGGCATACAAATAAATAAAATAAAATAAAAAATAGATCTTTCACTCTTCTACCGAATTATTGAAAACTGACATGAAGGGAGCTGTCACTTTCTAGAATAAAATGGTATTTTTTAACCGACATCAAAAACGCGGAGGTTATCAATTCGACACGTATGTACACATGTAATATATTCACATCTGATTATCTATTAGGGCTTCCAAACAAATACACAAAATTGTATAGATGTGTGTATGTAAGTATGTAAGTTTGTATGTTTGTAGTTTGTCCTCGCATTTCTCCGAAACTATTAATGAGATCGTGATCATTTAATTTTTATTAGCTTACATTTACTTCAACTTAGAAAACAGTGCAAGTTTCATCAAAATCGGTTCAGTAGTTTTCAAGGTAATGGACTAATATGTGTAAGTGTGATGGCCTGGCTTACTGATACGAGCTACGGGCGTGGTGTCAAAGGGAAAACATCTCAAAACCTTGGTCAAATTCTAATGCAATATTTATAACAAAACTATTAAATAACTACTTATTACAAACAAATATACCAGTTTTTTATTAAAAACTAAAAATTACGAAATAAAAAATCGACTTCAAAAAGAAATTAACTCAAAATTATGAAATAACTTTAATTTCGGAAGTCGGTGGCAAAAAACTAATACAGATCCCAAGACACCGACTTCCGAAATTAAAATTATTTCGTAATTTTGAGTTAATTTCTTTTTATATTGTTATATTTTGCTGTGCTTGTGGCTAAGTAATAACAGCCGCACGGATCGATCTTGCCGTGGTTGGTCCGTGTACGGGTGACCATCTTTACATACCAAGACCCTTCGTGCCTCTGAAAGCACGTTAAGCCGTTGGGCCCCGCTATCATTCGTGGATCTTTGACAGTCGTTACGGGGCGTCAGAAGCCTGATAGTCTGACAGCCAGTCTTACCTATAGTATTACACAGTAACTGAGTTATGGAGGTCAGATAGGCGACAGCCTATCCATATCCATGTAAAATACTGGTATTCATCTGCATCCGGTTAGACTGGAAGGCGACCTCAACATAGTTGGGAAAAGGCTAGGCAGATGAGATGATATTGCTGTATTTGATGTTAAAAATATCTCATAGGGCAACTATTACTGTTTCTAATCATCCTAGCTTTTCACCGACTATGTTAGAGTCGGCTGTTACTATTGTTTCTTAAAAAAACCGGCCAAGTGCGTGTCAGACCACGCACAATAAAGGGTTCCGTAGTTGGGATGAATTTATCCCAAGAACAAACTTAACATTGTAGTTGAAAAATATGTTCACCCATACATTCCAACTTCTAATGTAAGTTTGTACGCACTATATTGGGAGATTTACCATGTTGTTTTAAGACCATAGACTCGTTATAGTTTATTCTGTAATCTATAGGTATTAAACTATTTTCTGTATTTTGTTTTTCAATATTTTAGGCTCAGTACTTTCGGAGATAAGGGGGGGGGGGAATGGTCAATTTCGTCTATATTCTTAAATAAATTTAAAATGATTTATTTTAAAATTATAAAAAAGTTATATTTGAGACCCTCACAGTAAGCCCTTTCATTTGATATGTCACACGGTACAGTTTGTAAAAGTTTTTTTTTTTTTTTCTTGTTCGCCACCAAAATTAAAAATTCATATATTTACGTAACACGTCCGTGTTTGGGTCACAGAAATACATACGTGTACCAAATTTCAACTAAACCGGTCCATTAGATTCGAAGCAAATTCGCTGTGGCAGACGGACAGACAGACAGATACACGAGTGATCCTATAAGGGTATTTTCCGTATTTTCCTTTTGAGGTACGGAACCCAAAAAAGGAGTAATTGTTAAAACAAATCTTAACACTTATGTTTTATCACTCACTTATGTCATTGAATATATCGGATATCGCTTTAGGAAACGAATCCAATCCGTTTCCTTTACTTGATTGAAAGTTCCGGAAGTAGATAAAAAGGGGGAAGCATTACTTTCGATACCCTGCGTGCGCTCTAAGGGGATGCTAAGAGCTTTGTCATGCTTACATGGGCTTCCTTACATTTTGTGACAAACAGTCGATTTAGAAATGAATTAAAACGCTACTGAATCTAGCCCATTCATACTTCCATACTAATATTATAAATGCGAAAGTCACACCATCTAGCTGTCTGTTTCATACCTTTTTACTTCATACCGGGTAGCGCTGGGTTACAAATACAAATACAAAAAAATACAAAATCTTTATTACTGAACCAAAAAGTTTTACATTAGTTGGTGATTGGAGCCTCCTTTTAAGCAAGTAATGCCTGTGTTAGGAGACTCCGCTCTTCCACATCAGTATACAATTTAATCAGTACCTTCGATACATTATATGTGTGTGTATCCATGTGTGTGTGTGTGTGCCCATGTGTGTGTGGGTGGGTGTGTGAGAGCTTGTGCATGTGTGAGTGTGCATGTGTATGTGTGTACGTGTATGTGAGTGTATTTCATTTTGTGTGTTGCAATAGTGCCTCAGTGTCTGCGTAACTCAGTGTCTTTATCCAATTTGTTAGAATTTTTTTACACTCGTGTAATTGTTTATTGTGTATATATATCCTTTTATTTATCCTATTATATAGTTGACATGATAATTTATTGTACTGAATGGCAGCAAATTTTGTTTTAGTTTGTGGAACCTGTGCTATGAGATCTTTCCGTCTTCTTGTTATTGCATTTTGATCATATGGTAGATGCTTATGTTTCTTTAGAACGGTATATATAATGTATAATTTTCTAACAGAAAGCAGTCCACTATCCTGATAGAGACTTTCAGTAGGATATGTAATCCTTTTGAAATACATTATTTTTATTACAGCACGTTGTCCTCGTTCAACATGTATAAACTTTGATTTTGCTGCGCCGCCCCATATTGTGATACAGTATGATATAACAGATTGCGCTAGGGAGATATATATTTCATTTAATAAATTTCTATGAGAGCCTGATTTCTTTTTTATATTTATAGGAGCGATATATCTTAGTGTTTTAAAAATCCACCCAAGTTTCCTTATCCTTCCGGTAACATGTCCAATATGGGAGTACCATGACAATCTGTGGTCAATAATTACACCTAAATATTTTGTTTCCAAAACTTTATTAATTAGGGGACAAACGCAATTATTATTTTCAGCTCTATCACAAGAGTGTACTTTAATGCTGAACACTACATCTGGTTGTGAATTCTTATAAATGGAGAAGCATATGTATTTGGTTTTCGCAGTATTTAAGGTGAGAAGGTTGTTATCGAGCCAACTCGCAATTTGGAACATACCAGCCTCTGTCTTAATTTTAACATCGTTCCAACTGTGCCCATGGAAGACAACAGCTGTGTCGTCGGCGTAGGAAAATATGTTAGCGTTTTCAACTTTTAGGTTACAAAGGTCGTTAATGTAAGCCAGAAATAGTGTGGGTCCTAGAACACTACCCTGCGGTACACCGAACGACACATCAGCGTCATCACTAACATACGCTCCAATTTTAACCTTTTGTTTCCTGTTTGTGAGATAGTCTATAAAAAATTTTAGAGGAATTCCCCTTATTCCAAGCTTTTCTAGTTTGGTCACCAGGGTGGGAACGGAGACGGTGTCAAAAGCTTTTTTTAGGTCTAGAAATACCGTTAAGCATTTTTTCCCTCTATCCAAATGATCGGTTACTAGCGAGGTGAGGGCACCAACTGCGTCCTCGGTGGAAACTCCCTGTCTAAAGCCAAATTGTGTTGAAGATATTAATTTAAACTTGTTTAAATAATTTACTAATCTAGTGTTGGTTAACTTTTCTATTACTTTAGACAGGGCTGGCAACACCGAGATAGGTCTATAATTATTGACATCGCTTCCGTTCCCTCCCTTGTGGACTGGAGTAATAACAGATTGTTTCAGGGGGGCTGGGAATACTCCGTTTCTGAAACAGAGGTTAGCTAGATGGACAATAACAGGGGCGAGTTCTTTATTAAAGTATTTTAGGAATTTCGTAGAAATACCATCCCAGCCAGGGGCACTATCCGACTTCAGGTTCCTTATGATTCCTTCGACTTCCTCTGTGTCAGTATCTAAGAGCACGAATGAATTTATTTGTGTATATAAGTTGTTTTTTGGTAGATCAGGACTGTTACTATTTCTATGCTGTATTTGTTGAGCTAATTCTTTTCCTATATTCGCGAAATAGGTATTTACGTAGTTTACTGACTCAGTTGGAGTAGGCTTGATATTTAATAATTCAGCACTTTGATTTTTTGTTTTACTGGAATAAGTTATCGATTTTATATTTTTCCATAATAATTTCGTGTTGGCGACTGAGTTCACTAGTAATTCTCTTTCATATTTTCTTTTAATTTTTTTAATGAGGTTATTACAGTAGTTTCGGTATCGGGTATATGTGATTTTTAGAATTTCATTATGTGGGTCAGCACGTGAGTCTTTTTGTAGTTTATTTCGATTCTTTATACAGCGGAGTATTCCCGGGGTTATCCACGGTTTGATGATACGTTTGTTGTTGGGAATGTTTCTTATTGTAGTATTATTCTTGATAGTTTCTGTGAGTTTTTCTATAAGTATTTCAGTTAGTGCATTAGGATCATTGCAGAACATCAATTCGTGTATATTTTTTTCTTGTAAGTAATTTAATGCTTGTTCAAAGTTCAACGTGGTTACGCTTTTATGTATAATTTCATTATTTTTTGTTTTTGAAAGTGATAAAAATGTAGTGAAGTGATCTGTGATCGAAGTCTGTAAAATAGCTATAGATGCACTTATATTTTTTCGGTTGATTCGTAACATGAAATGGTCTAGGCAGTTTTGTTCTCTGGTAGGTAGTGAATGTCCTGGTAATATGCCATAGGTTGACAGAGTGTTAAGGTAATTGAGGCAGTTATTGAGCTCATTAGGCGCCCCAGTCTCTTTGGGTCTAATATTAATATTAATGTCCCCAGCTATTACTAAGTTTTTTTGTGAGTCTATATAATCTAAATGAGTACTAAGTGAGTCTAAGCAATTGTTGATATTTGTGTTTGCCGGCGATCGGTATATGCATAGCACAGTGGTATTCAAAATATCTACCTGAAGACACGAGGCCTGGGATAATTTTATTTCTTGAATTTTTGGTTTTAATGAATTTTTTGCGTAAACAACTACCCCATCATTTTGATTGTATTGGCGAGCTGTGACATAAGACTGATAATTGACCAGTTGTGGTATAGGTTTATTAATATTTAATCTACATTCCGTTAAGATTATCAAATCTGTATCAAATTTAAGTGAAGATAACGTAATAGCAAAATCATCAAAGTTGCAGTATATACTCCTTATGTTCTGTGAAATTATCGTTAAATCATTTTTCTTAACACATATATGATTAGAAAGATTCAAGGGATGACATTCAATTGAACTCGAAATTTCAATACTATCTAGTTCATTAACTGTTTGAACCGTGTTACTCATACGGAATATTTTTAAGTAGAATTATAGTCGCAGCTCGAACGTAGTAAGCATCCCTGATGGATAGGCGAGTACAGTATATTATTATTGTAACAAAGAGTAATTGTTTGTGTAATATTATTATAATTGTTGCGTGTATTACTATGTCGTTCCATATATAAAATATGTTATAATATATTTTCTTATGAAATTTTTGAGGCGTGTGTGTGTATGTAGTGATCTGTGTTTGAGTTTTGTATGATGAGGTTATGTATGAGTTAGTGTTAAATAGGGTGAAGACTTTATGGGAGAGAGTGTTTGTGTGAGTACTTAAAATTATATAAAATTCAGAAAAATATCTTATAACCACTGCATTAAGATTACATAGTGTGAGATGATAATAAGTAATCGGTAGGAAAATAATCACACTTAAACAAATAGAAACCGGTAAAAAAATTGTGTTACCTATTATTTCAAAGCAATAATAAACAGCAAATAGTCATATTTCCTGCATTAGCTGCTGTATTTGTTCTTCACTTCTAATAATTAAGGTCGGAGCCTGGTCATCCTGCTTTACGAGTACTTTTCCATATGCAGTCCAGCAGTATTTATAAGCGCCGGATTTTTTCAAATCTCTGGCAAGGAAATATAAGCGAGAGCCTTTGACGGTCAAATGCTCAGACAGAAATATCGGTGTATCTTCGTGCGTCTTAAAACCCAAATGCTTACAGCATAATTTGTTCTTGTATTTTAAGTTGAAGTTCTTAGCCATTTTCATAATATCATTCTTGAGGAGTGTAGATCCTGTTTCTACAACTATGGGTGTATTATAGTTCTGTTTATTTCCACGCACCCTATAAATGTCTTTAATGTCATTTTTAATCATGGTACAGTCAATATTTTGAGAAAGACTCATCACCATGTTTATTAAGTCTTGTTTAGACTCGCTTGCAAATTTAGGCACATTTTTTATCACGAAATTAGTTTTACGACATCCCGTTTCCATTTCCTCAATTTTATGCTCCAAAGTTGATATATGCTTCTTATCCTCTTTTGCCTGATTTTCAAGCTGGGAGACTTTCTTTTCCAGGTCTAGATTCTGTGACGTTAGGAGTTTAATTGTATCTTGTATATTAAGATTAGATTCCTGGATTTCTTTTAGGGACAAAGAGACTTGTTGCATCTCAAGTTCGTGTTTAGACATAAATAAATCCATCATTTTTTTAAATTCCTTTTTGAAATCATCTAATTGTTCAGCAAATAAGATGTCCTCCCGGCTTCTTTTTGCTCTCTGAGGTACGTAATTAGGCGGCGTGATGCAAGCATTAATGCTCATCTGGTCTATCTCTGACTCCGAGGCTGACTTATTCATGGTGAATTGATTAAAATAAAGAAATAAAACAATGCAGGTAATTTTCAATCTCAATATTCCAACTACCGTAATAGTGGCGCAACTATGTACATATCCAATATAATATTGTTTTGTTTTGTATCCTTACTTGTGAGCGGCGTAGCAGATCACGAGAAGCGAGGGTCGGTGCGTAGCAAATAACGTAAGACGTAGCACTTGTAGCAGCCGCGTAGCCGACACGATGACGTATATGGCCCAACCCGTAGAGTGGATAGTAGTTAAGAGCAATAACAGCTACGTTGATTTGGCGTAGCGGCTACCACAGCGGTCTCGATGCGGCGTGCACGGCACAACCTGGGTTCAAATCTCACCGGACGACGACGGCACTTTTTCCAAGTCAATATCGTTCTTCCAATTGACAGCTCAGTTCGTTGGTGAGAGCGAGACTTCCGACACCAAGCAATATGGCCACTGCATCCGACGGGGACCCACCCAAGATGGAAAAGGAGGGTCCGAGTTGGATTGTAAACACCACCGATTTTTAATAATTAAATATATATATATATTTCGAGAAATATTGTGAAGCAACACACATCTCAACAAGCACGTCCGATCTAAGCAAGCGCCTGAGGCGAAGAGGGTTAGAACATAGGATACTTTTTATCCCGTGGGATAATTTTCGATCTAACGCTTTATCGCTTTAATTAATGAGTTTAAAGATGATTGTGATTTAACTTTTAATTTATTTTACAATTTGATTTTATGCACTTCAATTAATTATTTATTTTTGTTTTATTAGTATTATTATGACTTATATTTTCATCTTTAGTTACTAACATAAATATGGATCACTGTGTCTGATTTAAATAAAATAAATTAAATTAAATTAAATCGCTTTAACGATTCATTGATTAATAAAATTAGCGTCAGGGTTGACCAAGACCATGTCGGTAATTAAGTTTTAATTTTAACGTATTTTGTGGTATTGTCTTATTATTATATCATGATAATTAGTGTTTATGAAACATAACCGTAAAATCATAAAAAAGTAGTAGGTAGGTAAAGATACGACGGAAAACATAAAACGGGGAATTTTCATAAAGTTCATTGTCATTAGTTGATAAGTGCGGTTCTCTTGTACCTACAGTAATCTACCGCACTAACAAACTTAGCACCGCGTAAGTTATTTACTTGCGCCATAGAGTTATGCATTCAATGCTTAAATGGAAGACGACGTACTTTTGACTGGATTTATGGTTTCTTTGAGTGTCCTGTTCTTTGATGTGGCGCTACGTGCACCTAAAACTGAATATTGATAGTTTTCATAGGTTTTTGGTACTATAGGTACCTGCCGTAAGGTATTGTATGAGCACTGAAATGAAGAAATCCTGGGCAACATCGTGTTCAAACACGTATTTTTAAAAATATCTATTTTTCGCGCAATGCGGTTCTGTGAAATTGAACAACTGAATTTTCCCTGGTTTTGAACCAATAAATTAAATTGTTTTGTTAATATGACTAAAATACTATACATAAACGTGGTGCCAGTGCTACAGAACCCAGTCCGGGTTCTGTAGTGTAAATTCAGGCTATGATGTGAATGTAACTATGACTTCAAAGATCCTCACGCTGACTTTCAAAATACCCTCACGCTGACTTTCAAAAGACCTTTACGCTGACTTTCAAAAGACCATCACGCTGACTTTCAAACGACCCTCACGCTGACGTTCAAAATACCCTCACGCTGACTTTCAAAAGACCCTTACGCTGACTTTCAAAAGACCATTACACTGACTTTCAAAAGACCCTCACAATGGCTTTCAAAAGACCATTACACTGACTTTCAAAAGACCTTCACAATGGCTTTCAAAAGACCCTTACGCTGACTTTCAAAAGACCATTACGCTGACTTTCAAAAAACCCTCACACTGGCTTTCAAAAGACCCTTACGCTGACTTTCAAAAGACCACTACACTGACTTTCAAAAGACCCTCCCACTGGCTTTCAAAAGACCCTCACGCTGGCCGTTTCCGGCCACTATCACGTCATTATAAAACTATACTTACCTAAACTCCACTTTGTACATCAGACAAAACAAACAGGGTTATAAAGGGGTCGTTCCAGGAACTCGTTTCGGCTAATTCCGTCGTCTCGGCTGTAAGTGCCTTTTATGCCTAACTATGAAAGTGTTAAGTAGGCATTAAATATGGTATTATAATAAGGAGGACCTTGAACCTCGTTTTTACGTTTCGTTGGTTTTTCAGTGCTATTTATAGCTGATGAAACTATTAGGTATTAAGGCGATATGTAAAAAGCTAACTGAGCGGAAATAAGAAAGTGACAGAGTCAATTACATCCACAAGCGAAAAAAAAAGAGAGCACAACTATGCGCTGGAACCAAAATAAAAGCACCAAACCAAATAAAATGTATTTAAAAATAAATTAAGCTATCTATCAAAAATATTTTCAGCCAGTTTTCAATTACCTAATCCGCACATTTTGAATGCAATTTTGCAATGAAATTACTTAGGATTTTAGAATAACAGAAAAAAGTATAAAAATGTAGAGGTATTTTCGGAATTAAATTCTATCGAGGAAATTTAACCCAACCGTGTTTTCCTTCAGTCAGAGTATTAATCAAATAGTCAATAAACATATATCCAAAAATTAAATCCATACATTATGTAATAGTGAAATAAATGGTTACGAAAAAGCCCCCCAACTTATTTTGGTATCGCCTTAAGGAGTTTACCGAGAACTAACGTACCTAAGAGTGTCTTGGATATTACTGAGATCGGTGAAGGAAAAACATCGTGAGGAAACCTAGGCTTATATATAAATATAATAACTTAATATAAGTCTGAAATCGCTAACCCGTGTTGAGAAAACGTAGTGATGAAAACCTTTGCCCTGTAGTGAGACAAATAAGTATTCAGTGAACCCTTCTTACTAGAATGGACGTCTTAGCTTGATTGGGTAGTGAAGAGAAGAGAATAGTGACATAAGCAATGCATACAACAAATAAAACCGGTCAAGAGCGAGTCAGACTCGCGCACCGAGGGTTACGTACCATCATATATTAAAAAAAGTGCTATTTAGAGACATCGTTTTATTTTTCCTGTAATCTTTACATAAACTTCTATCACACAGAATAATTTCAGATTTTTCTCTATGCAACTTCGGACTTAAGGGGCGGGGAACGGTATTTTTATTTAAATTTTTCATCAAAAGTCGAAAACTATGCGGCCTAAAAAATAAAGAAAAAATGTTTGAGAATTTGCAAACAGAACTCTTTCATAAGTAGCCACATTTCGAATTTTTAAGAGCCCCTTTCAGTCCCTGTTGCAAAATATATATAGATATTTCTTTATTATTTGCAAAATAGTTGGGCAAACGTCATCTAAAATTATTCCAAATTTCCAGTTGATAAAGATATCCAGCTGTGACAGACTGACAGATAGACTGAGTCGCACCATAAGGGTTCCTTTTTACCATTTTGGTACGGCACCCTAAAACGAAGACTTCATGATGAAAATGTTAAGTTCAAGAAAAAGGTTATAGGTTACAAGACAACCAGTATCCCTAGATGCAGCTGCTTCAATTGCTTACTCTAAAAGGTCAAAAATAGTAGGGTGGCCACGTGTCACCGACAACTATCCTTTATTTCAATATCTCTCGTTTGCTTCCAGATGAAAACATAAGAAGTCAAATTACACGGAGTGGAACTGCTACATTTTCTTGCTAAATTTTATATTCTCTAACTTAAATATTGAATAAGAAATCTTCTTATCATTACAAATAATTAACATCCTGTAATATATTTCAATTCAAAACATTTATTTCAGACTTTTCGGCCCATAGAGTGTTAGTAGTACAGATGCCAGCAGGTCAACCTACCCGAAACTGTCACATTTTCCCAATCAACCTTGAACCTAACTCTTTAGCAATAAAGTCGAAAATCTATTAAAGAATCTGACAGATTGTAGTAGCTTGATGTGCTGGCGTCTGTACATCAAGATGACTTAAAGCTATGTTAGTAATTTACAAAAACAAAGACGCCCGTCAGCCTACAATATGTGTAGCCCAATCATTAGATTGGGCTGCACATATTGTACATTGCACAGGAGGCATTAGCCTCCAAATAGGACTATGGATGTAGTCTGCAATTACATATTTACATATTTACTGTTGGTGTTAAACGTACGTTCAGACGCCAGCAGGTCAAGCTACCCGAAACTGTCCCAATCAACCTTAAACCATTAGCGATAAAGTTGAAAATCTATTAAAGATTTTTGACAGATTGTAGTAGCTTGATGTGCTGGCGTCTGTACAAGTTTCTATAAAACGTTTTACGACCGGTTCGGTCCAGTCCAAATTCCAGTATCATCCGGTATAATCCTCTTTGGTGCGGCCCAGCCCGGTTCTGGCATGTGCTGTGCCGGTACCGGATCAGAATTTTTGCTTTCCGTGCGTTGTATCCGGAAGTTGTAGCGCAAAATCCGGAATATGTGCACTTGCAGTCAATGCGAATTAGGGTGTTCGCAGATGGAACAGTTTTGGTTTATTTTTATTTCAGTAGCTGAGGACAATTGTTGAGGAAAATGCAAGTCCATTCAAGGAACATTTTGTGCAGTTTATAGAAAAGTGAGTAAAATTGTCTTCCTTTTTGATTTCGGGTAGGGGTAGAACCTCAATAAAGGCAATCAGTCTTCAAATCGTATTATCTCTTTTGAAGTTTGATGGTTTACCTACTTATATTATGCACGTGCAAACAATAAATGATGACCATTAATTATGATCACAATAATTTTGTAGAATCCTAACTAATATTATAAATGAGAAAGTAAGTTTGTTTGTTTGTTTGTTACCTTTTCACGCCTATACCACTGAACCGATCATCCTGAAATTTTGCATATACGTTGTCAGATGTACAGAAACGGACATAGGGTACCATTCATGTCGAAAAAAAGTACTGTTCCCGAGGAAAACAATAACGGTCTTATGATAATAGATGGCGCCACGTGTCTTTCGAATCATGATTGAATTCTATTATTAAAGAAACTTTAGTAGTGTGTTAAGAGTTTTTTTTTATTATTTGAGTACATTTTGTGAGTCTAGAGTGTCGATAGACCGGTTTTTCATCCTCCTAACTATCCTAACTAATATTATAAATGCGAAAGTGTGTTTGTTTGGTTGTTGATTACGCTTTCACGCTAAAACAGCTGAACGGATTTTAATGAAATCTGACACATGGGTAGACCATGACCCGGAGAAGGACATATGCTACTATTCATCCTGGATCGCAGACAAAGTCGCGGGCTACAGCTAGTAATCAACATTCCTGAAACAGTGCAGTAAAATGCCCAAATCTCTCAGCTTTTTCTTCACGAAACAATAAGAAAAGACAGCCTCTAATATTAAAAAGTCATGTCTAATTCTATACAAAAGCGAGTATCATTGCGCTTCCCAACGGATATCAATCACGGAGGCTCAGAGCGTCGCTCCCAATTTGCCGAGGACATTTGCACGAAATAAGCCACGTTTTTAGCTTTAACATTGGCACAACGCCAGTACCTTTGTATCTAGGAATATTATGGAAGTGCTCTAAATAAGAATGTAAAGTAAAATTGTTTGTCTTTTTGACGTACTTTTTCGTGAAAATGAGGATAAATGTTACTACTGGTACTGGTATAAATGATACTGGTATTCAACTCCTGCTTCGGTTAGATTGGAAGCCAACCCCAACATTTGCTAGGCAGATGATGAAGAGCAGTGGTGGCCGAGTGGTCACGGCCGTGACTTACGAGTTGTAGGTCGTACACTGTTTGTCCACCGCACAACGTCAACGGGATGTCCACGAGTAACAAGAGTATTGGAACCGAACGTGACGTCCCGGCGGTGGTGTGCGGTGGACACGCGGCCTTAGTAAATTGTATGTAGGTATCGCTACTTCTGCATCGTCATCTCGTTCTCGTTGACGTCCCGTTGATTTGGCGGTGGACAAACGAACTTTGGTTCGACACTAGACAAGCGCTTCGGCTGTACTTTGTGTAAATTATTTAATCAGCACTGTTCTCAAAATGTTTAAGGAAAACATCGTGAGGAAACCGGCATGTCCTTAAACCAAAAATTCGAAAACATGTGACATCTACCAACCCGTGGTGGATTACGGCCCACTCAGAGAGGAGGCCTGTGCCCCAGCAGCAGGAACATTATAGACTGACCATGTTTATGCTTACGCTGGGCAGATGATGATGAAGGAATGATGTAGTTGGAATGTCTTTAGCAGTCATTAGGGTTGGTCACTGACAGTCTTGCTGGTCCACAAATTCAAGGTCAATCAGAGCGCTATGAAGCGGGCTATGCTCGGAGTTTCTTTGAAGGATAAAATCAGGTAGAAGTTATCAGCATAAAAACCGGACTGAGCTTGCAGAGAAAGTAAACTGAAGTGGTAGTGGGCTGGCCATGTTTGTCGAAAGGACCGTTGGTAGGTGGAGAAAATGAGTCCTGGAGTGGAGACCACGTATCGGTAAGCGCCCCCCAGCCGACGACCTTAAGAAAGTGGCTGGGACAGACTGGATGTGGAAGGCGCAGGACAGGGTGTTGTAGCGCAGCCTGGGAGAGGGCTATGTTCAGCTGTACACTGCGATAGGCCGAGTTGATTAATTGAGAGTTGATCAGAAGATCGAAACGGTGACTGCTTCTGACTGTAGGTTGAAGTTTATTGACCAGAAATTTGGCTAAAAAGACGCCATTTATTGGGGCACTGCATTTCCACGGCAGCACTAAGGCCTCTCTTCGGTCTTTTATTATAATCTGAGGCCATTTTTTTTTGCGCAGAAGTCACACTCATTCTACCATCTTCTTCTGAGTTTGGCTTCGTCAATTCCATCTGGTCTGAAACCCACTCTGTGTCTACTTTTCATGCTATAGAGTGACACACATGCCGATGAACTGCCTGATGAAAGTGTTGAGTGGACCAACTTTAGCCTAAAGCTCATCTTTCTCTAACTGGCACTATGACTTCCTAATAAATGTTTCCTACATATGCTGAAATAAAGCCGTTGTATAGGACAGTAACACCGAGCCGCAAGCAAGAGCTATCAACGTGTCTATACTTGACATTGATTTGTCACTCGTACATTGAGCTGCGATGTTCAACTATTCAACGCAGCCCGGACGCAATAGGTGAAATATGATATTTGAGAAGGCGGATGACGTGTATTGAAAGGCAAAAGTTAGAAACTTTAGAAAAATATTATTGTTTGAAGCTGGTATTTTATAATTCACTAGCCTGCGACTTCATCCGCGTGAAATTTCTTGTTCGCCCTGACCCAGCCCGTCACATCACATCATCACCTTTTTATTTTGGATGGGAAATCATCAAATAACTTCTCCCGCTCTGGGTGGAGCGGGAGGCCGTGTCAGACTTTTACTGACTAAAACCCACCCAAGTTCCTTCAGTTGCCTGTGCCAGGGCCACGGTAACTCTTTCGAACAACCCGCAACCCTCGCGAGCATCGGCTCTAGCGGACCCCTTCAGCTAGTGCTCACATCTCTTTGAGGCGCGCGTGGAACACAACGCGCCGTCGACCCGGGCCTGGTCCTTACCGGACGGCGAGCTACCCATTGCTCGCTATCCGCAAGCCCGCGCCTACGGTGGCCGGGAATCGGCTATCGATTTCCGACGCCCAGGGCGTCTCCTGCGGCGACTAGGGGCGTGAGGGCGCAAAGATTGCCTCTCTCTCATGCGTTCAGCCTCCTCCTTCGCGAGCATTACTGCTTCGCAGAAGGAGGTGACGGCATCCCATGCACTCTCGCTCCATACCATGGCCTGTACCAGGACCGGGCGCGAGAGATCGCCGCCGCCTATCGCCTCCACGAGGACGCGGCGGTGCTCCGCCCAAGCCGGTCACACTTCCACCGTATGCTTCACCGTGTCCTCCGGGCGATCCACACAATGGTAACACCCGGGCGTTTCCTCCTGCCTTATCCGGAACAGGAACCTCCTGAAGCAACCGTGTCCGGTGAGGACCTGCGTCAGGCGGAAGGTGAGGACGCCGTGACGCCTCTCCAACCACTCCTCAAAGAGAGTGCCCATCACCTGTCCGCGTTATTCGTTTTCGCTTATAGCGTTCTTTCTGATTTTTTTTTCATTTTTGCTCAGCTCCAAAGGGTAGTAGCGTCATGTTAAATGTGCCTATGACCTATTACCTAGTATGTCTATAACCTTGCTCAAGAATTGGGCTATCAATTGCATAATTTTTCAAATCTGACTGGTAGTTCCAGAGATTAGGCGTTCAAACAAACAAACTCATTGCTTTATTATTTCAGTGTAGATTAGGAATCGAATATAATGTTATGTTCTTTCCTATTATCACTTCTAATCATAATCTGTATTAAGGCATGAGTTTTCGCAAAAAATACGTTTTTAGCGGAAAAATTCGTACTTATTCACATCACGTAAAATAAAAATAAATAATCAAACTAGAAGCTGGTCAAAACTGTTTAAAGTTCATTTTAAAACTGCTAATTTATATACACATCTTTTTTCATCCTTACACAAAATTCGGCACGAAAGCTCTAGGGAACAAACTTATTTTAAATTTTATTCGCTCTATACAAGAAATTGAGTGTGAAAATGGTAAGGTTAAATTAATAAATTAATTCCTCATAAATTACATTAAAACAGCGCGTTTTTAAACACAAGTCAGAGTCTGTAAACTGATTCACGGAGTATGGAAATATGGGTCAAGCATATTTACTTTTGCCAAAGAGTAAAATTGCTGAAAGAGACGCATAATTAAGTAACGGTCTTTTATTTTATTCTTAAAATGGATAATTAAAAGATTCATCATTTTTCTGCTTTCCAGTTTGTTCACTTTGCGTAAACAAGAATTTTCTTATTCCAAATATTGAAAAACTTACGCTTTTAATACTGCGAAAGCAATCTATCATCGTCATATTTTATTGTTCAATGTCTTCCCTACTTTTAGTGCATCTCTGAAAATGCGCTATAACTTAAATAAAATGGATGATGGTGTGTGGATCAAACATTTAGCAACTAACACCAGGATGGTATTATCATAGGGTTGAGGTAGAATGCATGCAAAGGATGCCCATCATTAGGATGGAGGCTGGTTATAAAGGCCATGATGCGGTGCATCTTTTTGCTAGCGTGTCGATGGTATCTAAATTGTGTCAGCTCAGAACTTAGCTAAGACTTTGGCATTATTCCATAAGCATGTGTTACGGAAACACAGGTATCAGGGCACACAAAGCATAAGGTCAAAGGCCCTAATTTGTTTATTTCCGTTACCCCTTCTATTTCTCTGGTTTCCTGGTACTAAAGAGTCGCAGGTGCACCTGGAACCCTCGTCACACCGCTGCTACTAATCCCGTCAGTTTAGATCCCACTTAATTTCCTTGACGCAGCGACAGCCATTACTGCCCACGTTGATTTTAGATGACACTCCGTTTTGTGAGGTCTGTTTATACGTAGTTTTGAAATATGGTTATGTGTGCGGGTTTTTAATTATTATTATTAGAGAGTGTGATACAATTTATGTTCTGCAAGCTTGAACTCAGACTTTTCCTGTTACTGTGAGAATGTGCATCTATATAGATATTAAAAAAATAAAAGTTACAAGTTTAATCTCACACAATACGAACTATATTTTATGAAAATAATTAGTTAGTCATCATTGTGGTAGAGAGGCTGACTGACCAAGGTGGGCCTGACGTACAGTCTAACAAGCTATTTGGTACCTAAACAGGTGGTGATGTTGCGAGTGTGCTGAGTAGTCAATACTTATATACAGCATGCCGCTATAGTAGAGACATTAATTTAACACACGTATACGGTTTCGCGTTTTCGTTTTATAAAGATATTTTAATTTCATTAAGGCGAAAGCGTCAGGGTAGCTCGCGAAATCCAAATTTTCTTACGTTTTTTTTTGCAATTTACAAGTCGGTATTAGGTTGTATGTTGATTTGAATATGATTCGCGACCGTAACAAATCAGTATTTATAGAATTATAACCATTAAAATCATCAATACAGTTCATATAACTCTATTGAATGACTATTTCATGAAATTTTGACATTTGAGGTATTTTCTAACTTATGAAGTTGTATTACTGATTCTAATGATTATTATTCTGTAAATATATGATTGTTTTGGTCGCGAATTATTTTTAAATTATTTTTGAATTAAACTTGACCTACAAATTGCAAAAAACGTAAGAATATTTGAATTTCGCGAGCTAGCTACATACACGCACGCCGGTTGCGAGTGCTACGCACCTGACCTTTCCAAAGAACATCACCAACAAGGTCACTGTCTCTCTAAGGCGTCTGTTGCATGTGCCTAGTAAATAACTTTTGTTAGTCGCCTTTCATTCATGCTCTCAACATGATCATAGTCTTAGCATGTTATGGATTGAGAACATAATAACAGAACACAACATGTTCAAGGAAATCTCCCAACGGCTGGTTGACACTTCCCGTGACCCAAGGGCAGGCTTTTTAGCCAGAGGCTAAGCATTGCCATACAACGTGGCAATGCCGCCAGTCTCTTGGGTACATTACCAGATGACAGCGATGCGGATGAATTTTTCGACGCCATATTTTAGTTTTTTTTAATAGTTTTAGTTGGTTAGGATATTATTTTTGTAACTTTATTTTAGTGTTAGATTGTTTATATTATAATATACTATTATTCTTAGCATACTCTTTTCATTTTTGTCACTACATCTTGTTTTAAACCGAACTGTTGCCTTATCATAACATTCGTGAGCCTATCGTTTATAGTCACATCACACATGTTTATCAAGGAACGCATTTCCTCAGCATTTATTCTACTTTCATGCTCTTTTGCCACAGCCAACATTCACTTCCATACAAGCGTAAGTACCAGCACACCATTGTGAATAGCCAGTCGAGCCTTTTTGGATATCAATAGGCTGGTCACAACCGAACGTATAGAACTATTCACTTTATTTCCCGTATTAACTCTCCTTTCCACATCTTCATTAAACCTTTCCATCCCTTGTCTCTGAGACTGAGACTCCGCAAATATACCAACTCACTTACTTTGCTCCACACTCTTATCATTTAATTTCACATTACGCACTGATACATCCTCTTCTCTTTCAAACACCATGAGCTTCATCTTATTCACATTTATATTCATCCCTTTCATATTGTGGGCTTCGTCTATCACAGTTACCATGACTTACAACTGTTCTGCTGACGATGCAAGTAGAACTAGACCACCTGCGTGCGTATAGAAGACATTTCACAGGCAACTCATTCATCCTCAATCTGCACTCAACTTCTTTCAAATCTGTCAGACAACTAGCCACTTCAAGTTGAACAGCCATGGTGACCCTACACAACCCTGTCTAACACCCCTCGAGACGCGGAACCAGTTCGTGTATGCCCCATTTATCCTAACACAAGCAAAAATCCTCGTATAAAGATTTCAGTGCCCGTGCCAGGCACCAGTCCACACCGTACATGATTAGTGTCGACCACAGTGCTTCCCTCCAGACACTATCATAGGCCTTCTCCAAGTCAACGAAAGCACTGTAGACTTTCTGGTGCTTTGCCAGATGTTTTTCGGCTATGTACCTTGGGGGAGAAGATCGTATCCATACAGCTTATTCCCTCTCTAAATCTTGCCTGCACATCCCATATTTTCTAATCTGTCACTCTCATCACTCTATCAAAACCTTCGCAGTGTAAAAACGCACCTCAATCCATGACCCATCTCCATTATTTTTGATTGTCCTTATTTTAATACGACCTTTATTTGACAGGTACTGAATAAGGTAGGTAGGTATGTATTTTAACCCCCAACGGAAGCAGAGGGTGTTATAAGTTTAATGTGTGTATCTGTGTGTCTGTGTGTTCGTCGTAGCTTCCAAACGACTGAATAGATTTAGATTGACAGACCAGTTGGCATGTAGTATCTTAACTACATATCATGCCGCAGGTCGTGGGTTCGATTCCCATCCAGGACAAACATTTGTGTGCATGAACATGTCTGTTTGTTCTGAGTCTGGGTGTAATTATCTACATAAGTATGTATTTACAAAAAAAAAGTAGTATATTTAGTATATCAGTTATCTGGTTTCCATAGTACAAACTCTGCTTAGTTTGGGATCAGATGACCGTGTGTGAATAATGTCCTAGGTTATTATATATTTTTTTTGTTTTTGTTTAATTTGAAAGGTGACTTGATCGTGAGTGTTCTTAGCTATTACTCGTATTCAAGAAAATCTATACACTATACAGCCGTTTGAAGATTATCAGTCCTTTTCTAGTTCATGAATGGATGTGAGCATCATCCACAGGTCTGATCGAGTAAAAATTTTGTAAACTGTTACTTCAATACTATTAGAATAACATAGTAACCTTGAACTGAATCTGATGCTGCAGCTTTACCTGAAATTTGCAAGATAGTCAACTCCCACACCAACTTAAAACTGAGGTATAGTGTTTGGGCTCATTGGGATGGACTCAATGAATAGGTTATAGACAGATGGTAAACAGGGTCTGATGATAGAGTAGCAAACATACATGAGGGTAAATTTGTGTCGGCGTTTTTTTTTTATAATTTAAAATTTAACTTGTTACGAACAATATTAGAAAAATCAATGTCTTTTGTTATTTTAGAATGATAAAACTCCGTAATCATCGTTCAAAACTTTGCTAACCCTCAAGTAACAACCCTTTTTATCAATTTAATACAAGTAACATGACCCCGATATTCTTTCCCAAAGATAAACATTGAAAAGGATTCAATTTGCAAAGTTCGATCAAACCCAAAATCAAATTATAAACTTTTATTACAATTTTATAGGTTTAAATAGAATTTAGACGAGTTTTTGGTATAATTTGATCTAGACTTACTTAAGTTGGTATCGAGAGTATCTAAGTGAAAAGATATGTTTGATTTTAGAAAACTTATAAAACGTATGTTTATTTTGATAAAATCTTTAAAAAATACAGCACTTTTGTTTTTCACTTTATTTTCAAACTTTTGTCCCATATTTACTATCAAGCTTATTTATTTTAATCAATATTTTAAGTACTGGTTTAAGGCTCCTATATACAGGCGCGACATGATAAGTATTTAGGATATTTATTATTCTAATAGTATTGAAGTAACAATTTACAAAATTTTTACTCGATCAGACCTGTGGAAGATGCTCACATCCATTCATGAACTAGAAAAGGACTGATAATCTTCAAACGGCTGTATAGTGTATAGATTTTCTTGAATAATAGCTAAGAACACTCACGATCAAATCACCTTTCCATCTTTTCATACCGAGACTCCTCCGTGCCTCGGAAAGCACGTTAAGCCATTGGTCCCGGCTGTCACTCGAGGATCTTTGACAGTCGTTACGGGTCGTCAGAAGCCCGAAAGTCTGACAACCAGTCTTATCAAGGGGTATCGTATTACCCAGTAAATGGGTTGTGGAGGTCAGATAGGCAGTCGCTCCATGTAAAATACTGGTATTCAGCTGCATCCGGTTAGACTGGAAGCCGACCCCAATATAGTTGGGTAAAGGTTAGGCAGAATGAAATGATACAGACGCGACACGCAACGCGAATCGCACGAAACACAAAAACACCGCGACGAGTGGTGCCTTTGTGTTGCGTGCGAATCGCGTCGCGTGTCGCGTCTTTTTGAAGGAGCCTTTAAGGAGCCTAAACAACCTCTTTTTTGTATTACCAAATGAATAGTTTAACAAAACGCAATGGCTACTAACCTGGTCCTTTCAAAAGCCACAAAGAAGAAATGTTTTTACCTGTACGAAAAAACGATCCTTTACGCTAGCTTACTTCCTGCTCTTTGATATTTGATTTGGCAAAGGTACGACAAGTATTACATAATAACAGCGATCAATAATACATACGAATCCCTGTACCAACTGTTGAAACTCAATCACATTAAAAACAAAACACTCCCCGCAGACATTCATCCCCAATTTCTCTTATCTCAATTTGCTGAACTCCATCACAAAGCAATCAGTAATTAAAACAAATAAACATCAAACTAATTGGCGATAGACAAAGATCTATGAGATGACAGAATTGTTAGAGTAAATCGTCTCGGAGATGCTGTGGGCACGTCTTCAACAGTGACGAGGTATCTTTAGTTATGGGGACATGAGTAGGGAATCAACAGAGATCAAGGTTCATACAGTTGAGTTCGATATTTGAATAGTTAGTTGCTTAGCATGCGTAATTTCTCATCGACGCAATTATGTTTTACCTGTCAACAGTCCGACTGCCATTCATATAACGACATTTGCCACCATCTTAACAGGCTCTTACTTACTTAAGAAGAATAAACAAATAATAATTAAAACAATCTTAATTGGTACTGCCAGGTTTTGCCAAAGAAAAATGTTTTTGGGGCGACTTTTGTACTTTTGAACTTCAATGCGCTTAGAAGAATAGATACGGATACTTACAGAAAGTTGATATGGGCTTGGTGAGTTGGTAATGTCATGCATATTGTAATTTTTCTCATTTTCTATTTTGTTAAGTATCTAGTACTTGTGGACAAATTTATAGTGTAATTTGAAAACATTGTAAACGCCAATTATTTTTAAAAGTGTAACCGTGGAGTTATTTGCCGGCTCTTTTTTATAGGAAACAACTAATTAGAACCGTGCACCTAGCTTCTGACGTTTCCTAAGTCTATATAAGTTTAGGTGAAATAATATATAATATTTGGAATTTTGTGTTCGTGGCATGTCGCAGCATGACTCTGTTGAAGCGTGGTCTCTGTTGGATATCTACTCGTATATCCAGAGCACACACAATAATATCTTTTGTTATTGGTTAACATTGTTTTGTTTGCTAGCAATTGTTAAACGATCGATATTGCTGCTAGACACTGTAACCTTTGAATCAGAATTACTACATTCTATAATGCCTACTGGATTTGTAATATTATAATCTAAAATAGCACTACTGAAATAGAGCCTACGATAAAAGCAGCGGTAGTGTAAAACTAAGAATAAAACTAAGAATTCGAACATTCCTTTTACGTAAACATTAACATACAAGTCACAAATTTATTCCATTACATCAGTAATCATGCAAAATACAAATAAAATATGTGTGAATAATAAATGGCAACACATCATCCGTCCCGGGTTTGTCAAACACAAATATTACTGGAAATATCTTCCAAAAATGCTATATTTTCATTGAAATCGCTTATGAAATTATATTTTTATCTGTTAGAAGTCGCTTCACGTATAGAATGTCGAGTAAATTCAATGTATCAACGAATTTACAGCGTCTAGACACATTGGCGATGTAAAACTGTCACCTGTGTAGGGTGACTAGGTGTTAGGAAATTGTGGAAACAAGTAGAAATCTCTCAGCGAGTTTTATACTTGTTGCCTGCTTGCTCCAATATGACTAAAATGAAAAGCATTAAATACATTAGGTACCGATCATTATGTAACAGATATTAATCAATGATTTAGTTACAGGAAATAGCAACCATGGTTATGCAATTTTGAGATCAGCCTGTTGAATTTGTGTTAAACGTTCTAAGAGGTTGCCAATGACAAAACAAAAAAATACATATATGAAAATCATCTTAACTCAAAATCCTTTACTATCCTTACTTAGCCTTTTCCCAACTATGATGGGGTCGGCTTTCAGTCCAACCGGATGCATCTGTATACTAGTAGTTTACATTACAGAGCGACTGCCTATCTAACCTCAACAATACAGTTACTGGATAATACGGTAAGGTATAATGATAAGACAAGACTGGTTTGATAAGACTGGTTGTCAGACTTTCGGGAATCGGACTACCCGTAACGACTATCAAAGATCTACAAATGACACTCAGGACCAACTGTTTAACGTGCTTTACGAGGAGGCCAAAATAAAAAGGAAAATAATTTTTAACTATACATACCGGTCTTAATCAAAATGTGGTGAAATAATTTTGATCACTGAAGATAAGTATAATAATAATATAATAATAATAAAGCCCTTTATTCTGAATTTTACCTGTTTCTCTATATGTTGCTATAATATGTCCCTCAATTCAGTGTGCCTTTTGGCAAAGGCCTCCTCTAGCTCTTTCCACTGGTTTCTGTCACGAGCCACTCTCCTCCAATTGGGGCCCGCTGTTTGTTTAAGCTCATCTTCCCATCATCTTATCTGTTTCCCCCTGCTACGTTTACTGTCCCTTGGATACCAGTCGGTTATTATTTTACTCCATTTCTCTGTATTTGCTCTCATCATGTGGCCAGTCCATCTCCATTTTTGTTGATCAATTCTGGTCAAGATATCCGGTAGCTTAGTTTTTAGAAGATAAGTATAGTTACTTGTAAAAAACAGCTACAAAACAGGACGCGCATAAGTGTTATTGGGTTTTACCATTACGAATTTCTCAAAAGCAGCCCGGAGTTGGAAAGTTGGTGGTATACTGGTGTGATACCCCGTGTTTGGAAAGCACGTAAAGCCTTTGATCCTGCGCTTGAACTTTCCCCGGCCGTGTCCGATTGCCGTCCCATTATCATAATGAGAGTAAAGGAACAGAGATTGCATCTGTGTGTTTAGCCTCACACGTGTGCACTATAATCATTATCTCCGATGGGCCACTGTGGCCAGGAATGGTCGGAAAGATATTATTATTATTATAGTAACAATAGAAATCGCAAAACTTTGGTTACCCTACTACCTCCCGGTAAAGTACGTGTCATAAAAACTGGATTTTCTTGAGATACGTTTTATTATCATAAATCGTTTGATTCATTGGCTGATTTTATATTATTTTTTATTTCATACATAATTTTCAGATCACTTTGGTAAATGAAATGATTCCCTTGGGCATAAGACTGTTTTGCCTAGATGCCTATGGTATCTATGCCGAATGATATTTTAGTTTATCAACACTTAATTTCTTAAACATTATATCAGCTGTCAGCCACAGAGCATGTAAATATACTGTCAGCCGATCACCTGCGCCCGCGTCTCATCGCTTGTCATTGACTATAGACAATATTCTATAGCATAGACAAGCGAGGTTGGAGCGTCTGGCGTCGGGAGTGATTCGACTAATGATTACACTATTTATGGTTATTAGTTTAATTTTTTTTTTCTCTAAATTATAGGTATTCTATTGTGCGTATTTTATTACCTTTTTATTCCCCTATTGGATTTGTAGATGTCCGTAGGTGTATCCGTGGCATCACATGGGCCCTACCAGAATACCAGCGCTGCGGTATTTATTTAAATATTGCAGCTTGATGCTGAGATAGGAGCCTTTTTGGCCTCGCACAGGTATTTTTAATTGTTATATTTTGTATTTTTTTTGTTTTTTTTTATGTTCATTTTGTTAGTTTACTACGCTCTTTTTTACTGTTTGTATTTCCTGTGCGTGTCCCAAATAAAATATTTTTCTTTCTTTCTTTCTATGATATCTATGTATGTCTATATGATTATGATTTAGTTAAGCTACACTGAGTAGAGTAAAAATCTCTTCGTAAAATCTTAGGTGAAGTGAACTTGAAGTGAGCTGTCAATATTGTCAATCCCAAGCATCAGGTGGAGAGAATCACATATCACTTAAAGATTCACAGAATAGCACTACAGATGTCTATCAACAATAACCACAGGATAATACAACCGCATCTAAAATGGGGTACCCACACTTACGTCTTGTAAACACGCTCATATTCAAAATGCTCTTAAAAAGTTTAACTTATAAAAATAGTTACATCAAATTGTTCAAAACTAAAGCTGAGCTGTTTACCAAAATCTGCTTCACCACATTTTCACACAATTTCATGTAAAACTAACGCAAATCACATTTTCTTTTTAGTAAAACAAAGCTCATAACTAACTGTCCAGTTAAAAAATGTGACTTAATCTACGATTACGCTCACTAGCAAGGTTCAAATGGGTTTGCATACATTTCACTGACGTCCAAGAGCTCTGCTGGTAGTATAATGAAAGAAGCAAATAATTTCCAGTGCCGCTTGTATTTAGACGCCTAATTGCACTCCGCACACCACTCATCTGGTTAAGGGTATGTAGGAGGAGGGTTGGAAATAATCTGGACAGAGAGATTTTTTGCCGCGACATTTTTGAGATTCCGTACCTCAAAAGGAAAAAATGGAACCTTTATAGGATCACTCGTGTGTGTGTCTGTCTGTCTGTGTTTGTCCGTCTCTCACAGCCAATTTGCTCCGAATCTAATGGATCGATTAAGTTGAAATTTGGTACACTTATGTATTTCAGTGACGCAAACACGGACGTGTAACGTAAATTAATGAATTTTGAATATGGGGATCAATTTTGTGGGGGCAAATAAGAAAATTGAAAAATGTATTCGCAAACTGTACCGTGCGATATATCAAATGAAAGTGCTTACTGTGAGGGTCTCAAATATATTTTTTTTTATTATTTTAAAGTAAACTCTTTTGAAGTTATTTAAGAAAATAGACGAAAATTGACCATTCCCCCTTTATCTCCGAAACTACTGAGCTTAAAATAAAAAAAAAGTACAGAAATAATTCTATAGCTGTAGATTACAGAAGTATATGGTCTTAAAATAACATTGTAAATCTCTCGATTTTGTGCGTACAAACTTACATTTGTCCATAGTTAAACGAAAAGGATCCAACCCACATTAGGTGTAATGTGGGTTGGATCCTTTTCGTTTAACTCCATGACATTTGTAGTTGGAATGTATGGAAGAACATGTTTTTCAACTACAATGTTAAGTTTGCTCTTGGGATAAATTCATCCCAACTACGGAACCCTTCATTGTGCGTGGTCCGACATGCACTACTTCATCAACTGCTCACATACATACGTAAACTCATGGGGTCCATGGGATGAACGCGTGAAGCAGAAACTATAGAGCTCCATCTGCTATGATCCTTACATACTGCTTTAGCTTCGTTTACGGCCATAGATCAGGTCATACACGCACCTTTCTGAAGTACATCACCAATAAGGTCACTATAATACATCATGCTAGGGCGCCCCTCCCGGCATTTCCACTCAAATCTGCCTTCTAAATACATTTTCTTAGTCCCCTTTCATTCATCATCCCCTTTGCCTATCTTTTTCCCAAGTATGTTGCTTCCAGTGTAACCGGATGCAGCTGAATACCAGTATTTTGCATGGAGATACTGCCTATCTGCCTCCACAACCCAGGTACTGGGTAACACGATACCCTTTGGTAAAATTGATTTTGATTGATTGTTTCTGTTGATTGTCAATGTTTTTGGGCTTCTGACTACCCGTAACGACAGACAAAACCTACGATTTACAGCCGGGACCAACGGTTTAAAGTGCTTTCCGAGGCACGGAGGTGTCTCGATATAGAATGGATGGTCACCCATCCACACACCGACCGTGGCAAGCGTAGTTTTTAACCTTCGATCGACCTGTGCGGCTATTATCATTTAGTCATGAGCCACTTCTCCTGTTTATTTCAAGTATAGTTCATATTTGTAAAGTAAAACCTCGCCATATTTTTACCTCTACACATACTAACTCCTTTGTTTTCCTCAAGGCAAAACTCAAGGGTATAACCCACATAGATAATTCAGATCCCTTACCACTGAACAAAGATAGAGAACCGCACCAAATCAGATTGATCAACTAGTAACCCTTCGTAATTGGAGGAATCCTTTGTAAATTGACTTGGTTGATCTGATAATCGTTGAGGTGGTCTCAAGGCTACTCCGCTTGAATAAAAAAATGGGACTCGGACCATGGGACTCGGACCATAGGGCTTCGTAAGCTTATTAATTTAAATGGACTCCAGTGTTTGGGTCTGATAATATATGTTATATGTATAATGGTGATGTAATAATCTTGCCAATAGGTTTATTCTATAGGCTTATAGAACCTTCTAGTACATTTTTTATCGAGTTGGTGGCACGTGCCAAAATCAATGAAGTCAACTGAAGACTAGAAAGTCAACAAGGTCAGTAGCTGTCCGTAACAAGATATGTTACGAACAACAAAATATGTTATTGTTAGGTCAATTTGGTCTAAAAATAAACACCTGCGAAGACAAAAAAGAAGCTCTAACAATTCCAACGGGAAACTATTTTGTTTTACAATTTCGATGTAATATTTCTACAGAACTAAGACAAAACCTTTTAAACGCATTAAAAATCTATTCCTTATTCTCAACAAATTAAAGTCAATTGCATAAAAGCAATTTTTATTCGCAAAGCGAGCCTCCCCTTAAGCTTTGCGACATCGGTGCATATAAACAAGCTCTAACGCGGCCGCAGAACCTTAATTAAGTAGGAAATGCAAAACCTACAGTATTACAACGCCAACACATAATTATTGCAGCTATACATAAACAGTTCTGCTGAACTAAGAGAGGGTTTATTTTTAATTTGTGCAGCTGACGTTTTGTAGTTATGTGACCGTGTTGTTTTTTAGTTGTGATTCTTATTGTCCTGTTTGGTGTAGTGGTTAGAAGTGTGGCTAGAGAACGTTATGTCCTAGATTCGATTCACAGTTGAATCAAAGATGTTATTTTGTTTTCTGCTAATATCGGTAAAATTGCGAATCTGTTTTTTTCGCAAAAATCTGTTTTTTTTTTGGTGCAACCCGTCCCCAATGTGATAATACACACCGTGACAAAGTTTTGTTTGTGTCTGTAATAGTTTACAAGTTCTTGTAAACTATTATATAAGGTTGTTTCGTTTCCATCAAAATTATTTTCAAAACCATACGATGTTCACATTTGTCTCTGGGCTTCACCAGCAGTAACGAGACACCAACTTTTTGGTTGTCATGCATTGTACGCAAACGTCAAAGCTCAGAGCCGAATGACAGTTCATAACGGACGCCGATCGGAACACACGCGCGACTCCGCGACCAGGCATTCAAATTATAACCGACTCCGCGTGTGATCATCATCTCCTCTAATCTATATGTATGAACCCTGGCCCCATCGCCAGCTCATGGATTTTCGAAAGGTGGAAGTTCAACGAGTGTCAGTTTGCAGTCTGAGGTACGTACTTTGCATATATCGTTACTGTTGGCTACCTAGATCAAGTGAACATCTTATTTTATCCTGAAACACGTCAGACCTCTCACCCAGGTCTTCCCCAGTGTAGCAGAAAGTCATCACGGTATTTCGGCGTGGTGCGAATGCTACATTTTTTGGTGCCGAAACCAGGGACCTTTAGATTTTGAATCGTAAATCGCCATCTTTACTTGTGGTATTTCTGGTTAAAAGCGTAGCTTAGAATATCTTAATCGATCTTTTGTTTTAACTAAAAACTACAGGCACACATCGCAGTCTAAGCTAGTCCACAATTACCATAGAATTACCTACTATCGAATCTATCAGTTTACATAACGTTCATGAGCTATCACCATCGAACTAGAATTTTACAAAATCGTAGTGTAGAATAATTAAATGTCAAGTATTCATACTCATCGTAAATAATTGTGAGATCAGGTTATATTGTGCAATCACATTTTTATCGGTGCACATTTATTTCGCTCACAATTAATCAATTCTTAACTCGATATTTGGTTATTTGCACCCATCATACATCGCAATCGCAACATAATCTTGTTTTATAAATCGTGTTTTACAATACGCAAATCGTAAAATATTCCATTGAATCTTTTCTTTTCACTTTGTCAAATGCTGAGGGTAGGTCGAAATCTCGCTCAACGGTCGAACGGCTCAACGTAGGCACTGAATATTTCCGTTACCAATTGAATGAACAGATTGGCTGGTACGAGTACCGCACAGTATCGAGATCATTTTACGTATCATAAAAACTTGTTTACTTCAACTTACCTACTCGGTAGGTAGTTATATCTGTTAATTGTTATCTAACTTCTATTGTATTCACTTACGGAGCAGTTTCAATCACAATATCGGAACAAAATATAGTTTGCAGTGCATTGAGATTGTGCCGGAACTACACGTAACATATCTACTTGTTTACGTTGAACAAAATTGTTTTGTTATTGTTTAAAGACCGACAATACTCATCCATCCGCTACTATTTGGGTACTTAAGTAACTAAAGGCGTAATCGGAACTTATATATCTACATATTTTGCTGTTTTACGTATAAACCTACATAGTGCCTACAATGTCACTTCTAAAGAAAAATAGATCAGGTGCTTTGAAGAAGTCTAAGTCAAAATCAATCGACATCCATTATACTATTGAGGATTTACCATCCTTGCGTAGAAAACGAACCATCGCATATAAGCGTTTGACTAAGGCTTTAGAGGTTGGAATGTTAGCAGTTAATGACCATTCTCAGCGAGACTTGTTTTTATCATATCATCAGGAAGTAAAGAATATTGCGGCTAATTTTGAGGATGCGCATTTTACAATTCAGGAGATTCTTGACAATCCTGAAAATGAAGATGACGAAATTCAGGAGCTTTTCGATGAAATGTATTACAAAGTGTTGTCAATAAATCGCACCTTTTCTAAAGGTGATTCAAATAATTCTCACGGTATTGGCAATGCTTCTTCGAACATTCGGTTACCCAAAATAACACTTCCGACTTTTAGCGGTGACGTCAAGAAGTGGCCGGAATACTTCGATACTTTCAACGCTTTGATACACAAATCAACTTCTTTGACTGACACGGAGAAGTTTCACTATCTGTTATCATCTCTTAGCGGCGATGCGTTGACGGTAATTAAACCGTTCCCGATGACTCACGAACACTATCACAACGCGTACCAAGCACTCACCGCGCGCTTCACTAATAAACGCGACCTAGCTTTTACGTGTTGGCGAGACATCATAAATGTCAATTTTAAATTCAACGACGGTCACGAGTTCAGAAAATCCCTTGATTTGTTTGAAGAGAATTTAAGTATTTTAAAAACAGTTAATCTGCCGGTTGGTCAATGGGATTTTATTCTAGTATATCATATTTTATCAAAACTTGACTCGAAATTAAGACGTGAATTTGAAGAAAAGCATTCGGATGTCGAACTGCCTACCTACGTACAATTAAAAGCTTTCCTACATTCTAAGTGCGAGGCGTCATTACGCGATACTCATTTCGTTAAGACAATCAAGTCAGACGAACTTACGCAGAAAAGTTCGACTTCACATTCGCAACCAAAACGGTCCACCCAGGCACACACACTGGTAGCTGCTACCGGTCAAAAGCAAACCGAAAGTCCTTCCGTTACGTATACCAGTAAATGTTCTTTCTGTAGTGATGCTCATTCCATTGCGGCATGCTCAGAATTTATCAAAAAATCATACGATGAACGAATGCAGATTGCTAATGAGAAGAACTGGTGCTTCAACTGCTTGAAGTCATCCCATCAGTTGAAGGATTGTAGATCGATATTTTCATGTCGCACATGCAAACGGAAACATCACACCTTACTCCATCGCGATAATCCTATAGAATCCCACCCAACCACATCGTCGTTGGTGTCAAGGTCACCTATGAATACAACTGTTTTGCTGGCGACTGCAATAGTGCACGTCAAAGATGCTCTCGGTACAATGCAATCGTTCCGTGCCTTATTTGACACCGGAAGTCAAAGTAACTTTATTACTGAATCGGCCATCTCACGTTTAAACTTACATCCGACCCCAATTAACACAACCGTATGTGGACTCGGCGAGGCACCAGCGTCTATTCTCGGTGACGTGAAGTGTGCAGTAGGTACTAAAGATACAACATTCTTTGATTTGGACATGCATGTCATTTCAAAAATATGTGGCGATCAACCTATCGCAAAATTAAATACTTCTGGATGGTCACATATTCAATCCTTACCACTCGCAGACCCCGGATTCGATATTCCAGGATCTATCGATCTATTACTCGCCGCCGACGTCTTCACCGATTCACTTCTCAACCAACAAATCAAAGGAAATGTTAACCAACCCACCGCTTTCAACTCCGTCTTTGGGTGGCTCCTGTTAGGCAAAACTCGTTTAGCTTCTAGCACCCTCGTACAGACATCATTAAACATAGATAACGAGTTGAATTCTCTGGTTCAACATTTTTGGGAACTGGATTCTATACCGAAAGCGTCAGTCTTGACTCCAGATGAAACGCTCTGTGAACAGAAGTTTGTATCTAGTCATTCTCGTGATTCCTCTGGACGATATGTTGTACGTTTGCCCTTTAAAGATGATTCGGAACCCCTATTCGCAGGCTCTCGTGAGGTTGCATTGCGACGATTCCACGCTATCGAACGCCGGTTGTCTCGTGACCCCGAATTAAAAGGCCAATACGTGGACTTCATGTCAGACTACATCGAAACCGGACACATGACATTGGTACCAGTAAAGGAACTCAACATGGGAAAATACTATATACCACATCACTGTGTTCTTCGTCCCGATTCCACTACTACCCGTCTCCGTGTTGTGTTCGACGCCTCTGCCAAAGACGCTAACTCACGTTCCTTAAACGACTCTCAACTTACCGGTCCTAAGTTACAACCAAATATTATAGATATTCTTTTGCGGTTTAGGGAACATAACGTTGTCTTCATGGCTGACGCCCGACAGATGTACCGTCAAATTTTGATCTGGCAGGACCATCGTGACTATCAGCGTATCTTTTGGAGAGCCTCTGCTCACGATAATCTCAAAGAGTACCGTCTGAACACCGTTACGTATGGTGTTTCTTCATCCCCTTTTCTTGCATGCCGTACCTTGAAACAGCTTGCTGAAGACGAAGGAGACTCGTATCCCGTTGCAAAGCGGATCATCCTGTCGGATGTTTATATAGATGACGTAGCAACCGGATGTGACTCGCTGGAAACCGCTGAACTAGCAAAAAATCAACTTATCGCTCTATTCAAACTCGGTGGTTTTCATCTTAGAAAATGGGTTAGTAACAAGGCGCAGCTTTTGTTGGATCTTCCCAGCCAGGATTGTCTAACTGGCTCCGTATCTCTCGATAATTCCGAATCCTCAACTTTAAAGGTTCTAGGTCTGCAATGGAATCCGTCCCTGGATGCATTCTTTTTCGAAATTAAACCATCCGAGCGTCCATGTACCAAACGTTCCATTCTCAGCGAACTGGCTAGAGTATTCGATCCATTAGGCTTCTTATCCCCCATCACAATTCAAATCAAATCATATATCCAAAAGCTTTGGATTCTCGGTATTGGATGGGACCAAACGCCGCCTGATGAGATCATTCATACATGGACTAAATATATGGATCAATTACCACAGTTGTCCCAACTTCGAATCCCTCGTAAAATAACATGCCCTGAAGCAAAATCGTGCGAGCTTCACGGCTTTTGTGACAGCTCCGAGACAGCGTATGGTGCTGTTATTTATTTACGCGTCACTGATAAGGACGGTGCAGCCCATGTCTTCTTGGTCTGTTCAAAAGCTCGTGTAGCACCGCTGAAACGCACATCGTTGCCTAGATTGGAACTCTGCGCGGCAGTTCTCCTCTCCAATCTATATACACTCGTTCGCGACACTTATCTAGCTCGTATCCAATTCGATGCTGTCTACTTATGGTCAGACTCAACGGTTGTCCTCTCCTGGTTACGCTCACATTCATCTCGTTGGACCACATTCGTTGCTAACCGGGTGTGTCAAATCCAAGACCTTACACCTCCTGAATGTTGGCATCACATCTCCTCGGGTGATAATCCTGCTGATGTTTGTTCACGTGGACAATTTCCTAGTGAACTTCTTCACAATTCGCTATGGTGGGCGGGGCCATGTTGGCTTTCACAAAATCATGAGTCATGGCCTTCGAGTTCAAGCAGCATACTTCACGAGGACGACGTTACTATAAAGGCTGAAGAACGCAAAGTGGTTATCTTAGTGACCGATGAGACCGCGACGAATGACCCTCCAATTATCGAAACTTTACTGAATCGTTTTTCATCGTTACCGAAACTTGTTAATGTTCTCGCTTACATATATCGCTTTATTAACAATTCTCGCATGTCAAATCAATCAAATCGTAAGGAGTTCTTAAACAATGTGGAACGTCATCACGCTCTCATGCAAATCGTCAAACACGTACAGGGTCGATCTTTCTCGGAGGAAATCTCCAACTTAAAATCAAAAAAGGTGTTATCGAAACCTTTTCGAAAACTGAACCCGTTTCTAGATGATCAGGGAGTGCTCAGGGTGGGCGGCAGGATTTCTCGATCCGGATTAGAGTACGAACACAGGCATCCTGCCTTCTTACCATCTGATCATCCTTTAACACTTTTAATCATCGACTTCATTCATCGTACCCACTTGCATCCAGGCATAAACACCACACACTTTTTGCTACTTCAACAATTTTGGATCATCGCTGCAAAGCGTACTATACGCCGTTGCCTTTCCAAATGCGTTCAGTGTTTTCGAACAAACCCACAGCCGCTTCAACCCTTCATGAGCGATCTCCCATCTTACCGAGTCAATCAAGTTAAACCGTTTTCGGTGGTAGGTGTCGATCTAGGTGGACCATTTCGCATCAAACTTGGTTCCCATCGTGGCGCTAAGACGGACAAGGCATATCTATGCTTGTTCATCTGTCTTGCAACCAAAGCAGTCCACTTGGAGGTTGTGTCGACGCTTTCAACCGATGGGTTTATAGCTGCGCTACGGCGCTTTGTAGGTCGTCGCGGTCGCTGTAACACTATTCATGCGGACTGTGGTACCAATTTTGTAGGCGCTAAAAATCAACTTTCGTCTTTAGTGCAACAGGCTTCTAGCGAGCAGAAAATCGAATTTAAATTCAATCCACCCAGCGCTCCACATTTTGGTGGAGTCTGGGAAATACAAATCAAAGCAGCAAAATCACATCTATATCGAGTTGTGGGAGATCAAGTCCTAACGTTCGAGGAGTTGACGACTCTGTTCGTTCAAATTGAATCCATTTTAAACTCGAGACCGCTTTACCCGATCAGCTCTGACCCCAACGATCTTTCATGTTTGACACCTGGTCATTTTCTAACCTTAGAGCCTCTAACAGCTGTCCCTGATGAGGATCTATCGTATCTTAATCCAAATCGGCTTCATCGGTGGCAGATGATACAAGCGTTTCAACAGAACTTTTGGTCTCGGTGGAAAACTGAATACTTAAACTCGCTAACGCAACGCGCGAAATGGACTAAACATTCAAAACCGTTGTCGATAGGTTCGATGGTGTTAGTCAAGGACGACAATCGTAGCCCATTACATTGGAATCTCGCGAGAGTCGTAGAACTCCAGGTTGGAGTTGATGGAGTAGCTCGGAGTGCATTAGTAAAAAATGCAAACAATCAAATCATCAATCGACCTCTAGTGAAACTATGTCCTTTGCCAACAGAAGACTAGTTTCAATCGCACCAAATTATAGTTTATTAAACCTTAATTAAGCAAACCGTAGTATAAGATAATCTTAATCTAATCGTTGCTTCTAACAATCTAAATCGTAACTTTAATCATTATCGTTTCTAATTATATCTTCTATATTTTAACCAGAAAATACCATAGGTATTTTGGTGGGCGGGATGTTTCGTTTCCATCAAAATTATTTTCAAAACCATACGATGTTCACATTTGTCTCTGGGCTTCACCAGCAGTAACGAGACACCAACTTTTTGGTTGTCATGCATTGTACGCAAACGTCAAAGCTCAGAGCCGAATGACAGTTCATAACGGACGCCGATCGGAACACACGCGCGACTCCGCGACCAGGCATTCAAATTATAACCGACTCCGCGTGTGATCATCATCTCCTCTAATCTATATGTATGAACCCTGGCCCCATCGCCAGCTCATGGATTTTCGAAAGGTGGAAGTTCAACGAGTGTCAGTTTGCAGTCTGAGGTACGTACTTTGCATATATCGTTACTGTTGGCTACCTAGATCAAGTGAACATCTTATTTTATCCTGAAACACGTCAGACCTCTCACCCAGGTCTTCCCCAGTGTAGCAGAAAGTCATCACGGTATTTCGGCGTGGTGCGAATGCTACAAAGGTCTATCTATTCATACACGAAATCTCTTAAGTGGTCATTGTACAGTCACGAGCACGAATATGTATACACTTAGGGAAATTCAAAAGCGATTTACTCGTGAAATAACGATAGAAATTTAGAGATTCCTACCTGTTTCATAATTCTATGTAATCCAAAACGATATGTTTGTAACAACATACAATTATAATCAATACAGTAGAAGAAAATCAGTTTTAAAAGTGGCCAAGTGTATACATACTATTGCTCGTGACTGTACTCATCATTACGAATAACTTTTACTTTGGGACCAAACATGAAATCGCGTAAAAAAATCAGCTGTTCCCTACATTTATGTTCGCATAACTCGTGAAAATGTTAACTCAACAATAGTGTAATGGTGATTTTTTCATTTGTAGTCGTAAAATGTTTAAATTTTTGTTTTTATTTTTATAAGTAATGACCAGTGGTCGGAGTAGGTAGAGCTGTTTTTGCTACTTGCGACATGCGGACATAACATGGATATGCCAAATATTTCCCGGAATCCCGGGAATTCTCGGAATTAAAAAACCATTGCTTAAGTAGTTTTTATAGGAGTAGGTAGCGTTTTACTTAATTAATTCATATTTCACGAAGCTGCCTCTATCAACATTCCAGGATCCCTGTGTGTGTATACAGTATGTTAACCAACAGAGGGCGTTCCCGTTAACCCGCAATAGTATAGCATCCATACATGCTAAAAAAAATATTACCATCCGAAAACAAAATGGTTTTATTTTTTTTTTAGGTAAATAAAAAAAACATAAATTCATGTACCTACCTATCTAAGCCACGTTTCAATAACATTAAAATTAAAATACATAGTATTAGACAGTTAGGCTAGGATTTAAATGATAATGACGTCATTAAACGTTAGCAAGTGAATTTTTTACTTTATGCAGTTGCACGGGAACGCCCTCTGTTGGTTAACATACTTTTTTTTTTTTTTTTTTTTTTTTTATTTGTGATGGGTTTGCTCTTGACTCTAGTCTAGGTCAGAGGTGACAGAGACAAAGTCGACGATGGAGTGAGCTTACCCAGAAGAAGCCTGTTCACTCTCACTTTGAAGAGATTAGGGTTGTATACGTTCGGAAACACAGACGCAGGTAGTGAGTTCCACTCTTTTGCTGTGCGCATTATAAAAGACATTTGGAAGCGCTTAGTGCGAATTGGTGGAATAGCAACCAGGTAGGGATGGTAACTGGCAGTGCGTCTAGATGTCCGGTGGTAGAAGGGGGCCGGTGGAATGAGGTCGTGGAGTTCTCGGGCACACTCTCCGAAGTACAATCTGTAGAAGACCGACAAGCAGGCAACCTTGCGGCGATGAGCCAAGCAATGAAGCTTGGCATCCACCAGTTTTACGTCGCCAATGAGCCTCTTAGCTCTGCGTTCCACCGAGTCAAGCGCGGCTAGTTGGTACTTAGCTGATCCATCCCAAAGGTGACTGCAATACTCCATGCAGGATCGGACTTGCGCTTTGTAAAGGGTTAAAAGCTGTACTGTATAAGTAAGTATATACTGTTTGGGTGCTCACCTGCTCATAACTGCCCACTAACCCATATTAACTCACTTAAATCAATCGACAATTTCAAAATCCCGGGATTTCAGAGGCATATCCATGATAACATCAATGTTTGCGGTCATTCACCCCAAACAGCTCTACCTACTACGACCACTGGTAATGACATAAATTAATTATGCTATGACAAGATTTTAATTTTTGACGTTTTAAGAGTTTTTGGTATGACATGTATAATTTTTGACAACGGATGAATTTTAAATTGCAGTTATGATTATTGATTATATAATATTTTATATCACGTGTTTTCTAAACGGTTTTATGTAATATGATTTGAATCTTTGACAACGGATGAATTTAAATTGCAGTTACGAGTATGATTTTTCTTTTTTAAATGAAATATTATTGAACATTGTTGATTATTTATTATTTTATATGACGTGTTTTCTTAATGGTTTTTATGTAATATGATTTGATTTTTTGACAACGGAGGAATTGAAATTGAAGTTATGATTTTCTTTTTCAAATGAATTATCATTGATCATTGTTTTATGTCATTGTTGGTCTATATAATTAATTTGAGATAATGATGGTATTATTTATTAATCGACTTGTTTTTTTTTTTAATTAACCATTTTTCATGTAACATATTCAGACACATTGTAAATTGTTATCGAATAAATTAAATGAAATGAAATATGTGGTCCTAAGTTATCTGACAACAGTAATTTTAGGATATAGTTGGTAAGGTTAACATGAATATTTAAACTACTGTTGTACAGACAAATCGTCAAATTTCTTTAATAGATTTTTATCTTTATAGCTAGAGCATTAGGTTCAAGGTTGATTGGGAAAACTTGACAGTTACGGGTAGCTTTTATGTGCTGGCGTCTGTACCTATTGTTCAAAAATAAACTTCTCACTGACCTTTATCAAGTGTCAATCGCAATAATATTGCGATGAACTACATATATTTTCAAAACAAGTAACTCCACATAAATAAATGAGATGTCATCTACATTCCAACACTGTACCTACTTTATTATATTACAGTAAGTATTTTTATACAATATTATATTTATAAACTGATCGACATTTTCAGAGCAAATAAAATAAAATATTTTTACACAAATATAGTGTCGCACACAAATTCGAAACAAATGTTCTAAAAATGGTAAAGTAAATAAAATATTGCCACGTCATATACACAGGACCTAAATAAAACTCCAGCTAAAAATTTCAACAAAATAATGTCATTGTAATACATCTACATCTATACAAATAAATAAAATTGAGGTGTTTGTTTGTAATGTCAAAATACCAGCTTTTTACTAAACGCATATGAAATTATATAAATGCATATCTATATATTATATACTACTATTAAAGCTGAAGAGTTGTTTTTTTGTTTGTTTGTATGATGAACGCGCTAATCTCTGGAACTACCATTCGGATTTGAAAAAATATTTTTGAATTTGATAGCCCAGTTCATGAGGAAGGCTATAGGTTATTTAACACGCTATAACCCTTAGGAGATGAGCAAAAAAAATGTCAGAAAGAACGCTAAGCGAAAACTAAGTAATACTGAGGGCAGGCGATGCGATGCGATGGGGTGGGTCGGGGGAATAAGAAATTTCACGCGGACGAAGTCGCGGGCAGAAGCTAGTGAAATTATACGTATATACGATCTTATAACAAAAAACAATACTAATTTTGTCTGTCTGTTTGTTCCGTTAGCTACGATTGCCGGGGTTGGTCTGTGGATGGGTGACCATCTTTTCATAACGAGACTCCTCCGTGCCTCGGAAAGCACGTTAAGCCGTTGGTCCCGGCTGACCAGTCTTACCAAGGGGTATCGTATTACCCAGTAACTGGGTTGTGGAGGTCAGATAGGCAGTCACTCCATGTAAAATACTGGTATTCAGCTGCATCCGGTTAGACTGCAAGCCGACCCCAACTTAGTTGGGAAAAGGCTAGGCAGATTGATTTTGTTTGTTCTGTTCTCCGAAATGGCTGGGCCGATTTTGACGGGATTTTCACTAGCAGATAGCTGATGTTATAAGGAGTAAATTAAGCTACTTTTATTTTAGAATAAGAATTAGGGTTCCGCGCGTAATTAAAACCCATGAAATTGTGAACAAAATCCGATTCAAATTTGGATGAAATTTGGCACACAGATAGTATATAACCTGGATTAATACACAGATCACTTTAAATCCCGGTAGAACGTTGCCGCGAGATATTTACCGACAACCACGCGGGCAAAGCCGCGGGAAAAATCTAGTACTACTAGTATATAAAAATACATGTATAAAAAGGAAACTTCAACATCAGACAATGTCTGTTGTTAGATATAATTGACATGATATTTGGTTACGTATCTGGGGATTTTTTTTTTTTTTTGTAAACCATTCACGTATTTGCCCGCGGCTTCATTCACGTTCATACGAACATTGACCTAGAAAATACCTATTTTAGTCCACTTTTATACTCTCTATGATTTTTTGCCAATGCAGCATTGTTCTAGCCGGGTGGGGACAACTGCAGAAGATCGCGGGGATGAGACTTGCACAGACCAGGGCAGCATGGCACAAAAGGGAGGAGGCCTATGCTAAGCAGTAGGTGGAACAAGGCTGCTGAATATGATGATGGTTGTTCTGTCAGTCTGTTAATCATCATCATTCTACGGCCCTTGTCACAATTGTGACAATTGTCTTTTTCTACATTGTATATTTTTCTACATTTTTTTCGACATTGGGACAATTGTGACTTATTTTTTCATACTTCTCTATTAGTTGTCATCTCGGTAGTCACTATCTTTGAAGCCATCATCTTTCACACAGTCCATCCATCGTTTCTTTGGTCTTCCCTTACTCGTATAGCCCGCCACATTCATACTCAACACTTTCCTGACGACATTTCCCTCATTCCTCCGCATCACATGCCCATACCATGACAACCGATTTCCACACAACTTTTCAGTCACCGGTGTCACTTTCAGACTTCCTCTTATATACTCATTTCTTATTCTATCTACTCGCGTTGTAACGTGTCCGCTTGTATGTGGGTGGTGAGAAAAATAATTAATCAAGTTAACTTTACATACAAACGTTTATTACAACATTTACAAAGCCGGATGAGCCGGGCGTGGTTCAAATATCGTGCGCGCGAAAGGTTTATGCCCCTTCACTAAGGTACTATCCTGTAGGTTTTCCCGACGTAGGTAGTGGACGTGGGTAGGTGGTAGCAGGACCTCAGATGGTAGATGCACCTCAGGTTGTAGGCTACCCACTACGCGACGCCAGCCACTAACGCTGCGCAAGCTCCAGGACGTCAGCTCTGCGGATACTAATTCTGCACCGCCGCCGCTGACACCGCAGGGAGGTGACTGAACACCTGCAAGGAACGTCACGGAGTCGGAACTATCCCAGCACCGGGACCCCGTTACCTACGTCGGGAAAACCTGCAGGATAGTACCTTAGTGAAGTGGCATAAACCTTTCGCGCGCGCTGGATTGTGGAGGTCAGATAGGCAGTCGCCTATCTGACCTCCACAATCCAGTTACCACAATACGATACCCCTTGGTAAGACTAGTTGTCAGACTCGGACTTCTGACGACCCGTATCGCCTGTCAAATATCCACGAATGACAGCCTAGACCAGTTAAGCAGTTAAGCACGTTAAGCAGTTGCTTAACGTGCTTTCTGAGGCACGAAGGGGCATTGGTATGTAAAGATGTTCACCCATCCACGGACCTACCGCGGCGAGCGTAGCTTAACCTGATCGATCGACCCGTGCGGCTATTACTTAGCCATAGGCCCCTCTAAATCCTTGATCTAGTATCGAATAATATCCAACTAAGCCTCTATTTTTATTGCTTTAATTAAAACTGAACTGTTCTATGAGTTAAGTTACTAGCGACTATTTTGCTGGTTTTAGTGAAAAAAGAAAAACGGTGTTATTTCCCTCGCTGGAAAAAAACATACACTAAGCAAGTTGTGTATTCGAATAAACGTCAGAACTAGAACATGAGTTGGTTAGGTCATATTTCGAAGTATTTGAAATTAAACTAGAAGAAATTTCTAATGTGGCAGGCTCTTCAGAAATAGTAAGCTTCTGAAAATTAATGAATAAATTAATTGTCAAGTCAACTCAATAGCACCGTGCAAGTACTAGTTGTACGTATTACTAAGTGATTTATTCTTCAAAAATAAAACAGAAACTCAACAAATTACATTAAACAAAACACCAACTTCATTAGCCGCGAAAAACAAACGCTCATAAAGGCACAAATGAAAAAAAAAGCTCATTTTATTTTTCAACCACGTCGAAATCACGCTTTTCTTAATGAACCAATTACAAAACGACCCACAACATGGGTCCACTCACTTGTTTTAAAAATTAAAACTTTCAGAAACACAAAGAAATCAAAGAAAGACTTCCATGGTGTTCTGAGAATAATGAAGGCGATTTAAATTAGCCAGAGGACTTGGTAAACGTCTTCAAAGAGCAAATAATTAGCCCTTTGTCTTCTTCGGGGATGAAGTTTCATCTTTGCTCGTAAATCATTGATGATAAAGCCTTTTACCGCTGTTATGATTAGTTACTTAAGAGATTAAGGGCTGGACCACATTTTGGCTGCAATTTTCAACAGGAAGTTATTTTTGAGCCCGTTTAGAGGGCGGAAGTCAGATCAGAACTTTAGTAAGGAAATGTTTTTAACCTATGAAAAAAAAGGAGGAGGTTCTCAAGTCGCTTAGCTTTTTACAGAGTAATCCGATTTTAAAGATTATTGTTTTATTCAAAAGGGTATACCTCAAAGTTGGTCCTATGTAAAATTTATTAATTTTGCTAGGTAGTTTTCGAGTTAGCTTCAATAATAGGTATTTTTCCCTTTTGCAGATGTATTCGAATTTGTGTGAGGTAGGTGTACCACATTTAATAAGTGAAAAATAAAAACTTTTTTTCCAAAAAAAAAAAAAAAAACAACCGACTCCCACAAAACACTACAAAGTGAAAAATAATTTTAATTTCAGAAGTCGGTGGCAAAAACTGAAAATATAAAACCAATAACACCGACATCTGAAATTAAAGTTATTTTCACTTGTAGTTTTTTTTTTTTGAAGTCGGTTGTTTTTTTTTTTTTTTTAAAAAGTTTTTGTGAATTTGGTCGCCTACAATGAGATACTTTCAATCTGCATAATGGAGTCATATCTTTAAGTTATGGCTTCTACAAAATACAGAATATGTCACTTAGGGCTGATTATTCACACTTATTAAAATGTTTCAACATATTTCTTTCGTCAGCCCTCAAAAAGCGATAAAATGAAGTAGATAATACATTATCCTAATTTACTTTCTTTAACCAATTTTTTACGCATCCGTCACTCAAAGTCGAGTGATGATACATTGCCTATTATAATGTAAATTTTTGCCACAATAGCGCTTTGAAAACGTAATCCATCATATAATGTGTTTTGTACACGTAATTACTTAGTCACACATTAGTACCTATCTAATGTGTTAGGAAGTATGCGTTGTTGGTTTAGGACATTTTTTTACCGATTTACAAATATAACTTCACGTCTTTTTTCCACAGGAGCAGGCAGGAACTGCAGAATATCTCGCACGCTTCTTTTGTTTTGTCTCTAGCCAAACACGCTCGTGGCGATTACTATGCAGCTGAGTTTTTTGGAATCACTAACAAGGTATGTCCAGTATATAAAAAAAAAATCACTATCTATATCCAAAGCAGAATTGTGAAACATTAATATAAGAGCTCCTACAATAGGTATTCTGTACCCAGTTTCGTTCAACAGTATGGAAGGCATTAGACATTCAAAATCAAGTTTTTCTTGAAAACTTTCGTACTGAAACTTGGCTCCATCTTCAGGAAGTGAAGCGGCGACTATATGAATTCTAAGAGCTGAAGAAGTTTTCACGTGGCTTCGTTATAACTAACTTTACTTTAGAATTGAACTATATCTATAAATCACTTCGGCTTATTTAATGTTATATCGTGGAGTTCATCGCTGTATCTTTTTTTTACGTTTTTTAGGGTTCCGTACCTCAAAAGGAAAAAACGGAACCCTTATAGAATCACTCGTGTGTCTGTCTGTCCGTCTGCCAATTTGCTCCGAATCTAATGAACCGATTAAGTTGAAATTTTGTACACGTATGTATTTCTGTGACCCAAACACGGACGTGTAACGTAAATAAATGAATTTTGAATATGAGGGTCAATTTTAAGGGGCAAAAAAGAAAATTAAAAAAAAAGTTTTGCAAATTATACCGTGTGACGTATCAAATAAAAAGTCTTACTGTGAAGGTCTCAAATATATAGTATATATATTTTTTAAATTTGTAATAAATCATTTTAAAGTTATTTAAGAAAACAGATGAAAATTGACCATTCCCTTATCTCCGAAAGCACTGAGCCTAAAATTTTGAAAAAAAAATACAAAAAATAGTTCTATACCTATAGATTACAGGAAAACCTATAAGAAGTCGATGGTCATAAAATAACATGGTAAATCTCTCAATATTGTGCGTACAAACTTATATTTGTCCATAGTTAAACAAAACAGATCCAACCAACTTTAGGTGTAATGTGGGTTGGATCTTTTTCGTTTAACTATGGACATTTATAGTTGGAATGTATGGGAGAACATGTTTTTCAACTACAATGTTAAGTTTGTTCTTGGGATAAATTCATCTCAACTACGGAACCCTTCATTGTGCGTGGTCTCCGACACGCTCTTGACCGGTTTTTTTTAAGTAAAAACTTCTTTAGGATTGAGCGATTTTTGGTAGGGAAAATCTTATGAGTTTGCGTTTCTTCATGTCACATTATCAAGTTTTCACTTCTGTCAGCAGTCCCAATGACTGTCTATGGTCTATTTTATTTTACTCTTGTCAGTATTTTTACAGATTCGTCATCGTCATCCTGCCCTTATCTTTTCTATTACTTTAGTTTTGGTCGGCGCACCATTTTTTTTTTTTTGGATGGGAAATCATCAAATAATTTCTCCCGCTCTGCATGGAGCGGGAGAGCGTGTCAGACTTCTACTGACTAAACCCCACCCGTGTTCCTTCAGTTGCCTGTGCCAGGGCCACGGTAACTCTTTCGAAAAACCCGCAACCCTGGCGGGCATCGGCCCTAGCGGACCCCTTCAGCTAGTGCTGACATCTCTTTGAGGCGCACGTAGAACACAACGCGCCGTCGACCCGGACCTGGTCCTTACCGGACGGCGAGCTACCCATTGCACGCCATCCGCAAGCCCAGGCCTACGGTGGCCGGGAATCGGCTATCGATTCCCACCACCATGAGTTCTTCTTCTCTATTCGATATCATCTCGGTAGTTATCCTCTGTCTAGCCTCACAGCTCGCAGCATCTTTCACATAATCTTTCTAAAATGTCTTTGCATAATCAGCCTATAATATTCCTACTGCTGAGACACAGGCCTCCTCTCTGTGAGAAGGAGTGGGTTGTGTATCGTGGCCTCAATGCGGGTTGGTAGATGACACATGTCTTCGTATTTTTGGTTCTAGAACATGCCGGTTTCCTCACGATGTTTTCATTCACCGTTTTGAGAGCAGTGTTTATGAAATTATTTACACAAAGTAAAGTGCTTGCGAAAGTAATGTCTTTGGTATTTTTATATTTAAATTCCAATCACTATCATCATCATCATCATCTTCTTCTTTAATCCTCTCATCTTTTAGTTGTCTTCACGTTAATTTCGCACTTTCAGGCGAGAGAACCGAACTCCAAATAAGTACCTGAATTACGTTACTAAATCTACGTCCTCAATATTCATAACATTATTCCAATATTATAACTTAATTGTTGTTTGCTAACTCATTATAACGGACGGATCTTGAATTAAAAAAAAAATACTGGGCGGGGTCCAACTTCCGTTCATATTTGTTGTTCCATTTTCGTAGGCTATTCGTCGTATATGAATAAAAGAGATAATGTTGTCCAATATTGTTAGACTTCTATTTTGGATCCCTTTATCCATCTTTATTTATTTTTCTTTTTTCCTTTTTATTAGGTACGTATGAAATTGCCGATTTTTGATACCGGCTATTGTGAAGACCAATATATTTCATTCTATTTAGAATTCCAAATTCAAATTAATTTTATAATACTTATAGCTTGACATTTAAAAAAAATATCAGTTGTTCATTTGTTTTCCCGCCGTTCGATTTTTCTTTGATATCGATGTTTCTGTAAGCATGGAAAATTTCGAATATGAGTTCCGTCGTGGCATCAATGCAACACAGACAGCACGCAATATTAACGACGTGTGTGGACAAGGTACCGCAAGTGAACGCAAGGTGTGTTTTTGGTTTGATCGCTTCCGTTCTGGAAATTTTGATCTCAACAATGAGCCCTGAGGAAAAATTTCAAATCCAACGAGGCGATGAAAAACGCCTTTAAAGAATTGATCGATTCCCGTTGTCAGGATATCGAAAGTAGAGGCATCAACGAACTTTCATTAAAATGGCAAAAGTGCATCGACAGTATTTCTTAAAAAAAAAAAATGATTTGATTTTTTTTGCTATGTAAATAGGCAATTTCATGTTGGGTCCTGTAAACAAATTATTCGTACTAGGAACAAGTAGGTACTTTTAACATTTTTGATCCGTTCCTGATGCTTGGCCATTAACAGTTTGTAAGTACTGCCGATACAACGTCTTATGGCCTGTTTCATCTATAATAAATCATTTGTGACACCCGAGAACGTCCAGAGTGCTATATTCTTACGAGGGTTGTTACGGAGCTTTGAATGCGACTCCGAAAAGTCGGCACTTCCGATTATTTTTTCACCTCCGACTCTGACTTCGGTTCCGATAATTTTGAGTCGGAGTTATACCGAAGTTCGAAACGCAGCGATACACGTAATTACGTAATATTTATTTAGATAAACATTTGGGTCAACTATATGTCTAAATAAATAATAAAAATTATAATCATTAATTTTAGAAAACTACCCTTTCTAAGGATTAATTAAATGAAAAAGTTTGTAGTTATTAATTTATTATAAACTCCCTTCAAAAAAGGTTTAGGGGGTGGCAAAGTTTTTAAGGAAATTTTTTAACAAGCTATCGAATTAACTCAAATTTAATAATTAATTAATTAATTAACAAAAACAAAAAATCATGTCTACGAGGGTTTTTTAAAAATCTACCGCTGGCGGGGTGGAAAGGTGTAATTCTGGTTAATTGAAAACGAACGATTTTTTTAAAAACAAACTCTATCGAAATGAAACGTGAAAAGGGAGGACACATTCATATGAAAAAATCTTATTCCTGTGTTTTATAAACTTGAAAATTGACCCGACTGCTTATTTGAATAAATGATAGATTGTTATCATTCATTTTCAAGAACTACCCTTTAAAGGGGCTACCTCCTTGGGTATTAAAAAAATTAGGGGAAATACGAAATCTACGCGGATGAAGTCGCGGAGGAAGCGCTAGTTATAAAATAATAATAATAATAATAATAACCTGGGACATTATTCACACACGGTCATCTGATCCCAAACTAAGCAGAGCTTGTACTATGGAAACCAGATAACTGATATACTACCTACATATACTACTTTTTTTTTTTGTAAATACATACTTATATAGATGATTACACCCAGACTCAGAACAAACAGACATGTTCATGCACACAATTGTTTGTCCTGGATGGGAATCGAACCCACGACCTATGGCATGATAGGTGGTATCTTAACCAACCACGCCAACTGGCCTGTTGGTTAAAAAAAAAGTTACTTTTCGTCTGTCAGTGTGGCCGCTTGTAATAGTTCTTCCAAACTTATCAATTGTGTAACTCAGAGCTATATATTAGGTTGGGGAAAATGTTTTTAATTTTCTTAAAAAATGCGAAGAAACTTTTTCCCCAACCTATTATTATAATATTAACTCCACATTTTTTTGAAAATAATGTTTCTGGCACCATTAAAATCACAGACACCAGTTCTGCATAATGGTATACGACATTAAGTCCTATGACATCTATGAAAAGAAATGTCCAATCGATATACGATTGGACATTCCTTTTTTACCCGACTGCGGCGAAGCCCAAAAGGAGGATTATGTGTTTGACCTGTATGTCAGTTTGTTCCCTCGTAACTCCTAAACGAATAAACGGATTTGAATAAATTATACGGCTTTAGATGTGTCATGGTAAGACGAGTGTCACTGGCTACTTTTAAAATAAAAAAAAACAAAGTAAAATGGCGGATTTGGGGTGCCATTTTATGGAGTTCGATTTTTTTTTCTGTTAATACTATCGAGTGGGACATCAAAATGAAGGGTTATAAAAGGTGATTACAAAAATTACAGGGCTATTTTTAAATCACTAGCTAAATTTTCACAGGGTGTTCTACCCATGAATATGAACAACTTTCACTACGGGACCAACTATGAAATTACGAAAAAAAATCAGCTGTTCTATACCTACTCGACCAAAATGTATGAAACAGCTGATTTTTTTTTCGTGATTTCAGATTTGGTCCCATAGTGAAAGTTGTTCATATTCATGGGTAGAACATCCTGTGAAAATTTAGCTAGTGATTTAAAAATAGCCCTGTATACAACTTATATGGTTAAATGTAATTCGAAGTGACAAATCGTATAAAAGCTTTTAAATAATTCACACGACCAAAACTCCTTGCAAGAACTAAATCATCTGCGAAATCTTTCACATTTGTAACTTAAAAAGCTGGAAATAAAAAAAGCAATTTAAAAAATTTTAAAAAACCCGACTGTGGTAAAACTGAAAAGCTAAAAACAAGCCCATTTTAAATTAAATAAAAGTTGGAACCAGGCGGGACCCACTCCATTTTTATATTTTTAAACTCAAATGGGTCCCGCTTGCTTCCAACTTTTATTTAATTTAAAATGGGCTTGTTTTTAGCTTTTCATTTTTACCGCAGTCGGGTTTTTTAGTTTTTTTAATTACTTTTTTTTAGACATTAAATCCACAAACGTTTAATGGGCATAGAACCTCAAATGATGATAAGAACGGATTTTGATGCAGTTTTCACCATAATCATTTAGATATTTTATTCTGGAAGGTACACTTTCATGAGCACTAATATGTATACACTGAGCAACTTTTAAAATTGTTTTTTCCAACTGTAATAATTTCATTTTGTTACAAACATAACATTTTGGAACCCACACTATTATGAAATAGGTCATGTCTCAAAGTTGCAATCGTTATTACACGAGAAAAACGATTTTGAATTTTGTTATGTGTATACATATTTTTGCTCGTGACTGTACACGTATGTGTCGCAGAAATCTCGGTGTGTTGACATGTCGCCACACGAGTACATTCCACCCTTGTGAAGCACCTAGCACCTAGCATTAGCATCCCATCCCCGGGTTGCTAGTTATCTAAAAAAAAAAAGCTCTTCTGAAAACAAAACCGAAGACTAGCGCACCCTCTCCGATAAAACTCCAACCAAGAGCAGCCAGGTCATCTAAAAATGAGTCTAGATACGTTAGACAACCCTTTTAGCGAGGCAGACTAAAACAGGTGCAAGCGACATGGGTCTACCGCACTTCAGCATCCAATTGTTTTTAAAATGTGATCTATATCAAGCAGTTTATGTGGACCTTAAGTCTTTAAAGTTAAGGAAGATTTTGCTGTATTTTAGACCGAAATAAACTTGTAGTCTCCCTATCTTTTTGAAGCTCATTGAGAATGAAGTTGACACGGGACAGAGTATTGTATTATAATAATAATAAAGCTTTTATCTTTCTACGTGAGTTGTTATGCATATTTTGTAAAACCAGAAAAATCGAATTTAAATCTTTTTTTACCTTTAGTTCTAAAACTACAATACATAACTAGAATTTACGGATTTCACGGAATTTGGGAATTACGTTCTTTCCCTTTTTACAAAACCCTTTTTGTTTTATCGGTCATAAATTTTACGACCGGTACTGTTACACTTTTAAGTTTTCTCTCCAACAAGTGTCCTCGGGGGAAAACAGTACAAGTAGTGACACTTTACCAATAACACGGGGTATTATCGGTGCAATATATGCATACAGGTTATATGTACATGGAAATCGGTATGTATTATGTGGTAAAATGGTCACATAAAGGTCTATATAAAGAAAACTGTTTTTCCACCGTCCTTGAAACCATTGCCATTTTCTTAATACTCAATTTTCTTTAAAAAGCCCGCATCATCCTTGCGTGACATATTCTTTTCTAAATAGGAAAGTCATTGCAACTATGAATGGCCACACAAATTAAAATGATTAGGTATGAGTCTAATCCGCAACATCCTACTTCCTATTAATATTATTATATAAACGTGAAAGTTTGTGAGAATGGATGGATGTTTGTTACTCTTTCACGCAAAAACTGCTGTACGGATTTGTATGAAATCTGGCATACAGATAATTTATAAACTGGATTAACACATAGGATACTTGTTATCCCCATATTTTTACGGGTTCGATTCTTACGGGGGTGAAACCGCGAGGCGCCGCTAGTACAATATATAATTCTTGCTATTTCTTTAGTCATCTTAGGGCTAATTTGACCAAAGTCGGATATCTTTTATCCGAGGAACAAAATTCACGACAGATTTCATATGGCGAAACTTTTAAAAATTCAAAATTTATTCGAAGGGGAAGGCTTACACTCGTATAAAAACTTGGCCGAATTCACCATTAATGTCTAAACTCTATTACTAAATTCTTTTGTTTTTATGCAGTTTTCATTTTGAAACCGACGACGTAGAAATAAAAATCTCATTGCCACAATCCTCAAGTTTTAAGCAAAGCTAAAAAATTCAAGCTAAGGCAAATTCCGTAAGTTTCATAAATTAAACCTTCTTTGTGTACAACACTATGAGGCACAACAAAAAGGTAATAAAAACTATGTCCACTTGTTAAGGTGATATTCCAGTTACAGAGCTGCTTTTAATATCACAGAAGATGTATTTTTTTAAGTTTTTGTAAGAGTATTAAGAAATAATTTCCTGCCCCGTTGGTTCTTGTGATCGCAAGTGCGACTGCTGAGCTGCTGAGGTTAGATTTCTGGGTCGGACAAAGTGCTATTTTTCCATTACGAATTTATTCCCTCGGTGTGATACCCCGGTGCCTAAAGCACGTTAAGCCGTTGGCTCTGCGCCTGATCTCTCTCCGGTGGTGTCGGATCGCCGTCCGTCCGTATGAGAGTGAGGTATGAGAGCGTGCATCTGTGCCTGCACACCACACACTTCTGCACTATAACATCTCCCGCGCCGAAGGCTGGTCTCCGCTGTGATTGGTCGCCATGCCCGAAATTCGGACTATTAAGTTCATAATGATACATTTTAATTGCTTTTAAATCATTATCAGGGGCTGAGTAATAACAGTCGCACGGTTCTATCGACCAGGTTAAGCTACGCTTGCCGCAGTTGGTTCGTGGATGGGTGACCATCTTTACATACCAAGACATACCAAGGCACGGAGGGCGTGCCTCGGAAAGCTCGTAAAACCGTTGGTCGCGGCTGTCATTCGTGGATTTAAGACAGTCGTTACGGGTTGTTAGAAACCCGAAAGTCTTAGTCTTGGGTATCGTATTACCCAATAACTGGGTTGTGGAGGTCAGATACGCAGTCACTCCATGTAAAATACTGGTATTCAGCTGCATCTGGTAAGACTGGAAGCTGACCCCAAAAATAATTGGGAAAAGGCTAGGCAGATGATGATCATTACTGGTGATGTGATAGTGTATTATTTATCATTAGAACTTAAACGGGATATTTACCATGTATATTAATTAATTGTTAAGACCGCAAGAGTACCGAAAAAAGTTCGCGAGCGGACACAGTGAGTTTTGTGTGTCGAGAACGGAATCGAGTTGTGAGTGTAACAAGTGACAATGGTAGCGGTGTCAATCGCACTAAACGAACAAGAAAGAGGGTAGACCGTTTTGTCTGCTCGTAAACATCCACCCGCAATAACTTCAGTTTATCCGTGATCATGGCACTTGCAACAGTGCCGAAATATCGGAAACTCGAATCAATTAATATACATGCTAAATATCCCGTTTTAAGTTCTAATGGTAATGTCAGTGACCATGTCAGTTTAAAAACTTATAGTTTCGGACAATAAGCTATAATAATTCGGAAGAAAAATGTTTTAATTAATCTATCCACTCCGAAATAATTTATTCTCTTATTCTTTGCTCATTTTCAACAAACCGAACATCCACATTCAATGCGGTTAGCATCGTAAGAACAAACCAAATAAATTCTTCGCTTTGCTCATTCTTCGCATATCATTCAATGGAAGTCTCCCACACGAGCATAACTTCAGCGACATTTTAATATTTCGCAACTTGAGGGTAAAAGATATTAAAAATTCCGCCCCACCTCTACTTCTTTGCAGACCATGCGGGATGGGCAAGTCAGCTCAAATTATGAATTAAACTGTTTCAGTAAAAATACTTGTTGACGTTTTAGGGCTGAGCCAGATAAACTATCCGTGTGTATTCACATTTTCCCGCAAATCTAGTGGAGAATGTTGGTTTGTGACAGAAACGGATATAGTTTCGCGAAAATCGATCTGTTTTGACTCAGTCAGTATACGACGTTCAGTTTGAAGCCAGGACATTGTATTATAGACCTCTCATGTGGAGACGGAACAAGCATTGATCACTGCGCTTGATCACTGAGAGTCTATTCCGCTATGAATCTATTCAGGATATTTCCGACCCTCTAAATCAGGCTACCTCACGATGCTTTAGTTCGTCGATTAATAGGCTAGCATGTATTGTTAGTCACAAGACATACAGATTAAAAATGCACACATAAATTAAAACTATCCCACCGTGACTCCAAACAATGTTACCAAGATTACCAACTGCTAAGCATTCAAAAAGTTCACCCATCTAGTTCTCCAAAGCCTTCTGAATAAACCGAGACACCTGGATAACTAAAGGTAACAGCTTTTACACAACAGACTAAAATTTCCCAGGATCAACCCCTTAGCTGAGCCATTTACATAAATATTGCACGAGACTAAGACTTGAATAGGTATTTAATTCTCATTCAGGCTGCAGCTTGAACCTTTAAAGCCAACCGTATTTTTCCGTTCCAAAAGCGCCATTCCAACACATGTATCCTTTATCTCTTTAGCGGTAAAGACCGTAATAGCTGAGAATATTTTTGGGAGTCCGTAAATGTGATATTGTTGACTTTCACACTACTATCCCTAATTTGCAATTGGATTTCGGCTGGTTTGTCACAATGCTCTCTGTTACGAAGGTGATAAGGGCCAAAATTGTGGAGGCTTCGTTTTTAAAGCAGCAGGGTTATCTTAGCAGACTTATTGTACGAGAAAGACGGACACAAATAGTGAATGCTGATAGTGTGGTGAAGCAAGATTGCAATGCGCTCGGGTCAAGTTTATTTTGAATCAATTTACATATTGAATCGAAGGGATTACCTAATAGGACTGGTCCTAAATTCTTGAATAATAGAACTTTAGGACAAGGAGGAAACAATGTATTCAAGGTCCTTAGAAGTGCCAACCTAGTATTAGTATGGCCAACGTTATTCAATTTTTGAGACATTTCCAGTTGATCTATTTTCCATTTTTAAGGTTTGTACCTCAAAAGTAAAAAACGTAACCCTTATAAGATCACTCGTGTATTTCTCTGTCCGTCTGTCACAGGCAATTTGCTCCGAATGTAATGGACCGATTAAGTTGAAATTTGGCACATATATGAATTTATGTGACCTACACACGAACGTGTAACGTAAATAAATGAATTTTGTATATGAGGGTAACTTTTGGGGGCAAATAAGAAGATGAAAAAAAAAGTTTTGCAAACTGTACCGTGTCAATCAATCGGCTTACTGTGAGAATCTTAAATGAATTTCTTTTTAAATTTTAAAATAAACTGTTTTAAATTTAATTAAGAAAATAGACAAAAATTGACCATTCCTATTGAGCCTAACATTTTGAAAAAAAAAATACAGAAAATAGTTTTATAGATTACAGGAAAAGTTATAAGAAGTCTATGGTCTTAAAATAACATGGTAAATCCCTCAATAATGTGCATACAAACTTGCATTTGCAGTTGGAAAGTATCGGAGAATAAGTTTCTTAACTACAATGTTAAGTTTGTTCTAGGGATAAATTCATCACAACTACGGAATCCTTCATTGTGCGTAGTCCGACACGCACTTGGCCGGCTTTTCTTTTGTTTTGTGGCGAAATTGAAATTCGAATGCTTTCGAAATTGAGGAGTAGGGCTGTATGGTCGTTGAGGATGTGTCACTGGGAAAGGTGTAGGGGAGATATAAACGTATAATTACATTTGTGTTTATTCCTATTAGCTTTATGTTTTATGCCTGCCCTGCAGAAATACTGTTAATACTTTTCATAAGAAAAGAATATGCTAGTTCCTCAATTTTTTTTTGATATCGATCAGGAGATAAGCCATTCGCATTATAATGTTGAGCAGGAATCATCAATACCTACCGATATTAAGCTAATCACATGTTGTTATGAACTTGTCAACGCCACTAATTTATAAAATTGTGTCTGTAATAAGATCAGAATTAATGCAACGCGCAGGGTTCGAACTGACACTCTCAGGCTGGACTGGATTAAGTTTAGCCGACGACTACATTGCTTGTGTACCCACACATACAAATACCTACCTGAAAAAAAGAAAAGGAGGGGGAACCAATTCATGCAGGCGTCCATGCATAATATGGTTTCCATTATAGTTACCAAGAAATAGTATTTGCAAGGACCAAGTAGGTAAGCCATAAAAGCCAATTTAGAACCAAACTACACCACAGGCAGGCTAGCCTGCATATTCCATTATACAATATTGCTTAACAGGCAAATTGTTTGCTAATACCATTATAGAAGACTTTCCAGTAGGTAAGAAGCTTATTTTCATATTGTCAGTATTTGTGTAGTCTATTTTCTGCCAAGTTCGTTTATGCCAGAGCCCATTTTCCAGCTCAAAACTTTCTTCAACAACCTATTTTAGTTTCACATCATTTTATGCACCAGAATACATCCAACAAAAAAGTCATTTCAAGCCTGACAGCACATTTGCACCACTATATTCAGAAACTCAACATTTATAATGAAAATGAACACACAAATTTGAAACGAAAAACCAAAATTGGTCTATTTTCGTGCACGTTGTGTAAGCACACAGCTGACGCAGGCCACAACCGTTCATCCGATTGTTAGGAAGCCGCTATACAATTTGCACGACAGTGTAAATGTTGCAATTACATTGGCGAGCAGTATTAGCAAGATGCACGGAACCGCTGCAGTATCGTTATGACCGTTTCAGTAGTATTAGAGCACTATCGGCCAGTATAATGAGTGCAGTTTCGGTTTACTAATAGTTTTGCTAGTCATCATCGGTTTATAGTCTGGCTATACCGGATGGCGTCAGTCGTTGGCCGGTCTTAGGTACACTCCGGTATAAAGTTACGCTTTAGAATCTGTTAAAAGAATTAAAGTTCTAAACACCAACATTCGAGAGTGTATCTACAGATACACTCTCGAATGATGGAACTTTTTTTAGAACTTTAATTTACAGACTGGAGTCTGTCTATGGCTATACCATGTGCATTGCACAAGCTTACTCGACTGGAATCCTTCACAAATATAAATAATCAACCAAATAACGATAAATTAATTAGGATGTAACAAGTGATACTTAAAAGTACATAGACATCATGAAAGACAATTAATTTGACAAAATTTATTTCATTGAGAATTTATGACATTGAGGCTTAACAGACAGATGTGCTGCTGGGGAGTTTATTGCGCCACTTCTTCACGGTTAAAGCACTAGGAAGTTGTGAGGGGCGATGGTGGACAGTCTTGTGTAATTTTGTTTAAGCATTACTACTTAATAGGTTAATGCACATTTATCTATAAATAAAGCACTAATTTACAAACACAAACGAGTAATTTGTTAAACCACAGATTGTAATCAAAAGCACTTTAAATTGATTTCAAATTAAATTGTATATTTGACACGTATTTTCAAACAAAAATTTGACTCTATGAATAAATTTTTAATTTGAATGAGAATTAATTATTGTTATGATATTTTTTTTAGGATTGTTGATGTCAGAAAGTCGCTTGATTGAAAAACTTATGTATTATTACGTAAGAAAAGGATGGATAGATGTTAATATAAATAAGTATGGCAATACTAAACAATATTATTATATGGGAAATATTTATACAGCCTTGAATACAGGGAGCAACCTCTTAAGGGGTCATTGTACTCATCATTATGAATAACTTTTACTATGGGACCAAACCTGAAATCACGAAAAAAATCTGCTGTTCAGTACATTTATGTTCGCATAATTCGTCAAATGTACTTAACAGCACATTTTTTTCGATTTAAAGTATGTACCTAAGTAAGAAAAGTATATACCTAATATGAGTACAATAATACCATAATGATGAGTACAATGACCCCTTAAGAGGTTGCTGGTGTTTTACCAATAACCCTGTATAAGTACAATTAAACTTATTTAACAAAAAACCGGTCAAGTGCGTGTCGGACCACGCACAATGAAGGGATCCGTAGTTGGGATGAATTTATCTCAAGAACAAACTTAACATTGTAGTTGAAAAACATGTTCTCCCATACATTCCAACTACAAATGTCCACAGTTAAAGGGAAAGGATCCAACCCACATTAAGTGTAATGTGGGTTGGATACTTTTCGTTTAACTGTGGAAAAATGTAAGTTTGTACGCACAATATTGAGAGAGTTACCATGTTATTTTAAGACCATAGACTTTTTATAGGTTTTCCTGTAATCTATAGCTATAGAATTATTTTCTGTATATTTTTAAAAATTTTAAGGTTAGTAATTTCGAAGATAAAGAGGGAATGGTCAATTTTCGTCTATTTTCTTAAATAACTTTAAAATTGTATATTTTATAATTATAAAAAAATATATTTGAGACTCTCACAGGAAGTTCTTTCATTTGATATATCGCACGGTACAGTTTGCAAACATTTTTTTTTTTAATTTTCTTATTTGCCCCCCAAAATTGACCTCCATATTCAAAACTCATTAATTTACATTACACCTCCTTGTCTGGATTACAGAAATACATACGTGTACCTAATTTCAACGTAATCGGTCTATTTGATTCGGAGCAAATTGGCTGTAACAGACGGACAGACAGACAGACAGACACATGAGTGATGCTGTAATTGTTCCGTTTTTCCTTTTGAGGTACGGAATCCTAAAAAAATTGTTTTTTTATTTTTTTATTTAATACTCATAATTATTTATTTTAGGTCCTTTAAACTGACAATAGTGAAATAACAAAATTATATCCTAACTTAATTAAAACTATTCACAAACTAAAATATGGCGTCGAAAAATTCATCCGCATCGCTGTCGAGTGGTAATGAACCCAAGAGACTGGCGGTATTACCACGTTGTATGGCAATGGGAAGTGTCAACCAGCCGTTTCGAGATTTCCTTAAAGAAACCAAGAGCACTCGGACCCCACGGCCCGAGAGTCTCAACTCCAAACGGCTCGAAAATATAATTACTAATAAGGTTATATATATATTTACGCTGCTTGAGGTTTAACGAAGCCGCAATAGCGGCGCCAGCATAGCACGCTGAGCCAGGAAGATGGGATGGCGCAAGAGTACCTATCGACACATGTTGCATCCCACACTAAAGGCCTAACCATCTTCCATGGAATTAAAGACATGCCGTCTGGTCTCTTGCCATCATCGCGTGCCAAGCTATTGGGTTCTAATACAGCTGGAATGTCGATGGTGACAAAAGCTCGTGGGATGATATCATTATTGTTCGCGTGGCACGCTAAGCGACCCTCACTTCAGCTGCAAGACAGCCCGTGGTGTCCGAGGCTGTTGACAACTTCGCCACAGTGACAGCAATGAGGAGAACAACATGGAGCTTCTAGTCGTAGGGAAGCAGCGAAGTTAAACAAACTGCCTATGTTCGACGACGGTAGTACATGAAGCCACAGACCCGACTCCCACTTACCCACAGCCAGCTGGCGCTATCGCTCTGCAGAAGTAGCAGACGTGTTAAGTAAATTGTTCTGTACTACTCTGCTCATCCCACCGTCTCTCGGAAGTTGGATTATCGGGTATGTCTGAGTTTGGACAAGCGAGTCTCCAGACATCCCTAGCCCCAGTGAAACAAGGCACATCACAATCAATCAGGCAGGAGGATTTTCCTGATTAATTTCTTAGTGCCGTGGACCGAGGATATGAAAGCCGGTAAACTAATACTAGAAATGTTGTAGACGCCAAGGGTCCCATACGAATGGAAAGAGTAGCTTGTGCCCATGCTCGGTCGTCCATAGCCGCATTTAAAATCGAAGTTAATGTGTGCCGGATAATTTGGTCCATTTTGTCTGAGGTGAGTGTGCTTCCATAAACGGGAAGCGCGAAGGAAATATGTTAATTTACGGCCGAAACAGCAGTAACGAATTAAGGTGATGGCCGAATGTATGTTTTTGGAACAATCTTTCCGAAACGTCGTTAAAATTTTGTATTTTTTCCTCAATAAAAACGGGAAAGTTATTCTCTAAGATTGGAGACCCAAGGAGACGAAGAGAATTTTTTTCAATAATTTTGATTTCCGGAGCTATTGCGTTAAGTTTAGGAAGTGTCCGATGATGTCGGTCAGTACTGTTCGCTAATTCACATTTCTATGATATTACCAAAACATGATAATAGTTCACTCTGTCGTCTTCTCACGAGCTGTTGCCGGGAGAACATAATATTTCATTATGTTGCAACTATTTTACGAACTATGTTGATAAATAATGTAAGTAATTTTATAAGTTTCGTTTTAAACACAGAAGTGCAAGTTTTAGGTTATACGGAAAGATATTTGGACGTGTAAAACACGTTCCACCTCGTACAATCAGAATCCATCTTGTAGGAAATAATCTAGTAACTAGCAGTATTCTGGGTGAAAAATTAAGAAAATACAACCATCTCTTTCAATCTACATTTTAAAAACCACAAAATAAATCTATCTACATATCGCACTGATAGTACAATACTGTTGTAACTCAAAATATATGTATGAAATATGTGTATGAGGTAATCATTAATTCAAACGTAAAATTCAATTCATCAATAATACCATTAAAAAACATTTTTTTTTATCTTCATCAGGAATTAAATAATACAGTTACAACAGTATTGTATTATCAGTGCGATATATCTATCTATACAGCAGAGTAGAGCTCCAAGCCCGAGGTTTGCCAGTGCGCCGTGATGCGCAGTATCCTGCGGGTACGAATTTCGGACCGTATAAGGAACACAACACTGCGCGCCAGAAACCAAGATCACGGACGTTACCCAGAAAACCGCTAAGCTCAAGTAGGACTGGGCCGCACATGTCTGTCGCATGTCAGATGACACATGGGCTAAGTAAGAGAACCACCGATTGAGTCCCACTAAACGCACGACGATACCGCTGCAGGCCGAGACGAGGAGATGGCGGGACGAGACCGACACTAACCAAAGACAAAATTGTATAGAAAAGGGACAGGGAGGCCTTTGCATTGCAGTGAAGCAGTACAGGCTAGTTAGATAGATATCTATCTATACTCTATCTATATCTATTCTAATAATAAATAAGAAGAGTTTGTTTTTTGTTTTTTTTTAACGTGCTAATCTCTGGAACTACTAGTCTGATTTGAAAAATTATTTTGGCATATTATAGCCCAATTCTTGAGGAAGGCTATACTGCCGTCGTAAGAAAAAAGGGCACAACTAACATTTAAAAAAAAAATCTACAAAAAATTGAGCAGATTAGCCTTTTTTTTCTGATTCTAAATATGTATGTAACTCAATTTTTTTTAAAATGTTAGTTGTGCCCTTTTTGCTTACGACGGCAGTATAGGTTACATAGCATCACGCTATGACTCTTAGGAGCCGCGCAAAATGAAAAAAGTCAGAAAGAACGCTAAGCAAAAACTAAGTAATAGCGCGGGCAGGTGATACGATGCGACGCCGGGGGAACAAGAAATTTCACGCGGACGAAGTCGCGGGCAGAAGCTAGTACAGACGCCAGCACATCAAGCTACTACAATCTGTCAAATTTGTTTAATCGATTTTCAACTTTATCGCTAACGCATTAGGTTCAAGGTGGATTGGGAAAATTTGACAGTTTCGGGTAGCTTGACCTGCTGGCGTCTGTACACTGACTGATTCATTAACGCAGAGCCTTAACCGCTGGGGATACAAACTTGTTTTGGCAGTCGATGCCTTTTCTGTTGTAAACATCCCACTAAAGAAGGATTTTTGGAAATTTGACCTTAAAGGGATTGAAAAGGAGGGATTTTTTGTATGAAAAATCTTATTTCTTGAGTTAATAAACTTGAAACTTGGCACGAATACCTATGTAAGTAAATAAGAAAGAACAATGGCAGTTTCCTATACATTGTTTTATTTGAAATTACATTACTACGTCTTGAAATGAAAAATACCTTAGGTAATCTCAGCGTATACTCAGCGTAAACTCAGCGTAATTTTCTGAGCCACAAAAAAAAAAATTTGCAGAAAATAAAACTGACTTCCAAAACAAAACACTACAAAATGAAAAATAACTTTAATTACGGTAGTTGGTGTCTTTGGTTTTGTATTTTCGTTTTTTGCCACCGACTTCAGAAATTAAAGTTATTTTTCACTTTGTAGTGTTTTGTTTTCGAAGTCGGTTTTATTTTTTGCTAAAAAGTTTTTATTCTTCACTTTTTAGTTGTGGAACCTACCCCACACAAATTCGAATACATAATTGAGCACAATCATTGTAGATATAGCCATGTAAATAACAGTAATAGGAAGTTATTAAAACATCATCACATCATCCACATAAAATAAGTGGGAAATACACGCATTATTGAAGCTAACTCAAAAACTACCAAAGAAAAGTTAATAAAATTTATATGGGACCACCTTGAAAGTATAGGGTATACTTTCAAACAAAAAATAATTTTCCAAATCGGTCCGTCTTTGAGTAATCGCGTAACAAACATACAAAAAAAAACATACAGACGAATTGAGAACCTCCTCCTTTTTGAAGTCGGTTAATAATAGGTCCGTTTTGAGATGAGGGTTTCCCTTTTTGTCCCGCTATGTTTGTCTCTCTTTGGCATATGAAACGGTATGTAATGGGCTGTCAAAAGTGACCTATTATTTTGTGGCTAGTATAGTTTGTGCAAGATGTTATGTTGATGAAGGCGAAGATTTATAGATATTTAGTGTTGAACTTTTGAACAACATAGGACAGAGCACAAGCTTCTGGTGAAGAGTTGTAAACTGTCAATGGTTGTCAATGACCAAGCTATATTTTTTAAGACTATGAATACTAGTCTTTTTAGTTCTGAATTGCCATAATATTTGATATTTTTCCTACTTTACTGCAATACTTTGCACATGAATAAACTATGAATAAAAATAAAATATGAATAAACGTGCACCGTACATGTGGTTGCGTGCGCACTTCACCGCGATCCGAAGGTCACTGCTCGTTTTACAAGATAGCCGCCTAACCAGTGCTCGGTGTTCGTTTTGACGTTGACATTTGTTTGACAGTCTAGAAAAGCGCAGGCGCTGACATATTCATTTACTCCATGTAAATAAAATAACAAACTAAAAAAGAAAGCAACACCACAACAATTATGCTGTACCTACTATTTAGGAAAATAAATATAAAATGGCAATACTAAAACATATTTTTTTACTCTGCTTTAATTAGGTCAATGATGGTTTAAAAAAAACGTAGATAATTAAATGAATTTCTTTCGTATAAGTGTCACTTTTAGACGTTCATATAAGATTGCGGCCATTGTTATTTGTAATTTTATGCTTTTCTAAACTACCCCTAAAGGGAGATTAGGGTTGTCAATGTTCGTATGGAAGAATTTTAACGCTCGGTGCGACTTACTCGAAACTCAGTATTTATAATTAAGGGGTAGTCATCTCAGACTAAGTATCCTGTAGACGGAGCTATAACTTGTTGCCGCTCTTGTATCCGTGTGTCAAACAAAGTATAGTTCTCCCTGTCTATTTCACAGAGTTCAGGAACGAGTAAAAGGTACAGCACATGTAAGTTTGGCAACGTCGCACTGTCTGTGTAAATCGTGTCAACAAGTGACCGACTTAGTCGGTCAAAACATTGCGGCTTGGTGCAGTTTAAATGCGAAATATTAAATAATATCAGTGGTTTGGCTAGGACAAAATTAGTAAAGTGAAAATATGCTGTGTGCGGCTGTATATTATTCATCAAGAATAACGAACGAAGGCGTAATAGACTCAGAATTATCATTTCACACGTAAGTCTATGACAACAATTTTATCGTTAATTACAGAGGTTAACTGTTAGAAAATCGATAAACATTGATGATTTACTAAGATTGTCAATGTTTAACTTAGGCATTGTTTTAGGCGTGAACTGCAGGGATGTGTACAATATTATCGATAAAATCGACGTTTGTTGTTGATATGGTATAATAATTTTTGCTTACTGTTGTAGGTTTCCATAATATTGTGAAATTAATAAGAAGTGAGTGGATTAAAGCTGTTAGACGTCAGAACTAGGAACATGAAATATTCAAGCCTTTGCTCCAAAGAAAGCCACAGCTATCCTGCTTCATAACGGGTTTATCTACAAAAAAAAAAAAAAAAAACTAAAGGTTATTTCGGTGCCAACAGTATTCGAATATCCAGAATATTGCCAACCTCCAATTTGCAAAATAAACAATTTCAATTCATTTCATTGTTATCCTATATATTATGTACCTGTGTAAATATTACAATAAATAAAATCGTAAAAATATACGTCTGATTATTTATTTAAGTTGTACCCTTAATTGGTAATAAATTGTTACATTAATTTTACGTAATACCATATTTATGTGCCCATAATTTTTATTTAACAAAGCACACATTTTATTGTAGTAGGTAGGTACTAGCTTCTATCCGCAGTTTCACTCCTGTGCATTTTTCGTTAAGCAAAAAATCGATGTACTACAGATTCCATAGTATGCTTTGAAGCGTCGACCCTTCCCTAGTCACGCACACTAATACTACTCGAGAGCCGCACACTAACAAGAAAAGGACACGCGTCTCTCTTAAAGGCTCCGTCTACAGGATATTTAGTCTGAGGTAGTCATTTTCCAAAAACTACCATAAAGGGAGTGGATTGGGTTTTAAAAAAAAATGGAGAAAGTACGAAGTCCACGCGGACGAAGTCGCGGGAGAAGTGCTAGTAATCACAAACAGTCATTGCAACATTTTACATGAGATACGAAGGAATATACACAGCATTACATTTTTTGATAATTAGATGCAGGCATGAAGATCTTAGGTACCATAAAATAGCTATCTCAACAGGATTGCTTGACACTATAAACGCCCGTATACTTACAAACCAACATCAGTAGTTATCTTCCCATAAAACATACGCACTTAGCTTTTACCGCTCCATATTTACTGCCATGAAACATTGTCATACAATACTCATACAATGTTGAATGTCTTTTATTTGTTATTTGATTTTATTTCCTTTTAAGAGCATTACAGAGTTCAACGCGGAAATAGTACTTACGAGTTGTGTCACTTCATATTTTGTAACTAATATTCTAGATAGAGGAGTTTCAATAAAATTATAATTGTTGAAATACTCTCTCTTGACATTGGTAATTGTTGGCCTCGAAAATATTCAGTTTATAGTTTTTCTTTACTGGAATTAAGTGGTCAACAGGCTGTATAAAAGATAGCCAACAGGCTGTATCAAGTGTGGTGATCAATATTGCTCGTATCCACTGTAAATGTAGCCTTTGCCTAGTGGCACAATCACGGGACGATAATATTGTGTTCTCGAAATAAAATATTATAATGTTGAAACACTCGAATAAAAGCAGAAACACATGTTAGTTTCGTCTTATCTCTCGTAACCAAAAGCACTTTCTCTCAAAATGTTCCTATAAGCACCTTCCTTGTTTACCAAATAACAAACGTGTATTACACTACATCGCCAAAATATGACGTTTCCTCAAATATATTAGACACGCGTTGCCAAGCATACAATATTAACTTGTAGGCCTTTATGTGTAGATTTATTACACCGCCATCTTGGATTCTAGCGGCAACATGGCGGTTATAATTAAAAATTGATGTAAGATCATGTGAACTGATTTATGTATTATAATTTAGTTTGTGGCGTGTGATTAGATTGGTTTGATGCTTTTTACTAATATGGATTGATGGTTTTTGGATTTATTTCTTAACTCTTAAAAGCCCGTATGAGTTGAAAAACTGTAAATGGCACTGTTTTTTCCAAAACCATTTCGCACGATCACGCTTAGGAAATGGACTGGTTCTAAGACGTAAGAGGATTCTGATATCTATCGCCTTGATAAGGACTGGCCAAGTCTTTTGCCTAAAACCACATACAATATCTACATATATTCCCAAACTATGTTTGTAGATGTCAGTACCTATGTGTACATAACATTATATCTTGATCTGTAAAACGTTTTAAAGATCGGTATCGCTTTTGCGGAAAACTTTTATTTCTGAACAAACATTCCATTCTAAGATAACACCAACTTTGAAGCCTGACAAAACCCAAGTACTTTCAAGCTCAAAGTGAAACCCATTGAGTTTTGCACACAACACCCTCAATTTTGCTCCGGGTTTAACCAGATCGTTCGAAGCCTCTCCATATTCTGAAGAGATGACTAGAGGCTGACGGCGCAAGAGGCTCGTTTTATCGGCCCCTCGGGACGTAAAGAGGCCCTTAGACCGCGTTAAGCCACCCATTAGGGATCGCGGTCTTGCCACTCAATGTTTTGAATATGCTTGACACATTTTTTGGCGGAGGTGAAGTACGCCTAATTTTGGAAAATATTTTGTGGGGTAGGATGTTTGCTAGAATTTTGGATGTAAAGTAATGATATTATATTGCATATCACACTGTGGTAACTGGAGTTTCACCTAACCGGTGCGGTGGCCCCCCGATTCACAACCGTTTGATAGTGAACAAAACTGATAACAAAATACTGTAATTAACTCCTTGTTTATTTTACTTCGATGGTCCTAGTTTATCATTTGTGACTTCGAGTTACGGCTACATTTATACGGCTACTAGCTGTGCCCCGCGACTTCGTTCGCGTGGAAGTCGTAAGATACGCAATATACTAAAAATAACAGCCACAGTTTAATAAAGCTCCCTCGTCCCCCGACCCGCCACGTTACATCGCCCGCCCACACTATTTGTTCACAATTTTATAGGTTTTATTTTTTTTGCGTGGAACCCTAATTCTTTTTCTAAAATAAAAGTAGCCTTAGTTACTCCTTATAAAATTAGCTATCAGCCAGGCCTGTGAAAGTCCTATCAAAATCGGTCCAGCCATTACGGAGATTAGCCGGAACAAACAGACAGACAGACAGAAATTGTTAATTTTTTTTTTTTTTGTTATAAGAATGGTAGTAAAATGCGGGTTTTTGACATAACAAACATAGACTTCAATTTTATGTATTTGTATAGATGTAGATATGTAAGTGGGCACGCCCTTTATGCCTGGACGCTTTTATTTTGTTATAAAGTTCTGTTTACGTTTTTAACGACTTCAAAAAAATGTATGTACGTAATATTATTGGAACTGCGAGATATTCACATATGATGATCTATTAGGGCTTCCAAACACATATACAAAATTTCGTAGATGTATGTTTGTATGTATGTATGTTTGTCCACGCATATCTCCGAAACTATTATTCGGATCGTGACCATTCTTTTTTTGTTGGCTTACATTTACTCCAACTTAGGGCACAGTGAAAGTTTCATCAAAATCGGTTTAGTAGTTTTCAAGATAATGGAAGATGACCAGGTAAGTGCTTATTGGTCCTCAGTAATGGAAATAGTTAGGATGACCTAGCTTTCAACATTTATCTAATTGAGCACGGGTGCTACTACATGATACTTTCTGAAGGTCTGATGATGACCAGGTAAGTGCTTATCGGTTCTCAGTAAAGGAAATAGTTAGGATGACCTAGATTTCAACATTTATCTTATTGAGCACGGATGCTACTACATGATACTTTTTGAAGGTCTGATGATGACCAGGTAAGTGCTTATTGGTCCTCAGTAATGGCAATAGTTAGGATGACCTAGCTTTCAACGTTTGTATGTATGCATGTTTGTCGTAAACTATTAATCGGATCGTGTCCATTTTATTTTTATTGGCTTACATTTACTTCAACTTAGGGAACAGTGCTAGTTTCATCAAAATCGGTTCAGGAGTTTTCAAGATAATGGACTAATACGTGTAAATGTGACGGCCTGGCTTATTGATACGAGCTACGGGTGTGGTGTCAAATGGAAAACATCAAAACCTTCAAACATCTCAAAACCTTGGTCAAATTCTAGTGCAATATTTATAACAAAACTATTAACTACTTACTACAATCAAATATTCCAGTTTCTACTAAAAACTAAAAATTACGAAATAAAAATAATTTAAAAAATTAAATCGACTTCAAAAAGAAATAAAATCAAAATTATGAAATAATTTTAATTTCGGAATTCGGTGGCAAAAAATTAAAATACGGTTTAATTTTTTAAATTATTTTTCAGTTTTGTATTTTTATTTCTGCTTGAGTACAGTTTTATATATATATTTTTTTTTTGGTATATTGGCGTGTGTTGGCTGACTTATGGCAAATAATTTATTTTAATATTTTGTGTTGCGTAATGTACAGACGCCAGCAGGTCAAGCTACCCGAAACTATCAAATTTTCCCAATCAGCCTTGAACCTAATGCTTTAGCGATAAAGTTGAAAATCTATTAAAGAAATTTGACAGATTGTAATAGCTTGATGTGCTGGCGTCTGTACCTAAATTATTTTGCGCAGTGTTGAATAGAATCATTTTTTTTAACTGAACAGACAGCTGTGCTGCTGGGGAGTTTGTTGCGCCACTTCTTCTTCTCAGCTAAAGCACTTGGAAGTGGTGAAGGGTGGGCGTTTTGGGGGACTGTCTTATGTAACTTTGACGTTCGAAAAGTGCTGATTCTCAGCCTAGTTTTGAATAAATGACTTCTTATTTTGATTTTGATTAGTAGGTACCTAATTTATACAGTAAGACATCATACATTCAACTACAATTTAACAGTTCACGTGTAGGCAAACCACACATTTTAAAGTAAGTCTCACTTCTAATTGACAGTAAAGCAAATTAGTCAACGTAAGAAAACCTGACCTTTAATTGACTGAAATCATCAACACCCATTAAACTATACCTATAAGTGTGATCTTCTATGTTCGTCCCTTCTCTGTATGGAAAGGGAAGCCTTTAATTTGCACGAGGATTACATAATACACAGTAAAGTTAATAGATACATACATAAACTCCGCCTTCTTCCCAATGGGGTAGGCAGAAACTACAGAATACAGGGACCTGCTACGATCCTTACATACACGCACACCGGTTGCAAATACCACGCGCCTGACCTTTTTGAAGAACATCACCAATAAGGTCACTACTTATGGCCTTCTATAGCGCCCCCTCCCGGGGTTTCCACTCACATCTGCCTTATAAATTAAAACCTTTAGTTAGTCGCCTTTCATTCATCCTCTCAACATGACCGAACCATCTAAGTTAACGTGTCATTATTATGAATTAAGACTCTCCTTTTTAGGGTTCCGTACCTCAAAAGGAAAAATCGGATCCCTTATAGGATCGTTCGTGTGTCTGTCTGTCCGTCTGTCACAGTCAATTTGCTCCGAATCTAATGGACCGATTAAGTTGAAATTTGGTACACATATGTATGTATTTCTGTGACTCAAACACGGACATGTAACGTAAATAAATAAATTTTGAATATGGGGGTCAACTTTGGGGGGGAAATAAAAAAATTAAAAAAAGATTTGCAAACTGTACCTTGTATCAAATAAAAGGACTTACCTACTGTGAGAGTCTCGAATGTATTTATTTTATTATTTTAAAATAAACCATTTTAAAGTTATTTAAGAAAATAGACGAAAATTGACTATTCTCCTCCCCCCCCCCCCATCTCCGCAAGGAATGACCCTAAAATTTTGAAAAAAAAATTAAGAAAATAGTTGAATCTATAGGAGATTACAGGAAAACCTATAAGAAGTCGATGGTCTTAACATGGTAAATCTCTCAATATTGTGAGTACAAACTTACATTTGTCCATAGTTAAACATAAAGGATCCAACCCACATTAGGTGTAATGTGGGTTGGATTCTTTTCGTTTAACTATGCACAATTTGTAGTTGGAATGTAATGTAATGTAAGAACATGTTTTTCAACTACAATTTTAAGTTTGTTCTTGGGATAAATTCATCCCAATTACGGAATCCTTCATTGTGCGTGGTCCAACACGCACTTGACCGGTTTTTTTAGACCTACTGTGCATCCAAGCAATTCTTAAATCAAATTAAATAACCTTCTGTATATCAAAAATGCGAACCACAAAACTCATTCTTTCCCCCATCTAACATTTAAAGCCTTCTTTCCCATTTTTCTGGTCCATTACTCGCAACAAGGAAGATGTAGTTAATATTAAAGCGCTCGCAACCTATTAACAGCGAAATAGGCTTGTTCCCGACTGTACTTAAGCACATACTATTTACTGCTGTACTTGTATGTACACTAGTTTTTTACGTAAAGCGCTGTAAGTATAGTTAAGGATAATATGGTATTATTTAGTTTTACAATGGTTTTCAGTTCGAGAAAAGTATATTTTTTTTATTTGGAACGGGTAAGACTTTTTAAAAGTTATTTTTAGAATTATTAAGTGGCTGCTCTTTTCATTTAGACAGGCCAGCTGGCGTGGTTGGTTAAGATACCGCCTATCATGTCGCAGATAGTGGGTTCGATTCCCACCCAGGAGAAACATTTGTGTGCATGAACATGTCTGTTTGTCCTGAGTCTGGGTGTAATTATCTCTATATGTATGTATTTACAAAAAAAAAAGAAAGTAGTGTTTGTAGTATATCATAGTACTAACTAAGCTCTGCTTAGTTTGGGATCAGATGACCGTGTGTGAAATGTCCCAGGATATTTTTATTATTATTTCAATGTAGTGTATCTTTTGTATGTGTATACAGGATTATTGGAAACATGACTTTGAAGGGGTGATAGTAGAAGTCATTCAGTCATCATTGTCATTAGATTAGTAACAGTGGACATGAAATTTGATTGATTTTTCTTCCCTAAAAAATCTAGTTTATTCAGACATTTTTCAACGTATCGAAAATGTTTATAGCTCGTTGAATAGCTAATAAAGCGCAGATGTTTATGAAATAGTACGCCGATAATGCTCCATAGTAATTTTATGTAGTAAACTTGCAATTTGTTACGAAAAACAAAAAATCCGAAAATTGTTAAGATTTTGGAGTGATTATTTAAGTATGGTACAAGATTTTTTTTATTTGATTAGTTATTATTGTTATTGACATAAATAAGGACTAATTAGAAAAAAAAAAAAAAAACTAGTTAAATTTGGTTTTTTAATCAATTTTCAAATTTATATGTCCACTGTTTTTCGAAAAAATAAAATATTTCGAAGGTGGTTTATTTTTAACCGATTTGAAAAAGGTGGAGGTTCTCAATTCGACTATTTTTTAATGTTTGTTACGCGATTACTCCAAAACGGATAAGATCGATTTGGAAAATTCTTTTTTGTTTGAAAGGGTATACTTCCACCGACTACCGAAATTAAAGTTATTTTTCACTTTGTAGTGTTTTGTTTTGGAAGGCGGTTTTATTTTTTGCTAAAAACTTTTTATTATCCCTATGAGACGATACTTGATAGAACCAAAAAAGATACAAAACTTGATCACAAGGCAATTTTAGGTTAATTTCTGAAAACAATTAAGCGTTAAATATTAAACCCCTCTTGTAGAGTGCTGCCTACCAACTCACCGACACTATAAATAGAGGGATGAAACTCGCAAGTTATTTTTACGCCGCCGAGCCACCGCAAATTAGATAGGGTTGAAATTGGAGTGAAATTTTAATCGAGTCGGTGTTAAAACACTGGAATTACCCTCTTTGTTTACTAAGTATACTCGATACCTTTTCGCTTTGCCAAAATGTTATCGATTTAGCGTAGCTGGCAACACTAATTGGACCAAACCTTTTCACAACTTTTGGAAAAAACGCGCGCATCAAACTACCCATTTTGCAATAAAAAACCAAATACACATAACATCACGCCTGTACTCCGCTAAGGGTTAGGCAGAGGACGTTGTAACTATAGACCAACATTTCAATAAAGTCTCGGCCAGATAACAAAACAATAAAAGTCATTGACCCGACTAGTACCAAAAAGTCCCGAAACTTATTCGTTAGAGATCGCTCGTCATAAAAAAAACTGTCGCTAATACTGCTTCATGGACGCCCCTCACCACGATACGTTTATTTTGATAATGTTAGCGACACTGCCTTTACAATTTTTTCGTATCGTTTTGAAATATTGGAATACATTGGTAGACGGGTGCTAACGTCTTTTATTTGTTTGTTATCTGGCGGAGACTATAGTCATGTTTAAGTTTCATGTAATAAAGAGCGAGCCTATTGCCATCAACCGGGCACAAATGCAGACTCCGATCTGCTACTGAGGAATTTCAGACGGAAAACCCATATATCTTTATTTTTTGCGTGGAGAAATGCTCATGCATACTGCACTACCACGGGGAGATAGTGCAGTTATTTGGGATTCCAACCGACTAAAACTACTGGTGTCCTCTTCTGCCGCTTGTGGCGGGAACACGGGCACGCGTTAGCACTCCCCGCGAACCCGCCGCGGCTGTCCGTCACCGGACGCTCCTTTGGGGAGGCGTCATCATAGAGGCCCCCATCATAGGCGTACTAGACCAAACCAACATATGGGCGCTAGACGACCCCGTGTCTATCACCCTTTGGTCCCTCTGCGACCGGTCAGGTCAGTGGCCCGGCCGCCTGCCACTTTTCGCCGCAGAGAATAGGGAGAGCGGCTAACGCCATACCAACACTCCTCTTTCCCTGCGGCCCCACCGCGTCCGCCATCAGACGGTGGCAACCTCGTCGCGGAAGGTAGGAAGAGCGGTGCACCACAATACCGGCACTCCTCTCCCGCCGCGGCCTCCAACCCTCAGCTGCGATGCTTCCCATACAACATCGCGAACCACCTCAGTTGTGATGTCGCCCAAGCGTAACCCAACATACTTGTTGTCCGCTACGTCGTTGGCTTACGCTTATAAGCCCTGACGAGCGGCTCCTCCTCAGGTTCCTCTTCGCTTCACCGTGGGTGACCAAGCCACGGCTTATGAGCCCCCCACCTCAACAATGCGGGAACCCACCGGGAGGGGAGAAAACCCACTTTACCCGATCTGGAAATCGAACCCACAACCTTGTGCTGAGCAGTGCCGCTTGCGACCAACTACACTAACGAGGCAGTAAAAACAAAATAACTACTTCAAGTTACTACCAATGAATTTCCTTTGTTCCGAACTCAAAAACTCTTTGTAATTATTCTAAGAACTAGCTAAAGCGAAACGATTATTCAATAAAGTAACTTTGTTTATCCGCTTATCTGTTGTAGTTATTCATGTTCCGTTTGAAACTTTCAGTCTTAGTTAGTAGACTAGGAGTTTCGAGGATACCTACCCACTGAAGTTTCGAGAATTTCAATTATATCTTTTCTTAGATATAAATTGATTGTCCCTTTATTGTAAGAAATACTTTTGAATAAAATAATTGGAATTTATTTTGTTATTCAACTCGTTATTGGGTTTATCCATTAGGAATTTACCAGAAGTAGACCGAAGTTCGATTTGTGCCCAGTTGTTAGCATTAAACTCGCTCTACATGGAACTTAAATATAACATGCCTAGCGTTTTCCCAACTATGTTGAAGTCGGTTTTCAGTCTGACCGGATGCTGCTGAATAATAGCTGTATTTTATTTACATAGAGCGACTGCCTATCTGAACTACACAACCCAGTTACTGGGTAATACGATATCCTTGGTAAGACTGGTTGTCAAGCTTCTGACGACCCGTTACGACTGTCAAAGTTCCACACGTGCTTTCCGAGGCACGGAGGGGTCTTGGTATGTAAATACGGTCATCCATCTATCAATCGACCCGTGCGGCTGTTATTACTTAGCCTCAAGCCCCAGCCATGAGAGTTAAACTTAACTGGCATTTCGTAAATGAAGTCCCATGGCTGGAGCGACATGCGGGGTGAAATACACCTCTGCCCAACCCTGTGGGAACTAGTCGTGTTGTTATTTCATAATAAAATTTTAAGTTAAGAGGATTGTGAAGCGCCGATACGCGGCGCGATTTTTAGAGGCAATTGCATTACATTTCATACAATTATTTACATAAATATTGTTTCGGGCGATAACGTTTTTACTCCCCTAAACCTTTACGAAATGAGACAATTTTAATCTCATTAAATTCAGTACACTTTAATCTAGGTCTGTACGTTTTTCGTTTTTAGTATTACAATTTAATTTAATTTAAAAAAATAAAAATGCTCGAGGATGTTTTTATGTCAAAAATATAGATATTTAGATGCTAATAACTTATATTGTATACAATATTTCTTTATAATAAGAACGTGCGGACCTAGTTTTTTATTATACCAACAACATTTCCAAATATTATGAAAATTAGACTATGTTTACGGGGAGAAAAACGTTATCTCTTTTTGTATGAAAATGTACAGCTTCACAATCCTCTTAATTTCTTTTTGAAGTCGATTTATTTTTTTAATTAAATATCAGTATACCTGCTTAAGCCCCCTGATTTTCGTAAAAACTTATAATAAAGCACCGTATGTGTTTTTAGTTTAAAAAAAAATCGCAAAACAACGGTAGCTAGGTACAAAGAACAGTTTAAACCTGAGTATGAATAAAACATGACTTCATCCAATTTTAATAGATTGTTCGCGGTCAATTTCTTCCACTTATTTCCTCTGGTAATTCTCGCTTTAATCCCCGCCCGTACTGTTTCCTTTTCATTAATTAGTCAGCTCAGTTCAGAACGTTCGCCATCTTGCTATAAGTAAACACTATTAATATTTGAAAGTGTTAACTTCATTTGTTTTTCTCGATTAAAGAAATAATAGGTTTTTTTTAATGATGTTTTAGTTTAAAATACGAGTATCATCCAGTTTACGCTATGATCTCCTCTTCTGAACATAGAAAGAATTTTGCAAGCTTTGTGTTATTTCACAAACAGACCATAACTGTAGGTTTTCCCATGATTATTTCTTCCAATATGTTTTATAACCTTTTAATTAGATGTTGGATATGTATCTAGCGCCCATACGTGGGTAATGTTTTCTAAAAATACCTGGTATGCCGTGGTTTTTAACCGACTGCAAAAAAAAAGAGTAGGTTCTCAATTCGGTTGTATTTTTTTAATGTTCATTACCTCAGTAATCCGTCATTTCTAAACCGATATGGAAAATTCTTTTTTATTTGAAAGGGAAATCTTCCAGATTGGTCCCATTTCATCAAAATCTAGTTCTGACTATGGGATCCATGAGAAATTGAGGGAACTCCTAAAATATTATAGGCGATTAGATATTAGCGATTTTGGTATTTTCATCAACAAGTCAAGCATATGTATTCAGAAAATATCATTTGGTGAAGTGGAACTGATGAAGAAGACCACAGATGGCCCCGGAAACTCTCGATTAAGATAGTTAAGCGACTATGACGAAGCAAATTTAAATGGTTCTGATGAAAATGGTTCATCGAATCGATTTTATGATGAAGCCGGAAGATAGACACCGGAACTCCGTAATAAAACAATGTATCCTAGACGTGTTTGGGCTTATTGGAATTGTCATGAGATGCACTCTGGCTATAAATGATTTTAATCGTACCATACCATACCTTATCATCAATTGAGTTATATGTTGTGTAGCTAGACGACTTAGTGCGATGTATATTTGCCCATTTGCAGTTTTTTTTTTTACCAAGGTCGATCACAGGTCTTTCGAGGGTGGTACCCTGTAACTTGTAGACTGTGACCGCCCAGCTTAATGTTTTAGAGTTAGTTTTAATAATAAGTACGTATTATTTCCACTTAGTGTATGTTGATGTTACGAGTATAACTTCCTGTCACTGTTATTTACATAGCATCTAGCAAATAATGGTATACAAATTGGTGTGGGGTAGGTACCATAACTAAAAAGTAAAAAACAAAAAGGTTTTGACAAAAAAAAAAACAATCGACTTCCAAAAAAAAGCAGTACAAAGTGAAAAATAACTTTAATTTCGGAAGTCAGTGGCAAAAACTAAAATACAGATCCAAAGACACCGACCAAAATTAAAATTATTTTTCACTTTCTAGCGCTTTTTTGGAGTAGTACCTAAGTTTTTGAGTAGCAAGCAAAACATTGCAAAGATACAACTGAGATCTAGCAATAAAACCTAGTTGTATTATTAACCTAGACACGTAATCGCAACAAAACACAAACGCCAATTTTATATTAAAATCTTTCTTCACAGGAACTTAAATGAGAACAGTCAGCAAAACTAAGACCTTTGCGAGCAAAATTAAACCTGACCCGGTCTTAAATATACAACTGACCTAAAATTTACAATTCTAGAAATGTCGAGTCAGCCACTTACAGTCGCTAATAGTGTTCATTTAAATACCTAGTAGACTTCAAAGGATAAAAGACAAACACAGCTAAAAACTGGAGGAAATGAACGCTTAGCTTTTACTTGCTAATTTTTATAATAATAGTATCCCGGGACATTTTACACACGGTCATCTGATCCCAAATTAAGCAGAGCTTGTACTATGGAAACCATATAACTGATACACTACATACACTACTCTTTTTTTGTAAATACATACTTATATAGATAATTACACCCAGACTCAGGACAAACAGACATGTTCATGCACACAAATGCTTGTCCTAGATGGGAATCGAACCCACGACCTGCGACATGATAGGCGGTATCTTAACCAACCACGCCAGCTGGCTTGTCTAAACTAAAATTATATAACAAAAACCCTGTTGTTCCTTTGAAAACATTATTGTACTAATGATTACAAACAACTTTTACTATGGGACCAAACCGGAATTTGCGAAAAATCAGCTGTCCCATACATTTTTGTTCGCATAACTCGTCAAAATGTAGGGGAGCTGATTTTTTTTTCGCGATTTCAGGTTTGGTCCCATAATAAAAGTTGTTTGTTATCATGAGTACAATCACGTGTTAAAAGGAACAACAGGGTTTTGGTTATAAATTATATAAAACTACTTACAGAAATAAAAATTATTTGTCATACATAACACCACGAATAGTTTGCGCGAAGGGTTAGGCAGAGCTTATAGTACACTCACATTTCGCCAGTTAGGTTTTAGTCCATGTAATAAGGGGCAAGATTGTTATCAACCTGGCACAAATCCAAAGTCCGGGTTTCTATTGAGAAATTCCAGGTGGGAAAACCCAATCAAACTTTGCCCGACCTGAAGAATCGAACTCGGGATTCCTTACTCATCAATACATTATAAGTAAGTTAACGAACAGCTCAGCTAAAATAGCTATTCCGGTATTTTTTGTAACTGTCCAGACCAATTTCAAACAAAATAAACAAAAACAGTTCTATATTTAAACTTAAACAAACACTGCAAAATTAAGGCTACGGTAAAAACAATCTTCTATACTATCAAAATAGAAGGAGCATAAAATATAGTTTTGAAAGTAGTTTGAAATTAAAGCAAGCACAGGAAGTGGGAGTAGCGCAATTTTCTACAACGGGTCCTGGGCGGCGACCACATAAAAGTGGAGGTGAGAAAAAATTGTAGGGTTTTGGATACGGTGAAATGTGGTTGAAAATATAGAACCGAGTGCCTTCAAATTACCCGCAGTCAATTGCGTGACTGCGGCGCAGAAAGCAGTAAGAAAAAAAAATGGGAAATCCAAAAATGCACGCTTCACATACAGAAACGTGTTGACGATAAATACGGAAAAAAATCTAAGAAAATTCATCGATTTTTATTAATATCTTTTGAACGGCTATGTTATGACCAGACCTCGTTATCGTCGGGGCAAAACAAAGAATACGTGACACATACAGCTATTTTCAAGTTTAGTGCCTATCAAATTATACACTCCCAGAGACGTGCTTATGAACATAAGAAATAAAAACTTTATTCACATTTTTGACAAAGAAACATGTGACAGTTGTCTGTTTTGAATTGGAACACTATGAAATGTCATATATACACTATCATATAGTCAGAAGACCACAAAAGGATTCCTACGGTTGCGACAGCTCATTGGAAGACATGTCCGACTAGTTATTATAAGTAGGTACACTTATGTACTTATTAATAAAACAACATGGGAATTGCTTCATTGGTTCATTATTTTCACTATGTAGGCAATGATCATGTAGGTAAAAACTAGTACGTATCGGAAAGTCTGTTTTTGTTTGATTGACACTTTGGTTTAATTAGTCTATGAGTTCTTTATGCCCCGAAGATAACGAGGTCTGGTTATGACTTTGGCAACGAAAATCAATAGGGCTCATCCGAAGGATGAAAGAAATCTTATAGGCGAAGGTTTAGAGAAATATCTAGAGCACGCGAGCACTGGCGTCCCAAACAGGGGCGCGTGTACTGGAATGTTAATCCATCGTGTGTGACGACGTGATTCGTGACGACAAACCGACATACTTACCAACGGAAACCACTACCTACACGTAATTTTTAAATTACATTTTTTGTTAAATATATCAAGGTATATCTATCTCAAAATATATTAATGTTATAATTGCAAGACTTTAAAACTTCCCAGCTAATATGAATTTTACGTATAACTGAGAGCATAGAAACGATTTTATATCGAGAGTAGATCACTCTCACACGCTGAAAAATTGTGAGGAGTGCGAAAAAGGAAATAAAGAAAAAATGTTTATTCTGCACAATTATTTGTAATAGAGAGAGTGAAATTGAATTTTATAAGAAATGTTGGTTCATTATTCTCAATTAGTTTATAAGTACTTACACTGTTTTCGGCCGGAATAGTAATATGGCAGTTCTATAAAGATTGGCAGTAAAGCTTCATTATGACAGGCCAGCTGGCGTGGTTGGTTAAGATACCACCTATCATGCCGCAGGTCGTGGGTTCGATTCCCATCCACGACAAACATCCTGAGTCTGGGTGTAATTATCTATATAAGTATGTATTTACAAAAAAAAAAAAGTAGTATATGTTGTAAATCAGTTATCTGGTTTCCATAGTACAAGCTCTGCTTAGTTTGGGATCAGATGACCATGTGTGATAATGTCACAGGTTATTATATTATTATTATTAACGCGCCCACCAATGACAATGTCTTACTTACAAGCTCACTGTCCTTTGTGCGAATAATGAGCAAAGTATGTAACGTCTAGGCTGTAATTCGTAGATCTTTGACAGTCGATACGGTTAGTCAGAAGCCAAAAAGTCTAACAACGAGTCTCACCAAGGGGTATACCCAGTAACTGGGTTGTGGAGGGGGCATAACGCTTTTTCCTTATGTGACAATTTCTACCAGTCAACTCCTACTGCAAGCCGGGATGTCTTCGTTCAAAAAAAAAATCATTAAAATAAGCCGTAGCAGCTAAGGGCCGGTTTTTTAATCCTTAGTTAACGCAAGCAATGTTTTAACATAATAAGTAATGCTTGAACTTTGGCTAAATGTGAAAGGCTAAACATGAATGAGTTAACATGAATGTATTCATGTTAACTCATAGTTATAACAGTCTTAAAATGATAATAATAATATGTCCATGTAAATAAAAAGGAAGAGAAAGAATGATAGGGTATAAAAAATTCCGTTCACATCGCTGTCAACGCGAAAGTGCCCAAAAGGCTGGCTTGTTACGGAGCTTTTATTGCGACTCCGAAAGGTCGGAACTTCCAATTACTTTTACACCTCCGACTTCGACTTCGGTTCCGATAATTTTGAATCGGAGTTATACCGAAGTTCGAAACGCAGCGATACACGTAACTAGAGCGTCGCGTCGCCCGGGTAATGTTTATTTCAAAGATATAAACTTAAAAAAAAATAATCAAAGGTTTGTTTATAGAAGCTCGCGCTCGAATTCTCAGTTTCAAAGAATATACTACTCTCTCTCTACTACTTTCTCCTCTACCGCTCAATTTATTGTTTTGTTTGTGTGAATCAGACGTTTGTTAAATTAAGTTTAGAGCAGTGTCTTAAGTAGTTTCATTGTTGTGATTCAATATGAAGCCAAAAAAGTGTCATATGGAACTATGTGTACCTACATACTTTAAGGCAGTTGCGGCGAATACGGCTAAGTCTCCGCCTCCGGTTCGGACTCCGCTTAATCAAATTTAAAACCTCCGACTCCGGCTCCAGATCCGGTAAAACGACGTCCGTAACATTTGTGCTAAGAATATAAAGCTTAGAATACCACATCCACAATAATTATAAGCGCCGCACCTCAAAGAGGCCATTACAGAGATCTCGCAGGGAAATTGCTTTCTTGCGCGCTCTTCATTTCTTGTGTAAATTTTATTTTTTAACCGTTCTCGTTCCCCTTGTCCGTTTATGTAGCTGTTTACTCTTTTAAAAGTCTTTAAGTACTAATAATGCTTTAAATATGTAAAGACGAGTTATACTTCGTAGCGGTAGAAGTGACGGATTTTTAAAGGTGATGCTTTTTCGAGAAAGTTGCCTTTCTTTTTGGATTGGTATATGTTAGCTTATAGGCCGGAGTTTGACTCCCTGTAACTAAAATAATAGGTTGGGGAAAAAGTTTCTTCGCATTTTTTAAGAAAATTCAAACATTTATTAATATAGTTTATTTACATTTAACTAAAGTATGTAGGTACCATTTTGTTCGATAACTTTTTGCCATCTTGTAGGTAGGGACATGATCCCATTGCTATAGAAATTTTGGGACTTCTGGTCAAAATACCGCGCCAAGTGGTTTTGGCAGTCCTCTCGTGATGTTAACCTGACACTGCCTAAAGAATTCTGAAGAGACCGAAACAGGTGGAAATCTGAAGATGCAAGGTCATGACTATACGGCGGATGCATTAACACCTTCCAGCCAAACTCTCTTAATTTTTGCTGAGTGGCTAAAGATGTGTGAGGTCTAGCGTTATCATGATGAAAAACCACACCCCTTCTGTTGATTAATTCTGGCCGCTTTCTCTCAACTTCTTGCTTTAATCTCATCAGTTGTTCGCAGTAGAGTTCAGAATTGATGGTCCTGCCTGGTGGTAACAGATCATAATGAATAATGCCCTTCCAATCCCACCACACACACAGCATCAGCTTGTTGCGAGTTAACCCGGGTTTCGCCACAGTCTGTGAAGCCTGACCGGCCTTTGACCACGACCCTTTTCGCACGTTCTTGTCATACGTGATCCACTTTTCATCACCAGTTATCAGCTTCTTCAAAAATGGTTCGGTTTCATTACGTCGTAATAAAGAATCACAAATGAGTACACGGTTCATTAGGTTTCTTTCAGTGAGCTCGTGAGGTACCCAAATGTCGAGCTTTTTTGTGTACCCAGTTTTTTTCAAATGCGCCAAAACTGTTTTGTGGTCAATTTCCAGTTCTTCAGATACGTCGTAACTACTGATATGCCGATCGTGCTCCACTTTTACAAAAATGGCATCCATTTTATCCGTAATAGGGCGACCAGAGCGACGTGCATCTTTGACATCAAAATTTCCGGATTGAAAACGCTTAAACCAAATTTGTGCTACTCTCACAGACACTACACTAGGTCCATAAACATCGCAAATTTTTTTCGCGGCTTGCGTTGCATTTTTACCTCTTTTGTAGTAAAATTTTAAAATGTATCGAATTTCTTCATTAGATTCACTCATCTTGACGGTACGAAAAACAAATGAAAATCACACATTTTCCTAATTTGTATTTGGAATTATGTTCTTTAAAATTTAAACTTTCAATAATACCAAAACCAGCCAGATACAAACAGTATAGCCAAAGAGATTTTATTACAAGTTCATACATACTATAATGCGAAAAGACTTTTTCCCCAACCTAATATTAGTTTGTCAAAACAATCTATAAAGATTCAAAAGGATAAGAAATAAATCGTGTTATTTCTAACTAGTTATGAACAGGATGCTTAATTTGTTAAACAGTTCATTTAATAATCTGAACACATTTCTTGAACTATGTTTTAATAACTTTATTTTACGCGATGTACCATTGAGATAGCGTAACAATGTCGCAGAACAGATGGCGCATGGGGCCGAAAGGTTCTGGAGTGGCGACCACGTACCGGGAGACGTAACGTTGGTAGGTCCCCCATAAGGTGGACTGATGGACTGGTGAAGGCTGGATGCGGGAAGCACAGAACCGGTCGAAGTGGCAGTGTTTGGGGGAAACCTATATCTTAATAGTAGTTTATGAAACGGTTGAATAGTGAGTGGTATTAAAACACGATTTAGGCGAGGTTTTCAATAGAATCACACGAGTGTTTTAATACCTAGTTATGTACTGTTCCTTGCATGTAGGTACTGTCAAACATTGGGATTGAACCTACTAAATAAAATATCAAAGTTAAAAGAGTAAGAAATAGATTATAGAATAAATGGCGCGCCCCGCATATGCGTTCCGTTAGAAAAAAAAATGATGTCAAAATAATTGTCCGTAATTAACTTTTTGGATTTGCGCTGTATCGTATTGGTAAGGACATTGTTTTATAGCATTATTTTGTTTCAGAAAAGGTGGTATAATATGATACTGTTTTAAAATATTGGTAATACTGTATTTATAAATTGTCAATATAAAGTCGTTTTGCAGTTTAGAATTCGAATTCTACGATATGAGAGTATATAAAAGCAATTTAGTGGGTGACTCACGCTGTTCTCTACTTTTATATCGACTCCATACATTTATTAACAATTTGTATTAGCACTTACCTACATTTTCAAAACGGGCCGCCGATCTAGTGATATTCTAGTTCTATAAGACGACGATTTCAAATAAGATACTTATTTCAACTTCTTTGCAAAATGCACTGTGGGCAATGTGAATGCTATTTCAATGAGGACACGTACCACGCAATCGTGGACCGTATTTAAAGGGAGCCAAAGTTTTCATTTCATTGGTTAGGACAAGTTTCTGATAATGTAGGCAACATTCTCTTTAGTTAATCGTGATATTCAATTTATTTATTTTAAAAATGTACATAAGCTTTTTACAATTTATTGACTAGCTTTTGCCCACGGCTTCGACCGCGTGGTGGTCGGAACTTATGCCTAAAATCGCTGTCTAGCAGTATCACCATAATTATTTATATTCCGAGATAATTTGGTTGCTCTTGATATCTTTGATAGTACGATTTAGTGCTTCGATTACAATTCTGTAGGACATGGTACATTCATTCCAAACCGATGACTGAAGAAGTTCACATTGCTACAACATTCGTCTCCACTCGCAGTTTTACTAATGTTGCAAGCTGGCATTTCCTTATGAGCTAAGTTTATGGTTGTTCAAGTACCGAATGTGCCCTTCGGCCACTAATTACCAACGTGGCGGCTATTCTAGAAGGAGGCTTCTGCAACAGCAACTCCCGTATCTGGTTGGATTTGAATTAAATTCGGAATAGTAAGACAAGTTTGTAAGTACCTTCCAGAAAAAAACAAACCACCTATTAATAAAACAATTAAAACAAAATAGCAGATTTTTATGATTTTAATTGTCTAACTTAAAAATACTTAAAATTAATTATTTTAATGTTATCAACATGAATTTGAAATACTCTAGCGCCGCCTTTGATCACGCAAGTGTATGTGTACGTGTCAGGCAAGATAATTTGTGAAGTTAATATGTAATTACATGTCACCGAGTGGCCTGATTTTAATGAAACAAAGACTAAATCTTACCTCTAGGTACTTACAGACTATGACAATATTTCCAATCCCTTAAATCTCAGAAAAAAGAGGCAGGTACACACAAACTTCAATCTTACCTACATGTGAATTTTAAAATCATGCCCTATGTTACCCCCTTAAGGCGGTGCTATATGTAAATTAGGCTGGAACTGAAGAAGTTTAAAACCTTTTTTCTCCATAACCCGTACCATAATGATCTTTAAAAAAAAATATGTTAAACTACACAATAAAACACATGTCCCCTTCACTTCGAAAAAAATAAAAAATAATTTTAAATATCATTAACATACATGAAAAGTAACCCCTGTTTTAGAAATATAAAACCTTTTTTCTTCGAAACTATTAATCGCTATGTTTTTTTATAGTCATCATGATATTACACAATACAATACCTAGGGAATCCTCGGCTTATTTTTTTAAATAACTTTTCTAATTACTTATAGTCATTATTTTTTACATAAATCGACACTCAATCGCGTGAGCAACCCCTCTGTCGCCTATTAATTTAGTGCGGGACGAGACGCAGTGCTGAACGGACCTGTACCACTTTTTCCCGCATTTTTTCGTTGGTGACAATACCATTAGAAAGTATTGTAAACAAATACCTATCTACTTATTTTGTTGATTTTAATACTTTTTGTGTGTGTAAATATTAGAGTAGTTTTTAGTATATAGTTAGTAATACTACATAGGAAATATTTGTGTTAATATAAGTTTATTTATAAAATCAATATGGGTGACAAAAAAAGACGCACTAAGCGTAATTTGAAAATAAAATACAAGAGGAGAATAAAAAGAATGAAACGGTAAGTAATTTGAGTACCTATCTAACATTTTACTAGTAACCATCAATCAAGCGTTTTGATAAAAAGATATAGGTAGGTACGTATAAGTAATATGCGTACCTAAGCAGGTACCTACCTATCAGCTGCTTATACTTCCCTAGGTACCTTTCGTCGCCAGAACCAGAAACTGTTTTCGTTTCGAATTTGCCACCGGAAATTCGTACGTGTTTAATGGCAACAAGGTATAGATTCCAAACGTCCGGGCGGCATTACGACACGGCGGCACAGTAACGACATAACGAGCTATAGATTCGCATGCAGTGAATCTATAGCTTGTTACTATTAGACACGTACGAATTTACGTTGGCCGGAGTTTCGCTAGCTAATTTAATTTTACCCTGTATATGTGTCGCAGCTAACTAGTTTATCATATTTAGATATCGATACCCATCACGTCTGCGGAGTTTCGCTAGCTAATTTAATTTGAACATGTATATGTGTCGCAACTAACTAGTTCATCATGTTTAGATATCGATACCCATCACGTCTGTGGAGTTTCACTAGCTAATTTAATTTGACCCTGTATTATTACTCATCGCAATCAGATTGCTAATACAGGGTAATAATTAGGCCAGCCACATACAGTCGGAATTCCGTCCCGGAATTCCGTTTCGAAATATCGTTTCGGAATTTCGAAAGCAGCAAACCCATACAAAGTCACGCATGCGTAATTTTGAATCGGAGAAAATTTCGAATGGAGGACTACTTGTACGTGTGTGATAGATCCTTGATCTTGCATGGATTTGCTGCATTCGAAAATTCCGAATCGATGTTTCGAATCGGAATTCCGACAATATGTGGACTTTTTTTGTCCATCCTCTTTGGACCCCATGGATGTAACCTGCAGATTGCGACTCTCGGACTACAAGGGGTCGAAAAGTAACGAGGTTGGCGAGTTTCATAGGACCCTAAAGTTATAAGCAAATCAAATGACATATTTTAAAATTGGATTAACGTAACCCTTTTATAAGTAAACGTGGATGAACGTATACAATATAAGCTACAATATTTTTTAAAGCCATCAGTATTTCAACTGAATTTTATATTTTACTTTATTTTAGGGGAACTGAAGAATTATCGATTGGTAGACGTATTGTAAACATCAGTCATTTTTTTAAATCACTCCAAGAAATATCAAGCCACGGACCATTGGACTGCGGTTTAAAGTCAATAGAAATCGTATCTTATCGTTTGACAGGTTTAATGAATAAATTAAATCTGAAATGTCTTTTATGTAACATGAGTTTTATAATCGAGGGAGACAACACCCCAGAAGAAATGAATTTAAACACATGTGCCGTAGCTGGGGCAATAGCAGCAGGATGTGGACATACGCAACTTCTGGAAATTACGTCAACTCTAGGACTTCCTGAGATCTCACAAAAATGATTCACCTTTCATATGGATATAGTAAACAAAACGTGGGAATCTGAAGCGTTAAGATCTTTGAACGAAGCTGCTGAAGTGGAAAGAAGTGCTGCCGTTGAAGAGGGTAAAGTAAATGCAAAGGGAATACCGATAATTGATGTCATTGCTGACGGATGTTGGGGAAAAAGATCATACAAGAAAAACTACTCCTCACTGTCAGGAGCAGCAGCCATACTTGGTAAACGTAGCAATAAAATATTGTTCATGGCTGTCAAAAATAAGTTCTGCTACATTTGCGCTAGAGCAGAAAATAAAGGAATCTCGACAAACAAATCATATTTGTTATAAAAACTATACAGGTAAATATTTTATGTGTTTTACATAAAAATCCTAGTAATATTATAAGTGGCTACGTATTGCTGTTTTTTTGTTTTATAAATTAACTAAACGTAAATGGTTCGCCTTATTATTTTAAAATCAAACTAAATATCTATTATATAAATGGTAGAGGTAACCCATTAGAGAACTAAAGCCGTAATATAGGTTTTGTATACTGAAAGCTACTTTTTGTCTTCATTTACAGGACCATCTACCGGCATGGAGTCAACGATTATTGTCGAGGGATTTAAGAAAAGCATAGAAATGCACAATTTGATATATGGCAGAATTATATCAGATTGTGACGCCAACACATATTCAAAGCAAGAAAGGCCGTACGAAAATTTAAGCCGTATCAAAGCCTTTTTGTGCGTAATAGTAGATATCAGCCCACGAATCTGCAGTGAAAAGTAGTGCCGTATCATCGGCAAACGATATGATTTTTCCATGGGGTATCTGTAGATTGCAGAGATCATTAATATAGGCAAGGAAGAGGGAGGGCCCTATCACACTTTCCTGAGGTACACCAAAAGTTATAGGAAGATCATCACTAACATAGTTTCCTATTTTAACCCTCTGGAACCGATCAGATAAGTAGTCCCGGAAGAGTTTTAATGGAAGACCCCTGATTCCCAGGTTTTCCAGCTTGTTTAGTAGGTTGGGTACAGAGACTGTGTCAAACGCTTTGGCTAGGTCAAGGAAAATAACAAGTGCCTTCTTTTTACTATCAAGACCTTTAACAAGATGATCTGTTAGTTCATGAACAGCGTCAGCACAAGATTTTCCAGCCCTGAATCCAAACTGACCCTGTGAAATGAGGTTATTGCGTTCAAAGTATCCGGTAAGTCTGCTGTTCATGAGACGTTCTAATAATTTGGAGATAGTGGGTAGTATGGAGATCGGTCTGTAATTGTTGACACATACTCTGTCCCCCGCCTTGTATATAGGATGTACGAGTGATATTTTTAAAGGTAGTGGAAAGGTGCCTGTATAAAATGCTAGATTAAATAACTGGGTTAGTGGCGGAACCAAGTAGTCCTTATAATGCTTAAGGAACTGAGCAGAAATGGGGTCAACACTACCAGAATAGGTGTTTTTAAGGGTGCAAATGAGGGAGTCTACCTCCTTATTATCTGCGGGAAAAAAAGCCATTGAGTGTGGATAAGCGACTGAAAAATTGGTAGGAGTAGGTACGTGATGACTTAATATCTCTTCAGCGAGGGATTTACCAATACTGGAAAAGAAACAATTTACCTCATTGACAGAGTTTTGGGTGTTTTCTGCATGTAAAAGTTCATGGGGGGGGGGCGGATTAGTTTTGTCAGTGTCGGTAATTTTTCTAATGAAATTTGCTACTTATGACCCGCTTAAGGCCCGCAGAATGACCAAACACCGCTGCATCAAATGCAAGCGATACACTTGTGGACCTCGTAACATCGATATATGCTGTGGCTATCTGGAATAGTTCTTAGTTACTGTTTTGATTATTTTTTGTTTCATTATGATCCAAAGAATGTACCAATGTCAGAAGTTCCTATGATTAATAAATACTTTTTCCAAAAAATGCATTTTATTTGGCGTAGTCGGTTCCACGAATGTTTAGTAGCCATGTAACAACGAAAATAGTTTAGTTATCTAGGGTTAAGGGGTGATTTTACAAAAACACTGAAACATGAACATCCTACAGGGGGTGATATAGGATGATAGTTTGTATGGGAAACCCATGATTTCTGAAGTTAGAGATATGAAAATTCAAATTGAAGCTTTTGGTAAGTATTAAAGTGTTAATTAATAAGTTTAAGTACCATATGGATAAGAATTTGATGATGATGAATGAAGAAGTTGTACCGTCAATGTTGTGATATTTCGCCTGCCACGTTTTGTAATTTGCCCCGGATTGGTCTGATTTTGAAATCAGTCGTATCCGGGGCAAATAAAGAAAGAAAGAAAGAAAGAAAAATATTTTATTTGGGATATTTGGGATCTCACTTAGAGAGATGTATTGATGATTCCATTTGATAATTATGTAAATACATATTTGTTATTATCGCGAATCATATTTTGGTCAAGATACAACCTGACACTGACCTGCAAATTGCTAAAAAAGCAAAAAAATAATTGAATTTCGCGGGCTACCACTGCGCCATCGCCCAAATTATAACAGTTGCACGTATAGCGTCGCGACTTTTTTTTGTGGGTAATGAGAAGTACTATAATTACTTTTTTTATCTACACCCATGCTATAAACCCTCTATAAAAGTTTCTGAAACAGTTAGCTTATGGCCAACATTAAAACAACCAGTGTCATAATAACCATAATATCATGCAAACGTTTATAATAAGTTTGGTCCCATAGTAAAAGTTGTTTGTTATCACGAGTTATGCAAACATAAATGTAGGGAACAGCTGATTTTTTTTCGCGATTTCAGGTTTGGTCCCATAGTAAATCATGTAAATCATGTTATCATGAGTGCAATCACGTATTTAAGTATCAGTCACTAATTACCAGTCACCCTATATAGGCAACTCCTTTGCTTTATCGATCCCTTTCTTACTCATCAAACAGCCACATTCTTACTACTTGATTCATGGTATCTTTATGAATTTCAAAACAAGAACATTGTCATGCACGCGTGTTTCACTACCACAGCGCCGTAATAAAAAAATAAAAAATCTCAAACGTAGTTTGTTTGTATATACCCAGCAATTAAACTTTCCATGTATTTACATACGAGTTCTTACAACACTGTACAACACCTTATGGTTTCAGAACGTTTTATAGAATATTCATATCATGGATGTAGATAAAGTCTTGTATGCAGCTGTACATAATTAGGTATTAAAACACTCATGTGATACTATTATCACACTCGTGTTTTAATATCCCTTGTTATAAACCTTGTTAACAGTTGCATAAATAACTATTATAGGCAAATTTTTGATCCCTTGCGTTACATTATTGTAATTTTTGTAGGGACCTCTAAGTTTTGTGAAGAATAAAATATAGCCCATATTACTTGCTGATAATGTAGATTTCTATAGGTGAAAGAATTTAAAAAAATATTTCTTCTAAAATCTAAAAGTATTTTTTGTGTTTATCCATTACAAACAAACATGCGAAAAAACATTTTTTTTCTCTTTATAATAATAATAATAATAAGCGCTGTATCTATACGCTGACTTCGTGGTGGGGCTTGCGTGCTCCGAACTTAAGGTCTGTGCCGGTAGAGTTTATTTAGCCCGAACAGGTCTAGGATGAGGAGCGAGACCAAGAGAGATACAGAAACCCGCAGGACAGCATGTGGCGAGCTGTTGGGCAGTAGCGACCCCACGAACCCCTATCTCCCGGGACAAGCCTTGTTTTTCACCCCTGGCTTGCCTTTATTGGCCGGCTGGAGTGGAGATTCCCAAGAGCAAACGTGCTCGGAGGAAGGAAGTATTCCAGTAAGGTAGAGATCTTGACCGTACTTCCGGGATTGTCCTGATAGCCATGTATTACATATAACATTGATCAGGCAGGGGACACAGTCCTTCCATAATTCTGGGTAACCAATCCACTATAGCCACCAAAACCCATAGCCCAATATGTTTTGCTTCTATGTCCTGCAATAGTCCTGCACCAACCGGGGGTAGTCCTTGGGTGCACTTGCATAGAGGGATAATCGTCGGTTGGTGCCTCCTCATTATTTAAAATTGTCTAAGGGGCCTCTGCAAGTTGGCTTCGGCCCCTCGTACGCCTTCCAAAGGTCCGGGACCTCAGGAGCCTGAGAAATGTCAAAAAAAAAATTCATAAAACAAGAAAACATTGCACTGTATACATTGTAGATTACCAATTTTACATTTGTCACACTACAAGCACGATTATATAGACCCCAACCCTTAAACTAAGTCTAGCCTGTATCTTAAGAGATAGGGTTCAGCCATATGGGTACAGTAAATAATTGACATTCTGTAACAAGTGAAACAGTGTCGACGTTACATTAGCTAAAGTTATTCTATGAAATAAGTGTAGATAGGTTACTGTGTTGTGTATGTAAGTGAGAGTTCGTGTATGTGCGTGTTGGTGTGAGTGCGTGTGCATGTGTGTCACAAACACACATGTGTATGTGTGTGTATATGGGCGTGGATTTTGAGATTGTATTTTACAAGATGTATGCTAGTAGATTCTCTGTTGTGAGGTAGTCCTGTTGTAGTAGGCATTGAGTGATTTTATGTTTTAGTGTGTGTCTGTTTAAATCAAGTATGTTTAGTATTTTGTGTAGTTTCTTATATATATAAGAAACTAGTTACTAGGTACAATGTTACGTCATAGGTAACGACGTAATATCTATGACGTAATATTGGCGTTCAGCAAATCTTGTGTTATGCATTACACCTGATGGGACATTTGTGAGTATTTTTGGGTTAGATCTGGGCATAGTCCTATGAGTTCTGAGGACAGACTGCAAGATGAACAGCTGCATAACTGTTAATACCTTACATTCATCATAAAGTTGTTTGGTTGGATACAAGTACGGTTTCTTAGACATTACTTTACGTAATACGGCTCTTTGAGCTCGCTCTGCCCTCAGGAAATTCGTAGATATTAATAGCACCACCCCATGCAGTAATGCAATATCCAATAATCGACTGACACCGTGCAAAATATACCATTTTTAATGTGTCTATGTCAGCCGATTCTCTAAGAGATTTATACATATATGAGACGCATTGTCCTGCTAGTTATCATTTCTAGCTCCTTGGCCCATCGCAGGCCAACATCTATCTGTAGACCTAGATATTTTACACAATCACTTCTGGCTAGTGACACGGTGTTGACGAGTTCAGGCAGGAGTGGGCAGTTACAACTTAGCTATGCGCTGGCTTGATGTTTTGTCGGATTGCGAAAGGAATGTAGCAAGATTTATCCAAGTTCAATGTGAGTAGATTTTGGTGGAGCAAGTTCATAATACTATTTAGAGCTATTTCTGACTTAGTTTTTCCTCTTCCCAAGTAGAACCATGGATGATAATTGCAGTATTGTCAGCTTATGCGTAGATCTTGCAGTTTGGTAACATTATCCTGCAAAGGTCATTGACATTGCCTGTTATTTGGATGCCACTGAGGAGCTTTTGAATAAACTTGAGCGTTTACAAAATATCTGTATTCGTTTTGTTTTTAACCTTAAAAAGTATGACCACGTTTCTAACTTTCGCAAGACTCTCAAGTGGCTCCCTATTCGACTTCGCAGGAACTCTCGCATATTGTGTCTGCTATGTAACATCCTTCACAACCCTAAAACACCTTCCTATTTGCGGGAACGCTTTTCTTATGCCCGTCCTTTTGATGTGCTTTGCAGGTCGCATCTTAGAAACCTCCTAAAATTTCCTTCCCATTCCACTGACTTCTACTCCTACTCCTTCACTGTGCACGCGGTTCGGTTGTGGAATTCACTTCCACCTGACATTAGGGACTGCCAAACTGTTGCAGTATTTAAAAGAAGAGTGAAAGAACACTATCTTTCCATTTCGTCATAGTTATTTTAGTGATATTTATTCTAGAAGTATGTATGTATTTAAGTATTTATTATATGTTTTATTAGCTTAGTGAGTTGTTTTTTTTAGATTTTATGTATTTTTATTTTCTCTCTTATTCTTACACACGGTGTCTACATCTCTTTTTATCCTCTGTCCTATCGCAGGTATGCTGGAAGAGATTTCTTTAGAAATAAGCATCACCTTTGTACGTAATTTTCTGTTCCTTTATTCTTGTCTGTTTATTTGTGTGTACATAAATGGTTAAATAAATACATAAATAAAAAATAAATAAATTTGGAACAATGTGAGACATAGTATGCTAAATGAATATATCAAAGACCAAGTTGATGACGAATAGCGTGCATTGCAGGATCACCATGGGGGGAGGTTGAATATGTCGATGAGTATCTCTATCTTGGTCAAATAGTCTCTTTCTAGGCAAGACAAAACAAAGAACTGGCAAGACGCACCGAGAATGCCTGGAAAAGCTATTGAAGGCCATGAAAAATCTAATGAAGGGCGATCTTCCTCTATTCCTCAAGAGAAGACTCATCGACATATGTATTCTTCCCATTCACACGTATGGTTCTCAAACATGGTCTTTGACTATTCAGCAGAGGTCCACGCTCGGGGGTTGCCAGAGAGCTATGGAACGAAGTATTCTGGGTATCAAACTTCTGGACCGGGTTAAGAATACAACAATCCGTTCCATCACTAAAATAACTGATGTCACTTGAAAAGCTGCCACACTAAATGGAATTGGGCTGAACACGTCTGCCGGATGTCAGACGATCAATGGGCCAAACTTACGACCCAGTAGGTCTCGCTCGCAAACGACATCGCGGCAGGCCCAGACAGAGATGGCGGGATGAGCTGGACTCCTTTAATAAAGATTGGTCCTTGGCAGCCCGGGACAGTGAGAGGTGGAAAGAGAGTAGAGAGGCCTTAGCTCAGCAGTGGGTCAATAACGGCTAATAATAAAAATAAATAAAATAAAAATTACCTAAAAAGGCACACAGCCTAACCATGTCAAACGAGCGTCAGCGTATACACCATTCATTCAGTACATTCATCTCCGCTTTGACTAGCATCTATATGTACGGGTCACAGAGTAGTGAGTTTACAGAATGCTCATAATACTCAAAAAATGCCTAAATCAAATTGCCAAAACTCAAATCAAATATCAAATTGTCAATTGCTCAAATTGTCTCATTGTGTATCTGTGGAGAACGTGGTTGATTTCATATTTGTATCATTTAGTATCCTATCTTTTTTTTTGTAATTCTTGATTTGTAATTGTTTTTTCTCCCGCATAAATAAAATAAAATACTCATAATTCAAATCCAGGGAAAACATTTGTGTGTATGAACATGTCTGTTTGTCCTGAATCTGAGTCTGAGTATGATTATCTATATAACTATGTATTTACAACAAAAAAGTAGTGTAGCTATGTAGTATATTAGCTGTCTGTTGTTGTTAGTTTGGAATCAGATGACCGTGTGTGAACATAGTCCCAGGATATATTATTATTATTATTAATTATCTACCAATTTACTGCAGTTTATTTTTGTGACAGTGTCATTTAATTAGCAAGTTTCATATCATAAAATAATTCGTACCTAAGCATGAATAGTTTCCAGTCTTTGGTATTACTACTAATAGCAATAAGCTGGATCGCTTTGAGATTCAAAGAACAATCAGCTACGTGTTGTAACTCACCCACTAAACCATCTCAAAGAAGTTGCGCAAATACTAGATTGTCAATATCCAGGCGCGATAGGAGACCAACGTGTTAACGGACCAGTCATCTGAGTGAGTGCAAGTCTGTCATGCTATTACGAAGCATGTTATCCCTCTGTTGCATATCTACTCCATGACACAGATCCTATTCCTAACGTCGGAACTAACGTAGCGTGGAAATGTGGCTGTCAGTTCGTGTCAGCGTTGTTTCGGTAAAACAGTGTGCTATGGAGTATAAGATTTGTTTTGCCGGAGATATTAGGTGTTCGCTTTGGCACAGCTTTGCACATGCGATGAGATGACGTTCAATAACACACACTAAGATGTCGTACACAGGTCGAAATTCCTGCACATACCCTTTATCAGATCTGTTGGCTAGATTAATTTGGGATGAGACCTCGTGATCAATGGCGAAGCCTGGCTGGATTGGCTTATCAGTAAAACGCTAGACTGATTGTGTCAATTGAGTAATCATAATTGTTAATAATTAACCACATCATCGAACAACATAATTCTGCGTTATGGTTTGGCTATAAAATTTATTTAGTAATTCAATCGGTGTTAGTATTTCTCCATTATTAATCTGTTTGCGGAAGTCACAAACCTAATAGATACGTTAATATGTTTGAATAATATCGAGGGTCCACGGGCTATTTGTATTAAGCGACATCCTGGCCGATATTGAGTTATTATCAAATCTACCTGCATTAAAAAGTGAAAAACGTAAAAACAGAGATAGACACTATTGATCAAGGCCTTAACCGTCGATAGGCCTCTATTTCGTAAAAAAATATTGATACTTTTTTACAATGTTCTTTTATCCGAAATGTTTTTGTTCTTTTTTTTAATGAAACTTTGAAATGCTCTGCTGTAAAGTTCTAAACATGTCGCTAGCCCTTGAACCCTTGAATTATAGTAACCCTAAGTTACAAACGAACGTACCACCAAATTCAATAGCTCTATAACTATTTCGTCCATTAACAAAATCCAACTTTTCTCTTTTTTGTTCCCAGAACACCTGTAACACAAACATTAGATCATAAAAATTTATAAAATCGTTAACACTCTACTGTTTAGCGCGTAAACAAAGCCGCGTAAATTACGCATTTTTACGCGAAACTTTTAATGGAATAACATAGTAGTGACCCTGGGCGGTCACAAACTTTTATTACGTACTCCTACGCACACTGCTAAACAAAATTGTTTGATTACAAGTTGGGACTTGAAGATAGTTTTGGTCTATTCAGATGGTTTTCCTTAATGGGCTAAGCAGAATTAATAATTAAAGCCTTGACCTGCAGGGGCGCCTGCAAAGCGTCTAATGACAGTAATTCTGACGTAGCGTGGGAATTAAATGATATACTGGACAAACACTGGACACGACGACAGAACGAAGCCGCGTTCGGCTGCAGACAGACAGGCATGATCACGCAGGTCCTCGCGGCCCTGTGCCCGTGCCGCTCCCCGCACCGCGCTGACGCGATGGCTAGGGAGGGAGCGAGACAAAACACTGAATGTGTAGATGTGTAGCAATAACTTTAGGTACGCACGGTGATGCCTGCAGATTCATTTTTTATTTTTATCTATAATTTGTTTTTATTTATATATAAATTATGTTTGTAAACCAAACTTTTAAAAAAAGCTTTGTAAGAATAATTGCGTTATAATATTCTAGGTACTATTTGTTTTATTTTATTTATTTATTTACTAATTCATGTAAAGATCATTTAACCTGACTTGGTTTCCGTACCTACGTCTTTTTCGGGTGACCACTGAAAAACAGCGCTGTGCTGTGGGCCCCCCATAGCACAGCATCATGCTGACTGGAAGCCTTCTTGTCACAGTCATGGCATGCCAGCAGCTGCCGACTTTTGTTTTGTGCTCGTGATTTGTGTTTTATTTTTCTTATTCTAAAACTCGAGTTAATTATATTTTTGTATGCACGTGTTTCTGTGACAAATAAACATATTTTTCTTTTTTCTTTCTTTCTTTATACTGACGAGAATCCAAGTTTAAGTGCTCTTTGGAGTGTAGCAGGTAGCTAAGAACATTATGTTGTTTGTAAAATAAACTAAAAATCCTTAGGGCCGGTTTTTTGATCCATAGTTAACTCAACCAATGGTTAAATATAGTAACTAATGGTTGAATGTTACCTAAATGCGAAAGGCTAAACATATATGAGTTACGCCATTAGTTACTATTTTTGAAATAGAATGAGCTAACATGAATACATTCATGTTTAGCCTTTCACATTTAGGGCCGGATTTTTGATCCGTAGTTAACCAATGGTTATATCAGGTTGGTGGAAAAGTCTTGCACCAAGATATAAGACTTAATGAATTTATTGATAACTTTGTTATTTACAATAATTAAGCAGTAATGTAATCCCCAAATAACTCTATTACTCTGGCTCATCTAGTTGGTAGAATGTTGATGGCCCTGCGCCCAGAATTCCGAAGGCTGTGCAGAAAAGAAATTGTCCACAGCCATTTTGAGGTCTTCGTAGTTTTGAAAATTTTTCTCACGCAAATAAAGCTTTAGTGGTCGGAACAAGTGATAGTCGGATGGCGCGAGATCCGGTGAGTACGGTGGGTGGGCAACCGGGTGCCATCCAAGCTCTACGATTTTTTGTCGAGTCTCCGAAGCGACATGAGGTCGCGCATTATCATGGAGTAAGTGAACATTTACACGTCTCGGTCGTTTTTCTCTTATTGCGTCAGCCAGTTTCTGAAGCTTTTCAGTAAAAATGGAAGTCGTAATTGTCCTTCTTGCAGGGAAAAGCTCCTAATAGAGTGGGCCCTTCGCATCCCACCAAATGGAGAGAAGATGCTTGCGTGAGTGACGGTTCGGCTTTGGCTGCGTTGGTGGCTCTGCGTCGTAAGGAAGCCAGACGGCGTGCCGTGTGTTGTTATCATAGAGAATCCAGCTCTCATCGCAGATTACCAGATCTTCAAGAAAATCTTTCCGATGTGGCTGAAAAAGAAGCGATTCACAAATACTAACTCTGACTTGACGATGACTGTCAGTTAGTTGATGTAGAATCCATCGTGCCATTACTTTACGATAGCCGAGTTTGTGTAAATGAGCCTCGACGGTCGAATGATGGTCGACGGTAAAATGCAACACCATATATAAAATTAAATTAAATTATTAAAATTAGAATTAAATTACATTACATTATTAAAATTAAAGTTAAATTACAATAACATAAATAAAAATTAACAGTGTTAAATTCAGCATATTAGCGTCTTAGCAGGTACATCGCTTTGAAATATTTCAGATACTATTTGATTAGTATATGCACATAATCGAGTCAGGAAAGATGCTTTGAGTCTCCTCAAGAGCCCGTAAAATCAGTAACTCTGTTCTCAACGAACATGCCAGTCGCACTACACCGCCAGGGCAGCTAAAGGCGTTATTATATTGTACACGAAGAGTGTTATAAATACTCTTCGTGTACCTGTACCAGAGTTGACTGGTGTAGAACGACTGACAGTAAGCCTTGAACAGAGTTCTTTTAACTTGGTTGGAGCAATGAGAAAAACGTCTAGCCAACATGTTGCTTCGGCATGCGATACTACGCCTCTGTCGTTCCAGATCAGCATCATCTGCTAAATCATCCTTAATTATGTGACCAAGATATTTAAACTTACTATCAATGTTTAAGGTAGTTCCACACAAATTGATCGGTAAAATATGATCAGGACCTTTACTGTGTTTAAATATCATAACCTCCGATTTCTTAACATTATAGGTGAGATAATGTTTGGCTGCATATTTCTCGCAGATAGCAACAAGTCGCCTTAGACCGTTGGCTGAGGGACTGAGCAACACCATGTCATCTGCATAGCTAAGATTGTTCAAACCTACATCACCAACACGACAACCTGCTCGGGTACTGGTCAGTTCCTCAATCAACTCGTTGGTATACATGTTAAATAAAATCGGTGAAGTGCGTCCCCCCTGTCTCACGCCACACGTCAACTCATATGTTTCCGACAGGGCATTATTCCATTTCAATTGATTACATTGATTTGCATACCAGTTTTCTAAAATGTCTACAATATTTGATGGCACTTTAGAATTTCTCAACTTCTCCCATAATAATTCATAATTGATACTATCAAACGCGCGGCTTAGATCTAGAAAACACGCATACACACTAGTGTTTCTTTGTACGTATTTATATACTATGTTCTTCAAGGCAATGATAGCCAAATCAGTAGACAGGCCCTTTCGGAAACCAAATTGTGCGTTATTTATTGGGAAATTCTTTTCAATTAAATGGGTAATAAATAAACGTTCAAAAACTTTAGAGAAAATGGTCGCTAATGATATAGGCCGGTAATTAGGCATGCTGGACACATCGCCAATTCTATTCTTTACAATTGGTATGACTATAGTCCTCATGAAATTAGCAGGTAAATAACTATGGTCAATACATGCATTAAACAATTGAGAAACTCTGATAAATACCAATTCAGGAGCTTACATAAGGTGTTCGACAATGAGCCCATCGTGACCCGGTCCTGGCCGGCCTGCCACTTTTCGGTTGCAGTGGATACGGAGAACGGCCAACGCCATACATACCGACACTGCACCGCGTACGCCAACAGATGGTGGCAACCCCGTCAAGGCCGCGGAAGGTAGGAAGAGCGGCGCACCGCAATACGTCGGTATTGTTGGTAAGTTGAAGTGTCGACTTCTCTCCCGCCAGGGCCTCCAACCCTCAGCCGCGATGCCTCCTATACTACACCGCGGCCTCAGTTGCACTGTCGCCCAAGCGGCACCGCAACCTAGTTGTTGACCGCTGTGTCGTCAGCTTACCGGCTAAAGCCCTGACGACCGGCCCCTCCTAGGGTTTCTCTTCACTTCACCGTGGGTGACCAAGCCACGGCTACTCAGCCCCTCCGCCTCGACAATGCGGGAACCCACCGGGGGTGGCGGGTGGGGGGCAGCTGCCATCTTGAATTCTCATTGTAACTACTATTGGCTTTAGCACCCTCGAAAACCATGATAACGATACCCATGTTGAAAAATTTGAAATGTTACGCAGTCGCCGTCTTGGATTTAGATTTTAACGTCTCTACTGGCTTTAACACCCTCGATTACCATGAAAACGACGCCCATGATGAAATTTTGAAAATTTTCGTATCTTGGATTTTTCATATTGAGCAAATTCACACTTTTTCTCTTTGTCTTTGTCTGTGTAGAGAGAGAGAGAGAGTCGCTTTTTCGTTACGTGATTTCTACCAATCAACTCTTACCGCAAGCCGCGTTAAAGAACTTCCAAAAATATGTGAAGAGTCATAACATAGAGAGTTCACATTCTGTCATGACTCATGAACCAAGCTTATAATTCCATATGAACTTGTTAATAGGTCTAGGAATTAAAATAGGCTCCCTTAATAACGAGAGTTTAAATGACATTAAGCTGTAAAAGCGACGTAAACAATAACTTTGCAACCAACAGAAATCAGCTCGAGGTGTGCCATGTAAATTGATGGTGATTTTTTTTTAAAGATACAAAGTTTTACTAGATATGGCAGGAGTATCTACTAACTTAAAACATGGGAATTTGCTGGAACAATAGTTTATCAACGTCATCTTATACTCATTTATATTTTTTTTATTTGAGATGGGTTTGCTCTTGACTCTAGTCTAGGTCAGAGGTGACGGAGACAAAGTCGACGATGGAGTGAGCTTACCCAGAAGAAGTCTGCTCCCTCTCACTTTAAAGAGAGAGAGAACAAGTGGTGAGGTTGGGTGATCATCATGAGTATAAGTCTCCTACCTTTTGTGCCATGCTTCCCTGGCCTGTGTGAGTCTCAACCAAGTCTTACCTTCGATCTTCTGAATGTCATCCACCCATCTTGCTATTGGTCTGTCAACACTCCCTCTACCATTTTCGGCAACCATCACTACGCCTAGCCAAGTGTCCTGCCTACCTACATTTCAGAGGCACACACAGTTCTATTAGATTTTTGGACCTAAGTTCTTTAATGCGGATTGCGGTAGGAGTTAACTGGTAGAAATCGTCACGTAACGAAAAAGCGTTATGCCCCCTCCATGAGAATTTCTCTCTCTCTCGAGATATTTCTCTTTATATCATGCGATAATCGAGTAAAGAACTTCAATAGAAAGAGACAGAGAGAGCGAGAAAGTATGAATTTGGTCAAAATGTAAATCCAAGATGGCAGTTGTGAAAATTTTGTTTCTTTTTTAATTTAAATCATTCGTGAGAAGGAATTTCGTTCCTGAAACGAATGTTGTCTTTGTTCCCTCGACCACACACGTGTTTTTTTTTAACACATCCATTAAACCTGCATCCATTCCTTGATCAACCTCATGAACTTTTTAAATTAAAAAAGGTCGTGGCTAACATATTATCCGGTGGCACGCGCCCCACCTCAGAGACAGTAATTTAATTCCAAGTCCCATTTTGTCAACCCTATGCGGTTCATTTGGGCTACTTTTTGCGTGCGTTTATCCCCTCAGCATAATTAGGGTTGAGTTTCGGATTTTGATGACACTTTATTGTTAACATGGAAGATAATTGTCGAGGATTTTAAGTAGGAGATTATTTGCATATATTAAAGCATATAATTATGTTAAAGGTTCCGTGCAGCTCGTTAGGCGAATATCGGTTACTGAAGTTATAAAAATGTGTGACTCTCACACATTAAAGGATCCGTACCACCAAAGCTATTATAGTTTTCCTTCATTACATGGTTTGCTGTAATAGAGGCCATACCAATTTTGCGCACATTGATAACTTTCATAAACTATCGAAATAGTTATATTTTAAGAGGGCGTATCCGTATATTAAAAAATCTAACGACTGATAAAGTACGCACTGGTACGCAGTATCCGGCTCTGCTTACTTATATTTTTCTGCTACACTTAAAAATGCCAAAAAAATGTGTTAGTGAAAGTAAGTCAGACTACATCTCCTGGGAAAAAGAACTATTTAGAAGATCTAGACTATAGCTCACACTACGCCAAGTAAGAGCACAATAGTGTATGTCAATTACTTAATGGAAACCTTCAACTTCGATAGAGAAAGGGAAGTGATGACAATACAATTGCGGATAAATACCATGTGGAAAGACAAAATACTGAAATGGGTTCCCAAAAAACATCACGGTATCAACGAAATTGATATCACAAAAATTTTCAATTTATGGACTTCATTCTTTGGACTCCGCGGACTTCCTTGATGCTGACCTAACATTCTATCACTATGTCTTAAAGAGCACTGGAGTCGTCCACGGCTATCATTTGATGCTGCAAGAGGCTTAGTATAGAGTCAAACTCACAAACTGGTCATACGATGTGCAAGAATGCAGTTATGAAGTCGTAGCAAAGGAATCGTCTGGAGAAACAGGAAATTTTACAATTAACTATGAATTCATAGTCATGGAACCTAGTAGGACTAAATGGTACATATACGATTATAAGCACATGGAGTACAACAGTACCAAGAGGCAGACGAAGTTTACCTTTTTTAGATGCGCGAAGCAATGGGCTTGTCTGCAATTGTCATTTGTCCTGCCTTCGTTTTAACTGTTCTCAGTATTTTATCGTTGTGTTTGGATGTGCGGCGTAAAGTACGGTTAGCAATCATCTGCTTCAGTTTATTGGCACATTATTATTTCTTGACGGAGTTGTCTCACGATATACCGAAGGAATCTCACTTCCCACCGAAGTTATTGTTGTACTATCGTGGCTCAGTCGTTTTGTCTGTTATCATTATTTTCTCGACATTATTTTTGGCTGCAATATGTAAGTTAAAATCAACGCCACACAATTATGTAAATCTAATCAATGATTTTGTATATGAAAATAAGTACAGAACGTATTTAGTGTCTCACCTAAGTATTGTAGTAAATCTCACCGAGGAAGGTGAGATTTTGACGATGTTACTCTTGATATCAAACCAAGCAGTGAAGACTGGGTGAAATTCGCAAACATTGTGAATAGTATTTTTATATTCTGTGTTGTTTTTGCTTTATTGGTTTGTATGGCACAAAAATTCCTAAACGTAGACATTACGATGTAAATAATAATTATTAAAATCTTTTCTCACTTAATTAACCCTCTATCTTGCTCTGAGACTACGACTACTAAGACTCAATAAAACGCATTTTTAGGAAGTTTAACATAAAATTACGCCTGGATTTCCCGAAGAGTTAGGCAGAGATGTACCCATACCTAGTACACCCACATTTCGCCAGATATGTTTTAGTCTCACGTAATAGGGTACGAGCCTATTGTCATCAACTGGGCACAAATCCAGACTCCAGGCTACTCAAAATCAAAATCAAAATCAAAAGTCATTTATTCAAACTAGGCTGAGAATCAGCACTTTTTGAACGTCAAAATTACATAAGACAGTCCCCCAAAAACGCCCGCCCTTCACCACTTCCTAGTGCTTTAGCTGGGGAGAAGAAGTGGCGCAACAAACTCCCCAGCAGCACAGCTGTCTGTTCAGTTAAAAAAATGATTCTATATAATACTGCGCATAATAATTTAGGTACATTACGCAACACAAAACATTAAATTAAATTATTTGCTATAAGTAAGCTAGCACACGCCAATATACCAAAAAAAAAAAAAAAAAAAACGAAAACAATACTCAAGCAGAAACAAAATACAAAACTAAAAACGTAAGCAGAACTTTATACCTAAATAAAAGCCTCCAGTAATAAAGGGCGTGCCCACTTACATATAGCCGTACATGTAGTCGTAACTCACAAGTCACAGATAGGGATAAACTAGGACCATCGAAGTAAAATCAACAACGAGTTAAATTACTAATAACAAAACAAAACCAAGGTCAGCAAGACGACCTGTCACCACAAGCAGCACCCGTTCACGAGTATAACGCAAAGATCAGCCATTACCCCCCTCGCCATATTTGAGGGAAGGAGACAACCCGACCGCCGACGCTACCGCAAGCAGTGACATCTAAGGGAGCATGACGAACTTGCTGCCGGTTGCTCGGGCAAGAAAAACTATGATCAATTGTCGAGGTCACTAGCTAACCACATATTGCAATACCACTCATAAAAAATAAATAAACATTGAAATGAGTAGATTATGTCAATAATAAATAAAAATAAAATTAAAATAAATTGACCTTGAGAGTCAAAGAAAATAAATAATTATATGAACTCATATAACCTGTCAGTAGCTATGCTAATTCTGGAGAAAGAACATAAACATTGTCTTAAGCTAAACACAGCGACCAACTATTCTTATCGTTTAAGTAATCGTTGATAGAATAGTATGCCTTTGAACAAAGGTTAGATTTTACTTTAGCTTTGAACGCATTAAAGGGCAAATCTAGCAAAGAAGAGGGTAGCTTGTTATAAAAAGTACTAAACTACTCAGAAATGCCAGCTGGAAAAAACCCAATGACACTTTTTCCCGACCTGTGAATCGAACCCGGGGCCTCATGCACCGCAGTAGTGCTTGCGATTAATCGACCAACTAGGCATATAAAAAAATGCAACAAGGTGCAACTTTACATCAGACCGAATTTTGGTTTTTCATTAAACATTTTTTTACAAAAGTATTTATCGCTTATTTTTAACACAACTCAGGCAATGTGTAGACGCATCGCGACATGGTACACCTTATCAACGGTCCAACATACAAACCTTCATAAAATAATAATAGTTAGGTACACGAATGTCTGGCGTGTGATGATCCACTAATGTGCTAATTAATCAGAGCAAGTGAGAACGTCTTGTCTTATAATCGCTTATATCGTTACGCACTTTGATTTTAACGATAATTGATGTCGCTAGGAATTAGCGGAAATTGCACGAAATTCTTGCTGAACGTGGAATTTCTAGGTACTTAGTAGTGAAGTATAAGTATAATTTGGTTTAAATAATTGAGTAAATGGTTATTGTTGAAGTGGTAATGGTAATCTAACTTAATGTGTAATGAGTTTAGGGATAGTTCAACTGTTTGAGTCCAAAACTTACTGTGAATAAAACTGTAAATAATTATCTGGTCCTAGTTGCCCTGATAGCCGTGCTCTGTAAGAAGCGATGAACGTGGATGCAAGCAACGAAAACCCAATCATAATGTATAGAATTTAAAAGAGACCTAATTTGATAATACAAATATCTTAAATACTATGTGTTACATATTATAATAAATAACAATTAGAAGCAATAGTATTGTTAATGGCAATTTTGGCCATATAGATTTATATTATAAATAGATAATGCAGTCCCCAGCTCTGTGCATAGACGGCGGGTGCGTGCAGGCCAACTCTTTGCAGTAGGCACCTGTCGATCTGACACTGGTCTACTTTCACCAGTTCAGCGAATGGCAGCAACCTACAGTGAAGCATTCGAACACATAGACATATTAATATGATCTTTGAAAAGGCTTCGTAGCCTTTCGTACACACTTGAACTCTTACTTAGGCTAATTGCTTGTTGTTGTTTTTAAAATACTTTTTTTTGTATAATATTGTAACAGTCATGCGTGAACAGTTTATCTTGTAGTGACTTGTAAAATTTTATTTATTAATGGTAAACTGTGAACAGCGCTTACTTAAGTTATTTATGTTCTTCTGTTTGTAAAATAAAAATAAAATATTAATAGGTACAATTTCAGCGGTTAATCAAAACACTATAGTGTGGCATTAACATTAATAAAAGGAAACATAACAACACAAAAAGTTGTCAGAAGTCCTTCATTTAGATTACTTTTCACGACTAATGTGATATTCAACTTTTACGATTCCCACAGGAAGAGATAGTGGACATTACACTACCCTTTACGTCACGCAAAGACAATGAAATTACCCTGCGGTACCGTATCATTTACACACAGGTTTGATTGTAAACAGAGGTTGAAGTAGGTAACGTGTACATATGTATTAGGACTGACGCGTCAAACGTTGTCCTGTCAAAATTTCAATAATTCATACAAAATTCCCATAGAAAATGCACTTTCAGTTTTCCCGAATTTTCCAATTTTCCCGGCAACTTTTCAAACATTTTCTTTCATAAAAACCTTGTCCTGACAATTATAAACACAACACAATAAAAAAGAATTAGCCAAATATTTGCAACAGTTCTGAAGTGATGCGCGTACATATGTATAACACATTCGACAATTGATTTTTTTTATACTTCACAGGTTTACTTCTTATACTTTTTTTATACTTTGTTGTTTATTGTTGTTATACAGGATGTAAGTGTAAAGAGTGTCAATCTTTTAAGAGGTCATTGTACTCATCATTATGAACATGGGACCAAAACTGAAATCGCTAAAAATTAATCAGCTATTCAATACATTTATGTTCGCATAATTCATCAAAATGTACTGAACTGCTAATTTTTTTCGCGATTTCAGGTTTGGTCCCATAATAAAAGTTGTTCATAACGATGATTACAATGACCCCTTAAAAGCTTGCCACTGTTTACACCACTTACACCCTGTATTATTGTTAGGTGTACTAAAATTAGTTTATTCTGAACCAAAGAATATACTGGGCGGCCGGGACATCGACGTGCAACCTGTTACCATGGATTCAGTACGTGATTCTGGACCCTGAAACTTGGGTTATTAAAAAAAAAATGAGAATAATTATGTCAATATGTCGCGTTATAGCCATTTCATATAGCTGTCAAAAATTTACAGATGTCGTGATTTGAGTATTGGTACGGTCAATTTACTTTGGTAGTGAATTTGCTTAACAATGAATTTACCTGGCTTTATTGATTGTAAGATGATGTGGCTAGAACGAGGATGACTGCTAATAGTGACATATGGAAGAATAAACCATGTTGTACTTCATCATCATCTTCCTACCCCTGACGTGAAAACGTGTTGCGCCAATCCCACGTAACATTCCTATATTACGTGGGGTCGGTGAAACACGTTTTCTGGTTCGTTAGTTTTCAGTTTATCCAACTTTTCTTTGACCGTCATCTCCCTCTCCATCCATCAACACATATATTCATTACTCTTTTAGTCACATGCGTTTCCTCCCACATGCCCATACCAAGCCAAACGATTTCCTTTCAACTTTTCTGTCACTGGCGCCACTTTCAAACTTCCTCTTATTACTTTATCCATTTTCGTTACTCCACACATCCATCTCAACATTCTCATCTCCACTGCATGATGTTACGCTTACTCCATATAAATTGGCCTAAGGGTGTTTCGCATATTTCGTGCAAATTCTCAACGATTCCAAATTTCAAATTTATTGATGAATTATTTAGGTTTTTTTGCAAATATCATTAGTATATAATTAATCTTTGAACATTTAGTAGTTTCTACTTTCTTTTAATTAGTATCGATGAAATTATAATCATTTCTAAAATCGAAGTGAGACGGTAATGAGAACGATAAAGAGGGGAATGATATTGAGCCACTTAGTGAAGGAATATTTGTGCGAAGGTAATGAAGAAAAACAGAAGGCAATGTTGTTATGTTATGCATTTTTTATATTCAATGAACTACATTGTTGTAGGCATTAAAATTACAATTAAAATAGAATGATATAATTAACAATCATAACATAGGCCTTTTCTCCTAGTATATCAAATTGACACGATTATGTTTAATATTTGGAATTATGAGATCAAATTAAGGTACTTCTTACTAAAAACTAAAAATCAGGTATAAAATTATTAATTTTAACAAAAGAAATATTAAAAAACTATCGTATTAAAATATTTTTAAATCATCTTCACTCGTATCACTGCAATATTTCTGTCTTCTCCTCCTCGTGTTCTTCGCTGATTTCGACTTTATTTTCTTTGGTATTATCTCCACCTTCATCTTTATGCATCATAATAAATTTTTCAAAATCCGTATGATAAGTTTTATTGTTATCTGTTTTCATTTTTGCCAGATTCTTCTTATGGACGTAAAACTTTCTATTATCCCAATCAGTCACATTAATATCCGACAGTATTTTGACAATCGGTGAATGCGGCCTCTTTACAGAGTGATTTTCAGAGCTGGTCGATGGGTCTGAAGGAGTTATAGTAAAGTTTGTGTAATTTATTTCCTGAATGAATTCTGGTGTCGTATTTTCATCGAGAAAACTTTGAAACTGGTCAGTATTGACCTCGTCGCAACATGGTACATCATAGTATCCAACATGTTTACCGTGAGTACAAACCACATCATTGTTACAGTGAAAACCACTTAGTTTTCTTAAACTGAGTTTTGGGCTCCCAAATGACCAAAGAACTTGGTGCACCATCATTGTTCCTTTAGCCGCTTGTAAGGTTTTCGGAAAACATCTTGCTGTAATGTCATTTCTGGAAACTATACGAATCTCCATTTTTATTCTAGATCTAAGACAAGCTAAGAATGTGTCTAATGCGTCGACATCACTGCCAAAACGGACCACTTGGTCTGCTGTTCGTTTTAGAACACCACCAACACCGTCTGGCGCCCCTTTGCCGTGGCCGGCTTCTAAGTAGTTCCAGGTGATAGATTTCAGTTGTGGGAACTCACGATAAAGTTGGCTAATCATATAAAAAATAAAACGATTACGATACTGGCTTGTTGGACTGTCGGAAATAAAATGTACTGTATCAATTTGGGTTGAAATTTCCATCACGTACCCAATGGTAGGTATCAAATGTGCCTAGATAGCAGCAGCATCGTACTGAGTACACTCGCTTATAGTACAATAGCTGTATTGTTTTTGAATGCCAACTTCAGGGTCTATCAAATAGATCTAACTGAAGTCTGCAGGAGAGGTGAGGAGGGTGAACAATTCTAGACGTCGCGTGGTTTCTTCAGAAAATATCGCCTTCTTTCCATTCAAATACAAAATAAACATCCAAATTCTATTAAAAATACCTGAGTTTTAAGTAGGTAAGGACCTACCGACCCCACGAAAAAAATAAATATAAAAAGTTCATCCATTTTTTTAATTCATTAGAAAAACAGCCCACATCACTGACCAACATACCAAAAAAGCCTTCATAATAATTATCATTAATTTTTACCACGCACTATTAATCTCTGCCGGTTCCCAAAGAGATACGTGGCGTGAAATTAATTACTAAACTCAGTGCCTTCACGCCGTATATTTTATTCAGTATGTTTTTAATTTAAAAGTTAATTATCGGACTCGCAGGGGATCGTGTATGGTGAAAATTTCGCAAAGGGAAGTATCATTTATTTATAGTTGTCTGAAACGATTAACTAGGGACATGTTTGTGGGTTGTAGATGGTTTATCCGAGGTTCTGCTCGTGATAATGTCATAATTAGGTCACTGATTAAACATAAATAAGTAGATAGAACATAGTACGCCCACAATTAATTGTCAGTTATTTTTAAGTCCCATGTAATAAGACTTAAACCAAGACTTAAACATAACTGGCAAATTGAGAACCTATTGCCACTAACCGTGCACAAAACAAGGCTTTCTGAGAAACTCCAGATGGAAAATCCCAATAAAACTTTGCCAGACCGGGAAATCGAACCCAGCACCTCGTGCTCAACAGTAGCACTTGCGACCACTAGACCAACAAGCCAGTCATAAGTAGGTAGAGTAAGGGCCGATTTTTCAATCGCCTGATAACTTTTATCTGTGGAACAAAAATGGCGGTTTGACATATTTTCTATGGAAAAGCTGTCAAACTGCCATATTTATTCCCCCGATAAAAGTTATCTGACGGTTGAAAAATCAGTCCTAAGGGTAATTAATTTACCAATACAGACTACCAACTTAATTTACACGTAGGTAAATCACAAGTGTCAATCTTTGACAGTTCGCAGTTGTATGAAATGGCAATAACACGGCAAATTGACATAGTGTGTCAATTTGATAAACAATTATTCTCCCTGACTGTACCTGGAGGTTCTTATTTACTACTAGAGGATTTTTTTCCGTAATCACCGAGATTGGCAGATAAATAAAATTGGTGATATCAGACTTTTTTTAATATTTTGGACAAAGAAGTATATGGTTTAGTACCTAGAAGTTTATTGTCGTAGATACTTCTTTTTTTTCTTAGCCCATTTTGTGTCTCACTGCTGGACACAGGCCTCCCTTTTTAGGGTTCCGTACCTCAAAAGGAATAAAAGGAACCCTTCTAGGATCACTCATGTGTCTCTCTGTCTGTCATAGCCAAATTGCTCTGTCTGTCCGTCTGTCATAGCCAAATTGCTCCGAATCTAATGGACCGATTAAGTTGAAATTTGGTACACGTATGTATTTATGTGACCCAAACACGGTGTCATGTGTGTCATTAATTAATGAATTTTGAATATGGGGGTCAATTTTGGGGGGCAAATAAGAAAATTAAAAAATATACATTTGCAAACTGTACCGTTTGATATATCAAATAAAAGGCTTACTGTGAGGGTCTCAAATATATATTTTTTTAATATTTTTTAAATAAACTATATAAAGTTATTTAAGAAAATAGACGAAAATTGGCAATACCCCCCCTCTATTTCCGAAACTACTGACCTTAAAATTTTGAAAAAATACAGAATATAGTTCTATAACTATAGATAGGAAAACCTATAAGAAGTCTATGGTCTTAAAATAACATGGTAAATCTCTCAATATTGTGCGTACAAACTTAGATTTGTCCATAGTTAAACGAAAAAGATCTTTTTAGTTTAAGTATGGACATTTGTTGTTGGAATTTATGGGAGAACACGTTTTTCAACTACCTACAATGTTAAGTTTGTTCTTGGGATAAATTCATCCCAACTAGGGAACCCTTCGTTGTGCGTGGTCTGACACGTACTTGACCGGTTTTTATTTCCTTCAAAATCTCTCTATTTGGTGCTATCTCTGGCCCACGGCCCTGCGAACATGTTTAGATCGTCACACCTTCGCTGCTGTCTACCCGAGACTGACGGTCTTTGCCCATCTCTCCGGGTGCATTCGTGCGATGTGGCCAGCTCACTCCCACTTCAGCCTGGCTGTTTTTTATCCAACATCCGCTACTTGAGTTATGGAGCACAGTGTGGTGTTTCTAATGCGATCTTTTCGCTTGACACCTATTTCAGGTATGTACATCTTTAAAGACCTCAAAATTAAAACGCTTTACGGGAAGAGAAACGGAATTTTCAAAGCATACCCTTTTAAAATCTATATCTGTTTATCTATACTAATAACAATGCTGAAGAGTTTGTTTGTTTGTATGTTTGAACGCGCGAATCTCCGGAAATCCCAGTTGATTTGAAAAATTACTTTCGTATTTGATAGCCCAATTTTCGAGGAAGGCTATTTACCATCACACTAAGAGCCTTAGGAGCCGAGGAAAAGGAATAAAAGTCAGAAATAACGCTAAGCACAAACGAAGTAAGAGCGTGGGCAGGGGGGGGGGGGAGGGGCGATGCCACGGGGTGGGTTGGGGGAACAAGAAATTAATCCACGCGAAAGAAGTCGCGGGCAGAAGCTAGTAAAATAATAATTACAACTAAACAATTATTTTAACACAAAAACATCAAAGTAAAACAATTAAATTAAAACATTCAGTACCTACCACCTGCAAAGAAACAACTCAAACATGAAAGGGTACAAAGATGCTGACGAAAAATCCAACATGGCCGCCGTATTAGGCGCCATTAATATTCTTGTAAAAGTTGACGTGACGTCAAATATTCTATGATTAACGACCAAGTATTGTTTGGTGACCTTATTGTCCTTCTATTCTACAAAAGGTTTGAACTAAAATCGCGGACAAGAGACATTTTTCGGTGCTTTTTTTTAATATCTCCGTTGAAATCCCGTCGCGTGTCATTTTTACGTCGGCAGCAAAATGTGAAAGATATAAGCAAATATTTGTGCTCATTTTTCAGTAAGTGTCCACTAGGTGGGGCGGAGCGTCTTCTATGGTTATTCAGTTTGTTATCTTCGCGAATATAAAAACTGTTTTGAATGTTGTATCTCGCTTGCAGAATTTCTCTGCGTTATGTGAGTGTTTTGAGATTTATATAAGCTAAATTTATTGTTTATCTGTTTTGTCAGAGAATGTGAGTGATTCAAAGAAACGATACAAATAAATACACCGTTTAATGTGTAATATAATTATCAGAGACTACCATGTCATTTCTCTGTCCCTAATTAGTTAAGTCTAATCATCTATGTAGGTATTTTCACACCTCATAAGGTACCGATGAACCTAAGGGCCGGTTTTTTGATCCGTAGTTCGAAACTCAACCAATGGTTAAACATATAAGTAGTAACTAATGGATGAATTTTGGCTGAATGTGTACTATTTTTAATATAAATGAGCTAACATAAATACATTCATGTTTAACCTTTCACATTTAGCCAAAATTCAAGTATCAGTTACTATGTTTAAACATTGGTTGAGTTAACTACTGATCAAAAAACCGGTCCTGAGTGTACTTAAGCCAACCTTCTGCAACATAATTTAAGCTTGTGTTGTACAAATAAATAATTTGATTTGATATACTTACTGTACCTACATACATGGCACATCTACCATTCTTTCTCCGCTATTTCTAAGGCTGTCCGCGGAGATGCCCATGATAAAAGCTACCTTAGTGCCACAAAAAGCCTCCAGTGCTAATACTGCATCGCTCTTATTATCTGCTATAAACCGAATTTATCTTGCTACTCAATATTTGAAGACTTCATGGCAAATTGAAAATTAAATTCAGTTTTGTTGTTATTGTATCATGAGATTTTTATGTGAAAAGATAACAAATCTTATACGACGGGAAAAGCAACAACAGTATTTTTGAGAGACTCATGACGCCACGAGTACCTACTGGCCTTCGCTAGCAAGCTATCATTGTATGGACTTAAGGTCAGGTCACAGGTTTGCGCGATGCTCACGTGACGTTAAAGTCACACTATTCAAAAGATATTGCCAAACGTTATATACATACAACCTGTGGAGCAATTACATTGAAATAGCCTACAATACTCTGCGCGTCCAATATAACAAGGGTCCAGGGGTTTGTTAGGACTCCCATAGCGGTGCAGTGCCTCTGGCATGTTCGCTGACCACAATACCGACGGCTTCCAGGTGGTGCTTCGCAAAAGAACGGCCTCCCTGTGATCTCGGGTAAAGGATAGCAACAACACGCTCCTGAGCGTGGTGTCGCGACAGAGTGAACAGCCAAATCCTGAGGCATTGGTCGCTCATGCATGTCCAAAATAATAATTATTTTTACTAACATAGCTATAAGTACCTACTAACATAATATGGATCTGTATCAATTACTGTGTGCCTGGTCTGAAATAAATATTTTCAATTTCAATTTCTACTGCGTTTTTTCTAGGAAAGAATTAAATGCCATATTTGTGCCTGAAAACAGATAGGTAAGACTTTCCCAACAAAACCTATCTTAGTAGCCCAAATAATCGTCACTCAAACCACCCAATTCCCGCGGCACCCAATAAACCAACTCTGGAAACATTATAAAAGATCAAATAGTCAACGCTACCAAGAATCAATGTGTAACTTAATCGAGCTCCAACTATCTTAGACACATTTCTCGGCACGTCGCTTGGTTTCAAAGGGCACAAGACAAACATGTAGAAATTATTCCCCCAAACAAGTTTGTACAATCTTACGGCGCGTAGAACTAAACTAGCAACTCGTAACATTCACGTAAAATATGAGAGTGACGCGGAACGACGAGGATGTAGGGATTAAGGAAGGGATAACCAAGTTGGAGGGGAGTGGAGAGAGTAGTTAGTAATTAGAGGAAAGAAAGAAAGAAAAAGTATTTATTGAGACTCGCACAGGAATATCACAAATAAAATACAATTAAAAACACTCTTAAAAATAAAGTAAAATGATAATAATAAAAACAGAAAGTCTCGCACGAGGCCAAAAGGCTCCTATCTCAGCATGACGCTGCGACATTTAAAAGTTAGTGTCACAGCGCTGATCTTGCTACTTAGTAGTGATCTGTGGCCACAGAACACTATTATCCTAACGGTCTGTGGCGCTGATATTCTGATAGGGTCCGCTGTAATGTCAAGAAGATTTTGCGTACGTGTATTCAACAATATAGGAGATGATAATGAAACACGATGTCATGTTCGAAAATGATACAATATAATGTAGAAAAAAACTGGCAAAGTGCGTGTTGGACCACGCATAATGAAGGGTTCCGTAGTTGGGATGAATTTATCCCAAGAACAAACTTAACATTGTACTTGAAAAACATATTCTCCCATACATTCTAACTACAAATATACGTTTGTGCGCACAATATTGAGAGATGTACCATGTTATTTTAAGACCATAGACTTCTTATAAGTTTTCCTGTAATCTATAGGTATAGAACTATTTTCAGTATTGTTTTCAAAATTTTAGGCAAATTTTTGGAGTCGTCTATTTTCTTAAATAACTTTAAAATTATTAATTTTAAAATTATAAAAAAAATATTTTTGAAATCCTTACAGTAAGCCCTTTCATTTTATGTGACACAGTACAGTTTGCAAAACGGTTTTTTTTTTAATTTTCTGATTTGCCCCCCAAAATTGATCCCCATATTCAAAATTCATTTAAGGACGTTACACGTCAGTGTTTTGGTCACAGAAATTCATACGTGTAACAAATTAAAAATTATTTGGCCCTGTAGGTTCGGAGCAAATTAGCTGTGATAGACGGACATACAGACACACGAGTGATCCTATAAGGGTTCCGTTTTTTTTTCCTTTTGAGGTATGGAACCCTAAAAATCACGTAAGTTTGAACACCAAAAGTCATCCTGGTTTTAGTTATAGTCGTGATTACTTGAACATTCTTGGAAAAATAAATCATGAATGTAGGCGAAAAAAGTATGTAATGGATCGTAGCAGGAAAATGCGTGAGTATGTTGGTAGGTATGGCTAAAACCCCTCTGACTCGAGCAATTCGCGCCTTTAATTACATTCAGGTTGAAATTGATATATTTACATATCACTGAGGTGAATTCGCAAAAGTAGTATTGACAAACAATGATCTTTACGATCTTGAGATGTATTTTGTGTTTTAATTTTAATTTTGTGTGTGTTACTTGGCTATATCGCATTAGGTTCCCTGTAATGATAGTTTTAAGGCATTTAAAAAATAAATAAAAATAAAATAAAATGTATTATATATACCTATGTAAATCAAGGAAGCCCAGCAACGCATTCTAACAAATGCAGATAATTTCGGTCTGGAAATCGCATTATTTTTTCTAACATTTGTATACCAAAATCTTTAAAATCTAAGCATCGTCTAGGCAAATTACATCTGTGTAACCCCAAACAAGTTTGCATACTTAGCTTGCAGATTTCACGCTCAACCGGCGAAACGAACGGTAACCGTTGTACTTAGCCGCTGTACCGGTCGTCCTGCAAGTTGTACTACAACTTGCACAAGCTTGCAGTACTTGCAACGTTTTAGGTAATTAAGATGCGAGGTCGAGGTAATTAAATTGTTTTCCGTTTTAACTCTTGCTTGCGTTGCCGCTTTGTGGTCCGTTAAATCTGATTTATCTCGTTTTCCGGTTTTGTTTTTGGCCATTACGTAATTAGTGATGGTTTTTTGATAATTTATGTTTTGCTCTTGGCTGGAGCTGGAGTTGGCAGCCGCACGAGTCGACCCATCAAGTTAAGCTACGCTTGCCGGGGTTGGTATGTGGATGGGTGACCATCTTTTCATACCGAGACTCCTCCGTGCCTCGGAAAGCACGTTAAGCCGTTGGACCTGGCTGTCATTCGAGGATCTTTGACAGTCGTTACGGGTCGTCAGAAGCCCGAAAGTCTGACAACCAGTCTTACCAAAGGGTATTGTATTACCCAGTAACTGGGTTGTGGAGGTCAGATAGGCAGTCGCTCCATGTAAATACTGGTATTCAGCTGCACCCGGTTAGACTGGAAGCCGACCTCAACATAGTTGGGAAAAGGCTAGGCAGATTGATTATGTTTTGCCCTTTGTTTTTAATTTCCATAGATAAGTTTTTCAGAAGGTACCAATAAAAAATGGGGTTTTATAGAAGAAAACGAAATAACAGCATATATTTATAAATAAAAATCAATTGCCCCTATTAGGCTAATTCTTTTTTTTTTTTGTAAATGTCAGGACAAGGTTCAGGGTCGCGGGTTGTTTGAAAGAGTTACCGTGGCCCTGGCACAGGCAACTGAAGGATCACGGGTGGGTTTTAGTCAGTAAGTCTGACACGCCCTCCCGCTCCGCCCAGAGCGGGAAAAGTTATTTGATGATATCCCACCAAAAAAAAAAGGTTACAAAACTTTTTTTTTTGGAAAAGTCACCGGAAGAGTCGCAAATTTGGATGGTATATTTGTACTAAAACAGACAATACACAGCTTGAGCCACTGGCGATAGAGACATGAAATTCACCCGGGCGACGCCGGACACAAGCAGGTAGTTATTGATAAAGTTCTGTCCGAAAAAGGAAAAACGACGGCACTAAGTGATATCATAATAATTTACCCGAAGACTTTTATCACTAGAAACGGTCCTCCATCAAATATAATGACCGCAGTGATCACCGAAAAATCCATCAAAACACTTTTATTGGGAGCCATCAATTTTGTTTTTACAACGAACCACGATGTCTTTTACAAATAAGACCAATTTATTATAGTCTTTCGACACAATTGGTTCAAACTTGAGAGAAATGCTGGCCATTTGATTGAGACAGCAACCGTTGAATCCAAAATGGCCTTCTGACAAATTGAACCATTAAAATATGTTCCATTATGATCTTAAGACGTTTCCGGGTTGAGAATTAATTGGACGAAGTAACAGTTTGGAATTGAATGATTTATTTGATGTTTGAAGATTATCTTACACTACGCTCACTGATATATTTATTTGAAAATAATTTCTGGTAATTTAAGTAAGTTTCGTGAAGTGTGAATTTGCAAAGGAATACCTAATCGTTTTTGTGCAGATCGTAAAATGTTTCCAAACTAATTTACATTTAAGGGGGGCTTGTGGCTAACTAACAACCGCCACACGGGTCTATCGATAAGGTTAAGCTACGCTTGCCGCGGGTGGTTCGTGGATGGGTGGCCATCTTTATATACCAAGACCCCGCCGTGTCTCAGAAAGACACCTTAAGGATACACCTTAAGGACTATTCTTGCTTGCAGCGCTCGGCCGCTATAGTAACGCTTGCCAACAGATGTGGTCATCGTGGATCTTTGACAGTCGTTACTGGTCGTCAGAAGCCCGCAAGTCTGACAACCAGTCTTCCCAAGAGGTATCGTATTACCCAGTAACTGGGTTGAGGTCAGATCGCTCCAAAATATTGGTATTCAGCTGCATCCGGTTTGACTGGAAGCCAACCCCAACATAGTTGGGAATAGGCTAGGCAGATGTTGACTAATTTCAATTTAAAGGACGTTGTTTTTGAAACAAAATACCATTTTGTCGCTCTAATATACACGGATTCGTCACCGTTACACGATCTTAGAATCTAGATGGTCTTTAGATGCAACGATTACTGGCAAATGCTTGCACGGAATGGACAGGTCCACTCAATTCTGTGTGGTCCATTCCTCAAAATACCTTTAAATGGTCTATGGTCTTTTGAGATAAGAACCACACAGATTCAGACACTTATCTAGAGGGTCCTCACATGATCTGACCAAGATTATGTCTAGACTTTAAAAGAGACTGTGACCTCTGAGTTTGTTTCGGCCTTTCTTTTCGGTCTTTTTTTTTAAGTTTTAAAACATAATTATTCAATATTGGCATGTAAAAGTGTTTGTACGAACCTACTTACAGAAAGAAATTCATTTATCATTTAACGTGTTTGAATATTGCTTCTAGTTTCACACAACAAACAGCGCTCAGCCTTGATAAACTATCAAAGTATAAAACCAACTACTTGTAGCAAGAGAAAACATTAAAAAAAGAACCCCGTACCAAAGAAAAACGCGGCACGGTCGTTAATGAGCGCCCCGTGTAAGCTAACAACGCTCATTGTATAAAGGAGTTTTGCATTTTTTAAATATCTCAGAAGAAAGCATAAAATTAGCTGGACTATTTAAAATGCCGCGCGACTACGGGAGGTGACATAAAGAGACTGAAAATGGGAAAAAAACGTTGCTGCTCTCGGGGGGAGGTAATGATGAATACTGGAAGGTGCAAGAAGGTTTTTTAAATGTTTAAATTGGGGGTACTTCTCATTGTCCTTCACAAAAGCGTATTGAATGTAATCGAAATAACGATTTCTGGTTGCAAAGAGTAGCTTGTAATAATTTCGAGATCTCATTATAGGTTTTCAAATACCTAAAGTTTATAGGTTTTGGGTATGTGGGAATCGCAATCGAGCAAATGTTGGCAACAGTAATTGCGTCAACACTGCTCGAAACTAATAGAAAATAAATTCAGCGTTTACGCTGAAATTCTCTCAGATAAATATGAAATGCAAATATTTTTTGAAGAAACTTTATTTTTTGACCGGGCGAGCGAAGCGTCTCTGCTTCAAGTCTGCCAAAATTTGCTTTCCTCTGTCACTTTGTCTGTTTGTTGGTACTCCTCTACAGGTCGTATTTTACAACCGATCTGGACGAAACTTGGTATACCTACAACTTTTACGAAGTTTTAGAACTTTTTTATCGTCGGGGATTTTTTATTGAAGGGGTACTTCCTCCATACAGGAGCAAAAAGGGAGCTACTGGATATCTCCGCCTTAAGAGATGCGATTTCGATGTTTGTTTTTTTTATTTGAAAGGTAGTAACTTTAAATTAGTCGCATAAAAATGTGGTGAAGATCTGATGAGGATCTTCGACGTGATGACCAGAATTTTAGATTTCTACCAGTTGAATCGGCCCTTTAACTACTCGAGGTAGGGAGTGACCTGGGACCACCTTCTCATCACAAAACTAGAGAATTCTGAAAATAATTATCAGAATTCTCTAAAACGAGGCTTTAAAACCAATATTAATGTTTTATAATAAGGTCACTAGATGGCGCTACCGTACACAACTATAGATCATGAAGCCCTTGCTTTTGCGAATAGAGGAAGTAGATTAAATCGGTTAACGATGAGCTCACAATAGAACTACTATTTTAGACTGCTGCTGTTAAACTATCACGGCCGTTTCAAGAGGAAAAGTCTTGAAGGTCCTTCCACCATATAATAATGTAATCCCTTGAATTCCTAAAATAGGTGGTATTTATTGCTGGTACCCTGCCAACGACTCCGTCCCGCCTGCCAAACTTTCTTCGTCTTAGTATTACTTACATGACCGTATTTTGTGCTTTTTGAGTAACCTAGAGCCACAGCCGGGTTTTTTTTTACTTGGATAAGTATATTAATTATAGGATTTTAAAACTAAAGTTATTAAACGGGATATATATTTTTAAAATCAAAAAATATGGTGAATATCCCGTTTTAAATAACTTTACTGATATATTAATTGTTGTGAAAAGTTTGTAGAACTACTAGTAAAGAGTCAACAGATAGACTCGGTTCCAAGTGAAATCATTCAAAATTACGCACCGCGCTCTAACTCCATCCAGTAATCCTATACCAAAGTTAGTCACAGCAGTTAAAGTTTTCCGAGAGGCTTTTTAAGCATTCTTCTCCATCCCCGCTAGAGTGGATGCAGAAAGTTAACACTTGCAATTTTAAACTCGCTTCACAACTTTTTGGTAACTACAATTCACTTCTTCCAAGTTTTCGGTGACTTTTTGTTACCTTTCCAAGAATTGCTCGTATTTTTGGCGACACGGTGACCTAATTTAATTGTTTTTTTTCTTTTGGGAAAGGGGCAGCGTCATTGAACTTTGTGTCGTATTTATACAGCCTGCTTGAGAGGAACTGGATTCGGTTCTGAGATTGTATAGTACTATTCATTTGGTAATTCGTTCATTCGTGGTGAAAAGAAAGGATGTAAAGTGTAAATTCTTTATACAGTCTTTCGATTATAACGTCAAACTTTCTATAACGTAGAAATTAATTCAATTTGGTTGGTTTACCTTAAAACCCATACACAGATACACACTTTGTAGCGCAAAAGCCATTCTCTATTACGAAGAAATACGTTCATAGTTAGACGTCAGTTATAAGTACGTTCAGCATTACTGTTTATTACCAGTTTACAAAAGGCTCTGACTAAATCTTTGAGGTGTCGAAATTTCTAAGAAAGACACTTGAGGTCGTCAACAGCCGCCTTGCTTTTGTTATTGTTAATTGCCTATAACACGTGTGACATTACTTTTGGATTGACTTGACAAAGTTTGGGTGCAAAAAACAGGTTCAGGACTACTTGGGCTTAATTATGCTGAAACGGAAAATCTTTTATCATTCAATCGTTACAATATTCATCATTACTTACACACTAACACTCACCACATGCATACTTACACTCATCACATACACACTCACATTCATCACATTCACACTCACATTCATCACATACACACTCACACTCATCACGTACATACTTACACTCATCAGATTACACACACATTTTTTTGACCTTTTAGTCCTAAGTTAATTAATTATGCTGAAACCTTTGCATTTGTTATCTTTATAATTCATATTATCTGTTGAAAGAGACTGGATCTTACGACACAGGGTATCCTAGTTTGGGATCCAGTATCATACCTATAATGTGACGCTTTTTATGAATCATTACAATGTTTTTTTGACATATCTCGTGACCCAGGGGTCCTGGACCTTTGCAAGGCATACGAGGGGCCGAAGCCAACTCGCAGAGGCCCCTTAAACAATTTTAAATAATGAGGGTAAATGATAAACGATATTTATTTCTGTAAGTAGGTTTGCACAAACACTTTTACAAGTCAATCATGTTTTTTTTTTTTAACTAGATGTGGTCGGCGTTTCCTATCTGACTACTCTGAGAAGATAGGCCGAAACAAACTCAGAGGTCACAGTCTCTTATAAAGTCCAGACGTAATCTTGGTCACTTCTTGTGAAGACCATGTAGATTGGTGTCTAAAATGGTCTTTTGAGGAAAGAACCACACAGATTGAGAGGACACAGATCCAGTCAGTGCACGCATTTGTCAGTAATCGCGCAGCTCAACTCAGAACTTAAGGAGCTCAACGATTCGACGAACAATACCAAAGAAAGGACATTTGGGTAGGCCGCATAAATTACTCAAACTGTCAGACCATGATTAAAAATAACTGAGAGAAAAATAAAACAAACAAAAAAAGCAATGGCCTACATAGTCTTCACATTCACAATAATTAAAATAGTATAATACTTTACAAAGTAAATATTCATGTCAAGAGGAGAGAGGAGACACCAACCGACGATTATCCCTGTATGCACTATGCAAGTGCACCCCCGGTTGGTGCAGGACTATTGCAGGACATAAAAACAAAACATATTGAGCTATGGGTTTAGTGGATTGGTTACCCAGAACTATGGAAGGACTATGTCTCCTGCCTGATCAATGTTATATGTAATACATAGATAAAATTGCAGGGAGTGACTTGCACACTAAATAATGGGCCCCCGAAAACGGTCGCTAGCACATAGTGACGTAGCGACAAGGGGGCAACACTTCCTGAGATGCTTGAGGAGTGGAGAGGTATTCCACGGCTATCAGGACAATCCCGGAAGTACGGTCAATATCCCTACCAGCACCTTTTATTATTATTATTGTATTGTTATTTCTTATATTATCATAATTGCACATCCGTGCTGCGCCCGCATTTTAGTAATTATCATCTATACGCTAATACCATTGCTTTTGTAGTGCCATTGTTAGCTTTGCATTTATATAATAAATAGATTTCAGTGTGATTGCATTGTCTTTAGGAATGTTGGCCCCAGTTACTAAACAAACTAGGCACCTCTCGTATTATCAGTCGAAAACCAATAAATCCTAACTAATTTTATAAATGCGAAAGTAAGTTTGTTTATCTTTTCACGTCTAAACCACTGAACCGATCATCCTGAAATTTTGCATGTACGGTGTGAGGTGTATTGAAATGGACATAGGGTACCTTTCATCCTGAAAAAAAGTACTGTTCCCGAGGAAAATAAAAATAACTTTCTTATGATTATAGATGGCGCCACATGTCTTTCAAATCATGATTGAATTCTATTATTATAGAAACTGTATAAGTGTGTTAAGAGGTTTTTGTTTTTTAATTTAAGTACCTATCTAATACATTTTGTGAGCCTAGAGTGTCGATAGACCGGTTTTTCATCCTCCTAACCATCCTAACTAATGATATAAATGCGAAAGTGTGTTTGTTTATTTGTTTATTACGCTTTCACGCTAAAACAGCTGAATGGATTTGGATACAATTTAGCGTATGGGTAGACCATGACCTGGAGAAGGACATAGGCTACATTTTATCGACATACGCCGCGGGCGGAAGCTAGTTAGATATAAATGCGAATCGTCTGCGATTCAAGATGAATCGCAGACGAAGTCGCGGGCAACAGCGGCAAAAAGTATTGTGATAGTATTTTGTTGTTTCTCTTTCTTCACTCCATATGCTCGATCCCTTGAGTTTCTTTATAAAGAGTTCACACTGTATATGTATTTCTGTAAGTAGATCTTACAAGACACTTTTACACGTAAACTATTTGGTATTTTTTTTAAACCAGATGGCGCTGGCATTTCCTAGCTAACTGATTTCTGAGAAGAAATCAGTTAGCTAGGAAACAAATGCAGCGGTCATGGTCTCTTTTATTTTAAAGTCCAAAGAAATTGGATGAGAGTGGCCGAGGACAGACTTATCCAGATATAACTTAAATAACGCACAACCTCTTAAGGAGTCATTGTACTCATCATTATGAACAACATTTACTATGGGACCAAACGTTGAAATAGCGAAAAAAAAATTTGCTGGTCCCTACATTTTGACGAGTTATGGGAACATAAATGTAGGGAACAGCTGATTTTTGAAGTGAAAACTTCTTTTGGCGCGTTCGCGTTACCACCGTCACCGTGACTCCGCGACATTTTATGCATAGTTTTACGTTTACGTTGTCACTTCTGTCGGCACTCCTCACGACCGCCAATTTTTTATCGCGATTTCAGGTTTATCCCATAGTAAAAGTTGTTTATAATGATTAGTACAAAGAACCCTTAAGGAGGAAGCGTCAGGGTAGCCCGCGAAATTCAAATTTTCTTACGTTTTTTACAACATGCAAGTCAGTATTAAGTTGTATGTTAAATAAAGTATGATTTGCGGCCATAACAAATATGTATTTATGTATTTACAGAATTATATACAATACATACATACAGTAATATAACTCCTTAAGTTAGTATAATCCTAAAATGTCAATATTTCATGAAATAGTCATTTTTTAGGATTATGTTTTGATCACTTTAATGATTCTAATTATGTAAATGAATACTTGTTACGACCGCAAATTATAATTTGATCAACGTACAATATAATACCGACTTGCAAATTGCAAAAACGTAAGAAAATTTAAACGCGGGCTACCCTGACGCTTACCCCTTAAGAGGTTGTTGTGTTATTTAAGTTATACCTTCAGTGCTATTCTACACAAATCTCACAGTGAAAACTTGAGAGAGGTGAGCTGAGCGTGGAGTGAGTCGTCAATAGTGTCAATAGTGTGTGTGTAGCATCGGGTGGAATGACAGCTCTCTTCAAGCTCACTTCACCTACGTTTTCACGGTGAGATTTTGACAGAATAGACCGGCTTGTATACTGTGTGTAGAGGCCTGTCCAGCTGCGAGCTGTCTTACGCTGATGATGATGTTTTAGAATACCAGCAGACCTCTGAAATGGAGCCTCAAACAAGACATGGAAATTCGCCACGTAAATAATACATAAGACGGAAAACACTTATCAGGAAAATGTTTGCGTGCGGTCATGTAAATTTATTTTTTATATTAGCATAAAGATAACGTGATCAAAATCTAAAGTAGTTGGAAGCAAATGTTTTAAATGAAAATTTTATTCATGACGTAAAATTATAATGTAGATAAATTGGTAGGCCTAATGTGGTAATATCAACAAATTGGACTTATTATTATAATAATTTGATAGTAAATAGTGATTTGGATCCAAAGTAATGAAAATTCTATAATGATATGTGTACACAATCAAAATTATTCAGATTGATTGAAAGACGCAGTTCGAAATTTTAAAAAATGGCCGACATTGAATGCTTTAAGTTTTAGGGTTCCGTAACAGAAGTGTGCCAAACGTAACCCTATTACTAAGCCTCCGCTGTCTGTCCGTCCACCCGTCCGTCCGTCCTTCTGTCCGTCTGTCTGTCTGTCTGTCTGGCCGAGCCGCAGAAGTGATCCTATGTAAACTGTAATAATGACTTAAAAAAAAAAACACTACAAAGTGCAAATTAACTTTAATTTCAGAAGTCAGTGGCAAAAAACTAAAATACAGATTCAAAGACACCGACTTCCGAAATTTAAGTTATTTTTCACTTTGTAGTGTTTTTTTTTTTAAGTCGGTTTTTGTAAAAAAAGTTTTTTTGATTTTTATTTTTGAAATTGGAAGGCAAAAGTGAACCATATACCTAATTTTGCTATAAAAGTAGGTACACGAACAACATATACACTTGATAGAAGGTACACGGATATTTCTTACACGAGCAATTCCAATTAATACGAGGATATTGCTGTTTACCAGAACAATTCGTTTTCTTAGGAAGATAACTACAATAAATTATATCCACTCAAAATTCACATAAGTACTCATATAATTTAATCACTAACAAGACAGGCGGCCCTTTTTTTTTTTTTTTTTTTTTTGTGGATGGGAAATCATCAAATAACTTCTCCCGCTCTGGGTGGAGCGGAAGGGCGTGTCAGACTTTTACTGACTAAAACCCACCCGTGTTCCTTCAGTTGCCTATGCCAGGGCCACGGTATCTTTTTCAAACAACCCGCGACCCCAGCGGCATCGGCCCTATTGGACCCCATCTCTTGCTGACATCTCTTTGAGGCGCGCGTGGAACACAACGCGCCGTCGACCCGGGCCTGGTCCTCACCGGACGGCGAGCTACCCACTACTCACCGTCCGCAAGCCCGCGCCTACGGTGGCCGGGAATCGGCTATCGATTCCCGCCGCCCAGGGCGTCTCCTGCGGCGACTGAGGGCGTGAGGTTGCCTCTCCCTCACGCGTTCCGCCTCCTCCTTTGCGAGCATTACCGCTTCGCAGAAGGAGGTGACGGCCTCCCATGCACTCTCGCTCCGCACCATGGCCTGGACCAGGCTCGGACGCGAGAGATCGCCGCCGCCGATCGCCTCCGTGAGAACACGGCGGTGCTCTGCCCAAGCCGGGCAGACCTCCACTGTATGCTCCACCGTGTCCTCTGGGCGATCCACACAATGGTGACACCCGGGCGTTTCCTCCCGCCTTATGCGAAACAGGAACCTCCCGAAACAACCGTGTCCGGTGAGGACCTGCGTCAGGCGGAAGGTGAGGACGCCGTGGCGCCTCTCTAACCACTCCTCAAAGAGGGGACTTATCGCCGCAATTGTGGCGTGCCCAGCGCTGGGCTGCGACAGTCGCACTCTCCATGCCGCCATGAGATCCCGCCGGAGCTCTGTCCGCTGTACCGTGATTTCTCGCGGCAGCGGAGTTACGCCCCGGCGTTTCGCCTCCTCGCGCCACTCCCACACGTGCGCGAGGACTTTCGCCTCCAGATCCCACGGCGGCAATCCGGCAAGGAGGCTCGCCGCCTCACCGGAGACCGTGCGGTAACCCCGGACTAGCCGAATGGCCATGACCCTCTGGGACGCGTTCAACCGGCGGACTGGCCGCAGCCTCAGGGAACGCGCCCACACCGGTGCCCCGTAAAGGGCCATGGACCGCACGACCCCCGCGTAAAGCCTCCGGCAGGAGGCGTTTGGACCACCTAGATTGGGCAGGAGCCGCTTCAAGGCAGCCCCAGCCCGCTCCAGTCTGGGAGCCAAACGTCGGAAATGCTCCACGAAGTTCCACCGGCTGTCGAGGACGAGTCCCAGGTACTTCATCGTCGACTCGACTCCGATGCGAACCCCTCCTACCGTTATTTGGGAACCCGACGGTGGCGCATTCCGAGGACCATGAAAACACATGGCCTCGGACTTGTGCAGGGCCACCTCGAGTCCCAACTGCCGGATCCTCTCAACGACTATCGCAACCCCGCGTGTCGCTAATTCAGCCGCCGCCTGGTGCGACCTCCCCTGCGCCAGGACCAGCGTGTCGTCAGCGTAACATACTACGCTGACGCCGCTAGGGAGGTCGGCGCGCAGCACCCAGTCGTACCCGATGTCCCACAAATGCGGCCCCAGGACCGATCCCTGTGGGACACCGCACGACATCTCTCGCCGGTTCCACTCTCCCTGATGACCGGGGTAGATGACGGCCCTATCCGTCAAATAGGCCTCAACCACTCGACAGAGGTAGGTCGGCATCCGGTGATACCGGAGTGCCTCCCTGATGCAACTCCAGGGCAGGGTATTGAAGGCGTTGGCGATGTCTAGAGACACCGCCAAGACGACCCCACCCCGGGCCACAGCATCCCCCGTCGTGAGGGCTCGCACGCGCATGATGGCGTCCACCGTAGAGCGCCCCCTGCGGAAACCAAACTGGCTCTCCGCCAAATCCGGCCCCTCCTGCACCAGCCACCCGACGAGGCGGTCTGCAATAACTCTTTCAAAGAGCTTGCCCACCTCGTCGAGCAGCACGATGGGTCGGTAAGCGGACGGAGAGTCCGCAGGGCGCCCCGGCTTCTTAATGAGGACCAGTTTCCCCGTCTTCCAACGAAGTGGGAACTGGCCCCTCTCCAAGCATGCGCTTAGGAGCCCCCCTAGTCGAGGCCCGAGAGCCCCAAAGGCCAGAACCCAGGCTCTTCCAGGTAAGCCGTCGGGTCCTGGGGCGGCATTTTTGGCACTCAGCCTACGTACCGCCGCTCTCAACTCTACCTCGGTCACTTCCGGAGCATCGTCGTCGTCGTCGGTGATGTGGTCCGCAATGGGCACCGCAGGAAGCGGAGCCATGGGCGGGGGAGTATGTTCCCCTCGCGAAGGGAACAGAGCGCTCACCACGTCCTCCACGAGCTGGGGCCGGAGACTCTGCGTCAGCGGGGGCGCCCATGGGCGGAGTTTATTCCGCACCATTTTATAAGGGCGTCCCCATGGGTCCCTGTTTAGAGTCTCCAGCGACTCCTCGCGAGCCAGATCCCTGGCCCGCAAGATCTCCGCTCGGAGGGCGGTCTTCGCCGCTCTGTACCCCTCATACAGCTCCGCCTGAATGGCTTCCGTATCCGGAGGGCGGATACGGAGCCTGCGGTGCCTGGTGTACCGGTGCCGCGCAGCAACGCACGCCTCGCGCAGAGCCGCCAGCTCCGGCGACCACCAATACACCTGGCGCCAGGCGCGACCGGGCTGGACCCGGGGCATTGCCACGTCACATATTTCGGACATGGCCTCCCGGAACCACTCCGCCTCGTCGTTGATGTCGGCAGGCCTGTCCGGTGGTGACACCCAGGCCTGCACGATCGAGGCTTCCAGGAGGAGCTCCCGGTCCAGCTTCTTCAGCGCCCACCGCGGACCACTCGGGGCCTGTCGGACCGGCGCGCTCGAGGTCTGGGCGGAGACATCAAACCGGATGTACCGGTGGTCGGAGTAGGTCTCCACCCCCTCTATGACGCGCCAGTCAACAACATGTGGCAACAGAGCGGGGCTGGCGAACGAAATGTCCACCACTGATTCGCCCCGCATCCGCACACACGTGGGGACAGAACCCCGGTTTAGGATGACCAGGCCTGTCTCCAGAGCCCAGTCCTCCACCATCCTGCCCCGTGTGTCCGTATACCGGGAACCCCAAGCCACATTCTTGGCGTTGAAGTCCCCGAGGACGAGCACGGGAAGGGAACGAAACCCGACGACGACGTTTTTCAACTCCGCAAGGGAGTTGTGGAACTCGGCGAGAGTTCGGTTCGGGGAGAAGTATACCCCTACCACGACAATCCCCCCGAACCGTGCTGCAACGCAACCCTGTCCCCTCTTGACGGCTTCGAGGGACAGGGTACCGGCGGCGGCCGACGAAATGAGGGTCACTGAGCCGCTCAGGTCCTCCACCCAGTAATCACTGGGCGGGACAAAGTACGGCTCAGCGACCACGGCGATGTTAATCGACCACTGCGCCATGCTCTGGAGCAACAGATCCTGAGCGGCGACGCAGTGGTTGATGTTCGCCTGGAGGAGGCGTAATGGGGCCATTACTGGCACTCCATATTAGCCCCCCCCTGAGCCTCCTGTGAGGGCTCTGCCGCAGTGAGTACGGCGGCGACGGCAGTGGAGGCGGCAGCGACGGTGGCCGTGGCGGCGGCTGCGGCCGTGACGGTGGTAGCGGAGGCGGAGGGCTTGCCCCTGCCCCGGGCCTTGGTGGGTGGACCACAGCCCTTGCTTCCAGCCCGGTGATCGGCCGGCTTGCCAGCTGCCGCACATAGATAGCAGTGCGGCGTGGCATTGCACGAGCCGGCCTTGTGACCGGGCTGACCACAACGGAAGCAGTGACTGCTGCGATCCACCTCCGAGGTGCATTTTGCCCCCACGTGGTTGCCCACTTGGCAACGGAAGCACCTCAGAGGTCTGGGTTCCAGCAGTTTCACCCGCGTGGAATCCCAGCCCACCTGGAACCTTCGGCCCTCCCCAACTATTTTGTGGGCCGCCGATACGGGGCAGCTCACCGTAACGGCTCGCATCCCCGTGAGGTCAGGACGGATGGTGCCTACCTTCACCTGTTCGAAGGCACACCCCCCAGTCTTGACCACGGCGGCCACCACCTCTCGCTCCGTCACGGAGTCGTCCAGACCCAGGATGCGCAAGTCAACGCACTTGGCGGGTCTGGACACTCGGGCCTCGTCCGCATTTAAGGACGCCCTGAGCCTTTCGGCCAGAGCGTCAGCGGTCGGGCCACTGGCCGCACCGGGGATCTCGAGCATCCGAGCCCCAGTCGCAGTGACCCTTACCCGCAAGCCCTCGGTAACACCGATCTCCTCCAGGTTCACCGCCGCCCTCGCCTTGGCGAGCACGTCGCGGTAGGACACGCCCTTCTTCTCCGCCTCCGGCTGTAGTGTGATCACTACAGCTGCGGACTTTGGGGCACGTAACCTCGCCGCGACGCTTCGCTCTTTGCGCCGCCGCCGCCTCTCCCTCCGCTTGGCCGACCTTGCCGCCTTGCCCTCCTTCCTCTTCTCCCCAGCTACCTGCCATTCGGCGTCAGCCGGAGGAGATTTGGGAGGCGGGGGCAGCCGCTTCGTCACCGCCACAGCTGGGGCCCTCTCAGGCGCCTTCGCGGCCGCCTTCGTGGGCGCCTTCGCAGGCGCCTTCGCAGCCTCGGCCCCGCCCTTAGCCTGCCCTGCCGACCCTGGTTTGGCCGTGGCAGCCATGGCGGCATACGAAGCCGCCTTTGGCTGGCCCGAGGCCGCCGCTCGGCCTAGCGGGGGCCGCAGGACGATTCCCTCAAGGACCGAGAACCGGTTGCTAAGGGAAGCCAACTCCTTCCGCACCAAGGCCAGAACTCGGTCCTCTGCAGGCCCGAGGCCGCCTTGCCCCTGCTGCACCCCCTCCTGCACCCCCTCCTGAGCGCCGGCTCCGCGGAGCCTGGCCAGGTCTGCTCGGAGCTCCTCATTCTCCTTTCGGAGAAGCTCCATGGCGGCTGTCAAGCGGGCGACCTCCGCCCGCATTTCGGACATTCCGTCCGACGGAGGCCCTTGAAGTAGAGCCTCCGCTGCCGCCATAATGGAGGCCTTGGCTGCGGGTATGGCCTTGTCTTTAGAAGACTGCTTCTTCTTCAGGGCCACACCCTTGAATGCAGCGGCCACGACCTCCTCAAACCTGGCCCGCTCCGAATTGGAGCCACCAGCGGCGTCCGACTCATCGCCAGACGCCTCCACGGCGCTCCCCTCGGCCGACCCGGCTGAGCCGTCCTCCTGTGCGGCGTTTACCCGGCTCTTGCTCTTCCGGGCTAGGCCCCGGCGAGCATATTTCGGAGCCGATTTAAGTCCGCCGTCCGAGGAAGACTCCTGGGCATCTCCCGGATTTAGGTTCCGCTTCAGGAAAGCATTTTTCCTTTCAGCGGCCCCCACCACTACGCACTCCGGGCTCTTAAAAGTGCCCTTCGCGCCCTTCACTCCCGACGCGGCGTCGGACTCCGACCCCGCATCACTCCTCTCCCTCTCCTCTTCTCGTCTAGTTATTTTTGGTCCCATATTTGTTCCCACGAGTAAAAAACTTTATAACTGGCTCAAAACTGTGGTTCGCACTAGCGATTAATTTAGCTACCCATTAATCAAGCTACCAACCTCCCTCACGGTGCGCCGCCGCTTGAAGGTTTGGGGTAATTTTTTATAGAGGTTTTCTTCCTCGCGGTCCGGGCGGTTAAGCCAAGACCCTCGACCCCCGTCAAAAGTCAGAGACATGACCTTGAACAATCTTCGGGGCTACGATACTAACGGTGGCAGAAGGAAATGACTTCCTCCTGCCTGCCCGGCGGCAGGGTTAGTGCACACCGAGCCCGCTCTTACTCCGCCGCTGTGCGTCTCTGCTTAGAACAGAGGGACACACGTTGGAGCGTACCTCCGACAGGATATTGGCATACCGGCAACAAAACCCCTTAGGCACACGTGCCTAAGGGGAACCATTGCCCGCACCCCAGGGTGCACCGTCCCGGAGACTGGCCTTCCCCCCGGACGTATCCGTAAGGGAACTCCAGCCCCCGGGCACTCGGGGAGGTTTCCTGTCCACGCACCCCAGACAGGCGGCCCTAATCCGACAATTTCACGTCAATCTTAACTTGACACTCAAATGACTGACAATAATAAGGTTTATCTGAACAATTAGCGTTCGTTTGAAAGGAGGCTATGTGCTACCACATTACAAGGGTTTATTTAAGGATACAGGTTAAGATTACAAAGAGTTGACTTACTGACATCAGTGGTAGTACTAACAAATCCTATCCTATACTATTAAATGAGCAATATTTGTATATGTATATGTATATACAGAGTGTAAGGGATAGCCCTCCGCAAACTCCTGTTAGTTTGCGGAGTACTGTACATTCAGCTCCTTATTTTTAATCATCTTTCTCAGCAAAATTTTCATTTCTAAAAAATAAAAAAATCAAGAATTGATGTTGAAATACTCTAACGAACGACGCGTGAAATCAGCTGTTTACTTTCTGCCTAGCTACAGAGTTCATCGAAGTCGCCGTATACCTCTTATTACCTACCCCTCCCAACCAGTAACAGACAAAAAAATGTGCACAGAAATACATATTTATTGGATTCCCATAACCTTCCTGAAATAATTTCATATATCGGTCATCTTAGTATGATATACTGAATTCACCCGATCAGTCTGCGGAGGGCTGTCCCTTACACCCTGAATTTGTAATCACGTTCTCGAAAACGGCTCTAGCGATTTTACGGGGGCGAAAAATCGATCTAGCTAGGTCTCATTTCTGGGGGAAAAATCGCTTTACTTTCACCCGAGCAGAGTTCGGTCGACCAGGTTGTTGATATTAAATTTTCAACTGCATGGAATTAAACAGATAAATAAGTAGATTCACGCCTAAGTCGTAAATCAATTAATCAGTCTGCCTGTCTTTTCCCAACTATGTTAGTGTCGGCTTCCAGTCTAAACGGATGCAACTGAATACCAGTATTTTACATGGAGCGACTGCCTATCTGATCTGACCTCCACAACCCAGTTACTGGGTAACACGATACCCCTTGGTAAGACCCTTTGTTAGACATTCGGGCTTCGACGACCCGTAACGACTGTCAAAGATCTACGAATTACAGCTGGGACCAACCAACCAATGCCTTAGTCGTAATAAACTTGAAAAAACTAGTTGAAGCATTTTATGACATGTCATTAAATTTGTTTGGAGAAAACTTAAGATAATGAAGACTGTTGACTTTCCCTATCACAATGATCACTCGTAGGTATTTGAGCGACGATTTATGCCTTTTGTAAGAAGCCTTGCCTTTAGTAAGTGTTTGTGGTATGTAGTCTGTGACAGACTCCGGTTCAACCTAAAAGTTTATGCATTAAGGTTATACAGCCGACTTTATAGCATACCTGTGATACCTTGGGTCTTGTGATATAGCTTACCTAACTTACTTTATGTTACATAAGTGAGTATTTTGGTTTCAATTAAGTCTAAGGTTGGCCGTCTACAACGCCACTCAAAAGCAACCATTCACAATACTATAGATTGACCGATATCACTGTACCACGGTTTTTTTTTTGCGTAGAGTAATGCTCATGCATAATTGCATACTGCACTACCACGGGAAGATAGTGCAGTAATGTGGGACTCCAACCCACTAAAACTCTACGGTGTCCTGCTCTGCTGCTTGTGGCGGGAACGTGGGCACGCGTTAGCACTCACCGCGAACTTGCCGCGGTTGTCCGTCACCGGATCCTATTCTGGGGAGTACCCCCATCACCGGCGCACCAGAACACATTGCACGCCGTAACCACCCCAGGGACCAAACCAGCACATGGGCGCTAGAGACCCCGTGTCTAGGCACCCTTGGTTCCTCTGCGACCGGTCAGGTCAGTGGCGCGGCCGCCTACCACTTTTCGGCCACAGAGGATAGGGCCGACAAAATACCGATACTCCTCCTCTCCTGCGGCCCCACCGCGTCGTCCGCCATCAGACGATGGCGACCCCGTCAAGGCCGCGGAAGGTAGGGAGAGCGGTGCACCGCAATACCGGCACTCCTCTCCCGCCGCGGCCTCCAACCCTCAGCCACGATGTCTCCCATACGAGATCGTGGCCCGCCACAGTTGCAATGTCGCCCAAGCGGCACAGCAACCTACTTGTTGGCCGCTACATCGTCGGTTTCCTGAGAAAAGCCCTGACGAGAGGCCCCTCCTCGGGTTCCTCTTCGCTTCACCGTGGGTGACCAAGCCACGGCTACTGAGCCCCCCGCCTTGACAATGCGGAAACCCACCGGGGAGGACCGCGGGGTGTCGCCACGCAGATACCTAAGGCGCGGTACAGTAGTAGCAGTCAAAGTATAGTTAATATAGTACGAGTAATGCTAGCAAATACTAGTGCTGTGACATTCTGGCTATTCATTGGTGATGAGTTTCTTACACTTTACTTTTGAGTTGCGCCGTTGACTATGGGCCTTACTTATACATTTTATGTTATTCTCTAAACATAATCATATCGACGGCAGCAAAGTACAAAGAGTCAACTGCGCGTTTTAGGAAATTCACTGTTTTACATAAATTGAATTCTATGTTTTATCATAGGATTTTTTTCTGTTTAATTTTCAATTTTTACTATTATTAAGTCACGTATATAAAAACCACTAAACCTATTTTTCACAAAGTGACGAAGTAGACACGGACTACTGGTATACCATTAGTCCGTGTATAGGGGAGGTCAGCTCAAAGCGGCCATAGAAGGTAATGCGGCCACGCTTCATTTTTCGGTTATTTAAAATGATAGCGCGGCGTTGCCGTTCTGTCCGCGTAACTAATCGGCCCGTACCGATAGCGTCATTCGGTACCGGTGGGACTATACAAATATACTTTCATAAGGGTGGGACCGAGCGTGTGCCTGCAGTGACGCAAAACATTTCATTGCGTGTTTTGTTAAAAGGATAAGTTCAACCTGCTTTGGTCAAACCACCATATATTTGAATGTTTTTAGTCGCGTTGCTTATCTATTTGGCTTTATTTTTGTTCTATTTTCTCTGAAATATAATAAACAATGTGAGAGCAGTTTATTATTAACAAAATGGCCGAAAAATGCAAAGCGGCTCCGGCAAAGCGGCCTAATTTATACAATATGTTAAAAGAAAATAGAAAAATGCTGATTATTTTATATAAAAAAAAAAAAATAAAATAAAAATATTTTAAAATATTTTTATTTTGTCACGCACGATATTTTCAACAAAAAGCAAACCTTTCTTATGCACTTTTGGGGTGGCCAAGTTGCCGTTACCCCCATGGCCGCTTTGGGCGGTCACTCAGGCAAAGCGGTTTTTTGACAAGTTTTCACAATTTACAAATCATATAGTAATTTTTAAATTTCCGCGAATATTTAAATTTCACATTACAATTTTACTATAAATTCTCGGACTATCTCTCTTAGTCTATCTCCTAATCCTAGACCTGTTCCGGCAAAGTAAACTCTATCGACACATACCTTGACTTTGTAATACGTTAGAGCGATGCCACACGGGCGTTGCAATGCGTTGCGTCGTCGCAGCGCAGTTATTTCGATGGAGTGAGTGCCACACAACCGCTACGATGTCGCAACGCAACGCAGCTTATCCCGATTGCAATTAAAAAAAAAATCAAAAATCAAAAGTCATTTATTCAAACTAGGCTGAGAATCAGCACTTTTTGAACGTCAAATTACATAAGACAGTCCCCCAAAATGCCCGCCCTTCACCACTTCCTAGTGCTTTAGTTGAGGAGAGGAAGTGGCGCAACAAACTCCCCAGCTGCACAGCTGTCTGTTCAGGTAAAAAAAAAATCTTTACAACAGCAGTGTTATTTATTTAGTAATTTTTAAATTTCCGCGAATATTAAAATTTCACATTACAATTTTACTATAAATTCTCGGACTATCTCTCTTAGTCTAGCTCCTAATCCTAGACCTGTTCCGGCAAAGTAAACTCTATCGACACAGACCTTGACTTTGTAATACGTTAGAGCGATGCCACACGGGCGTTGCAATGCGTTGCGTCGTCGCAGCGCAGTGATTTCGATGGAGTGAGTGCCACACAAGCGCTACGATGTCGCAACGCAACGCAGCTTATCCCGATTGAAATTAAAAAAAAAATCAAAAGTCATTTATTCAAACTAGGCTAAGAATCAGCACTTTTCAAATGTGAAAATTACATAAGACTGTCCCCCAAAACGCCCGCCCTTCACCACTTCCTAGTGCTCTAGTTGAGCAGAGGAAGTGGTGCAACAAACTCCCCAGCTGCACAGCTGTCTGTGCAGGTAAAAAAAAAAATCTTTACAACACTGTGCAAAGGTAAAAAAAAATACTGCCCTGCGCCTGATAACAAAGCGCTGCGCAGTATTTATTCTGCTTCGTTGTTTGTCTTTCACTGATACAGCATAGACCGACGCTGCGACGTCGGGATAAGCTGCGTTGCGTTCCGACATCGAAGCGCTCGTGTGGCATACACTGCGTCGAAATCACAGCGCTGCGACGACGCAACGCACTGGCAACGCCTGTGTGACATCATTCTTACTCAGAATAGCGTCGTAGACGAATGGCCCTTAAGGCGCAAACACACCGCGGCGCACAGAGAGGCTACGCACGTGTGTCAAGCTTTGCTTTGCAAGACAATATATATGTGATTGTGTCCACTGCAACCCACGGACAAGCTACGCATCAATTGACGTCATTAGTATGTACTAATGACGTCAATTGATGCGTAGCGTGTCCGTGGGTGTATCTATGTGAGCGCCATGGACGCTGTGCATGCGATACACGCTATACACGAATATTAACCCACGACTGTGTACAACTGTATGGCAACAGTTCTGAGACGCCTTGTGGAACGGACGCGTTTCGTGTTTTTCATATATAATATTGTATCTAGGTACTTGTAGTATTTGCATTGGCACTGACTTTGCAAGATAGTTCTTCTGACGATGAATTTGAAAGTGAGATTGATGACCTATTGTTGAGTGAATTGCAAAAGAAAAGAAAACACCGCTTTTGGATAGACCATCATATTCATATTCGTTGGCAACATTGCCTAACAATTGTCAAAGACTCAAAATGGCGCAGGCGTCGCTTCCCCGCCCGTCTCTCCCGTCGCCCATAGTCTTGGTAAAAACACGTGCGTAGCCTCTCCGTGCGGCGCGGTGAGCCACGCGTGCGTGTGTACTGCAGTGAAAACGTAGACCCACGTTGTCAAACAAATGAATCCACGTAGCTAAAATGCGCCGCGTGCCCGTGCCTCAGATCAACAAAAAAAGCAAGATGGATCGCCGCGAACATCAAAAGTGAAGCCAACAAAACCGTGCTCCTGCAAGTAAATACACGCTCACGCACACACATACAACTAAAACCGTGCTCACCGCGCTTAGTACGTGAGGAGTCGTCGTCTAGTGTAACATAGTTTAAAGAAATAGAATTATGCCTTCCTGTGTAGTAAAAAGTTGTAGAAACAATAGTAATTCATATAAAAAGTCCTACGGAATCACTTTTCACTTGTAAGTACTTGAAATAACATCGTTTTTTTTGTTATTAAATAAACTATGAGTTTTAGGTTATCGGGAACAAAAAAACGTCAACAAACGAACGCAGTGACGTAAAGTGCGAGGGTTGCCATAATATGATTTAAAATTTCCCCATTCGAATTGATAAAAAAATATGATTTCTTACTTCGCGATTTATTCCAATTTTATATTAGAGCATAAAGTCAATTTAATTAAATGTGTTATTGAAAAATATTTAAAAAGGCAGCAATAAAAAAATAATAATTCAACAACAAGGTTTTAAAAAGGGAATATGCATGTAAAGTGACGGTTAAAAAAAACTTTTGAACTGTCACCGAGTAGTTTTCTATGTTTTGATTGGTATATTGGCGTGTGCTAACTGATATAATGGCAAATAATTTAATTTAATGTTTTGTGTTGCGTAATGTAAATTATTTTGCATAGTTGTATAGAATCAAGTTTTTCTAAATGAACAGACAGCTGTGCTGCTGGTTTGTTGCGCCACTTCTCCCCAGCAAAAGCACTAGGAAGTGGTGAAGGGCGGGCTTTTTAGGGACTGTCTTATGTAATTTTGACGAAAAGTGCTGATTGATTCTCAGTCTAGTTCGAATAAATGACTTGATTAGATCTGTTACCTACTTATATTATTTCGACACAATTTGGCAAAGTAAAAAGTTTTTCATTTTTCCGGAATAGAAATCCTTGTAAACAATGAGGTATTACCGGTTAACAGCTATTCTACAAAGACAAATTCTCTAAATTTAAAAACCAATTTGGCAAGTGTTTCCACTGAAGTGGAGCGAAGCGGAGTGGAGATTTCGAGCACTGTGATTGGTCAGACCACAATGCTCGACTTCTGTCCGGCTCGGGGCCGCGTGTTCATATATTTTATTTGAAAGTCCGTTCAGCTCCGCTCCGCTTCACTAAGGGTGCATTTCCACTGACACGAAGATGGGTCGAGCGGAGCGGAGAAGAGCAGTGAAAAGTGTTTCTATTGAAGCGGAGCGGAACGGAGTAGAGATTTCGAGCACTGTGATTGGTCGGACCGCCCCCTGCTCGACTCCGTTCTGTCCGGCTCGGGGCAGCGTGTTCATATATTTTATTTGAAAGTCGCTCCGCTCCACTTACATTGTTTCCACTGAGGCGGAGTGGAGATTTCGAGCACTATGATTGGTCAAGTCGCGGTCTACTGTCCTGCTCTCCACTCCGCCTAGCTCCGCATTGGAAACGCACCTGCGCACCATGCGAGCCGTAGCAGCTGAGGCTGCGAAGGCAAACCCGTAGCGCCGGAGAAGATGCAATTCTCAAAGGGTTTTATACAGAGTTATTGGTAAACACCAACTACTTCACTTTTACTATGGGACCAAACCTGAAATCACAAAAAAAAATCAGCTGTTCAGTACATTTTGACGAATCATCATCATCATCAGGTTTGGTCTCATAGTAAAAGTTGTCCATAATGATGAGTACAATGACCCCTTAAGAGGTTGTTGGTGTTTTACCAATAACCCCGTATAGAATATTTCACAATTAGTATGGAAAATAATAAAAAAATCAAAATATTCTTTTATTGATTATTATCAACATGTAGAGTTTTAGAGGGTTACGCGTTTCAACGGAGGGCAAACATTTTAATATTTTTGCAATAGGAAACACCGTTTTCGAGATATAAATAAAAGAAAAGGAAAAAGATACAGTTCCGTTTTATGAAATTTTAGTTCATGAAACTAATTTTACTCCACACCTTTTTAATTGCGATTAAAAATAGTCTGATTTAGTTTGATAATCAAAATTTTAAGTGAAAAACGTCAAATTCAGAATAGGAAATCTGCCGTTTTCACTAAATTAAAGAGCTGAGTGTCATCTTAGTGCTTTCAAATTGTAATATAGTTAAGATGTGTCGCTTTAGTCAATTTCAGAATGGGAAATCGTCGTTTAACAGGAATAAACTAAATTTTGGTGATTTTTAGTCTAGTTTAGAGACATGTGCGACAAGAGGATCGGTACCAATACCATACTTATCAATATCTTACAATATTATCTTACCCATACAATATTATTCCCCAAATATAGGGAAAAAATTTAAGAAATGGCAACCCTTCGATACACACATAGATAACAGAGTGGCTTCACTTTTGATGTTCGCGGCGCTCCATCTTGCTTTTTTTGTTGATCTGAGGCCCGTGCACAGCGTGCGCCGCGGTGGGTTTGCGCCTTTACAAACACAAATTCCACTATTCACAAAACCCGTTATCAAGGAAACAGTAAAACAAAAAAAAATCCTTTAAAAGCCTGACAAATTAATCTTATTTATTAAAATACTTTAAGTGAAAACATAACGAAGTTTTCTCTTTGCAATTAATTCCCGACTTTGTAACTGGGTAACTGGTAACTCTGGTCGCTTTTACGAAGATTGATGTACTGTCAACTGTTACGTTTTATTCCAGGATTTATTGGGTAGAATAACGGGCTGGAAAGGTACGATGGAGTTTTGTGTTTTGGTTTGGAGACTTTGTTATCGTGATTTTTGGGTAGGCTTGAATTCAATGGAAACATACTTTTTTAGTTAATAAAGAGAATTCGTGCTTTGTAACTAAACCTTAGAATTAGGAATCTCTAGAAAACTGAGCTGAAGTTAAAACAAGCAAACTAGCTTCACAGCTTTTCTGTCTCATTCTTGTTTTTACAAAAGGAAAAGGTCAGAAAAATAGATCTCGTACTGATGCTACGGCGTAACTGAACGTAATATGACAGCTACGTCGATTACGCTACGCTATCATAGCTGAAAACCGTTTTTAACGCTTAGGCCCTTAGCACACCTCCGCCGCGAAACCGCGAAACAGAGAAACCGCATGCGAAACATCATGCGAGTTTCACTTATAGAAGTGAAACTCGCAGAAGTGACAGTCAACTGAGGCCCTTAGTACACCTCCGCCGCAAAACTGACTGTACTAAGGGCCTCAGTTGACTGTCACTTCTGCGAGTTTCACTTCTATAAGTGAAACTCGTAGAAGTGACATTCAACTGAGGCCCTTAGTACACCTCCGCCGACTGAAGCACGCGAAATCATAGGATTTCGCGTGCTTCAGTCTCAGGATGTTTCGCTACTCGAGGAGCGGAACATCATCGGAACATCAGCGAAACATCATGCGGTTTCGCAGCGGAGATGTGCTAAGGCCTTTATAGATTCCTGAAATAGAGTTTTTGGGAGTGTGGGTGCTTAATTTAATATAAGAATTATAGCGCGTGTTTGCGTGTTCGTGGCAGCACCAATATTATTCTCAATGTGTTCGCAGATCCGTGGGATTCCCCGATGTTGCGGAGGTGGATGGAGCTCCACGCTGAATTGTAATTTTAATTCTATGTTAATCTGTGTCTGTACCTAAACTCGCCACAAAATAATAGGACCGTTTTGACATGCGGGTGTCCCTCTTTGTCCCGCTATGTTTGTCTCTCTTTGGCATATGAAACGATATGGGCTGTCAAAACGGACCTATTATTTTGTGGCGAGTTTAGTAACACTAGATTGTAAGTAAAATTGTTACTTAGCACCATTATTGTTGTTAATTGTTGTTGTTGTGACTTGGTCTGAAAATAAAAGTATGCTATTTTATGACGATTACCTATCTTTTAAAGTGAGCCATCCACTTATCAACTTCGTAATTACGTCATTATTAGATAGTAAAAGTTTGAGAAAACAAGTTTGGGCTTAAAATACCCTATTAAACTTATGTTTGGCCTTTTAGGATTCCGTACCTTATAAAAAAACGGAACCCTTATATGATCACTTCGTTTTCCGTCTGTCTATCAGTCTGTTAAGCCACTTTTTGTCAGGAACGCGTGGAGGTATCAAGTTGAAATTAATATATAAATGTCTTTTATAATGCGCACTGCAAAAGAGTGGAACTCACTACCTGCGTCTGTGTTTCCGAGCGCATACAACCCTAATCTCTTCAAAGTGAGAGTGAACAGGCTGCTTTTGGGTAAGTTCTCTCCATCGTCGACTTTGTCTCTGTCACCTCTGTCTGACCTAGACTAGAGTCAAGAGCAAACCCATCTCAAATAAAAAAAAAATAAAAAAATAATATCAAATACGGTCTATGGGACCTTGGAGGTCTAAAAATCAAGCTTCTAAGTCAACGCAATAACAAAATACTGCCATTTATGCGACATATTTTGATACTCGCAAATAAATAAAACGGGTAGGTACTTCCCGTTGATGAAATTAATCATGAAATTTGGGAAGAAGCAAGGTCTAACAGCAAAAATAAAGGAAAATGTCCGAAAATCGAAAATTTAAAGTTTTATTTACATTTTCAGTTAGAGAATTGACCGTGACGTATATCAATGTATGGGAGAACATGTTTTTCTACCACAATGTTAAGTTTGTTTTTGAGATAAATTCATCCCAACTACGGAACCCTTCATTGTGTGTGGTCCGACACGCACTTTGTCGGTTTTTTCCTACAGTCTCCGTTCATGGACAAAATCCATTTAAAACTCGAAAGAAAACTTCCTACTAATTACTATTCCTGAAATTTGTTACACCAAGGATATCCTCCTACGTAACAATTTGAATTCTGCACTAACTTGTTAATTCTATCGAAACATGGACGACTCAAGTTTTCAGTTTCACTCGTTTCGTATTGAATAAGTTTCGGATTAGTTTCAAATTTCCTCTTCGTAGTGTACTTACAAGCGTATAATTTGGTTGTACATATCTAGGGTTATCTAGAAACTTTGCTAGTGCCTTGTTCCCGATTTCATGTATGAGTTTATGGTGGCAGGACCTGTCGCATTGACAACAGAACATGGCTGTTGGGATTGACATCAAAATCTGTTATAACATAGATATCCTCAATGTCAAACTGACCAAAGCAAGACAGCATCGTAAAAGTGCTGCAATATTCGCCAGGAGTCTGTAAGTAGATAAATAAAATGAAAATTCTGCTAATTCGATTTAATGTGAATCAGGAAACGAATGTGACAGATTATTTGGCAAGTGTTAACAGTGTTCAAAGCATTTGATACCGTCTCCGTCCCGATCCTTCTGCACAGACTAGAAAACATAGGCATAAGAGGTACAGCTCTCTCCCTTTTTGAAAGTTATCTTAAGGATAGACAGCAAATGGTTAAGATAAATAACTTGTGTAATGTTGAAGAGGACGTCTACTACGGAGTCCCACAGGGGAGCGTTTTGGGTCCGCCACTCTTTTTAATTTTTATTAACAGCCTGTGCAATATGCAGATCAAAGGAGGGCAAATCTTTTCATACGCAGATGACACTGCGGTTGTTTTCTCAGGAACGTTATGGAAACATGTTAAAACTGTCACTGAAGAGGGTCTGACTGAGATAGCAGGCTGGCTTAAGGCGAACCTATTAACCCTTTATATCTCTAAGTCTAATTTTATTTGCTTTTTCCCGAGCCGGAGATCACAGCCAGGACCTGACTTTGGAATTACGATTCATGGATGCCTAAATAATACCCTCTATAACCATAACTGTGATTTTCAACACATTCAACAAGTCAGCTCCACAAAATATTTGGGATTTAATTGTTGATGAAAGACTGTCATGGCACCCTCACATTGAGATCCTTATGAAAAGGATCAGTAAGCTCATTTGGGTCTTTAAAACTTTGCGACATGTTATGCCCGCGCAACTTATAAACAAGATCTACACATATATAGCTCTGGCGCAATCTGTAATGACTTACTGTATTCCAATCTGGGGTGGAGCTAAAAAAATTAAATTCCTCGATCTGGAAAGAGCTCAGCGATCACTTATCAAGGTGATGTACTTTAAACCGTTTAGGTTCCCTACAACAGATCTATATAAAGCTAGCAACTTGCTCTCAATGAGAAAACTTTATGTTCTATATGTGTCCTTAACCCTGCATAAGTGTCTCCCATATGACTCAACAACTCAGAGCAGAACGCGCAGAGATATAGTGGCCTACTCCCCGGGGATTCGAAGTGTCTTTGCTAGACGTCAATATGTTACACAATCCACCTACATCTATAATAAACTAAACCGTAAATTAGATATATTATATATCCCATGTTGTTATACGATTGTAAAAAAGAAATTACTGAATGGTCGAGATCCCTAACATATGAAGAAACAGAAAATATTCTGACCAGGTTAAGTTAAAAATAAAAAATAAAGCGGTACACACACACTAACATACTCACACACACGCACATATTCACCCACATACACACACATACATACCTACGCATATGAGCACACCTCACAGCTGCTAAATGAATGTTTTATTTTATTTTATTATGTTTTATTTTGATTTCTTTTCATTCCATACTTTTTACTTATTAGCCTCATCATTGTTCAGTTACCACATAAAAGAAGAGTGCGACAGCCCCGACACAAGTACTGTTGTAACTTACTGGGGCTGCCTCAATTTATGTACGACACAATGTTCCGCTGAAATAAATATTTTTGTATTTTTTTTTTTTTTGTAATACCACAGACTGTTTATACGTTTTTTTTGCAATGGGGTACGTATAGAACTATTTTCTGGATTTTTTTCAAAATTGTTGGCTTAGTAGTTTCGGAGATAAGGGGGGAATGGTGAATTTTCGTATATTTTCTTAAAACATTCATGATAATTATGATTTTAAAATTATAAAAAAATATTGTATATATTTTACATTTGATATGTCACACGTACAGTTTGCAAAACTTTTTTTTTCCTGTTTGCCCCCCAAAATTGACCCCCATATTAAATTCATTTATTTACGTTATATGTCCGTGTTCGGGCCACACAAATTCATACGTGTAGCAAATTTTAACTTATTTGGTTTATTAGATTTGGAGCAAATTGGCTGTGACAGACGGACAGACAGACAGACAGACACATAAGTGATCCTATAAGGGTTCCGTTTTTTTTCCTTTTGAGGGACGCAACTCTAAAAATGAAGAATGATGAAAAGAAAGTGAGTTTTCTAATAATTTCAGGGCCAATGTTAAGTTGTTCTGGAAACAAGTAAGATGGCTCGCGGAGTGACAGGAACATCGAGTATGAATGTTATAAGAGCAGAAGATGGATGTTTACTAAGCGAAGAATGTAAGTTCTTGGAACGCTGGAAGGGATACTTTGAGAGTTTATTTAGTTGCCAGGATAGTATGCAACCCCCCGGGGGGTTCCCGCATTGTCGAGGCGGGGGGGCTCAGTAGCCGTGGCTTGGTCACCCACGGTGAAGCGAAGAGGAACCCGAGGAGGGGCCGCTCGTTAGGGCTTTTTCCAGGAAGTGGACGACGTAGCGGCCAACAGGCAGGTTGCGGTGCCGCTTCGGCGACATCGCAACTGAGGCGGGCCGCGATGTCGTATGGGAGGCATCGCGGTTGAGGGTTGGAGGCCGCGACGGGAGAGGAGTACCGTTATTGTGGTGCGCCACTCTCCCTACCTTCCGCGGCCTTGACGGGGTCGCCACCGTCTGATGGCGGACGCGGTGTGGCCGCAGGGGAGGAGGAGTGTCGGTATTTCGTTGGCCGCTCTCCCTATCCTCTGCGGCCGAAAAGTGCTAGGCGGCCGGGCTACTGACCTGACCGGTCGCAGGGTGCCTAGACACGGGGTCGTCTGGCGCCCATGTGCTGGTTTGGTCCATGGGGTTGTCACGGTGCGCCAGGTGTTCTTGTGCGCCAGTGATGGAGGGTGCTCCCCAGAGGAGGGTCCGGTGACGGACAGCCACGGCGGGTTCGCGGTGAGTGCTAACGCGTGCCCGTGTTCCCACCACAAGCGGCAGAGGAGGACACCGTGGAGTTTTAGTGGGTTGGAGTCCCACATAACTGCACTATATCCCCGTGGTAGTGCAGTATGCATGAGCATTTCTCCAAGCGAAAAAAAAAAGGATAGTATGCAATGAGTGGGTAACTGGGCAGATGCCAATTTTGAAGACTCAAGCTCAGATATACTTGAATAGAACGAAATAGAACTAGATTGTGACGGGGTGATAGCATGTCTGTTGTGCCGGATCTTTAATATGTGTTGGAGATAAGGCCGTGTGTCTGATGATTGGTGCAAGGCTGTAATCGTACCACTATATAAGGGAAAAGGATCTCAACAAAAACTACTGTCTAGTCTTTAGAGTGTTGTTGGCAAACTGAATGCCAAGGTTTTGATAAATAGATTATATATGATTAGATATGTGCAGGCAGGATTTAGAGAGGGAATGGGCTGTATGGATCAGATCTTCTCCCCAGGTGCATAGCCGAAAAACATCTGGCAAAGCACAAGAAAGTCTACAGTGCTTTCGTTGACTTGGAGAAAACCTATGACAGTGTGTGGAGAGAGGAACTGTGGTCAACACTATGGTACTGTGGTATGGTGTAGACTGGCGCTTGGTACGGGCACTGAAATCTTTAAACAAGGATCCGAGCGCTTGTATTAGGATAAATGGAGCATACACGAACTGGTTCTGCATCTCGAGGGGTGTTAGACAGGGTTGTGTAGCGTCACCGTGGCTGCTCAACTTGTACATGAATAGTTGTCTGACAGATTTGAAAGAGGATGAGTGCGGATTGAGGACGGATGTGTAGGTAACTCATCAAATATCTTTACGCAGATGATCATGTTCTATTTGCATCGTCAGCAAAACAGTTGCAAGACATGGTGACTGTGATGGATGATGATGAAAATAAGTATGAATAAGTCGAAGGTCATGGAGTTTGAAAGAGAAGAGGATGTATACCGATACATCCCCTTCGCTTATGTATGGAAGTGAATGTTGCGTGTGACAAAGGAAGCATGAAAGTAGAATAAATGCAGAGGAAATGTATTCCTTGTGGAGCATGAGTGGTAACTGTGAATGATAGTGATGATGATAAGGCAACGGTGCGGATTAAAAGAAGACGTAGTGACAAAAATTGAAAAGAGTACGTATGCCTAGATGGTGTAGCCATGTTGAGAGGATTAATGAAAGGCGACTAACAAAAGGTATTTAGAATGTGAATGGAAACGCCAGGAGGGGAGGCCCTAGGAAGACATAATGTGACCTTATTGGTGATGTTCTTCAAAAAGGTCGGATGCGTAGTACTCGCACCCGGCGTGCTTGTATGACCAGATGTATGAAAGTAAACGTTGTAAAAGGAGTATGTAAGGATCGTAGTAGGTGGCGTTCTGTAGTTACTGCCTACCCCCATAGGAAGAAGGCGTGAGATTATGTATGTATGTATGTTGGATTTAATGTAGTTATGTCAAGTCAAATCATTTATATTACCAATAGGCACTTTTGAACGTCAAAATTTACAAATATATATATATATATACTACTTGACCAAAACAATTAGGCGCATGACAGGGATTCAGTTTCGGCGACCGCACCCCGCACCTATCCCCGCGCTTCCCGTAGTTACGTGCAGTCGTATACTCGCTTTCGGCAGTGATAACTACTTACAATATCAATCACCGTTCCGGTGTTCCCTCCCTAGTTTCAATAACTTCATAGCTGTCATGCGCCTAATTGTTTTGGTCACGTAGTTTAAACTTAATTCTAGTCACCCCTTCCCTAGTTTTGAGAATGGGCAAGAAACTCCAATTCAACCATTACTCTTTTAACATGTTTTACAATATTTTGTGTAATCATATAATTATGTAGATTAAAATATGACTATACCACAATAGGGAAAAAATAAATAAAAATGAAGCAATAACAGATAAACTAATCATGTGATGCATGGTGCTCACAAAACAAACATTGTAAAAGTATACGATTTTCCTAAAATTATAAATAAATAATAAGTCAGTGTGTGAGATCAACTAATCACAGACTGTAAAATGAATAAAAATCTTATTTCCTACTATCCTACTTAATATTATAAATGCGAAAGTTTGGATGTTTGTTACTCAATCACGCCAGAACGGCTGAACAGATCTACAATAGATGAAATTTGGCACAGAGATAGATTATTGTATGGAATAGCATATAAAATACTTTTTATCCCGTAAAAATTTACGGTTCCCGTGGGATAATTTCCAACATCAACGCTGGCAAAAGCTAGTATGTAATGAACTATTCAATTAAACAATTAGCAACAACTTTGATTTTGTCTAGACTCTAGATTGTCCTATGGAGCAGGACCAGCATGTTTCCAAGCATTCTTATCTTGGATATAATCCTCTGATTTGTAATATGCTTGTTTACAAAGTGTACTGTTAACCGCTGTATCTCTCTACGTTGACGTCGTGGTGGGGCTTGCGCGCTCCGAACTTTAAGTCTGTGCCGGTAGAATTTACTTTGCCGGAACGGGTCTAGGATGAGGAGCCAGGCCAAGAGAGATACCGAAACCCGCAGGGCAGCATGTGGCGAGCTGTTGGGCAGTAGCGATCCTACGGACCCTATCTCCCGGGAGAAATCTTGTCCTCATCTCTGGCTTGCCTTAATTGGCCGGCTGGAGTGAACACTGACGAGGAACAGAGCTCCCACCTCTTGTTTGCCTTTATTGGCCGGCTTGAGTGGAAATTCGCAAGAGCAAACGTGCTCGGAGGAAGGAAATATTCCAGTAAGGTGCTGGTAGGGATCTTGACTGTACTTCCGGGATTGTCCTGATAGCCGTGGAATACCTCTCCACTCCTCAAGCACCTCAGGAAGTGTTGCTTCCTTGTCGCTACGTCACTATGTGCTCGCGGCCGTTTCCGGGGGTCCATTATTGAGTGTGCAAGTCAACCCCTGCCATTTTATCCGTGTATAATATTTAACATTGGTCTGGCAGGGGACATAGTTCTTCCATGGTTCAATTTACCCAATCCACTTTAGCCACCCAAACCCATAGACCAATATGTTTTGTTTCCATGGACAACAATAGTCCTGCACCAACCGGGGGTTGTCCTTGGGTGCACTTGCATAGTGCAGATAGGGATAATCGTCGCTTGGTGCCTCCTCATCATTTAAAATTATCTAAAGGGCCTCTGCGAGTTGGCTTTGGCCCCACGTATGCCTTCCAAAGGTCCGGGACCCCAGGGTCCCGAGATTTATAGAAACATAATAATAATATAACCCCACTGCTGTTTCTCTACGTTGACGTCGTGGTGGAGCTTGCGCGCTCCGAACTTTAGGTCTGTGCCGGTAGAGTTTACTTTGCCGGAACGGGTCTAGGATGAGGAACCAGACCAAGAGAGATACAGAACCCCCAGTGCAGCATGTGGCGAGCTGTTGGGCAGTAGCGACCCCACGGACCCTATCTCCCGAGAGAAATCTTGTCCTCATCTCTGGCTTGCCTTTATTGGCCGGCTGGAGTGAACACTGACGAGGAACAGAGCTCCCACCTTTTTCTTGCCTTTATTGGTCGGCAACAATGTTTCTACGTCCTGCAATAGTCCTGCACCAACCGGGGGTTGCCCTTGGGTGCACTTGCATAGTGCATACAGGAATAATCGTCGGTTGGTGCCTCCTTATCATTTAAAATTATTTAAGGGGCCTCTGCGAGTTGGCTTCGGCTCCTCGTACGCCTTCCAAAGGTCCGGGACTCCAGGGTCCCGAGAAATGTAAAAAATAATAATAATAAAATAATAATAACAATCATTGGAAAGCCCTTTCTCTCTTAGTGGACTATAATTATGTTCTAACATTACACACCCATCCAAAAACAAGTTATGAAAAAGCCCCTAAGCAACATAACCCTTTCCTCCATACACTCGATCAATATCTCGACACATGTCATGTCTCAATATGTCAGAGATACTCATCGTGTCGTCGACAAGCGTGTAATACAGGGAGGAGACAGGTGGTATGTACCTGTTGCCTCTTGATATTCAACCAAACACGACGGGTTTTATTACGAGAGAAGATATTCGTTAGAGGATGGATTTATTGGAGGCTATGTCGGGAAATATTTCACCTTGAAGGTTTTTAGGGTTCCATACCTCTAAAGGACAAAAACGGAACCCTTATAGGATCACTCATGTGTCTGTCTGTCTGTCCGTCTGTCACAGCCGATTTGCTCCGAATCTAATCGACCGATTAGGTTGAAATTTGGTGCGCTTATGAATTTCTGTGACCCTATACGGACGTGTAACGTAAATAAATTAATTTTAAATATGCGGGTCAATTTTGGAGGGCAACCAGAAAATTAAAAAAAAAAAAGTTTAACTGTACCGTGTGACATATCAAATGAAAGGACTAACTGTGAGGGTCTCAAATATAATTAATTATAATGTCAAAATACATTGTAATCAATTTATTTAAGAAAATATACGAAAATTTAATGCCTCAGGCATTAAGTCCGCCTTTGTACGGCATTTGTTTTTATTTACTTGAGCATAAAGGTTTAATAAATAAATAAAATTTATCATGCCCCCCTCCCCTTATCTCCAAAATTACTGAGACAAAAATTTTGAAAAAAAAATACAGATAATAGTTCTATACCCATAGATTACAGGAAAACTTATAAGAAGTCTATGGTCCTAAAATACCATGGTAAATCTCTCAATATTGTACGTACAAACTTACATTTGCAGTTGGAATGCATGGGACAAAATGTTTTTTCAACTACAATGTTAAGTTTGTTCTTGAGATAAATTCATCCCAACTACGGAACCCTTCCTTGTGCGTGGTCTGACACACACTTGGCCGGTATTTTTTTATTTAAGAAGCTCATTCTTTAATTACGAGACTGACGTCGTAAGTAGCGGCCATGTCTGTCGAAGGACTGCGGTAGTCATTTTAGCAGACGCGTCCTCGAGTAAAGACCTCGTATAGGTTGTCGTAGCATTTGATCCACTTTAGGTATTTATGGTTTGATCCAACACAACTCGAAACATAAAAACGTAATTCACAATCTATCTCTCGTTTCTGTTGGTCATCCATCACTCATCAATTTATCATTCTCCTGCCCTTATCCCAATTTTATATGTTTATGGGGTCGGCGCAACATGTCCCTTACTTCCATACTTCTCTATTAGTCGTCATCTCGGCAGTCACTCCTTTCTAGCCATATCATCTTTAACACAGTCTATCCATCGTTTCTTTGGTCTTACTCTTATAACCATTCACATCCATACTTAATTCGCAGATAAAAGCCAACGGACCATGAGTGGTTAGCCTGTGTGTTCTGTGCTGAGCTCACGCAACGCGTCGTACGTCCACCCAGTAATAGGACTCGCCCATCAAGGAGCGCTGTCCCAAATTAGACGCATTATTAATTTATTGTACATACGAGTAAAACAAAAGGTATTGTATCAAAACACGTACACTAAAAGAATGATCTTTAAAATAAATCTTTTCATAAAATACGCTTGATAGTTTTTGCGTGATTCTCAGCTTTTAGCGTTAGACATTTTACAAATTAATTACACTATGAATTGTAAATATAATATAAAATATTCACATATTAAGTTATTAAGAAAAAGCTCTAATTTAACATATATTTTTTCAAAGCCATTAACACCTAGGTACTCGTTCAGACGTGATCTTCAGTTTAAAATCAATATGAGTCGGTTATGGCGTATTCCTCCGCATCACATGACCATACCATGACAACCGATTTCCACTCAACTTTTCGGTAAACGGTGCCACTTCCAAACATCCTCATATGTGTATACTAATTTTTCAGGATTATGACAATTAAATATTAAAATTCAAAAAGCATAATGACCCAAAGTATAGATTAACTCAATCAAAATAATAATTCCACTGTCACATTTTATAATCTGTGCCATTCATAAACCGATTGCCTATGATCGCGTGACGTGACGCAATATCCGGACTTTATAGCCCGGACGTTTCACTCGAGCAATATTTACGAATTTAATGTACTGGCTCATTTTAAATGGAAATCGTCCGTCGTTATTATAATTAGGGGTGATTGTATACTCGTTTAAAATAGGTCGGTGAATGTGTGATATTTATTTAATTTTATACTTACTGTTATGAAATTATGCTTTTAATATTTGTCGGAACGGCTTGTTAATTGCTTTATGGCTTTGATATAAATACCAGGAGAAAACCTTCAGGTGCACAGTGCATGTTTATGTTTGTTTATTAATAGCGTTTATTTTGATAAGACTGGTCTGGTGGTCGCGAGGAGGAGGAGCTACTGATGAGCATGAGGCTCTGGGTTCGATACCAAGGTCAGACAGTGTTGGGTTTTTCCATCAGGAATTTCTCAGTAGCATCCCGGAATTTGGATATATGCCCGGTTGATGACAATAAGCTCGCCCGCCTATTACGTAGGACCTGGTGAAATGAGCGTGTACTATAGGTACACCTTTGCTCTTCGGAGATTACTGGCCTGATAATATATTATGTTATGCTATTTTAATATGAAACAAAGAAAGAATACATCGATACATATCGCATCGTTTGTCGTTGATGGTACGATTAGTATCGTATGCCATCTTCATCTGCCAAGTCTTTTACCAACTATTTTGTAGCCGGCTTCCAGTCAACCGGATTCAGCTGAATACTAGTCCTATCTGACCTCCACAACCCAGTTACTTGATAATACGATACACTTTGGTAAGACTGGTTGTCAGACTTTCAGGCTTCTGACGACCCGTAACGACTGTCAAAGATCCAAGAATGACATCCGGGACCAACGACTTAACATGCTTTCCGAAGCAAGGATGGGTCTTGGTATGTAAAGATGGTAACCCGTCCACGCACAATAGCGGCAAGAGTAGCTTAACCTGATCGATTGACACGTCTGGCTGTTATTACTTAGCCACAAGCCCATTAGTATCGTAATGAAAGAAAGAAAGAAAAATAAAAACCAATATGTTACAAGAAACACCTGTTTAATTAGATTCTTAGCACTCATGAAACATCTCCATCTCCCAAGAATGGAACTACAAAAACAAGATGCAAAAAAAAAGTAATCTCTCGATAACAATCTGCTACATTCCACAAAGCACTGAACAAAACATTTCTTATCAAAAAGAAAACTTAATGAGAAAGCCACAGTGTATCGAGCACATGAAAGAAGTATAGTTTCAATATTTATTTGTAGTTATTATTGTTTGTCTTGCCAACTATTTCTATCCAAGTGAGCAAGACAAATCGCAACCGATTCCTGAAGACGCACTAGGTTCAAAGAACGCTGTGGAAACGCAAAATTGTTGAAGTAAAGTGATACTTTCTTTACAAGAATTATCATCATCTTCCTGCCCTTGTTCTATGTTACTTGGCGTCGGCGTAACACGATTTTTTGTTCCATTCTCCCCTGGCGACCTTCACGCTATCATCACTCCATTATATTTCATATTACTCCTCACACAATTCATTTAGATTACTTGAATGCTGGTTTAAAAAAATCAGTCTGTTATAAGAAAATTGAGAAAAATCTGGACAATTAGTTATCCAAGCCCTTAGATTGAAAGCTCTGGCCATTCCGAAGCTGAGGCGCATTCCGCTTATGATCCGGAACGCGACTGCACGCTTCGATTGTTTTAATGAAACAATCCTTTTTTATAAAAACAAAAAAAAAACAACTGACTGCAAAAAACACTACAAAGTAAATAAATAACTTTAATTGCGGAAGTCGGTGCCTATGGATCTGAATTTTAGATTTTTACCACCGATTTCCGAAATTAAAGTTTTTTTAACCGACTTCAAAATTGGAGGTTAACAATTCGACACGTATGTATGTAACATTACTGGAACTGCAATTTTCTCACATATGATAATTTATTAGGGTTTCCAAACAAATATACAAAATTTTATAGATGTATGTATGTTTGTATGTAGGTATGTATGTTTATCGTAAACTATTAATCGGATTGTGTCCATTTTATTTTTATTGGCTTACATTCATACTTCAACTGAGGGAACAGTGCAAGTTTCATCAAAATCAAAATCAAAAGTCATTTATTCAAACTAGGCTGAGAATCAGCACTTTTTGAACGTCAAAATTACATAAGACAGTCCCCCAAAACGCCCGCCCTTCACCACTTCCTAGTGCTTTAGCTGGGGAGAAGAAGTGGCGCAACAAACTCCCCAGCAGCACAGCTGTCTGTTCAGTTAAAAAAAAAAATGATTCTATATAACAATCGGTTCAGGAGTTTTCAAGATAATGGACTAATACGTGTAAATGTGACGGCCTGGCTTACTGGTACGAGCTACGGGTGTGGTGTCAAAGGGAAAACGTCTCAAAACCTTGGTCAAAATCTAGTGCAATATTTATAACAAAACTTACTTATTACAAATATTAAAGTTTTTACTAAAAACTAAAAATTACGAAAAAAAATTAAATCGACTTCAAAAAAGTAATTAACTCAAAATTATGAAATAACTTTAATTTCGGAAGTCGGTGGTAAAAAGAACATACAGATCCCAAGATTAGACACCGACTTCCAAAATTAAAGTTATATCAACATTTTGAGTTAACTTCTTGTTTGAAGTAGATTTCATTTTTTTTTTTTTTTAATTTTATTTTCACCTTGTAGTGTTTCGTTGGAATTACGGTTGCTTTTTATTTGTAAAAAGTTTTTTAATTTTCACTTTTTAGTTATGGTACCTAACCCCACACCTATTCATATATATACTATTGTACTACTTACTATATAAACAACATTGACAGGAAGTATTAAAACATTATCAAGATACACAAAGTGGCTTAAATAGGACGTTTTATCGAAGCTAACTCAAAATCTACCCAAGCAAAGTAACATTCATATGGGACCACTGCGCCAGCTTCTTCTACCGAATGACAAAAAAAATTTCAAAGACGAAAATATTGATGATCATACGTACATTTAAAAAGAAAACATTTATACAGACGAACATACCACGAAGACGGTTAATAAAGAAGTCACGTGTTCACGCCAGTTTGAACACCTTCATACTATATTTTGTAATTCGGCGTGATTGAGCTGAGTTTGGCCAGAGCTGCAAGCAACATCTCACAAGTTTCTGTTTTTGTTAACGTTCATTGTAGGTACTCGTACAATATTATCCAGAACAATATATTAATTTCATATAAAACTATAACAACATTAAGTTAATATTCAAAACAGTATAATCAAAACTGATTATAATATGCAGCTTTCTATTTATATTATACGTAGAGTAAATATTTTGCAAGTAGATAATTACAATATAAACAACTGCATTTCTCCATTTAGTTTTGTATTTCCCGATTGAAACTGAACTAAAACACAAATTTATCTAGTCCAAAACGATTTATTATTGGCCCAAACAAAATATTGCCGAGTTGTTTGATTTCAAAGCATTAATCTAAAAAAAAACGGCCACGAGCGAGTTGGACTCGCTCGTGGCCGTTTTGTTATTTGTTATTTGCAAAAAATAAAAAATAGTCATTTATTATATTTAAACTAGGCTGAGATGAGAATCGGCACTTTTTGAACGTCAAAATTACATAGACAGTCCCCCAAAATAGTTGGGCAAACGTCATCTAAAACTATTACAAAATTCAAGTTGATAGCACTAGTTGTTCTTGATATATCCAGCTGTGACAGACGGACAGACAGACAGACTAAGTCGCACCATAAGGGTCCCTTTTTACCATTTTGGTACGGAACCCTAAAAACGCATTGCAGTCGTACATAAAAATAGAGTACAATAAATTACCAAGATAATACGAGTATGTTATTGTTGGCAGCAAAACAAATAATGCCTAAACAGTAATTTATGGAGACGCCAATAAACTAAACATATTTTTTTTTTAAACCGTGTGAGCCTGTTTTATCAATTTGTGGGAAAATTCTATTTTGATACTCCGATTCGCAAAATCGCATGGCATTAAATACATAGATAACAAAATGAAAAATAACTTAAGGTCGGAATGATTTTATCATGTGAGTACGTTGTTGATTTGTTGATAATGGCACTGATTCTGTTGTTCACAAACTAAACTAAATCTAAGTTCAGTGCATCTTTTTTTTTCTATTTCATTAAGAAAAGGACAGACGATAAGTATTAGTTTAGTCCTGTCAAATTAAGATACTCCATAGGCAAGTTTAGGCGTGATTAAAAAGTTGGCTAATAAAAATACGTCAATTTACGTCAGGTGCTGACTAATTTGACAGGACTAAACTAATAGTTATGATCTGTCCTTTTCATAATGAAATATAAAGAAAAAGATGCACTGAACTTAAAATTTTATTTTATTGCGTTTGGGTGGCTTACAGCTAACACTACAAAAATGTATAGTGAAGCAATCAACAACAAGCCATTTACAAGCCTCCGCACAGTTTAGTTTGTGAACAAGGGAATCGGCGCCATTTTACAAGCCTCCACACAGTTTAGTTTGTGAACAAGGGAATCGGCGCCATTTTACAAGCCTCCACACAGTTTAGTTTGTGAACAAGGGAATCGGCGCCTTTTTACAAGCCTCCACACAGTTTAGTTGTGAACAAGGGAATCGGCGCCATTTTACAAGCCTCCACACAGTTTAGTCTGTGAACAAGGGAATCGGCGCCATTTTACAAGCTTCCACACAGTTTAGTTTGTGAACAACGGAATCGGCGCCATTTTACAAGCCTCCACACAGTTTAGTTGTGAACAAGGGAATCGGCGCCATTTTACATGCCTCCACACAGTTTAGTTTATGAACAAGGGAATCGGCGCCATTTTACAAGCCTCCACACAGTTTAGTTTGTGAACAAGGGAATCGGCGCCATTTTACAAGCCTCCACACAGTTTAGTTTGTGAACAAGGGAATCGGCGCCATTTTACAAGCCTCCACACAGTTTAGTTGTGAACAAGGGAATCGGCGCCATTTTACATGCCTCCACACAGTTTAGTTTATGAACAAGGGAATCGGCGCCATTTTACAAGCCTCCACACAGTTTAGTCTGTGAACAAGGGAATCGGCGCCATTTTACAAGCTTCCACACAGTTTAGTTTGTGAACAACGGAATCGGCGCCATTTTACAAGCCTCCACACAGTTTAGTTGTGAACAAGGGAATCGGCGCCATTTTACATGCCTCCACACAGTTTAGTTTATGAACAAGGGAATCGGCGCCATTTTACAAGCCTCCACACAGTTTAGTCTGTGAACAAGGGAATCGGCGCCATTTTACAAGCTTCCACACAGTTTAGTTTGTGAACAACGGAATCGGCGCCATTTTACAAGCCTCCACACAGTTTACCCCCGCGGTTTTTGAGCGAAAGATGCTACAGATATCCACCTAACCATTTAACATGAAAAGCAAGTATGCGCCAACACCCAAAAATTGCTACAAATATGAACGGAACGCGGGTTGACGTCATCGTGTCAGCCGGTATGTCTCGGGTGTTCGTGCGCATGTCAATTTTTATTGCTGGTAACGTTGGGATTTCGTTCATGTATGTGGGCGTCGGGCGGAAACAAGAGTAACCGTGGAGTTTCTTGCCGGATCTTCTCCATGGGAAACGAGCAATTGGAACCGTGCACCTAGCGTCTGACGTTTCATAATTGCCCATGTAGGTTTATGTGAAATAAAATATTTTGATTCATTAAACTATGTTTTAAGATAAAGTCCAATTTTCGCTCCGCATTGCTTTTTTAATATTAATTTTATTGCGGTGTAACTCTGAAATATTTTATGATTACTTCTTTCTCCAGGATCTTCGGTAGTTCAAAGCACCCTGACTTGATGATCGAGGACTGAAATTAATAAGATGATAATATAAACGCAAGTACTAACCGTAAATTATTTAATCAAAGCTCCTCTTTTCAACCGACTTCAAAAAAGGAAGGGGTAATGTTTTGTGTTTTTTTTTTTTTATGTATATTCTCCGAAACTCGATGACGGCAGGAACGATTTGGAAAATTCTTTTTTTTTTTCTTTTTTGTTTAAAAGAGTATACTTTCTAGTTGGTCCCGTTGTCATCAGGTCAGGATCTGATGATGGAATCCTGGAAAAATCGACGGAATTCTTTAAATATTATAGGCACACCTATAGCGATTTGGTTTTTTTTTTATAGTAACTCGTGCTCTCTCCACCTCAACAATTAACGTCTCTGTACCCAGAAAAGCGTTATTTTGTAAAAGATGATGAGCAGTTGACATCAGGATATTGTAACTTGGATAAATTACAAACTGAACCACTAAAAAGTTGAAAATAAAAACCTTAAAAAAAAAACAACAACCGACTTCCAAAAAAGCACTGCAAAGTGAAAACTAACTTCAATTTCGAAACTCGGTGGCAAAAAACCTAAATACAGATCCAAAGATGTATGTTTGGAAGTCGGTTGTTTTGTGTTAAGAATTAATAATCACAACAGCGCGCGTCTCATTTTTACCCGACTGCGGCCAAGACAAAAAAGGAGAGACAGAAATAGGTCATCTTGTTTCCATTTTTTTTTTTCAAAGTTCACTTTTTACGCAGTCGGATTTTTGATTTTATAAATTTACTTTTTTATGGAAATTTATCGCCGACTGGTCGACACTTTACGTGACCGGAGGGGCTGGCTCGTTCTTTGGCCAAAGAATTAGCTTTGCCGTTCATGTCAGCAATGCTGCCAGTCTTCTGAGCACGTTTCCGGATGTCTGCGATGCGGACGAATACCTCGACGCCTAAGGGCCGGTTTTTGATCTGTAGTTAACTCAACCAATGGTTAAACATAGTACCTAATGGTTGAATTTTGACTAAATGTGAAAGGCTAAACATGAATGTATTCATGTTAGCTGATTCGTATTAAAAATAGTAACTAATGGCATAACTCATTTACGTTTAGCCTTTCACATTTAGCCAAAATTCAACTATTAGTTACTATGTTTAACCATTGGTTGAGTTAACTACTGATCAAAAACCCAGCCTTTAGCCATAATTCAACCATTAGTTACTATGGTTAACCATTGGTTGAGTTAAGTTTTTGTATTTATATATAGGTCTAATACGAGTAAGTTATTTAAACATTAACGGATTTTTTTTCAATAGTCAGTTATCTATTATCTGAAGAATAAATATTTCAATTTGACAGCTTTTGTATAGAAAATATGTCAAACTGTCATATTTACTCTTCAGATACAAGTTATCTGACTTTTGGAAAATCTGCCCTTAATTTAGTACCTAGTGTAAATAGTTAGTTGTGTTAAATATTGTAAAATAAATAAATATTATAGTCACATTAAAATCAAAATATTGTAAGCCGTATCGTGCCAGACTCAAAAATAAATCCTTATGATCTTCATTATGCCCACATAGCACAGACCGAACTGCCCTAAGGCGACTGTCCCACCGCCGCCGACGAGGAAGCGGCTGCAATGAAGAAACGTACAATACATGTATGTAGGTCCTGTGTCAGTAAAAGAGGGGCTTATGGCTAAGTAATAACAGCCGCACGGGTCGATCGACCAGGTTAAGCTACGCTTTTTTTTTTCGTGTAGAAATGCTCCCATCACCGGCGCACAAGAACACATTGCGCGCCGTGACCACCCCATGGACCAAACCAGCACATGGGCGCTAGACGTCCCCGTGTCTAGGCATCCTTGGTCCCCCTGCGACCGGTCAGGTCAGTGACCCGGCCGCCTACCACTTTTCGGGCGCAGAGGATAGGGAGAGCGGCCAACTAAATACCGGCACTCCTCCGCCCTTGCGGCCCCACCGCGTCCGCCATCAGACGGTGGTGACCCCGTCAAGGCCGCGGAAGGTAGAGAGAGCGGCGCACCGCAATACCAGCACTCCTCTCCCGCCGCGGTCTCCAACCCTCAACCGCGATGCCTCCCACGACATAGCGGCCTGCCTCAGTTGCGATGTCGCCGAAGCGGCACCGCAACCTATTTGTTGGCCGCTACGTCGTCGACTTCCTGGGAAAAGCCCTGACGAGCGGCCCCTCCTCGGGTTCCTCTTCGCTTCACCGTGTGTGAAGATTCCCGTGCGGGAACCCACCGGAGGGGAGGTTAAGCTACGCTTGCCGCGGTTGGTTCGTGGATGAGTGACGAAGACCCCTCCGAGCCTCAAAAAGCACGTTAAGCCGTTGGTCCCGGCTGTCATTCCTGGATCTTTGACAGTCGTTACGGGTCAGCTGCTGCTACTCAGACTGCTGCAGGCAGTCGCTCCATGTAAAATACTGGTATTCAGCTGCATCTGGTTAGACTGGAAGCTGACCCCAACATAGTTGGGAAAAGGCTAGGCAGATGAAGAAAGGTGAGGTCAAATTGAAGGTACAGACCATCAAAGTGAACAACTTTCTCCATGGGACCAACATCGTAATTGAGAAAAAATATCAGCTGTCCCGTACATTTGGGTCGAGTAGGTATTGAAGCTTTGCTTGATCCCATGGCGAAAGTTGTTTAATTTGATGGTCTGTATCACACACTTACATTTGACCACCCTGTATTAATAGTTGATCGCTGACTGTTGACACTGCAGAACTCTCTCTCCACTAGCTTGTCGCAGCGACAAGACCTATCAAAGGCAGTACTCGCTCAGCGACACTCGCTTGGCAGGTAGAACACTCGTTGGTACATATACGCATACCAGCAAGTGATTGGGAAGTCATTCTACTTTATGCACTCGCGAATTCGCTCATAGTTCAGCGACAAAACTATCCTAACTACACACTCGCTACTAGTTGCTCGCCAACTCGTTTCTAGTTACAAGCTCTCTACTCGCTTATTGCTAATAGTCGGCGATGGGACAGATGCCTCATATGATTTACAATGTACCACAATTCAACCGCAGAACTGATTACCACATCGATCGCTGATTAGTCAATTGTCACCATTCGAATGTGATCGAAATACGTCACATTCGTCGCAATCAACGCTTCGTAAATAACAATACTAGGGAAATGTTCATACACTGCTACAAGGATGTTTTGGCGCACGAATGACGGTGTCAGGCGAAAGTCGTGGCGCTGTTGAAAAAACATGTGTGAAAAACGGCCAAGTGCATGTCGGACCACACACAATGGAGGGTTCCGTAGTTGGGATGAATAAATCCCAAGAGCAAACTTAACATTGTAATTGAAAAACATGTTCTGTGTTCAATTGGCTGTGACAGACGGACAAACAGACAGACACATGAGTGATCCTTTAAGGGTTCCGTTTTTTCCTTTTTAGGTACGGAACCCTAAAAACAAGATAGTGACGTTAGTACCAATTTTGGCCACGCGCCAAATGATCCTTGTGCTTGTGTGTGATATTTGACGGGAAACTCAGATTCTGAAGCTGCGTGAGAAATAGTTTGAATTTAAGGAAGAAGAAGAATTTAAGTTTTGGTGGTGAGAAAGGAAAATGCAAATCCTACCAAGCTACCTAATCCTATCAAGCTATTTTAGAATGAATTAAACTGCTTGCCAAAAGCTTTCGCAGAAAAAACAGGCTATTTTTAACACGGTAATTATTTCTTTGCTAAAATTGTCAAGACGAAAATATAATTCCTTGGAAAGTTAGGAAAAAGGAAAGGGACCAAGGGTGCCTAGACACGGGGTCGTCTAGCGCCTATGTGCTGGTTTGGTACCTAGGGTAGTCACGGCGTGCAATGTGTTCTGGTGCGCCAGTGATGGTACTGCCCAGCGGATGGTTCAGTGACGGTGTCACTATCCCGCATGACGAGAACCTCGTGAAGGCTGAGAAGGAGAAACAATTGAAGTATCTCGACTTAGCCCACGAGGTTGTCGCTATGTGGGATGTGGACTCGGCAATCATTGTGCCGATAGTCGTTACGGTCAATGGCCTTATCGCTAAGAGCCTCGACCAACATCTCAAGAGGCTCTCGTTGGGTGGCTGGGTGAAGGGCCTGATTCAGAAGGCAGTACTCCTTGATACGGCGCGTATTGTGAGGAGGTTCCTGTCTCTGGGACCCTAACCACCGGTAGCTTGGACCCTGTTCCCCATGCCGGTGAATTTCTATTTTTTATATTTTTAAATGTTTTTTTTTTAATTCTAATATTTAAAAATATAATTTATATGTAAAAAAAATGAATAAAGGAGATAATAATAATAATAATAAATAATTTATTGATCCAAGATATACATAGACATATAGTTGTATACTAGTTACATGCTAAGACTTAAGACACAAAGGGAGAAAAATAATAGTCTATATTAACAATTATTAAATCCTGTCTCCTAAACTAGGGATGGCCTGTATCTTAGGAGACAGTGATTCGACCGAGCTGAACAGTAAATTAGTGTTGGACCTTAGGTTTCGAGTGTCGATGTTATTCTACCATAAAACAAAAATGTAAGTCAGCTGAGTAAGTTATTTTAGATTTATTTATTTGAGCAAGGATGCAGGTGTGGAGGAAGAGTGAGTGTGTGAATGGGAGAGGTGTGTATAACTGTTAGTGAGTGTATGTTAGTTGTGTTGTGTGTGTGTGTGTGTTGGTGTTATGAGGATTTTGTTTATGTGTAGTGTTTTGTGTTCCTACTTAGTATTGATTAGTCAAGCGATGTATGCCAGTAAAGATTCAGTGTTATTGTAGTCCTGTTGTAAGAGCCAGTCTGTAATTTTAGATTTGACTTTGAATCTATTTAACTTTATTATATTTAATTTCTTTTGTATAATTTTATATACGTGTTTACTTAACACGTAGTTTTGATGTTCAGCAAACGAGGTTTTATGCTGTACACCAGCGGGGACATATGTTCGCTTCCCTGGGTCGGGCAGAGGTAGGCAGCCATGTACTCTGAGGACAGATCGAAGGACAAACAGTTGACGTACCGTCAGAACTTTGCAGTCAGAATAGAGTTGTGCTGTGGGGTATCTAAACGGTTTCCTGGACATAACCTTAAGTACAGCTCTTTGAGCTCTCTCTGCTCTCAGAATGAAGGTCTTCGCTGCTCCACCCCACACGGTTATGCAGTATCCGAGGATTGACTGGCACAAGGTGAGGTAAACCATCTTGAGAATATTGAAATCAGCCGATTCTCGCAGAGATTTAAATATGTGTATCAGACGGATCGTTCGAGTAGTTAGAGCATCAAGCTGTTTGTCCCATCGCAATCCCTCGTCTATTATTCTATTGAAACTACGTAAAACGCTAGTCCAGTTCAAGGCCAAAATATTACCACCGACATGCTGTCGACAATACATACAATACAAGTTATTTTTATTTTTACAAGGCATTTTTAGTACCGTTAACTGCTGCGTTTTTCCTACCCAGTGCGTTCCCCCCACTAATCTAAGACGTTTTACACAAACACGATCAATCAGCCGCATGACAGAGCAATCGGAAACGGATTGTGAGCAACAAATTGAACGACGTCCCTCACGCGGCCTGCTGTTAACACTGCGTGAGGGACTGATATGAGAGTTTTTTGTTCATAAAGTTGGTGGGTTACGTCAAAGTTAGCTAGGCCTTAACGCCGAGTTCGTGAAGTACGTTTTTGACTGCGTGGAATTTAGGGTTCCGTAGAAGATCTCTTACTTACTTACACACATACATAAACTCACGCGTTCTTCCCATGGGGCTAGGCAGAAACTACAGAACGCCACCTGATATAAGGATCGTATCATACTCCTTTTGCCTCGTTTACGTTCATACACGCACGCCGGTTGCGAGTACTACGCACCGGACCTTTCTGAAGAACATCACCAATATGTCTTCCTAGGGCGTCCCCTCCCGGTGTTCCACTCACAGCTGCCTTGTTAATACCTTTTGTTAGTCTTTCATTCATCATCAGCTCAACATGACCAAACCATCTAAGCATACGCTTTTCAATTTTTGTCACCATATCTTATCTTATCACCTTATTCCACAGCCTATTCATAGTCACACCACACATGCTTCGCAAGGAACATATTTCCACAGCATTTATTCAATTTTCATGCTTCTTTTGCCACATAAGATCTCTTACTGAGATGCAAAATATAGTGTGTCAATGATCGTGCTTTGCAAACGACATTCCTAATCGTGATGATGTAGCTTGGCAAGTTCCATCATTAATTGCGATTATGGCTAATAAATCTATCCGTTATCTCTTATAAGCACCTAATTATTATTTTTAAACCTTTATGTAGAAAACGGTTTGATTTATAATAATATGTAAGACGCAAGCATCATTGGCAACACATCGTGGGTCACTCTAACAAGACCCGATATTTAAAAAAAGAAAATATCTAACATTTAGTGACATAGAGTGACATCATCCGACGTGCTCTTGTCACCGTCGGCGTTCCAGCTGTATTAGAACCCAATGGTTTGGCACGCGACGATGGCATGTCTTTATTTCAATGGAGGGTGGGTAGACCTTTAGTGTGGGACGCAACGTGTGTTGATACACTTGCACCATCCCATCTTTCTGGCACAGCGTGCTGTACTGACGCTACTGCTGCGGCTGCGGAAAACCTTAAGCGGCGGAATTTTCGAGCCGTTTGGGGTTGAAACCCTCGGGCCGTGGGGTCCGAGTGTTCATGGTTTGTTCAACGAAATCTCCGAACGGCTGGTCGACACTTTCCGTGACCCAAGGGTAGGCTTTTACCTTGGCCAGAAGCTAAACATTGCCATAAAACGTGGCAATGTCGCCAGTCTCTCGGGTACATTACCAGTCGACAGCCATGCGGATGAATTTTTCGACGCCATTTTTTAATAGTTTTAGTTGGTTAGGATATTATTTATGTAACTTAATTTTTATCACACAATAACATTTCATAATATTAATTTAATTACGTATTCAGAGCATGTGTACTCGATAATGCGTAAGCTGCCTGTGATTGAATGTGCATCACTGGATAACGTATTTATTATACAAGTTTTATTCTTGTAAAAGATAATGTAAAGTATCTCGTTGGTAATCCTTAAATAAATAAATATTCACAATGTTATCAAACCATAGGTACAAAGCTGTATACTCAGAGTCGGAATACAATTTCCACATAACAATCAGACAGTATATTCACAGATCTTGGAAAGCATTTAATAATATCTCGTAGCGAAGCAAACTCGCGCTAACTACATCTCTAGTTTACCTGCACGTTTAATATTTCAAGTAGTGATGTGCGTGCGAGATGGGATTATCACGGGATATTGCGATAGAATTGGATATCATCTTCTTCTCATGGGGGTAAGCAGAAACTACAGAACACCACCTGCTACGATCTTACATACCTACTCTTTTTTGCTTCATTCAAATATTAATCTATATCTTTTTTTTTTAATTGAGGTCCTTAGAAAGAGGATCATCTATTAAAAGATAATGTATGATAAAATATATAAGATTGTGTCTTTAGTGCACACACGATACTAAGTGAAAAACTTAATGCTGGTCGCTGTTATTTATGTAAAGGAGATGTTCCAAAATGTATGGACCTTGGGTCAGGTACGTGTACACTATACATAAAAATGAAAGAACTTTTTTAAATATATTTCCCTAAAATATATTTAAAACAGTTCTCAACTGTCCAATTACTTTAAAATGGCTTTGTTTGCTGGTAAACAACATTTAATTACAATTGAAATTGCAACATACCACAAAAACCCGTCATGGGGGTAAGCTGTCATTTTGATTGATTGACGGTTGACGTGCATAATACCTACTCAAGAAGAGGACTGAAGTGACACTGTTGTGACATCTGACAGTCCTTTTTCTATGATCAGTGGTCGATCTATGGTTTACTGTCATTGTTTTTATGCACAGAGTAACTATATCGGTGAGACGCCATGTTGAAAGAAAATAAAAATAATTGATAAATATCAATTCCCTACCATGACAGTATACATCTAAATGAATTATCTGTATTTTTCCCGAATTCTACGGATTTTTCTCGTCTTTTTGAGGTAGTGTACACAGACCTGGCCCCTTTTGAAACATCTCCTTTAGTCATATTAGAACATACCTCGATGCTGTAATGAAAGCCAATAGAAGGGTATACAATTATTCACTTCTCACAGGTCGTGGTTCTATTTGTAAACATATCGTTTTTTTTTTTCACCTTTTAAACAATACCCGGATCAGAATTCAGGTATCGTTTAGCGTATGTTCATGGAATTATCATGATCATGCGATATCTATCATACAACGCACTCTTATTCCACAACAAAACTCAGTTCACACTTCTCACCAAGCCTATCACAAAAACATGACTCAAAAAGTCACAACACCAAATTCTAATATCTCGAACTATTTCCCATCACTACCGTTCCACCAGATAGTGTTGCGCCGGCATATTTCTCCAGAATGTGTAAACTTGTCCCATGCTCGAATAGTTACGCACTTTACACAATGAAGGTGATTCTGGTCTGAGATTAATTAATTCAGAGCTGTGCTCGAGATAAATAGACGACGGTTGGTCTGTATGTGTAGGCGGGACCAATTTATTCTTGAGTACTTATTCTAACAACTAGTTTACTGCGAGGATACTAGGAATAATGTATTTGAATCATAATAAATAAAAGATAGTTTGGTGTATGCATTCTTATAAATTCAGAGAACCCGCCCACAGTAAAGTAAAATTTTAGTTAGAGGAAAAAATATTGTCTTCTACAAAAAAGTGTTTTATGTGCCGTTTTTATAAAAAAAAGCCTAAAACTAGTCAAACCTTTGGTGATATTCTATATAGTCAAGAGAAAGTTACTACTGCAACAATAATACAAGAAGGCGATGGGATTGCTGGTATTTTACATAACTAATGCCGACTTGTGTTGTCACCCCATAAAGGACTCTTATGACTTGACACCATGCCATGGTTGCGTGTTAATGAGGTGACCCATATTTTTATACGACCTGAAAAAGGAGCCAATCCCACCTTGTAAGTACGCGACCCAATCGGGAACAACGCAGTATCTAGGTACTTCAAAATTTTACAAGAGATTGATAACTGATGCATACATTCAGTATGGAAGCGTGGTTATGAATTAAATCTGTTGTTTACTCATTTTATTTTTATCATTATTATACAGACGTCCACAGCTAAACAAAGACGACCAACGATTGCACCAATGATTGCCACAACGACCGGTCGCAGCAATCCGCTGGATAGGTGTAGGTCCAACGTTACCCTTATTTAGCGGATCGCTGCGACCTTTACCAGGCGGTAATCTTTCTGATAAGCGACTTTTATCCTAAGGTGTAAACTCTGGACTATGAATAAGGCCCCAAGATGCGTTCGTTTATACGAGCTTAAGTAAATTTCAGTAGTACAGGCCCATCGGCTTAGTGGAAGGTGAAACGGCCTGCGAATATAGCAGTTTTGGGTTCTGTTTTATCTATCTTCACGCTACTTATCTGTTGGGTGCGCAGAATATTGTGAATCTCAAAACTTGGTATATACATATACGTTTTTTCATGTATGGAGTTTGACGTAAACACACGTTGAGCATTCTTTTGTAGTAGGACCGATAATGTTTAGTCCATAATGCTTATGCATTTTTATTTTTTACATCTGTAACATTTCGAGGCAGTTTTGTAATTCCGCGTTCTATTATTACTATTATTATTCAAAAGCAATCGTCGCGCGATTACGCGATCTGTAACGTGCATATGTGATATTATTACTTCACTTTTTATTCGGAAAACCGGAACCACACGTTCAGGTTCACCGAACAAAAAGTTCGAACGCTCGTGTATTCGTGCGACGATTGCTTCAAATAGGAGGCGAGGTAATACTCAACAAAATTGTAAAGGAAAACAATTCACGCCACGTGCTATCGGAGAAACGAACGTCTATACACCGTTAGGACTATTCTTGCTTGCAGCGCTCGGCTGCTATAGTAAACGCTTGCTAACAGATGTCGTCATCGTGTGCACGGAATTTTGTTTTCAAATTAGTCAGATGTAAGTATTTTCGATAGTACATATTGCATCGCGTTTTATACGTTATCGTCACCGTCATCATTCTCTTTCCCATGGCCTCAGCGCAGCATGTCTTCTTTTTCCATTCCAGGGGGGCTGAAAAGTTTAAGCCTAAGTACCTTCAAGTGTCATTATTGTCTCTCGCTGCGTATTACTAATTTGCGAATACCCTCTTCAGTATATAGGTAAATACAAAGTTTCATGTCATTAGCATGATTACGCTTTTAGTAATTAATCCGTAAATATCATCATGTCTCAGTCATCCGCGGCCCAGCCCCTAGGCTCGAAACAAAAATTTTTATAAGCTCTATAACAAATCTGAGCAACAATAGCGCTCTTAAGGCTGATGTTAAACAAACGTCATTTTTGAGCTGTGAATCGCGTAAAATGAGTCGTAGAATTTATGCTGCACTCGATTTCATATTAAAGTCCTGTTTGTGGTACACGGCGACGCAAAATGAGTTCATCTCATCAGCTCAAAAAATTACGTTCGTTTGGCCTCAGCCTATGAGAAGAGGGTATTCACAAATTAGTAATAGCCCACGAAACAATAATGACGCTTGAAGGTAATTAGGCTAAATACATTTCAGCCCCCTTGGTACGCCTCTGTTAGTCTTCGTCTCAGTAGTCACCCCCTTTCTAGCCGAACCATCTTTTACACAGTCCATCTATCGTTTCTTTGGTCTTAACCTACATTAGAACTAGTTAATTTAGTAACTCAATCGTTACGAGTTTTTCAGAATACCTACTTAGGCCTTGGATCTGTAATGACCGGTATCCACGTCGTAGGACATTACCTAACCCTTCACCTCTACTCTATCCATCCTTCACGGAACTTAAAGCCATATGCACAAATAAAGTACGCGTGCATTTAAGCAATAAAGGCAAGAGTACACAGTTAATTCGACTGTTTGAACTATGAAATTGAGCCGGGTATTCGCGCGGTGACGGGCGGTATAGTGTGTACTCTGCTTTGTCACGGCGATAAAGATGTATATTGTTACTAGATATGCTTTTTGTGACGCATGAAGCGGAATGACTAACTTATAACGATATTAATATACCATAATATTAACCAGTAGCCCTAAGAAGGGTTTTATCTGATCGTTCTGCACTTGCTTGATACTTGAAATTTGCTTGAAAATAGTAATCGCTTCAGCCCTCAAAAGCGATCAATCTTGAGGTGGTTACACAACCCACAACATACAGTACAGCAACAAAAGGATTTTGTTTTGGTGGATGAAACGGATCTGAAGGTACTGTTGAGACTTCATCAGGCATAAAACCTTCTCGGGTATAAACTATAGATTAATTCCCGATTCCTATACTCAACGGATCGTCATTGTATAAAAGCTACTAACCGTTTCTAAGTTACTAATAACGAGACGTAACTTAGTGCTCCACAAAGTTTTTATCTAGCATAACAGCTACGAACATTCGTCGGTTACTTGTTAACCAATGATCCTCAGTGTTTCTCTTAGCGTTTCGTTATTACAAAAGTTATGTAATGCGTAGTTCAGAAACGATGACCTGCTTCCAAACATTATGAGATATTTAAATACTAAATAATGTTAGTTTTATTTATTTTGCGGTTTTTAGCTAAGAAAAAAACTTTGTCCTTTATAATTTAGATTTTAAACATACTGCTATTGTTGCTAAAGTGTGAATAAAACGTTATAATAATAATAGACACTAACGCCATCGGTCGTTTGCGTTTCCTTTAATTTCGGTTTTGTTAAATACTTTAAAACTTTTACTTTGGTACTATACAACATTTAAGTACTGGTAATTTGGTCCTACTTTGCTCCTCTACGTGTAATTATGCTCCTGTTCTGTAAAATGTTGTCGCCTATTCTACGTTAAAAATTTTGTAACAATTAATTAAATTATGAACGCATCCGTTTTTATCCATTTTTTCGTTTTTACCCATATCTCACCAATTTATATCATCCAAAATAGCAAAAGATATTATAACTGGAGCAGAGTTTGAATTAGGAAAGCATTAGTTTGCTCCAACAGCTTTAACAATGGAGATTACATAGAAACTATATCTAGGAGCAAAGATACCCAACACCATGGGTAATTTTGCTCAGTATTATTTGTCAAAAATAAATTCATAATATACTTCATAATATCTATTTCCCTATATAAATACTTGTCAAATAAGCTATATATCCATAAAATAATACATTAAGTAAATTGTATAGTTGATTTTCTAAAAATAATCATAATTTTCAACATTTGGAGCAAATATTGGAGCAAAGTAGGACCAAATTACGGTACGTAAAATACGTACTTTAGACATTTACTTACTTATTTATTCAAGTTCATGCACAACATTACAGAATAGAATCCCAAGGCGTTGTACATAGCAATTTACAAACTAAAAAGTGACACACATACCTACAGAAGTACTTAACTTAGGTCAAATACAATTTAAAAAAAAATGTAAACACAAGAAAATAACAAAATTAACAAACAAAATAACACTTAGGTACCTACAAATAAACAAAATATAATCAAGTAAAAATAAAACACATTATTTATGACTTATCTTTCATCCATCTTGGACATGGAGTTGCGGAGATTAGCCAGATGTACGGACCAAAGCAACATTCAACAGTAACCACTTTTACATTAGCTGGTTGGGGCTCGTGGCTAAATGATAACAGCCGCACGGGATGACCAAAGGTTCTAAGCTACGCTTGCCGCGGTCGGTTCGTGGATGGGTGACCATTACATGAAAAGATACCTCCATGCCTAGGAAGCGACGTTAAGCCGTTGGTCCAGGTTGTCATTCGTGGATCTATTACAGTCGTTACTCGTAGTCAGAAGCCTAAAAATGTGACCACCAGTCTTACCAATACAGTATCGTGTTACACACTGGATTGTGGATATCAGATAGGCAGTCGCTCCATGTAAAATACTGATATTCAGATGCATCTGGTTAATCTGGAAGGCGACCCCAACATAGTTGAGAAAAGGCTAGGCAGATTGATTGGTTGGCTTCTGCCAATTTGGTCACCCCATTATAAAAAAAAAACCAGCCAGTGCGTGTCGGACCTCACACAATGAAGGATTCCGTAGTTGGGATGAATTTATTCCAAGGACAAACTTAAATTTTACTTGAAAAACTGTTCTTCCATACATCGATACGAGTATACGTCCTGATCAATTCTCCAACTGCAAATGTACCTAGGTTTGCAATCGCCATTTTTTTTTTTTTTGTGAATGTCTACAAATTAACGATCTGCGGACTTATCCTTTACTTGAGCTGTGAGACCTTGCTTTTTGACAAATTTCATGAATCTAGGTCAACGGGAAGTACTTGTCTCTTTTTATTTATTTATTAGGTTTCAAAAACATGTCGCTTAAATGGCCGCATTTTTTTATTACGTTGATTTAGAAGGTTGATTTTTTTAGAGCTCTAAGGGACGGGAAGGCTCTCTCTAAATTTCAACTTGATACGTCTACGCGTTCCTGAGAAAAAGGGTCTTGACAGACTAACAGACAGACAGACGGTCAACGAAGTGAATTTCCTTTTGAGATACGGAACCCTAAAAACGAACAAAAGCTTTACTTGATTCAATAAATAAATAAATAAATAACAACGCAAATAAGATAAAACTTTCATTTACATCTGCACCGCCCACTTTTAAAATTACTTCGTTCGCACAGAAACTAGTTTATAAGTACATACTAACAAGTTTTTGAATTTAACTTTGTCGCTCTTTATGTTAGTGTTAACCACGGAGATAACGACATAACTAACTAAACTAAAATCTATGTTGCTTAGGTGTTTTTGGAAAGGCAACGACCCGAGGACAGTAGACAACAAAGACGTTTTATTAATAATTTATTGGACCAAATGTGATTAGAGAACTGCGGTCTAAGGAAAATTATAGTTCTCTGTAGTGCGTACTTACATTGCTACGTCCCTAGCAGAATTCTTTGTGTAGGTGCTTGTTCGGAGACATACTAAGACCTATTGTTTTTCAAGGTATGAGTTCCGATGTAATAAGGGCCACATGAGACATTTCACCTTTCTCTCGCGGAGCTATTCCTCATGTACTTATAACTACACATGTCTATAGGCGACGGTGGCTGCTTACTATTCGGTGGGTCGTCATGGTCCAACCCATTTTGTAAATGATTGTACCTATCGAAACTATAAAAGCTAAAAGTGAAGTAAAAGTAAAAAGTATATTGTCATAATACAAATGAGAGCATTCACAAGAATTTGGTATTTGCTGTTTATTCTTGCATAATATACAGGCTGAATTTTTCACGTGGGCGTGGGTGACCAAATCCGAAACTATGAGGAATAGCGAAAAGTACTCAAAGGAGGCTCGGGCTCGATTTTGATGACAACTAAAACTGCATCATTGGATTTTTGAAAAATCAATATCAAGGTTTAATAGGTAGGTAACATAGAGAAAAAAATATATATCTTTTTTAACAGAACTTTTTTTTATTTCATTACATGGTTATAAACAATTAAGTTAAAAATATAATAACCTAACATAACTAAAACTATTAAAAATCTAAAATATAGCGTCGAGAAATTCGTCCGCATCGCTGTCGTCTGGTAATGTACCCAAGAGACTGGCGGCGTTGCCACGTTGTATGGCAATGCTTAGCCTCTGGCCAAGGTTAAAGCCAGCCCTTGGGTCACGGGAAGTGTCAACCAGCCGTTTGGAGATGTCGTTGAACAAACTATGAACACTCGGACCCCACGGCCTGAAGGTTTCAACCCCAAGCGGCACAAAAATAAAGCTACCGATAAGGTTATTATACTTCCGCCGCTTGAGGTTTTCCGCAGCCGCAGCAGCAGCGCCAGCACTGCACATTGTGCCAGTAAGATGGGATGGTACAAGAGTGTTGCGTCCCACACTAAAGGTCTACCCGCCTTCCACGGAAATAAAGACATGCAGTCCGCCATCGTCGCGTGCCAAGCCATTGGGTTCTAATACAGCTGGAACGCCGACGATGACACGGGCTCGGCGGATGATGTCGTTAATGTTCGCGTGCCGCGCCAAGCGACCCGCACTTCGGCTGCAAGACAGGCCGTGGTGTCCGAGGCTGTTGACAACTTCACCACAGTGACAGCGATGAGGAGAACAACAGGGATCTCCTAGTTGCAGGGAAGCGGCGAGGCGGAAAGTAGTGTCGTCGAACAATGTGCCTAAGTTCGACGATGGTAGTGCATGAAACCACAGACCCGATTCCCACTTACCCACAGCCAGCAGGCGCGCACGCTCCGCAGTAGTAGCAGACGTGTCAAGTAAATTGTTCTGTACTCTGTCTCTGGAAAGATGGATTGTCGGGTAGACCTGAATTCGGGCAAGCGAGTCTTGGAGGAGTAGCTTATGCCCAAGCTCGGTCATCCATGGCCACATTTAAGATAGAAGTTAAAGTATGCCGGATAATTTTGTCCAATTTGTCTAAAAGGTGAGTGTGCTTCCATAAATAGGAAATGCATAGGATATATGTTAATTTAGGGCCGAAACCGCAGTAACGGATTATGGTTATGGCCGAATGCATGTTAAGTTTGAACAATCTTTCCGAAACTTCATTAAAATTTTGTGCTTGTTCCTCAATAAAAACGGGAAATGAATTCTCGAAGATCGGAGACCCAAGGAGAAGAAGAGAGGTTTTTTCAATAATTTTGATTTCTGAGGCTATTGTGCTAAATTTGAGAAGTGTCATATGTATGTCTGTACTGTCCGCTAAATATAATTCACATTTAGAAAGGTTGAGATCAAGGCCAATGGAATGAAATTATTTTTTTTTAAGAATTGAAGGTCATTTAAGACATTTTCTACATCGCTTCCCAAGGATCCATCATCAAAAAAAAAAAAGTATTTTGTTAAAAATGAGCTCTTTCCTTTAGTTTGCCGTATGTCATTAGTTCACATAATTCGATGCTTATTAACGACACTATCGAAAGGTGTAATAATACAGTGTGTGTGTGTGTTTTTTTTTTTTTTCAAAATCTACGGGTTCGATTCCTGGCTATAAATATTGATTTTTCAAAAGTCCAATGATGCAGTTTTAGTTTTCATCAAAATCAAGCCCGAGACTCCTTTGAGTACTTTTCGCTATTCCTCATAGTTTCGGATTCGGCCACCCACGCCCACTTGAAAAATTACAAACAAAATATATTAAAAAAATATATATACAGTATTAGTATATAATTATTTTTGCTTTAGGTACTGAAACTGATACCCAAACTAATTTTGGGAGCCAGTCCTTAAACATGGAGCATTACAGGGAGATTGTGTCAACGTGAAAGTCGTGACGTAATTATCCTGCGGGATCGTGGCGCCATCTATTATCATAAGAACGTTATTGTTGTTTTCCTCGGGAACAGTACTTTTTTTCGGAATAAAAGGTACCCTATATCCGTTCCTGTATACGTGACAACGTATACGCAAAATTTTAGGATGATCTGTTCAGTGGTTTAGGCGTGAAAAGGTAACAAACAAACAAACCAGCTTACTTTCGCATTTATAATATTAGTTATGATACGCGATGTGTGCAAGTAAGCCTTCAATCTTTTTGAATCCTGAAGATAGCGCAGTATTCTTGGGCTTAACTCTTTCAGGGGCACTTTCATATAAGTTACAATATACGTGTTTTTATGTTTTTTATAGTTATATTTAGGCTAAAGAAGACTGAAAACATGGTTGAAAAAAATATCAGAGTGAAGGCTTTTGAGGAATCACATGGTTAGCTACGGTAACCACCGCCGCTGTAGAACAAAACAACACTATGAAAATTAGCAATTTTTGTTATCATGAATACAGGCTAAAAAAACATGAAAACACAGGACTTATTTTACTTCTTATGAAAATCTTCGAAGCAGGACTTTCCTTTACGCAAACATAGTGGAACATTGCAGGTTTTGCATTTCCAAACGGTACGTACGGGAGTATTACTGGTACTGCACTTGGCGCATCTCCTTGATGTGCTTCGCTCCGGCTGATGGCGATTGCTTTCAAGGCGGATCTCGTCGGCCACCGTTGGTTTATGCCGTTTTATTACGGCCGGACCTGGAGAAGGCGCTCCTGAACTGCGTGGACTGTCCACCGAATGATGCCTGCGCTGGTTGACCAAATGCATTAAATTTACGCTATCTCACGTTAGGCAGGTGAAAACTAACGTATTGATAAAGGGCGAAGAATTGAATCCTGAAGATAGCACAGTATTCTTGGGCTTAACTTTGGATGCTAAGCTTCAGTGGGGCCCACATATAGATAAATTGTCAAAAAAGCTAAGCTCCGCAGCATACGCTGTTAGGAAAATTCGTAATTTAACCAACATAGAGACAGCCCGTTTAATGTACTTTAGCTATTTTCATAGTGTAATGTCGTACGGTATTCTGTTGTGGGAAAATGCAGCCGACATTCAGACTATCTTTGTTTTGCAGAAAAGAGCTGTTCCATGCATTTATAAATTAAGTCCGAGACAATATCTCAGAGAGAAATTTAAGGAGATTACTATAATGACTTTGCCTTCTCAGTACATTTTTGAAAATCTTTTATATGCCCATAAAAACATTAAATTGTTTAAAAATACAGTGATATCCACATTATAAATACTAGGAACAAACACAAATTTGTTGTACCTCCAACAAGGCTCAAGAAAATAGGTGGCTCATTCAGGTGTCAATGTATACGCTTTTATAATAAACTTCCAAGCCACGTTCAAGATCTAAGCCTTAATAAATTCAAATCATTCATTAAACGCAAGTTGTGTCAGAAAGCTTTTTATACCGTTAAAGATTATATTGAGGACAAAAAGGCTTGGGATTGAACTGCTTCAATTTTTTATTTTTTTTTGCATACTGAATGTTGATATGAATATTTACTTTGTAAAGTATTATATTATTTTAATTTATTGTGTATGTGAAGACTATATAGGTCATTGCTTTTTTTGTTTGTTTTATTTTTTCTCTCAGTTATTTTTAATCATGGTCTGGCAGTTTGAGTAATTTATGCGGCCTACACAAATGTCCTTTCTTTGGTATTGTTCGTCGCATCGTTGAGCTCCTTAAGTTCTGAGTTGAGCTGCGTGATTACTGACAAATGCATGCACTGACTGGACAGGTCCTCTCATACTGTGTGGTTCTTTCCTGAAAAGACCATTTCAGTCACCAATCCACATGGTCTTCACATGAAGTGACCATGATTATGTCTGGACTTTATAAGAGACTGTGACCTCTTAGTTTATTTCGGCCTTTCTTCTCAGAGTAGTCAGACAGGAAACGCCGACCTCATCTAGTTAAAAAAAAAAACATGATTGACTTGTAAAAGTGTTTGTACAAACCTACTTACAGAAATAAAAATCATTAATCATTTTGATAGTCTAATTGCTGGAGCCAGCCAGCAACAATGTTTTAGTTAGGTAAGCTGGACAAGCAACCACTGTGAAGATATTATAATAATACCGAGCCTATCCAGCATCCTTACATCCACGTTCACCGTCACTTACCTTTAACTATATCCGCAAGACTCGTCTGGCTAAACAAATTTTCGAAATAACTCGGTGCATTCACCTCGATGTAGTTAAGCGAAACGCTTTCTGCTGTATAATATGCATAAGTTAAAATGGAAAAGTCGTAGGGTTGTTTTATGTTACGAGGAGTTACTTTAATCATACAGCAGTTTTATTGGAATATTAAATTAAACGAGGCATAATTATATACCTTTTAGTAATATTTAATAAACGAGGCACTAAACAGATAACAGACATCAACATAGTTCAACGATTTGAAATCAATTATAATTATGTATAAACATAAGACACATTACAACTGCGATACTGAAGAAGGAATATGTGTATTTTCCACAATTTTCTATTTAATTGAGTCAACAATTTAATTGAGACGATGAAGTTTATATGTATGCAACCCGTGTTTCTCATTCTAAGTATTCAGTTTTTGAAAAATAAATGTCTTATACCATTAGTGCATAAAACAAGAAAAACAAAAGCAAATAGGTATAAAGGTGTAAACACATCCGTGTGATGCGGGCTCAAAAACGCGACTGTTAGTAACGTCCGACGCCTCCCAAAAACAAGGACATGATTGTGCTGTCTTTGTTTTGACCTCGCGAGCTACCTTTGAACAGTTGTTTTCTGACCTCGCATCACATGTACAAAGTGTCTCGTTAGCTACGCCATTAAAGAGAGACATTACCTTTAAATGACATACCGCAACGTGTCTTGCCCGTAAAGCTACGGATTCCTAGAAGAGCGATGACCGCCACATAACGGCCGCACTGACGGCTACAATGAAAATGATGGCAACGGGGTTTGATTTTACGGTGTCGAAAACGCAATCTAGAGAAACACACTAATACCCGTATTCAAGAACGATATTAAGAGGTCTCACAGTGCACACCAACACCGGTAATTCCGATTCATAAACAATACTTTGATGTGCAACGCTATGCGTTCATTTAGGGACACTTACATAAAGTAGCTGGATAGCTACTTTAACGAACGCCTTGTGTAGCCTAATGTCAAAAATGTTAGGTTAAGTTCACTGCCATAGGTTAACGTGGTTGTTATAATTTATTTTCATAAGTAAGGTTTCAGTGACGTCATTCGCTGGTAAATTGTGGACTAGATATGGTGGCCACAGCACATCTAGTATAGCTTGATGCAACAAGCATCAAACTGGATTGTAATATGCTCTATGCAATATCAAACAGTTCAGCCACTGTGAAGTGACACTTCCCGATGTATAATTTAATAACCTGTCGCGTGGCTTTGACACCGATTCAAACTCAATCATTGCGGCCTCACACGGAACGAATGTGTCTGCACCATAACATATTTTTTAAGCGCTGTCGCATCATATTCTCAAAGAAACTGCACACGTCTTTTAGATCCCTTGCATAAACAGTTTCCACGTCGCCAGGGAATATACATTATTTTTAATGGCCGTCGGGATACATAGTAAAATCGATATTGACTATAAATGCTGTTATGTGTTCATTAAAGCGAAGCGCGCATAACATTTTACGATGCTGTATACTTTGGATACGTTTCATTACGCCAATTTTATATTTTATTAGGTTTTGTTTAAGAAAATATTGCTTTTTTATGGCGTACCCCTTTTTTCTTGAGTTTGGGGAAAAGGTTTGGGAGAACACCTGTATATTGTTTATGGCTCTACAGGTGCAGAAGTAGCTAAAAAATATTTTCTCTTGACATTTATTTAAAGTCAGTCAAACGCGATTGCTCTATCAGCTGAGGTGATCATGGAACAGGTGACCACCTCGCTGCCTTAGGAAGACCACATCGACATACTATCGGTGATACAAATAATTATGACAACAAATCAATCTGCATAGCCTTTTCCCAACTATGTTGGGGTCGGTTTCCAGTCTAACCGGATGCAGCTGAGTATCAGTATTTTACATGGAGCGACTGCCTATCTGACCTCCACAACCCAGTTACTGGGTAATACGATACCCCTTGGTAAGACTGGTTGTCAGACTTTCGGGCTTCTGATGACCCGTAACGACTGTCAAAGATCTACGAATGACAGCCGGGACCAACGGCTTAACGTGCTTTCCGAGGCACGGAGGAGTCTCGGTATCTAAAGATGGTCACCCATCCACAGACCAACCCCGGCAAGCGTAACTTAACCTGATGGATCGACCCGTGCGGCTGTTATTACTTAGCCACAAGCTCCTCAAGTAATTATGACAACATGTGACAAAATAAAGTCATCATAGTTGTCATCATAGTTATCATCATTCGTGGTCGGCGTAACATGTCCCTTAGTTCCATACTTCTCTATTAGTCGTCATCTCGGTAGTCACTCTTTTCTAGCCATATCATCTTTCAAACAGTCCATCCACTGATTTCCTCTACTCTTATCTCACGACACACATACCCATACCATGACAACCGATTTCCACACAACTTTTCAGTCACAGGTGCCACTTTCAGACTTCCTCTTATGTACCCATTTCTTATTATTCTATCAATTCATGTAACACCATACATCCCTCTTAGCAATTTCCTTTTATTCATCTCTTTTATGGCCCAACATTCTGATCCATACAAGACAGCAGGTCTACCATCACTCACATTGATAAGTATAGCTATTACACCTACTACTCCAACCACAAATAAATTGGGATTAGGTGTAAACTGGCACATATTGGCACCATTTACTAGTATAGGTACTCCACATAAAGAAACCATTCCACAAACAAAAAAAACCGGTCAAGAGCGAGTCAGACGCGCAGGCCGAGGGTTCCCTACTATCACGTATAAAAAAGACATCGTTTTATTTTTCCTGTAATCTTTACATAAACTTCTATCACACAGAATAATTTCAGATTTTGCTCTATGCAAACTTCGGAGATAAGGTGGGAACGCTATTTTTTTTACATTTTTCATCAAAAGTCGAAACTATGCGGCCTAAAAAAATGCTTGAGAATGTGAAAATAGCGCTCTTTCATATGATACCCTAGTTGGATATGACCTTATGGCAATTGATCGTCAGGGGCAATTGATCCTCAGTTCCTCAGGGGTCTGTTCTCTCTGCAACTCTTTTCCTGCTGCACATCAATGACCTACTTAAGCCTGGTATTGTTGAGTAGGCAGATGACAATACAGTTTCAGAAAGATACTTGTCCAGCGCAAAAAAGAGGCCATGGTAGAGTGGACCGATTTGACCTTAAACCTTATCTCCCAGTAGGGTATCTTTTAACCCCACCAAAATACAGGCGTGTCTTTTTTCGCTAAAAGAAGTCGTTTCGCCCAAACTCCTACTTTTCGGGGTACATCTGTTCCTGTAACTGATCGACTTGAGCTCCTAGGCATGGAGTTGACCTCTGGTCTCAACTTCAGCGCCACCATCGAATACAAAGCCCAAACTGCGGCCAAGAAACTGGGCATCCTAAATAGGGTGAAGCGATACTTTACGCCTGGACAGCTTTTAACCCTTTACAAAGCGCAAGTCCGATCCTGCATGGAGTATTGCAGTCACCTTTAGGATGGATCAGCCAAGTACCAACTAGCCGCATTTGACTCGGTGGAACGCAGAGCTAAGAGGCGACGTAAATCTCGTCGATGCCAAGCTTCATAGCTTGGCTCATCGCCGCAAGGTTGCCTGCTTGTCGGTCTTCTACAGATTGTACTTCGGAGAGTGTGCCCGAGAACTCCACGACCTCATTCCACCGGCCCCCTTCTACCATCGGACATCTAGACGCACTGCCAGTTACCATCCCTACCTGGTTGCTATTCCACCAATTCGCACTAAGCGCTTCCAAATGTCTTTTATAATGCGCACAGCAAAAGAGTGGAACTCACTACCCGCGTCTGTGTTTCCGAACGCATACAACCCTAATATTTTCAAAGTGAGAGTGAAAAGGCTTCTTCTGGGTAGCTCACTCCATCGTCGACTTTGTCTCTGTCACCTGTGACCTAGACTAGCGTCAAGAGCAAACCATCAAAAATAAAAAAAAATAAAAAGAATCTGTTCCTGCAGCTGATCGGCTTGAACTCCTAGGCATATAGTTGACACCTGGTCTCAACTTCGGCGCCACCATCGAGTACAAAACCCAAACTGCGGCCAAGAAGCTGGACATCTTTAATAGGGTGAAGCAATACTTTACGCCTGGACAGCTTTTAATCCTTTACAAAGCGCAAGACCGATCCTTCGGTCCAGTAGATTCAGGGCAAATTGGCTGTGACAGACGGATAGACAGACAGACAGACACACGAGTGATCATATAAGGATTTGTTCGGACATACAGAACCCTAAAAAAGACAAAACACGGCCAAAAACCAATACATTACATAAGTGCTACGAGCAGAAATATCGCAGATGTCAAATGATTTATACTTATAACAGATTGGGCCCAATATTTTTTAAGGCTCCATTGACGTTTTGCAATATTATGTCCATTCGAATGGGTGCGACTGAATTATTCATTTTCCCTTGTCTTTTCAAGTAAGTTTTGTTCATTTGAGTTTTTATTAGGTCGTTTGACAAATGTCTGTGTCCAGTCGAGGGTGAATTACTTTAAATCGTTTTGTATAATGAGCTGGAAGGTATTTGAGATTATGTTTATGAAGAGGTAGAGTACCACTGGGCCACCCCCCAGTGGTAAAGTTGTAGGTCGTGGGTTCGAACCCAGCTTTACTTTGTGGAAATCATTTCATCACCACTGCTCTCAAAACGGTGAAGGAAAACAACGTGAGGAAACCTGCATGTCCTAGAACCAAAAATTCAAAAACATGTGACTTCTGCCAACCCACACTGGGAGGAGAGGACTCACAGAGAGGAGGCCTGTATCCCAGCAATGGGAATATTATAGGCTGATTATGTTTATGAGTAGGTATTGGAGTTATTTATTGCATGTTGTTGTCGATATATGTGATTAACGTGATTATGGATGAATGTGGCTATGGCTCATAGCCTACGAGGTAAACTAGATGGAATAAATCAGTCTTTGCATGGAGCTTGCGGATCGTTGACACCACACGTTACAACTTGGCGCAGTCGGAATAATTGGTGGAAAAGTGATCCAATACGCAGAAATATACTAGTGGTTAGAAGATGAATAACAAAAATTGAGAAAGTAATTTTATACGAAGTACAATGGGACAATATTCCGCAGCAAGACATTGACAACGTTGTTCTGAGCATGCCGAATCGTTGCCGATGTGTTATGAACATCATGGGCGCTTTCTCAGAATACTAACTTCAAGTTTATAAACACAAATTAAATGATTTTTCTATTTTTTTCAGTTTTTACTCACAAATTAAAAGTTAATTCATATACGGTTTCCGTCTATGCTTCATTTTTTTTCCATAAAATGCTGAAATTTTAATCTAAGTACCTTAACCATTACTAAAAAATGGTAGAATATTAAATAACGTATCTTTTAAATATATACATGTCATATAAATAATTAACACATTGATAGTAATACGCTTTTTTAAAAATATCCCTAGACCGTGTTGATGTGTGTATATTGGGTATCAAACTTGTGGACCGGGTTAAGAATACAACAATCCGTTCCATCTTTAAAATAACTGATGTCACTCGGATGTCAGACGATCAAGGGGCCAAACTTACGACCCAGTGAGTTCCGCTTAATGGCAAACGACATCGCGGCAGGCCTAGACGCAGATGGCGGGATGAGCTGGACTCCTTTAAGAAAGTTTGGTCCTTGGCAGCTCTGGATAGAGAGAGTTGGAAGGAGAGTAGGGAGGCCTTTGCCCAGGAGTGAAACAATAGAGGCTAATAATAATAATAATAATAAGCTGGCAACACCAACGTCAACACGTCAAAATTTATTTTCATATATTTTCAGTTTTATATTATTTTCAGTTTAATATTAGTCGCAGTTCTTTTATTTTATTTCCTGAGAAAAACCCACACGCCACTGCAAGAAAAACTAATCAAGATAATTTAAATACAGCAATTACCAAAATGTACAAAATACATAAAAAACTGCCAAATCGGAGGTGACATTTGTCATGTCACCTCCGATAAAACAATACAAACCCAAATGAAAATAAAAAAATGTTGACGAGAGCAGTTGCAAGACGAGCACGCCTACCACCTCCGGACTCTTCGCTCGGCTCCGCCTCGCTACCGCCGGTACCCAGCCCCACCGTGAGCGCTGTGACGACACCGGCCGCGGTAGTTGCGACGAGTATTTTTCCCCGCCGACGTCGCCAACACCTGTACGTCGGCAGGGGAGAGGCCGGCCACCGAGAAGCTTGGGACTTAGGGGCCATCCAGCCCCGAGCCGGGTCCCCGCTGCCGGTGGTTGTGTGCAGCGCATGAAATGGACTCAACAAATGAATGAGAACGTCATGCGCGCATATTACGGGGCTACAGAGGGGGGAACTAACCTCACTGCGTACCGCGATAGGATGCTGTCTCTGTTCCAGGCGCTTCAACCAGCCATCAACGTCTCGGCCCAACGACTCTCGGATCAGGTGCGGGTTATCCAACGGAATCACAGATTGGACGACGCCGCGCTTGATAGGCTGCGCTCAGAGGTACTGAGCAATCGTATCGTCCCTGTCCCGTCGCAGACCGCGGTACAACCTCTAGTCAGTGACATAACCCAACCGCGGTCTTATGTTAATGATGAGGAGGGGGGCGAGGAGATTGTTACAGTAAGTAGCCAGTGTAACGAACGATTGAGGAGCGCGCTGGAGGATGCGATTCGGGAGTTTAGAACTGCCCCTGTCCAACTTAGACCACATTTACCTCGCTTGCCTATGCACAGAACGAATAGGGCGATGGTGTGTGCCTTGGATTCGCTCTTGGTTTTTATTTTGAAAGCAGCGAAGTTCTCGTAGATACGCACTCGATCTTGTATTGCGCGGCTATTGCGGCGTGTCGTGTAGCCAATGTCAAATTTCCAAATTGTGACATAGCTACACGACCAAACCACTGCCAGCCTGGCAGTGCAGGATTGAGCAGCGTATCGAGGGGACCAGGGTGCTCATCGGCAAACTATACTGCTTCAGGGAGGGCAATACTCGCCCTAGAGTGATGCGCTTTGTGAGGCGGGCGTTCTCGGGGACTGGAATCAGTCCTCAAGAATATATGTCCCGTGTCACAGAGCGCATTGACTTCCTGAAGCAGAAGGTCTGTGCATGGGCAAGCCGTATCCGTAGGTATAAGCGACGGGTTGAGCGGTATACCCAGAATCGCATATTCCAGCGTGATCAAAGGTGGGTGTATAGAGCATGGGAGCGACCTGAGCAAAATGTGGCAGACGTATGCCGCCCGGATGATGATGCCACTAGCATATTCTGGCGTAACATCTGGTCGGTGCCCGTTTGCCATACTGAGGCTGAATGGATGCGGGATGTTGAGCGCGTGTGTGACGCCATACCGGAGATGGAGGAAGTAATAATTACTTCCTCCGATGTAGCCAGTGCAGCCCGCCCGATACCGAACTGGAAATCTCCGGGACCGGACGGACTGCACAATTTTTGGCTTAAATCGCTGCAAAGTTCACACGCGTGCTTAGCATCGCAATTCCAGTCGGCCTTAGAGTCTGGGTCACTGCCACAGCTCTTTACAACAGGAGTTACTCACCTGCTCCATAAGTCAGGTGATGCCACGGAACCCAAAAATTATAGGCCGATCACTTGTTTGCCGACGGTCTATAAACTTCTTACATCCATTTTGAGAGAGAAAATTAATTCTCATTTAGAAAAGAATTCTATTATGTCTGTCTCTCAAAATGGATGTAGGAATGGGTCCCGCGGCACCAAGGAGCTACTCCTCATTGACATGGCCATAAGCCAACAGGTCCGTCGATCCCGAAAGGATTTGTCGACATGTTGGATAGACTATAAGAAGGCCTTTGATTCGGTGCCGCATACATGGCTCTTGAGGGTGTTAGAGTTGTACAAAATTGATACAACTCTGAGCACCTTCCTAACGACGTGTATGGGGCAGTGGAGGACGGTTCTTCGCTATCCAGGATGCCGACAAATTCAGGGGAGCAACGAACCTATTAGGATTAAGCGGGGAATATTCCAGGGCGACAGTCTGAGTCCACTGTGGTTTTGTTTAGCCTTGAACCCTCTTAGCACTCTGCTGGAGGGTAAAGGGCTGGGCTGTCCTTTGCGGAGAGGGGGTCAGGTAATATCCCACCTGCTTTATATGGATAATTTGAAACTGTTTGCCACCAACAAATTGCAACTGCTGGAGTCACTAAAAGTAACTAAAACTTTTAGTGATTCCATCAGGATGGAATTTGGTGTAGATAAATGTGCAGTCATGCATATAAAGCGGGGCGGGATTGTGGAATCTGAGGGACTACAACTCTCAGATTCTATAAACCTGAGATCACTCTCCGCAACTGATACCTACAAATACCTGGGTATGTCAGAGGGGTTAGGCATTAACGGACCTGACATGAAAAAATCGTTGCAGGAGCGCTTCTTCGGTCGCCTGAAAAAGGTACTTAATAGTTCTTTGTCCGGCGGCAACAAGGTGCGCGCCTTTAACGGTTGGGTCATGCCGGTTCTGATGTGCTCCTTTGGCATACTAAAGTGGACCCAGACGGAACTAGACGCCCTGGATAGGAGAGTCCGGTCACTGCTGACTGCAAACCGGATGCATCACCCACGTTCGTCTGTCATGAGGCTGTACATTCCGCGGAAGTGCGGGGGTCGAGGTTTTTTAAATGCTAAGACCCTCCACAACCGCGAGGTGTGCAGTCTCAGAGAATATTTTCTCAAGGCTGACGTGGGTATGCACCGAGATGTAGTTGCAGTGGACAAGGGACTCACCCCGTTGTCCTTGGCTAAAGAGAACTGGCGCATACCTGTGGTGCTTAGTACCAACGACCGCAAGGAAGTATGGCAAAGCAAGGAGCTTCACGGACGCTTTTTCCGGGCCCTTCATGGGCCCGACGTAGATTTCTTAGCGTCCGTGGCCTGGCTACGCTTCGGTGACCTCTTTGGGGAAACCGAATGTTCAGTCTGTGCGATTATGGATGAAATTATGCTAACGAATAACTACCGGAAGTATATAATGAAAGACGGGACGATCGACATATGTCGGGCATGCCATTGTCCCGGTGAGTCTATCAGACATATTACTTCTGGGTGTTCTCGTTTAGCTAACGGCGAGTATTTGCACAGGCATAATCAAGTAGCCAGGATTATCCATCAGCAACTTGCTCTGAAATACGGCCTTGTGGACTCTGAGGTACCGTATTACAGGTATGTGCCCGACCCAGTTCTCGAGAATGACCATGTCACGTTATACTGGGATCGATCTATTATCACTGACAGGACTATTGTAGCCAATAAGCCTGATATAGTGGTAATAGATCGATCAGTGCGCCGCACAATGATAATCGATGTCACTATCCCGCATGACGAGAACCTCGTGAAGGCTGAGAAGGAGAAACAATTGAAGTATCTCGACTTAGCCCACGAGGTTGTCGCTATGTGGAATGTGGAGTCGGCAACCATTGTGCCGATAGTCGTTACGGTCAATGGCCTTATCGCTAAGAGCCTCGACCAACATCTCAAGAGGCTCTCGTTGGGTGGCTGGGTGAAGGGCCTGATTCAGAAGGCAGTCCTCCTTGATACGGCGCGTATTGTGAGGAGGTTCCTGTCTCTGGGGCCCTAACCACCGGTAGCTTGGACCCTGCACCCGCTACCGGCGGATCACTATTTTTTATATTTTTAAATGTTTTTTTTTAAATGTTTTTATAAAAATATTTAAAAATGTAATAAAATAAGTTTAAAAAATAAATAAAGGAGATAATAATAAAACAATTTTATAAGTCTTGGATATGCACGAATTCATCCCGAACAATGGAATCTGTATTACCGCCGTCAACTCCATTTTGTTTTAACAATCATGTAGAACATGTGAACAACAGTATGATAACATCATGACTGTTTTCCCGGAAGGGTTAGGTAGAAGTGTATCAGTACACTTATATTTCGCCAGTTATGTTTAGGGCGAGCCTTTTGCTATCAACCGAGCACAAATCCAGACTCCGGAATTTAACTAGATTATGTAAATGGAAAATGTACCTATTATCGTCACCTCACTTAAAGTATTACCGAAGGACACGTCAAAACTTCGGTCTCGAATGTAATATATTTTTTTTTCGAATAGTTAGAAACCATTCATTCTAGTATAGCCCTAAAATATCGGTGTTGACACGTCCGTACGCTGTCCAAGCTCAGTGCTGTTTACGTCAGATGAAAGTCGCTGGGAACTCGACACCAAAATAGTTGCAAAAAGGTCAAACTGGTAATGACAGTAGTTGACTCCTTGTTTTACGTTAGAATAAACAACTGTCTTGCCCTTTTCCCTCCAAAAACCAACTTTGTCACGTAAAAACTCAACTCAAATAAACTGCCAACAAGATTCTCCACCCTACAGTACCTCCACTGAATATAGCACAAAAGTTGTACCAACAAAACGTTTAAACAGCAACTAAGAAAATAAAAGGGTGGAGTGTTAAACGTGCAGTGGAGTATACCTATCCTGTAGAGTGGAGAGCACAAACACAGGTGATCAAATGTATGTACATACTCGTATAAACAACGGTGTGCGTTTAAATTGAAGAATCTTGTAGCGTCGGACAAGGATTTGTAAAGCTGGATAAGAATTTATGGGATCAAGTGCGAAAATCACTGAAACTCAAAGCGTTTGTTTCAATTAAACCATTTTTGCAGGCAGTTGAATTGCCAAGGAGTCGGTCAGGTAGTCAGAAAGTTGAAGCTAGTTTCCCATCCCAAAACGTAGATCTCTATGAAGAAGAACTAACAAGAAACTGCAGGGATAGGAGGATAGGAGTGAACTCTCTTCAAAGTGAGAGTGAACAGGCTTCTTCTGGGTAAGCTCACTCCATCGTAGACTTTGTCTCTGCCACCTCTGACCTAGACTATAGTCAAGAGCAAACCCATCTCAAATCAAAAATAAAAATAGGACTTTTAAATCAAGAAATCACCTAATTCTGGGTACAATATTCTCGCTGGTTCTATATGTGAGAAAAACGTAAAAAAATAATATAAAACAATACAAAATATAAGATTAAAATAAACTTTTAAAAAAACGGTCGCGTTGGTTATTTCACATGAAAGAGAATTGATCAATGGCATCTTACTGGTATGCCATTAAGACCAATACATTTTACAATTTACCAGCATCCTGATACCCCGAATACAATGATTTCTTTAGAAATGATCGCGTGTGGATCGCATTTTCATGAGTGCGAAAGTAAGAATTTACAAAACCAGAATTACTTCTTGTAGTTAGAAAGACCTGTGGTTAGTCTTTTAAGGACTGAATAACTGTCTTCATGGGACCAATATCGCAATCGAGAAAAAATAATCAGCTGTCCCGTACATTTCAATCGAGTATGTACTGAAGTTTGGTCTGTACCACACCCTTAAAATATGACCACACATTTCTGATACACACCGTATACCTACTATTAGTTCGTGGCTAATAATATGGTTAAATCACGGAACAGACAAAATTCAATGGATAAAACCTTGTAAGTAAAATCGCTAAATTGCTTACTAGTTTTTTGAAAATACGTATTAAAACATAAAACTTAAATTCTTTTACCAACTAAAAAAAAAACGTTAAATTTCTTATCCACCGCACTTAGTTCTCGAACAACATGTAAGGCGATGTTTACAACGTTAGAGAGATGCAAATAAACTCTGGTGGCTTAAAATTGACGACGCAACATTCGCACTTTGCCTGTTGCCATTACTCTTAGCTGTAAGTGTTGTCTAAGAGCGCCTGTAAATCTTAATGTGCTACGTACGAAGAAATTAAAGGAAAATCTGAAGTTAGGTAGTAAGTAGATATATCCATTCTTATGGGTCATTATGTCTATTGCAGGGACCTAGATACCACCGTATCAGCCATATATCAATGATACGGGGCCCCCGAAGGAAAATTCGTAAAATGTTATTGCACAACCATAAATTCTGATTGATCGGTATTAATGAATAGATAAGTACCTAATAAAAATAAGAAAATGAAAGTTACATGACTTACAAAGGCTTCTTAGTAAAAGCGCACAGAAAATCTAACCTACTAAACCTACCTACTTAGTTAAAGGTGCTCAGTTTTTAGGTTTACTTCGCTCGCTCTTGCATTCTCTTGGCAAAGATAAAGATATGTTTATTGCATAACTGTGCACATCAGTTCTTATTTTAAACATAAAGATTTTAGTCTCAACAGTTTAACCATGTCGGGTATGCAATCGTTTACAAGGCGAATAAATTTCGAATAAATACATACTTACGAACATTATTTTTTCTCAAAAAACTCATGCACATTATAAAATACATTATCAATAAAAAACATAATTTTGTTTAAACATAATTCCATTTAATAGCTTAATAACTGAAGGTTGTATACCTACACGAATAGCAGTTACATAAGTACTTTTACAATAAATCATATTATAAATACGAGTAACAGGTAAAATATCATATTTATATTGCTTGCGAAGGTTCCTCTTAGAATTCGACTTGAAATTAAAATATTGCATATTATTTTTAACAAATAAAATAATTCAAGTATACGTATTATATAGTCAGTGTTAGGAATAAACCCTTCGTTCTGAAAACTTCTCTAAAGGATTCTGTACTATGAATTTAGACATTTTTTCTGGAGAATGAATGTGGAATGCACCTTTGTCGAGTTTCCCCAATAATAATTCCACAAGTTAGCAGTAGAATCATTACCAGGAAAGAAATAGGCATTTCTAGGAACACTGATATTTGTAGTGTCAGCCAGGATTGACAATGCGTAGCGGGCACTGGATATTTTTTTATTATATTTTTTTATATATGCCTTCCAGTTTAAATGTTGACCTCTTGTAACTTCTAGGAAAGTCTCTTATTTCTTCAATCGCTATATCAGTTACAGTTACAATTAGTTTTGTAGGTTTGCTTTTATAATTTCTAAATTGAACTAATTTAGTTTATGAAAGGTTTACTTTTTAACTTATTGACTGTAACCATTTTACTTTCGTAATTAAAATCATTAGAAAATTCATTTGAAATAAATATAGTAGTATCATCAGCATACATCACGCAGAGGTAGTTAATTATGTTTGGAAGCTCGCTAATATACATATATTAGGAATTAACAGATTCGAACTCAGATTTCACTACCTCCACCATTTTTGTACTTTCATTGTAATACCTCAATAAAAGTGGCCTGCATTCTATTATTTAAATAATTATCAATTAATTTTAGTGCTATACCTCTTATTTATCAAACAAAATATACAAACAATACATACTTTACACATTCAATTGCTTTTGACCTATCAAAGAAAAGAGCGGCACATTGTTTTTTGTCATTGATTTTTTCTCAAATGGTATTTATTGAACAATTTACATATTGCCAAAGATGTAGTTTTATTCTTTTGGAAACCAAATTGGTTAGCGTTTAAAATATTATTTATATCCAAAAACTTTGTGATTATATTCAAGGCAACTGTGCAATTGGTCTATAGTTATTTATGTTCTGTCGTGATCTTTTTTATATAATGGTTTTATTAGAGCTTTTTTAGGAAAGTAAGATGACAACGACAGCTTTACCTTTCAAGTCAGTATGTTATTGTATTTATTTTGTAAAAAGCAATACACTCCTTTGGAGCTTCGCCGCATTCAGGTGAAAAGGGCTACAACTTTTGATACAGGGCCTCTGTAGGATTAGCTGCCAATGGTGATCAGGCTAGCTGATCTAGTAGGGTATTATTGAATTAGATGGAAGATAAAGAAGAGTAAAGAGGAAATTTGTGTCTATCATTGTAGGTACTAGGTATGTCGCAACCAACAGGTTTAAAGAGCCGTTTAGTTAACTGCCTAGCCTTTAACTAAACGGCGGCCGTTCAACTAGCAGCCAAATGATATTCAATTATAGTTACGTTGGAACTGTGAGCAACCACGCGCGAGCCGAATTGGTCGCAGTAACTAAGCCAGGGCACCCCGACCAAATGGTTTAGGTTAGGTTTGAACAGTGAACAACCGCGTGCGAGACGAGCGAGCGAAGCGTGCGGTGCTGTGGCAGTGGCCAACGAGCACTACTTCCAAAGGTTGCCTTCCAAAATTTATCAAAATATGGCAGTGCGTTTTGCAAGTTTTTTGTGATATTTTTTTTTTTTAACGATCATCTTCAAGGTTTACCCTTAATCCGATTTTTCACTGACTGGTGAAATTCTTGAGTTAGCTTGATGTTTTTTTTCGAAGCTACTTTATAAACTTATCCAAAACCCCATAACACGATTTCCAAGTGCCGACCATTAACGTGGTTTCCGAGGCACGGAGTGGTCTCGATATGTAATGGATGTTCATCCATCGACGGACCTTCGATTGACCCGTGTGGTTGTTATTATTTAGCCACGAGCCCCCTCTTTACCTGTTTATAATATTAGTTTAAATTATATTTTATGACAAAAATATGACAATAGTGTAGCTTTCAATCAGTGAAAAAATTCTTTATCGCATCCCGTTAGACTAGAAGCCGACCCCAACATAGTTGGGAAAAGGCTAGGCAGATAGCTTGATACAGGGTCTAATTAAATTAGCAAGCGAAACTCCGCAGACGTGTTGAAGGAGAGAGGAGGGGCTCGTGGCTAATTAATAACAGCCACACTGGTCGATCCGTAAGCTTAAGCTACGCTTGCCGGGGTTAGTCCGTGGATGGGTGACCATCTTTTCATACCGAGACTCCTCCGTGCCTCGGAAAGCACGTTAAGCCGTTGGTTCCGGCTGTCATTCGTGGATCTTTGACAGTCGTTACGGGTCGTCAGAAGCCCGGAAGCCTGACAACCAGTCTTACCAAGGCGTATCGTATTACCCAGTAACTGGGTTGTCGAGGTCAAATAGACAGACGCTCCATGTAAAATACTGGTATTCAGCTGCATCAGGTTAGACTGCAAGCTAACCCCAACATAGTTGGGAAAAGGCTAGGCAGATCGACTCCGTAGACGTGTTGAAACATGATAACGACAACACAGATTTTATACACAAACAGTGGTTAATACAGCCAAAAAAAAAACATCAATCTTTTATATTTTATCCATCACGTTTGCGGAGTTTCGCTAAGTAATTTAATACCTTGTAGATTTAAGTTTATATTAGTGCCTATTCTTCTTATTTCTATTTTGGGTATGCCTAGATATAAGTCATCAAGTCGGATCAAGTCGTGCGAAAACAATAAAATACTTTATGGTGAAATATTTAGCAAAAGTAACTTGCCGGCTCTGACCTTTTTTATAGAAAGAGCTTAAAGACACGTGCAACGCCAAGGGATTTGCTTTGTCAATGCGTTGCCAACGATAAAAATAAGGTTGAAAATTCTGTAATACCTGTAATTTCACTGGCAGAGTTACCTTTCATACCGGAACACAGCTTAGCTCTACCAGGTATAATGTTTTTAATACACACATTTTCTAAAAGAGTAGCTTATTATTTTAGTTTAACAGTGGCCTTTTAGAGGATGTTGTGTGCATGAAGTTTTAACACAACAATTTTAATTTTAAGCTAATAATTTCAACCTGAGTGAAACTATTTCGCTTTTAGTTTTGTGTTTTAATATAAAGCTTCTAGTTCCTGATTTACATGCATGACGTCACGCCAATGTTTTACAGAATAGTAGCTAGAGATGTAGGTACTGTGAAGAGCTGAACTTCACAGGGGGAAGCTAACTACTAAATGACAGATGGTAGAGGAATATAGGTTTTATAATTATAAGAAATGAAAACAATCTTCGGACAATTGCGCACTTCGTAACTTCTCTTAACTTGTCGTCTCTATTAGACAGACTTCAGCCCTAAACCAAAACTTTTGGGACTACCTTTTTAGGGTTCCGTATCAAAATGGTAAAAAGGAACCTTTATGGTGCGACTCAGTCTGTCTGTCACAGCTAGATATCTCAACAACTACTAATGCTATCAACTTGAATTTTGGAACAGTTTTAGATGACGTTTGGCCAACTATTTTGCAAATAAGAAAGAAATAAAAATGTATAGACTTTTTTTGCAACAGGGACTGAAAGGGGGAAAAATTCGAAGTGGGGCTACATGTGGGATATCATATGAAAGAGCACTATTTGCACATTTTTAAACATTTTTTTTAGGCCGCATAGTTTTCGACTTTTGATGAAAAATGTAAATAAAAATACCGTCCCCCCCCCCCCTTATCTCTGAAGTTTGCATAGAGAAAAATCTGAAATTATTCTGTGTGATAGAAGTTTATGTAAAGGTTACAGAAAAAATAAAACGATGTCTGTAAATAGCACACTTTTTTATATTTGACTAGCAGTGCCGCGCGGTTTCACCCGCGTAAGTCTTGAACCCGTATAAATATCAGGATAAAAAGTATCTTATGTGTTAATCCAGGTTATAAACTATATGTGTGCCAAATTTCATGAATATCCATTTAGTAGTTTTTGCGTGAAAGAGTAACAAACATCCATCCATCCTCACATACTTTCGCATTTATAATATTAGTAGGATAGTAGGATATGAAGTAGGGCGGTACGGAACACTAGGTGCGCGAGTCCGACTCGCTCTTGACGTAAATAAATGAATTTTGAATATAGGGGTCAATTTTGGGGGCAAATAAGAAAATTAAAAAAAAAAGTTTTGCAAACTATACCGTGTGACATATCAAACGAAAGGAATTACTGTCAGGCTCATATACGTATATATTTTTTATAATTTTAAAATAAATTGTTTTAAAGTTATTTAATAAAATAGATGAAAATTGACCATTCCCCCCCTCCCTTATCTCCGAAAGCACTGAGCCTAAAATTTTGAAAAATGATAACAGCCGCACGAGTCAACCGAAGGCGTACGTTTGCCGCGGTTGGTTCGTAGATGGGTAACCATCCATTACATATGGAGACCCCTCTGTCCCTCGGAAAGTACAGTGGCGTTGGTCCCGGTTGTCATTCTTAGGTCTTTGACAGTCGTTACAGTTAGTCAGAAGCCCAAAAGTCTGAAAACCAGTCTTACCAAGAATTATCGTATTACCCAGTAACTGGGTTGTGGAGGTCAGATAGGCAGTCGCTCCATGTAAAATACTGGTTTTCAGATGCATTCGGTTAGACTGAAAACCGACCCCAACATATAATACTTCTTCTCCTCAGCTAAAGCACTAGGAAGTGGTGAAGGGCGGGCGTTTTGGGGAACTGTCTTATGTAATTTTGACTTTCGAAAAGTGCTGATTCTCAGCCTAGTTTGAATAAATTGAGTTTTCAATTGATTTGAATAGTTGGGAAAAGGGCTAGGTAGGTTGATTGTAATAGATTCCAGACCCCGGGCTCCTACTGAGAAACAACAAACGGAAAACCCAACCATACTTTGCCTGACCTGGAGAACACAGGCAGAACCTCATGAAGTAGATTGACGCAACTACTGGGGGTAGTTGCGTTTGCCATCACAAGAGCAAAAAGGCAGTCAAAATGTGGGTTGGGTCCCATGGGGATATAATACTCCTTTGGCTTCGTTTAACCGGCGGCGTAAATGTATGAACATTATATCTGGCCACACACGCACGCCGGTTGCGAGTACTACGCACCTGATCTTCCTGAAGAACATCACCAATAAGGTCACTATTATGTCCTTCTGGGGGAAGGTAACTTCCTGGCGCGAGCGTAGCAGAGTTCTATACTCATATTGGGTTGGCTAATAAGTAATGAGCGACATACAACTATTTTATTACAACAAGCTGAAATCAGTTGGTGCAAAGTCCGGCGAATATGGAGGGTGGGGTATTATTTCCCAATTAAGCTCCAATAGTTTTAGCCTGGTACTCTTAGCAATATGCGGCCGGGCATTGTCGTGCAGGAAAAATATTTTGTCGTGTTGTGGACGTTTGCGATGGATGTCAAGCTTCAGTTTTTCGAGTTGATCACAATATACTGTTGCTGTAATCGTAGTATTAGTAGGATGGAATTCTCAGCTTATTACTTCATGTATATCCGACCAGACAGAAAGTTAGCATTACCTTGCGAGGATGATGATCACCTTTTGACGTTGGTTTTCCCTGTTCTTTACATCCCAGCCACTGGCGCTTGCGTGTGTGATTAATATAGAGAACCCACTTTTCATCTCCAGTGACAAGATGATCTAACGAATTAAATGTGCGGCGGAAAGATAAAAGTTGTACACAAATCTCAGCTCGGTAGGTCAGCTGATCTTTACTTAATTGATGGGGTACCCAAACACTATATTTGTAAGTCTTTCCCAAACCATGTAAATGATGTTCTATGGTGCCATGAGAGCACTCGAGCTGAACAGCCAAATCGCGTGTAGTTCTTCGAGGATCTTCTTCGATTAATAGTTTTAACTTATCGATATCTATTTCCACGGGGCGCCCAGACCTTGGTTGATCGGTTAAGGAAAAATCGTTATTGCGGAACCGTAGGAACCAGCGCTTTGCTGTTGCTTCGGAGACTGCATCGTGAGCTATCCTTTGACATATATTACGTGTAGCTTCTGCAGCAGAATGCCCAGATTGAAACTCATATAATTAACAATGTCGTACGTGGGTTTTAATATCACTCATTTCTTTGTGAACTTTAACGCACTAACAGCCAAACTATCAATAACGCGCATGAGCGCGACTCGCTCTTTATATACCCTCTGCTACAGAACGTTCTCGAACCTTTCGGAAAATTCTAGAAATTATAAACTAAAACGCTCATTACTTATTAGCCAACCCGATAGATAGACAGATTCTGATAGATAGACAGATTCTGATAGTAGACTTACAATTTATCAAAAACTATCGCTTATGGATATCATGGTAAGCCTTTTTCTTAAGGAAATAGGAAACTACTGATTGTCTCCTACTTCTGCAGTGCGATGACAAGCCCCACATTTATTACTGTATTTTTATCACCTTCGTCGTTTTTTCGCCGACTGAAAACGTTCTTGCAATATCAATTACCAGGGTGATATTCCGATTCAGAAGAAGCATTTAATTTGAGTTTCAATAAGAGCTTTTTGCGTCCATAGCACCCTGAAGCTATCATTTAATTATTTTTATAGATAAGAGTCTCATAAATCATTCATCATTTCTTAGGAAGACACTTTTTAGATAACGCCTGAGAAAACATATTTATCCAACTTACAAAAGTTACAATAGAGTAAAGAACAACAATCAAGCTTCTTTGAAGAAGTTTTGCTAAAAAAAGTTATGTTTACGAAAACAAGGACAGAGGGGGTGAGCCGAGAGGTATGGAGGGGGGACGCAAAATAAAGCAATCAGTTATCCGTTAGGTTTGTTTTTTGATAAAAACGTTGACTTTGCAATCTTGCGTCTGAAATTAAGGAGCGTGCGGTACAAAAATTGAGGAGACGGATTTTCTATCCTTCTTTTTGAACAGAAAATACTCCAAAATCTGACCAAGTGAGTGTCGGACTACGCACAGTGAATGGTTCCGTAGTTAAGTGAATATTTACGCATCAACCGCAAATAAAAGTTTGTATTTCATAATATTATTTTTTTAATTGAAAATCAAAGTTGCTTCTGCTGTTGTTACCGAAAATATGCCACATCTCAAAACTATAGGTAGGTACATAAAAAGCAAAGTCATTTAGAAACATCATAATCTTTTAATCATGGGATCCAACAATACCTAGCTTATGTGCACTGCTTTTTTCCTTCGGTTGCATGTATGAGGAGTACCTACATGTCTCAATTTTTTTTTTTTGTAATTTCCCTACACAGTTGTTTAGCGGTACACAGAATACACCATCTGTGCAATTTTCATCAATATAGTGCAAATAGTCTCTGAGTAATTTGGCTGTGACATCCGGATGGACGGACATTACGAAATTATAAGGGTTTGTGCCATTTGGTCACGAAACCCTAAAAATAATAAACCTAACCAACAGGCAAAACATTCATGATTTGGAAGGACTCTTCAAAACTGAAAACGTATATAAAAGATGCATGTGCACAAACTCTCATTTTTGTTGTTAGCAGCCATTTAGTATTTTTAAAGGAGTTAGCTTATATTGGCAACGATTCTTTATTTTATTTTTGTAATTTTAAATGATGTGATGATGCGCAGGAATGCCAAGGTAATACTGACATAGCCCGAAGAGTAGAGATGATGCCGGGGTAAAAAAAAGAAATTCTATTTAGTCCGTCCGTCTGATAATAAAAAAATATTAAACACGTATTTATTGCTTTATCATTTTAATAAAAAAATGACTTAGATAACACGCATTAAAGTTCGGGAGTGGGGGCTTGTTACGTCACTTCTACGTATAAAATCTACGAAGCCGTGACGTCATGCCACATTTGAACTCAATGTATCGCCGTAATGTTTTGATTACGTAGGAAAAGAAAAAATACGTGTCCAATATATTTTAATAATCTACATGATGGACAAAAAAATAATTTTTAGTCATCATCCCTATTGCCAAACTTGAAAGTGGGCACATTACTCGCTGAACAGTTGGCCGATGGGGCCGAATGGTTCTGGAGTCACGACCGCTTACCGGAAGACAGACGGTAGCGTTGGAAGACCTCCCACAAGATGGACCGATGACCTTATGAAGACCGCATGAATCCGCTGTATTGGAAATCAGGTTACGGGCGTGAATTAAAAAACAGAGACTTTGAATTTAAATAACGTTCTTTATACTTTATTTAACGTTACACAGGGAAGGTTTTATGTCTGTCTCCTAGCACAGCGAATAGAAAAAAAGGACCGAACTGACAGCAGTTGTTGGTTTTATTAAAACATTTAGTGACAGTGTTGCTATTATTCAAAGTTTATTTTTTGCACATTTAAATCTACTAAATACCAACACACTGGATGCGAGAAGCACAGAACCGGTCAAAATGGCCATGCTTGGGGGAGGCCTATTTCCTGCAGTAGAAGACTTTCGCCTGAAATCATGATGATGATGAAGATTTACCTAAATAAGGCCTTGTTTTTGTGTGTAAAGTTAGACGTTTTCCTAGTAAATTTTCCTGTATCCTAAGTTCGTATTCAATTACCAAATACTACTGAGTCTCGTTTCATGTATTTACGTTGCGTTGATTGCGCGTTGTACTTTGATTACAACTCAAACCGACTAATCAGGACAGGACTGCTATATTCAGTCGGAAATAGTGAGGGAATTTGTGATGTTTGTTGTTTAGGTACAGACGACAAAATAGTCAATCCACGCAGAAGTAAAAGTGGTATTTAGCTGCATTAGCATGCGGTTTGATCTGTATGTATATGATCCCATACATTACTTTTAGATGATGGATGAATGGAATAAAATAAGGTAAGTACTAAAACACTATTGTATTGTCCCAAAGGTACTTAAATGTACTAATGAGCTTAATGGACTGATGGTGTGGCAATGAAGTGAGTGACGCGGCCCTTGTTGGCTGTAACGAGAACGCCTGGCTGACTTGATAGCCTAACGCGAACTGAATTAATTATTATGAGTTGAAATGAATGTGTGGCGTGAACTGCTGAATTGCAGAATGTACGGTTGCACCGTACAGTATGTATGTATGCATACCCGGTCTTATGTCCGCTCGTAACTACTCAACGGCACAACCGGTTTTGAAAAACGATACGCGATTAGATTCGTCTTGATAGCACAAGTGTCACTGGGTACATGCAATTCTTTAAAAAATAAAATGGCGGATTTTATGCGCTTTGATGTGCGAGTTGAAATTTTTTTTCAGATTAATAATTTCTTCGTTAATAGATAGTTTTAGGTTGAGATTAGGAAATCCGATTTGTTTGCTACAGTTCTCATATATTAATAAATCTAAAAAGCTTGAAATACAACAAATTATTTAAAATAACAAAAAACCTGTCAGCAAAAACAAGCATTCCATAGAATTTTGGTATCGCAAGCGGGGACAAACCAATAAATTGAAATATTGTGTAACTTTTGTTTGATGCCAAAATTCTATGGATTAAAATCCATGTTTTTTCTCTATTCAAATTCCGTTTTTTTTTTTATAATTTGTTTTTAATACTATTGCACATCCGACAAGGGTAGACCGTTAGGCCTAAAAATGTTACAATAAGAACTGCCGTGCTATTCTGCACAAATCTCACCGATCTCACCTGTCATCAGTGTCAATCCCTAGCATCAACAGCTCACTCAAGCTCACTTCACCTTTGTTTTCACGGTGAAATTTTTAGAGAATAAACCGGCTGGTGTATACAGTGATGTATAGAGTGATGCAATACATATATTATTATATCTTTATCACGTGCACACTTTACTGTTTTGTCAACTATACATTATATTGGACTTATTACATTGTGTTACATAGTATCCTTCCCATGTTATGTCTAATGGAAATGAGTCGCTAGAGGGCACGAATATTTTAACATGCACGAAATATTATGTAAAAGCAATTCGTGTACGCCTTTTATATTTCGTAGATGTATGACTGTCCTTGAGATAAAGTAACAGGCGTGTATTTAATCTAACTTCTAATAATTCCCATTTTGCGCTCCTAAAAATATTATAAAATACTCTAATATAATGATTGCGCCTCTTTTTGTGAACCTCTAATGATTTCTATTTTGGGGTCCTAAAAATACTAATTAGCCAAGTAATTGCGATCAATTTGGATGTAGGTTAGTTACAGTTCTAACCTTACCCATTTGGTCGGGGCGCCCTAATTTAGGTACTGCGACCAATTCAGCTCGCGCGTGGTTTGTCAGAGTTCCAACTTAACCTAACCCGTTCGGTCGGGGTACTCTGGCTTAGTCACTACGACCAACTGTGAGAAAAGGCCAGAAAATTAAAAAGAGGCTCAATTGTTAAAAAAGTGTGCATCATTAGAAGCACAAAATTTTTATACAGGTTCATACATTTAAAAAAAAGTGTCCATCATTGGAAGGGTTTTTAGAGGATCATTTAAATATTTCCAAAAGTAAAAGTAGATACATGATTGTGTTTCCGTGTATTTTTTCTGGAGCTGTTACAGTAAACGGAAACTTGAAATTCTATTCGACGTGCTGCTGTGGAGTTTGTTGCGTGACTTCTTCTCACCAGCTCGAACACTCATCCTTATTACTTCCCGTAATAAGGGTGAGCGATTTGGGCGCTGCCTTTTATAACTTTTGTTTTTCAAACTGTGCTGATTCTCAGCTTAGTCACAAACAAAGGGTGTGTGTGTGTGTGTGTGTCAGCTCCGACGCACGACTGGAGTTTACTTCTTAAAGTATAATACTTATCTCCTCCTTCATTGACCGCTACAAATATACATGATTTAAAAGTGAAAGGTGACAACTCTTTTAGACACAAAAACGTAACAACGCTTCGCTTGTATTTTACTCCTCATATTTTTCCATACCGGGGGCCTTATATGCAAATCGATTCTTAAGGCGAAAGCGTCGGGGTAGCCCGTGAAATTCAAATTTTCTTACATTTTTTGCAATTTACAAGTCGGTATTAGATTGTACGTTGATCAAAATGTAATTCGCTGTCGTAACAAGTATGTATTCATATAATTATAAACATTAAAGTGATCAATACAACTCTTTAAGACCAGGTAATCCTAATGGATGACTATATCATGAAATCTTGACATTTCAGGATTATAGTAACTTAAAGAGTTGTATTAATGATTATAATTCTGTAAATACATATTTGTTATGGTCGCGTTTCAGACTTTATTTAACATAATAGGTTGGGGAAAAAGTTTCTTCGCATTTTTTAAGAAAATTCAAAATATTTTTTAATATAGTTTGTTTACATTTATCTAAAGTATGTAAGTACCATTTTGTTCGATAACTTTTTGCCATCTTGTAGGTAGGAACATGATCCCATTGCTATAGAAATTTTGGGACTTCTGGTCAAAATACCGCGACAAGTGGTTTTGGCAGTCCTCTCGTGATGTTAACCTGACACTGCCTAAAGAATTCTGAAGAGACCGAAACAGGTGGAAATCTGAAGGTGCAAGGTCAGGACTATACGGCGGATGCATTAACACCTCCCAGCCAAACTCTCTTAATTTTTGCTGAGTGGCTAAAGATGTGTGAGGTCTAGCGTTATCATGATGAAAAACCACACTCCTTCTGTTGATTAATTCCGGCCGCTTTCTCTCAACTTCTTGCTTTAATCTCATCAGTTGTTCGCAGTAGAGTTCAGAATCGATGGTCCTGCCTGGTGGTAACAGCTCATAATGAATAATGCCCTTCCAATCCCACCACACACACAGCATCACCTTGTTGCGAGTTAACCCGGGTTTCGCCACAGTCTGTAAAGCCTGACCGGCCTTTGACCACGGCCTTTTTCGCACGTTCTTGTTATCAGCTTCTTCAAAAATGGTTCGGTTTCATTACGTCGTAATAAAGAATCACAAATGAGTACACGGTTCATTAGGTTTCTTTCAGTGGCTCGTGAGGTACCCAAATGTCGAGCTTTTTTGTGTACCCAGTTTTTTTCAAATGCGCCAAAACTGTTTTGTGGTCAATTTCCAGTTCTTCAGCTACGTCGTTACTTTTGATATGCCGATCTTGCTCCACTTTTTCAAAAATGGCATCCATTTTATCCGTAATAGGGCGACCAGAACGACGTGCATCTTTGACATCAAAATTTCCGGATTGAAAACGCTTAAACCAAATTTGTGCTACTCTCACAGACACTGCACTAGGTCCATAAACATCGCAAATTTTTTTCGCGGCTTGCGTTGCATTTTTACCTTTTTTGTAGTAAAATTTTAAAATGTATCGAATTTCTTCATTAGATTCACTCATCTTGACGGTACGAAAAACAAATGAAAATCACACATTTTCCTAATTTGAATTTGGAATTATGTTCTTTAAAATTTAAACTTTCAATGATACCAAAACCAGCCAGATACAAATAGTATAGCCAAAGAGATTTTATTACAAGTTCATACATAATATAATGCGAAAAGACTTTTTCCCCAACCTAATATAATGCGAAAAGACTTTTTCCCCAACCTTACAACTTAATACTGACTTGCAAATTGCAATAAATGTAAGAAAATTTGCATTTCACGGGCTACCCTGACGCTTCCCCCTTAAGGAGTAAACTCCAATAAAATCAACAATTTTTAAAACTGTTTATCCACCGTACCGGAAAAAGGACGTCAACGAGAATCGAGATTATTCGGCCATAGTAAATGTACTGTCGCTACTTAGACGCCGTCATCTGTTTTCTCGTTGACGTCCCGTTCCCGGTGCACAACGTCAACGGGATGTCAACGAGAAAAGAGATTATAATTATATTATATAAATAATTAATAATATTAATATCTAGGGTTCACGGGCTATTTGTATTAAGCGACATCTTGGCTGATATTGCATTATTATCATATCTATCAGCATTAAAAGGTGAAAAACGTAAAAAAACGGAGATAGACACTATTGATACTTAACCGTCGATAGGCCACTTTTTCGTAAAAATTATTGATACTTTTTTACAATGTTCTTTTTTCTGAATAATGAAACATTGAAATGCTCTCCTGTAACGTTTCAAACATGTCGCTTAATACAAATAGCCTGTGAACCCTCGGTATTATCAACTCGGGGTGCGACAGGAATTTGTTTATATATTTATGAGACAGCAGTATTCGTAAAATCAAACTTACATCTATTTGAAACACTGAGGTCAAAACGTCGCAACAATGAGATTTGCCCTAATACACACAACACAGCATTCTACACAAAAAGTTTTCTAGGCATGGCACCCAGATTGTATAAAAAAATACCGAAACCCATTAGAGACAAACGCGAATTGATTGATTTAAAAAAATATTTACACAACTTCTTAGTGCAGAAGGCGTACTATACAGTTACTGAATACCTAGACGATAATGCAAAGTATGTGGATAAATATGTGCATTAAGGGTTAGAGGTAATTAAATACTGTCATTATTTTAGTTTCGTAATTTAAATTTTACAAATTTTGTGCGCAGAACTGTTAACTATTTTGACTATTTTATTTTTTATTTAAATTTTAGGATTAGTTTTATGTAATTTACTGCGGATAAATTTTGTTATTTAATTTTAATTGAATTTAATTCTGTTACATAAGTGATTACACTTATGTAACAGAATTAAATTCAATAATGGTATTAATCAATTCTTATCAAAAATTATTTGATAAGAACCACTTATAAATATTTGTACGCCGTCAGCGGCAAAACATAGTGTACCCATATATGTTATATTTACAAGACCTGTTTTGACACCCACCTATGTTTTACAAATAAAAAAACTTTGACTTTGACTTTGCACTAGTGTCGTACATTGTGAAGCTGCTCCGAGGCATAGAGCACAACCCGAGAGTGCTGCAGCGGTTGCACTTGTACGTACCCGACCGTTGTGTGGAGGCGACGCGACGGCCCCCGCCACTGCTGGTCGTACCATCAGCCAGGACCAACTTGCTAGCCAAAACCCTTCCGACTCGAGCAATTCGCACCATCAATTATATTCAGGTCGAAATTGATATATTTACATGTCACTGGAGTGATTTCGCAAAAGTACTATTGTTTACAATGTTACAAACAATGATCTTTAAGAACTTGAAATGTATTTTGTGGTTTAATTTTATTTTTTTGTGTGTGACTTGGCTAGCGCATTAGGTTACGACCTGTAAGGATAGTTTTAAGGCATTTAAATAAATAAATAAATAATTCGAACCGAACGTGACATCCCGGTGGTGGTGGACGGTGGATAAGCGTCCATAATAAATGTATGTATCGCTACTTCGGCGCCGTCATCATCATCTCGTTCTCGTTGACGTCCCGTTAACGTGGCGGTAGACAAACGGCCTAAAAGTTATAGCTTTTTTTTTTGCTGTTATGTAGAAAACCTGTCCAACAGCTTCAATCTATCTAGCCTTTTCCCAACTATGTTGGGGGCGGTTTCCAATCTAACCGGATGCAGCTGAATACCAGTATTTTACATGGAGCGACTGCCTATCTGACCTCCACAACCCAGTTACTGGGTAATACGATACTCCTCGGTAAGTCTGGCTGTCAGAATTTCGGGCTTCTGACGACCCGTAACGACTGTCAAAGATCCACGAATGACAGCCGGGACCAACGGCTTAACGTGCTTTCCGAGGCACGGAGGAGTCTCGGTATGAAAGATGGTCACCTATCCACAGACCAACCCCGGCAAGCGTAGCTTAATCTTATGGATCGACCCGTGCGGCTGTTATTACTTAGCCACGAGCTCATGTCTACATGTCCAACAGCCATGAATGGACACCAGCAGTACTTCAACTTGCCATATATTATTATTATGATCCTCCAACTTGTCTTCAGTAACTTCATAATCACACAGGTATCATGAACTCCTCAACTTGTGTACCCCACTCGTTTCCTGAAAACGGAACGAAAAGAAATTTACATTTTAATTTTGTTTCACGGTGACTGTTAGAAGTTTGAGACGGTCTCAGTAACGGATCTGTTCGCAGCGATACAAACTTTTTGTTTTGCATAATTAACTGGCGATGGGACCGTGTACCTGGTCGAATACTGGCTTTATAGTTGAGAAGAAAAAAGTAGGGTGCTAGTCTTTGTGAGACGGGCTTTAGCTTGCTGGTGTTAAAGTATTTTTAAGAGGGATTTGTGACATATTAAGGTAAACTAGGTAGAAGGCAAGGTGACTATCGGACTACGTGAAGGGAGAAGTTAGAAGAGTGTATGGATGCTACGAGAAACGCTACGGCCCAGCGGGCGTAGCTTACTCTGCTACGAGAGGAGCGTAGGGGCAATGCGGCTGTGGAACATTTCTGATAGATTTTGCCTGTGGAACACAAACTACCCAAAGCGCGTAGACCCACGCAATATCTATCCGAAATGTTCCACAGGCGCATTGACCCTACGCTCCTCTCGTAGCAGAGTAAGCTACGCCCGCTACGCCGTAGCGTTTCTCGTAGCATCGACACAAGAAGCCTTTTTTGACTTCTTCCTTCACGTAGTCAGATATTCACCTTAGATTTTAATTCATACTTAATATTATAAATTCGAATGTAACTCCGTCTGTCTATCTGTCTGTATCCTTTTAACGCCTAAACCGCTGAACGGTTTTCGATGAAATTTGGCAAGGAGATAGATGGCATTCCGAGGACGGACATAGGCTACATTTTTTCTTAAAAAATAATCCTACAGAGGGTGATATAGGGGATGAAAGCTTGTATGGGAAACCCATAATTCCTGAAGTTAGGGATATGAAAATTTAAATTTAAGCTTTTCTAAGATTTAAGGGATTGGAAATATTGTCATAGCTCGTATCTGGAGGTAACATTTAGTCTTTGTTTCGTTAACATCAGGCCACTCGGTCACATGTAATTACATATTGACGTCACAAATTATCTTTACTGACACGTAGGTACACATACACTTGCGTGATCAAAGGCGGCGCTAGAGTATTTTAAATTGATGTTGATAAATTAAAATAATCAATATTATTTCTAAGTTAGACATTTAGAATCTTGTTGAAATAAATATTGTGCGAAAAATCGTGAGTGGCGGACATTTGTTTTTTTTTTTTTTTTTTGTATGCTCTGGGTACTAGGAGGTACCGATAAACTTTGCTTTTAAATCTGATTTTAAGTCAAATCAGGAAAGATAAAGGAGTTGCTGTTGCAGTAGCCTCCTCTGGAACAGCCGCCACGTTGCTAAATGAACGGCCAGTAAACTTAGTTCAGGAGAAAATGCCAGTTTATAACATTAGTAAAAATGTTGCAGCAATGTTGGTATGGAATGAATGCATGGGCGCCAGCACATCAAGCTACCCGAAACTGTCAAACTTTCCCAATCAACCTTGACCTAATGCTTTAGCGATAAAGTTGAAACCTATTAAAGAAATTTGACAGATTGTAGTAGCTTGATGTGCTGGCGTCTGTACGATGTCCTACAAAAGTGTAATCGAAGCACTAAATCGAACTATCAAAGATATCAAGAACAACCAAAGTATCACAGAATATAATCATGGTGGTACTGCTAGACGGCGATTTTAGACAGTCCCTGGGGATAATTTCCGACCTCCACGCGGGCGAAGATGCGAGCAAAAGCTAGTGTGTAATAAATTGGGCGTGTTGTGAGCAGTGGTGGCGCCGCGGTAACGGCCGCGACTTACAAGTTGTAGGTCGTGGGTTCGAACCAAAGCAGCCACTTTACTTTGTGTAAATAATTTCATCACCACTGAGTGAAGAAACATCGTGAAGAAACCGCCAAGTCCTAGAACTAAAAATTGGAAGACATGTAACATCCAGCAACTCGTACTGTACCCGCATGGTATCCACCATACGGCCCAGTCCCTGTTACAGAAAGAGGAGGTCTGTGTCTCAGCAGCGCGAGCATTGTGGGCTAATTATGCAGTACTATACAATACAAATAATTTATTTGCGTAACACAGGTTCAGAGGATGTTACAAAAGATTCATTAGGTACTCTATATTATAACCATGTGAGTTGTGCAAATATAATAGGTTGGGGAAAAAGTTTCTTCGCATTTTTTAAGAAAATTCAAAACATTTTTTTAATATAGTCTATTTACATTTAACTAAAGTATGTAGGTACAATTTTGTTCGATAAATTTTTGCCATCTTGTAGGTAGGGACATGATCCCATTGCTATAGAAATTTTGGGACTTCTGGTCAAAATACCGCGACAAGTGGTTTTGCAGTCCTCTCGTGATGTTAACCTGACACTGCCTAAAGAATTCTGAAGAGACCGAAACAGGTGGAAATCTGAAGGTGCAAGGTCACGACTATACGGCGGATGCATTAACACCTCCCAGCCAAACTCTCTTAATTTTTGCTGAGTGGCTAAAGATGTGTGAGGTCTAGCGTTATCATGATAAAAAACCACACCCCTTCTGTTGATTAATTCCGGCCGCTTTCTCTCAACTTCTTGCTTTAATCTCATCAGTTGTTCGCAGTAGAGTTCAGAATCGATGGTCCTGCCTGGTGGTAACAGCTCATAATGAATAATGCCCTTCCAATCCCACCACACACACAGCATCACCTTGTTGCGAGTTAACCCGGGTTTCGGCACAGTCTGTGAAGCCTGACCGGCCTTTGCCCACGACCTTTTTCGCACGTTCTTGTCATACGTGATCCACTTTTCATCACCAGTTATCAGCTTCTTCAAAAATGGTTCGGTTTCATTACGTCGTAATAAAGAATCACAAATGAGTACACGGTTCATTAGGTTTCTTTCAGTGAGCTCGTGAGGTACCCAAATGTCGAGCTTTTTTGTGTACCCAGTTTTTTTCAAATGCGCCAAAACTGTTTTGTGGTCAATTTCCAGTTCTTCAGCTACGTCGTAACTACTGATATGCCGATCTTACTCCACTTTTTCAAAAATGGCATCCATTTTATCCGTAATAGGGCGACCAGAGCGACGTGCATCTTTGACATCAAAATTTCCGGATTGAAAACGCTTAAACCAAATTTGTGCTACTCTCACAGACACTACACTAGGTCCATAAACATCGCAAATTTTTTCGCGGCTTGCGTTGCATTTTTACCTTTTTTGTAGTAAAATTTTAAAATGTATCGAATTTCTTCATTAGATTCACTCATCTTGACGGTACGAAAAACAAATGAAAATCACACATTTTCCTAATTTGAATTTGGAATTACCTATGTTCTTTAAAATTTAAACTTTCAATGATACCAAAACCAACCAGATACAAATAGTATAGCCAAAGAGATTTTATTACAAGTTCATACATACTATAATGCGAGACTTTTTCCCCAACCTAATATTAGGAATATAATGACACAATTATTCTTAATTAATTGTTTTATTTTTAAATTAATTGTCAATAAAAACGTGCACAGATAGTAAATTTCGTTTAAATTATAACAGTAAAGTCAAGCAAATTAATAATGTCATAGTAATTATAATTAGTATATTATTGAATTATTGTACAAATATTTGTTAATAATTAAAATACAGTATCTTTATCTTTGAGGTAGTCTTTTACATTATAATTACATTTTTTTTTTTTATTAGGAATGTGTATAATTTCTTCTTAAATAGATGAGTAGGTAACTTCTTAATGTCATCGGGCAATGTAAGTATTAAAAATATGTGATCCCATACAGTGTTGTCTAGAAAATCATCATTTTATTTTATTATGTTACTAGCTGCCCGCAACTTCATCTATCGTCAAGATGAATAGTAAATTAGTATCCTATGTCATTCTCCAAGTCATGGTCTACCCATGTGCCAAATTTCATCCAAATCCGTTCAACCGTTTTAGCGTGAAAGCATAATCAACAAATAAACAAAAACTATTTCTCATTTATAATATTAATTATGATAGGAGGATGAAAAAACGGTCTATCGACACTCTAGACTCACGAAATGTATTAGGTACTTAAATAAAATAAAATCGGCCAAGCGCGTGTCGGACCACGCGCAATGAAGGGTTCCGTAGTTGGGATGAATTTATCCCAAGAACAAACTTAACATTGTAGTTGAAAAATTTGTTCTCCCATACATTCCAACTACAAATGTTCATATAATAGTTAAACGAAAAGGATCCAACCCACCTTAGGTGTAATGTGGGTTGGATCCTTTTCGTTTAACTATGGACTAATGTAAGTTTGTACGCACAATATTGAGAGATTTACCATGTTGTTTTAAGACCATAGACTTCTTATAGGTTGTCCTGTAATTTATAGCTATAGAATTATTTTCTGTATTTTTTTTTTCAAAATTTTAAACTCAGTAGTTTCGGAAATAAAGGGTTCCCCTTTTTCAATTTTCGTCTATTTTCTTAAATAACTTTAAAGCAGTTTGTTTTAAAATTATTTAAAAAATATATTTGAAACCCTCACAGTAAGCCCTTTCATGTAATGTGGCGATTAATGGTCATGACCATTAATCGCCACGCTTCGTTATCGTCGGGGCAAAACAAAGAATACGTGACACATACAGCTATTTTCAAGTTTAGTGCCTATCAAATTATACACTCCCAGAGACGTGCTTATGAACATAAGAAATAAAAACTTTATTCACATTTTTGACAAAGAAACATGTGACAGTTGTCTGTTTTGAATTGGAACTCAACGAAATGTCATATCGCATGCTTAACTGGCCTAACTAAAAAAATCGCAATCACTGAATTGTCTTACAAAACGGCATATAACTTAGTCAAAAAGCATAATAATAGTGAAACAATGTATTGTAGGAATGATTGATGACCTGATTATGGATACAGAAATTATATTTTGAAGATATTTAGTTACTCATTTTGGACCTGAACCATAATCGCTCAGTTTATTATTGAGCATGCGCTATGTACACTATCCTATAGTCAGAAGACCACAAAAGGATTCCTACAGAGGCGACAGCTCATTGGAAGACATGTCCGACTAGTTATTATAAGTAGGTACACTTATGTACTTATTAATAAAACAACATGGGAATTGCTTCATTGGTTCATTATTCTCATTATGTAGGCAATGACCATATATGTAAAAACTAGTACATATCGGAAAGTCTGTTTTTGTTTGATTGACACTTCGGTTTAATTAGTCTATGAGTTCTTTATGCCCCGAAGATAACGAGGTCTGGTCATGCCTTTTCTGTATGAGCACTGGAACAATAATAGGCTGGTATATTATTATATAATTTAATAAATGCATCTGTGTTGTCGGCCTTGTGATGGAGATCCTGTGTCCTGTTTGAGACTGGATCTTGTTATTGGGTTGTTTCAGTTTTTTATTTGTAAAATAACAAACTGAAATCTAGTTTTGAGTCAGGGTAATGGCAATAAACTCAATTGTGATTTAGATTATTTAGAACATAACTAAGGTAATGTGTATTTAATAAACACTTCTGCAAGCACCTTTAGCTAATACAGGCGTAGTTTATAATATTGTTTTAATTACATAAATTCCATATGTATAGTCCTGAGCACAGCGTCATATGACGACATACTGTGTCACTTGTGTCATATCCTATATGAAATTCCAAGATGACAAGGATTTCATTTCATAAGATTCAAAATTAGAATATGACATGTGTGATTTGAGATCCTTTTTGTTTTGTATCCGACTGTTTTTGATGGCAGGAATTTGTTCTGAATTTAATGTTTGTAGTGTTTTGTTTTTTGCGAATAAGTTGTGGAGTAAAGAGTTTTCATGTTATTGGTTGTTTTTATACTTGTATGTTTATATTTGATCTCAAGTAATTGAAATGTAAATTTCTTTATGAGAATTAAATGTCTTTAACCAGAAAGCCCGATGTCACCGCCTAACCAAATGAAAAGTGAGTAACAACGCCCATTGACGTTGCAATAACTAGGGAGTGGGGAAAAAAACTGTAATATAGTTCCGCATAGATGGCGCTAAGTGTGTGTTACAAACGAACTGTCAAACTTTAAAGAAATTAAACAGTTTTTTTTGTGTCTTATATCAATATAATGGGTCGTTGTAGTCTTTGGATGCAAACAAATAGGCGTTGACAAATTCCCAAGTAATATTGACATGAAGAGAAAGTGGGAAAAGGCACTGAAATTAATAAACTTCAAAGCAAGTGATTTTTCGAGGCTATGTGGGAAACTTTTCAAAGAAACAGACTACGAGACTACTTCTCAGACGAAAGGTTGGTAGATACCTATAATTAATGATGGCTTTTTATTAATAATAGTAAAAAAGCTTCCAACCTGTGAAGAAAAAAATGGTTTCTTTTCAAATAACCATACATTTTGTACCTAACTATACATCTTGTTTATCATTAGTATCATTAAAAAGAAAAAAAATGATGAGTTAAGTTTATTTTATAACTTATAAAAATATAATATTGTAAAAGTCGATAAAATGTTAAATACAATGAAGGTACCTAACGACAAGCTTGGCTTTCCTAGTTGCAATAGTCCTATTTTTTTCAAATTCTCCTTCAACTGGGCGATACGCCAGGTTTATTCCATTGTCAAGCAACACAAATAGATGAATCAAAGCACTCAAATACTTAAATTCCGTCCACACAATACACACGTTTTTATCAAAGACTTTTGGCATGTAACAAACTCACAGCGCCCTCTTGCGGCGAAGCTTCCTGGAAACAACCTCATTGCTTTGATTTTGAAATAAACTTTGAGACAATGTGGAAAAGTCTCAATTCCTAATACCAATAAACCTACTTATAGACATCCTTCAAACTTCGACACACACAAGCTTGCTTTTGCTTTCTGTTACCGAAATAGATAAGTCTGGTTGTAAGTAGCACTTCCCCAAACAAGACCTGTTACTGGAAACCCTTTACTACTACTTCATAAAACACGGATTTGCAATTAATACAAACCCATTCACTTATTTGGATCCAATTACTTGTATTTTGTCGAAGGGACAGAAAACTATAAAGTAACTATTTTGATACAAGGGACGGCCATTTTGATTGAATTGGTACTCTTCTATCGCGGATTCTTGAGTTGATGTTATAATCATGAGCGCAGCGAGTTTTTCTTGAAATAAAATTTCTCAATAGTCGAATGTCATTGTATTGTATCTACAACCTCCTTTTTTTTCTTGTAAAAACCATGTGTTGGCAACACCATTATTTTTTTCAAGCCTCGAAGAGCGTTTAATTTTGTGATTGATAATATTTTCGGATTATATGTTGTACTAGCTGTGCCCGCGACTTCGTTCGCCTGGCTATCGGAAAACAGTAATGTGTCACTTGCAGAAGATCCATAAGGTTGCTAAGAGGGTGTCCATTTAAAAAGTGAGAACCTTTCGCTCAGGCCTGGTGTTTTTTTTTTAGAAATAAACTGACAAAAAACTTGTTACATTTATAAAATGCTTCTTTTTAAACAATGTTAGCGGTGGAACCACCAGGAGCGTACACAAGAAGGTTGCTAGGGTTGCTCACACGCGAAAGAGCTACATAAAGTTGACCGTGGGAAAAGCAACCAACACTAAGCTCCACCCCCGCAACGGACAATGTCTAGCCCTGAGCTTTGTTAATGGTCATGGCGTAACATAGGCTGACGGGGAATTGCACACGTATAAAACTAAACGGGAAATTATTAGGAATTAGGGGAATTCTGAGAATAAAAACAACATCACCGGCGCCGCAACCTGTTAAGATTTCGGCTTCGATGACGCTGTGTTGGAGATTGGTGACTATGAGCCGAGTGCCATTGCAAAGTTTAAGAAGACTTCAATTTCTGAGAGGAATAACTGGCACACTGACTTTTAAAAAACTTTTGTGTGCTGGAAGACCGGGTGTGTTAAGAGATTCTAAGAACTCTACTGGATAGTGTGTGGAATCTTCTTCTTCCGCAACAGTGTTTATCGAAAGATTTGTTATATTTATAGATATGTTATATTATATGTTTGTATAAATAGCTAATTGGTGTCTTAAGCACCCTCCATATGCAAATAGTTAATACATGTTCTAAATTAACATCGATCACAACGTTTGGTCATCGCAGTTTCGTTTTTTGCTTGCCTAACTTTTGTATTTCACAATCATAATTTTGTTCCGATTATAAACTTTATATTTATCATTTAGCTCCAAACTAAGCTGAAAATATAAATTGATTCCACTCAATACGCTAATAGTTGTTGCAAAATGCATATTGTAAATTGCTGTTTTGATAATTGTGTTTGATAAATCTATTCCGAGGAAAGTACGAGTAGTATGAAATTATGCTCTATTTCGAACTGTTTGTTGCGTTTTAATCCAATAAAAGTTTAATTAGTCATGCAATAATTTTGCCGATAAAATTAGATGTAACTACGTGCCACTGATTAAAATATGTTGTGTCGTTTGGGAATATCGACTTTTACAGGTTATTTGATTAATTGTCGGTCGCAACTAGAATACGCCGTCCAAATTTGGGATGATATAATGATGATATGATAAGTACAAGGATAGGCTGGAAATTGTGCAGAAAATGTATTTACGTACTATGAATCATAAATGTTATCGTCCTAAAATCTCATATGAACAATTACTTCTTTAATATTAATAGTTCTTAGTTTGGAGTCTAGACGATTTCTTCTGGGAGTAATGATGTTGCATGGTATATGCAATAATAGATTCGACTGCATTCCTTTATCAAATAGTATACATTATATAGGTATATTACCTAGATCTGTCATGCTTCGTGGGGTACATGTGCCTCGACTATTCCACACAGATTCGTGCAGGACTAACGCTGGGGTGCGCGTGCCTCTTCGTCGCCTCGTTGATGCGTACAACACTCACTTTATGGAGCTTGACATATTTACTTTTTCCAAAGATCGTTTCAAGGCAAGAGCAATTGAGGTACTAAATTCGTTTTTTTTTTTCGTCTTCTTCTTACTAGTCTTTTACGATGCACACTAATTGTCTGTTTTTTTTTTAACTTTTTTTTTTATGAATTCGTGGACAATGTGGTGGGTTACACGTGTAGTAACATAAATATGGAATAGATTGTGTATAAATATATTTCTAAGCATTGTGCTAATTTAAGAATCTGCATGTAACTGTTTTTTGTCCATAACAGATAAAATAAAATAAAATTAATACGCTGATGAGAGCCGGCAGTGGTAATAATGCCTAGATTTATAAGTTGTAGGTCGTGATGGGTTCGAACCAGGCAGACACTTAACTTTGTGTAATTTATTTCATCACCACTGCTCTCAAGACGGTGAACGAAAACATAGTGAGGAAACCGGCAAGTCCTAGAACCAAAAATTCGAAGACATGTGACATCTACCAACCCGCGCTGAACTTCTCACAGAGAGAAGGCCTGTGTCCCAGCAATGGAAACGTTATAAGCTGATTATGCTGATGCTCACAATAACAGTATTCTGTCCTATATCGCTTCCGCCTATCACCGTGGACTCACCTCTTCCACCCACATACTTGTATTCGCAAAAGTTTGTGGCTTGTAAACTTTTCGCACAAGGATATTTCATTAGACGAGTTGTTTCCAAGAATTTCGCTCAGTGCTTACTTATTTATGTAGGTAGGAAGACAGAATTTTATTGGTAATAGTTTTAGAAACTGTGTCAATATTATATGATATCACATTACCTTAAGTCAATGACAATCAAAAACAATTTTACATTTAAATCTTAATGCCACGGTTGAAAAAAAGCAGTTTCTTACAAAAATGCAGTACTTACAGGTCAAAATATATAGAATAGCTGTTTTTAGGGTTCCGTACCTCAAAAGGAAACAACGAAATCCTTATAGGATCACTCGTGTGTCTGTCTGTCCGTCTGTCACAACCGATTTGCTGAAAATTGGTATTCATATGAATTTCTGTGACCCAAACACGGACGTGTAACGTAAATAAATGGATTTTGAATATAGGGGTTACTTTTGGGGGGAAATAAGAAACTTAAAAAAAAATGTTTTGCATACTCTACCTTGTGACATATCATATGAAAGGGCTTACTGTGAGGGTCTAAATAGATTTCTTTTTATAATTTTAAAACAAATCATTTTTAAGTTATTTATGAAAATAGATGAAAATTGACCGACCCCCCTTATCTCCGAAACTACTGAGCCTAAAATTTTGAAAAACATCCAGAAAATATTTCTATTCCTATAGATTACAGGAAAACCTATAACAAGTATATGAGCTTGAAATAACATGGTAAATCTGTCAATACTGTGCGTATAAACTTACTATTTCAGTTGGTTGGTATGGAAGAACATGTTTTACTACGGAACCCTTCATTGTGCGTGGTCCGACACGCACTTGACCGGTTTTTTTAATAACCGACACAATATTTCAACGCTGCTGGGTCTACTAGAATCATACGAGTATACTGAATTCCAAGTAACAGTATAGTCATGTATTGTACCTATGGACGCTTTTACCTTTGGACATTGATTATAATAAACAAAACTGGCAGTACTAAAAATATAATATTGCAACACTGTGGTGGCATTTTTATTCTCTAGCAACACCAGTGAGTGGCGTGACGCTATCGGTGTTGTGTGCAGTGTGAGGCCATTTTGGAGATAGTCTGAAATGTCCATAGGTACAATACATGACCCTACGCGTCGGTGCCTCCTCCCTGTGTACTTCCTACCAGTACAAGAGTAATCGCTTCCTCCGACCATCTCAATCTAAACCAACATTAAACAGGGATCCCATCAGCTGCTTACTTTCAATTCGCCATTGGGTACTCAGATCTCTTTACATAGAGCACTGTCGGCGCACGCAAGTGCCGTTTATATTCTGGGGTGTCTAGAGTTTATGCAATTGTGGATACGGTAGTTTGTGAAAATATCCGACACAAGCAAAATTAATAAAAATTCTTCTAGCTTCGTCTACCTAATTAAAAAATAATTTTCAAAATCCATCCACACTTAACGAAAATATCGATGAATATACATTTTAAAAAATCATACGGACGTATGATTTTTTTTTAATTTTTTAATTTTTTTTCATCGATATTTATCGATATTTATTTATTACCGACTTCAAAAAAAGAGGAGGCTATAATGTTTGTCTGCTCAATTTTTCAAGTCGGTTAAAAAACGATAAATGATACGTTTCGCTAAATCAGATTTAGCGTTTTTACAGTGTATATTCGTGTAATAATGAGCTTTTTGACTAATCATGAAAGGTAGACTGACAGAAAATGCCTGGCATTAAGTACACTTTTACATGCGTATTACATTAAAATAAATATTTTCTTAAATAAAAGCTATCCGTGGAACTCACATACTCACGTATCGATACACACTACACATATACTCACACACACTTTGACACTTTTTAGTTTCAACATTTTTCTCGTCATAATCAGATCGGATCAGACAGATCTGAAGGTAAGAGGTAACTATGTAAGGTTGCATTAACAGACTTTTAATGATTTTAAACTGAAGATCACATCTAAACGAGTAGTGTTAATAGTTTGGAAGAAATAAAATATGTCAAATTAGTATATATAGTGTAATTAATATCATATAGTGTAATTAATTTGTCTAACGCGGATAAAAATCTAAGAATCACGCAAAAACTATCAAGTGTAATTTTATGAAACCTTCACTATTTTAAAGATAATTCAATTGTTTATCTTTTTTGTACGTGTTTTAATTTATAATATCTTTTGTTTTATGCATAATAAATTAATAATGCGTCTAATTTGGGACAGCGCTCCATGATGGGCGAGTCCTATTACTGGGTGAACGTAGGACGCGTTGCGTGAACTCAGCACAGAACACGCAAGCTAACCACTCAAGGCGATTGGCATATTATCTTACTCTTAAGGGTGTGGAATAGTACAGACCATCAAACTGAACAATTTTCTCCACGGCACCAACATAATAATTGCGAAAAAATTATCAGCGGTCCCAAACAAAACTAAAATACCTACTCGACCCAAATGTGTGGAACAATTGATACTTTTTTGGTTACCACACCCTTAAATATGAGCACACATTATTGATACACGCAGTATACCCGCTCCAATCATCTTCTATGCTCCTTCAACCACGGGCTGTAGAGCGGTAACGTTAGGAGAATAAATTGAAACGTCTTGCCACCAGGCGAGCGATCTCTAGAACATTACACCACGCGCTGTCTTATTCGCGTGAACTATGTAGGCGAGTAGCTAGGACCAGTGTTTGTTCTAGTAAAGCTTCTTGAGACTATTCTAGCTTTTAATACTTCTACCAAATGGATTGGATTCTACCACAATTATATGTTTTATGTGTAACATCTGTGATTTCGTGAAAAGGAACGGAAGTGAACAGGAACAGATTTGACTAATGAGCGCGCGCGGTGCTAGAGTTGGCCGTCAGATGGTACCAACCCAAACAGATAGGAGATGTTACACATCATATGCGACTACTGTAAGACTCGCTCATTTTTTTTTTTTTTGTGTTCAAATGGCAACTAAATGGAGCATGCCGCACGGGTCGCTCCATCAAGTTAAGATACGCTTGCCGGGGTTGATTCGTGGATGGATGACCATCTTTACATCTCAAAACTCCTCCGTGCCTCGGACAGCACGTTAAGCCATTGGTCGCGGCTGTCATTCGTGGATCTTTGACAATCGTTATGGGTCGAAAGTCTGATAACCAGTCTTACTAAGGGGTATCGAATTACCCTGGGTTGTGGAGATCGGATAGGCAATCGCTCCATGTAAAATACTGCTATTCAGCTGCATCCGGTTAGACTGGAAGCCGACGCCAATATAGTTGGGAAAAGGCTAAGCAGATTGATTTTGGCAACTAAATTGAGCATTTCATTCTCGTTTGTTCCGGTTTGAAATTCCGATGAAAACCATTATTTTTCAACGGTGGTTCTGGAAAACTTAAATTAAATGTAAAGCTGTTGTTATTTAAAGACATAATCAGCAAGTTCAATTTAACAACAAAATCATCAAGTTTCAGACCAATAGACTCGAATAAAAACAAAGTTTTATATAAATATTCGTAAGTTTTTCTTATTTACACCAATTATATTTTTCTAAATTGGAAGACGCACGGAATCGTCAATATTTTGGGATTTCAGCGTGATCAAGTTTTTTAAGGTTTCCAGATTTTATTTTTTTTTTGTGAGTCACTAACTCCTATTTTTATGAATTGTTAATTATTTAAACACAATTTTTAAGTGCTTATTTTGAGTTCGCAAACTGACAGATTTATAGCTCCTTAAATAGTTCTCTTCCTATAAATAATATTATGTAAGTATTACAGTTAATAAATGTGCTCCTATAATAATAATTCGAAATTAGGCATAATTTTCACGATTTTTGAGGATGAGTACGCCAGATTTTTACTGATCAATTAGAAAACAATTACTGGATAAAATTTATACAAAAAAAAAACAAGAATTAGAGGTAAGATAACATTTAATATTTTCATGCAAAATCACAAAACTTAACGGGTTAAGTTTTAATTTAACAAACAATATAAATTGTTGCACACAAAACAACAATATTCTTTCGTTAGCATATAATAAAACTGATAATATCGCATTTAGAGACTATTTTTAGGGTTCCGTACCTCAAAAGGAAAAACGGAACCCTTATAGGATCACTCGTGTGTCTGTCTGTCCGTCTGTCACAGCCAATTTGCTCCGAATCTAATGGACCGATTAAGTTGAAATTTGGTACACATATGAATTCCTGTGACCCAAACACGGACTTGTAACGTAAATAAATGAATTTTGAATATGGGGGTCAATTTTGGGGGCAAATAAGAAACTTAAAAAAAAAGTTTTGCAGACTATACCGTGCGACATATCAAATGAAAGGGCTTATTAGGAGGGTCTCAATTTTTTTATAATTTCAACAACAAAATTGTTTAAAGTTATTCAAGAAAATAGATGAAAATTTACCATTCCCCCTTTATCTCGGAAACTCCTACTCCTACTTTTCGGGGTACATCTGTTCCTGTAACTGATCGGCTTGAGCTCCTAGGCATGGCGTTGACATCTGGTCTCAACTTCGGCGCCACCATCGAGTACAGAGCCCAAACAGCGGCCAAGAAGCTGGGCATCCTAAATAGGGTGAAGCGATACTTTACGCCTGGATAGCTTTTAACCCTTTAAAAAGCGCAAACGTCCGATCCTAGGGCCGGTTTTTTGATCCGTAGTTAACTCAACCAATGGTTAAACATAGTAACAATTGTTGAATTTTGGCTGAATGTGTTTGCCAAAATGCCACTAGTTACTATTTTTTGCCTTGCATGAGTTAACATGAATACATTAATTTATTTATTTAATGTTCAGCCTTTCACGTTTCACCATTGGTTGAGTTAACTAAGAATCAAAAAAACAGCCCTAAGCTATATCGGTTAGTAGTTACTTCAATCGATACTTCTTATACCGCTTTAAACCCGAAAGCTCCGTTTACACGGTGCCAGTTTGTGGAACGTTCATGACCAATAATCACATGGCGTATATGCACGTTCAATTTTATTGCTATTCAAGAATCGCATGCAAGTGATATACGCTTACGATTCCAGAAAACGGCTTACAAAATAATTGAATGCAAATTTTGCCATTAAAAAAAATCACATTTTTGTTTAGACGCTGCAAATTAATTGTATGGTATGCCACAGGCAACAAACTTGTACCGTGTAAATGGAGCTTAACTTAGATCAAACGCAACGAACATAACAGTCAAGTATCGCTGAAGTAAGCAAACGATACTTAGCCAGTTCACGGGCAAACAAACATGAAACAGTTTTCATTCTTTGTATAGTACTTAAGTGTTCTTCAGTTCAACGAGCGAAAACGGTTCAAACGTCGTGAAAGAAAATTTTGTGAATAGTATACTATTTGAGTTGTTAGGTGGTTCTGGGGCTCAAGGACTCTGTAAAGGTTGGCGGAGTTCTTTATGAAAGAGCTCATCCGTGGACGATGACCATGGACCATCATCATCAACATCCGCCTAGCCTTTTATCAACTATGTTGGGGTCGGCTTCCAGTCTATCCGGATGCAGCTGAATGCCAGTATTTTACATGGCGCTGAATGCCAGTATTTTACATGGCGCTGAATGCCAGTATTTTACACGATACCCCTTGGCACGACTTTCGGGCACACGCACACTTGTCATGTATGACACAACTTTTCATTTAAATGATAAATGATAAATGATTTTTATTTCTGTAAGTAGGTTTGTACAAACACTTTTACAAGTCAATATTTTTTTTTTAAACTAGATGAGGTCGGCGTTTCCTATCTGACTACTCTGAGAAGAAAGGCCGAAACAAACTCAGAGGTCACAGTCTCTTATAAAGTCCAGACATAATCTTGGTCACTTCATGTGAAGACCATGTAGATTGGTGTCTGAAATGGTCTTTTGAGGAAAGAACCACACAGATTGAGAGGACCTGTCCAGTCAGTGCACGCATTTGTCAGTAATCGCGCAGCTCAACTAGCTCAACGATTCGACGAACAAAACCAAAGAAAGGACATTGGGGTAGGCCGCATAGATTACTCAAACTGCCAGACCATGATTAAAAATAACTGAGAGAAAAATAAAACAAACAAAAAAAAAAAAAAGCAATGACCTACATAGTCTTCACATTCACAATAAAGTAAAATAATATAATACTTACAAAGTAAATATTAATGTCAACATTCAGTATGCAAAAATAAAAATAATATAAAATAAAATTGGAGCAGTTCAATCCCAAGCCTTTTTGTCCTCAATATAATCTTTAACGGTATAAAAAGCTTTCTGACACAACTTGCGTTTAATGAATGATTTGAATTTATTAAGACTCAGATCTTGAACGTGGCTTGGAAGTTTATTATAAAAGCGTATACATTGACACCTGAATGACCCACCTATTTTCTTGAGCCTTGTTGGAGGTACAACAAATTTGTGTTTGTTCCTAGTATTTATATTGTGGATATCACTGTATTTTTTAAACAATTTAATGTTTTTATGGGCATATAAAAGATTTTCAAAAATGTACTGAGAAGGCAAAGTCAGTATATTAATCTCCTTAAATTTCTCTCTGAGAGATTGTCTCGGACTTAATTTATAAATGCATCGAACAGCTCTTTTCTGCAAAACAAAGATAGTCTGAATGTCGGCTGCATTTCCCCACAACAGAATACCGTACGACATTATACTATGAAAATAGCTAAAGTACACTAAACGGGCTGTCTCTATGTTGGTTAAATTACGAATTTTCCTAACAGCGTATGCTGCGGAGCTTAGCTTTTTTGACAATTTATCTATATGTGGGCCCCACTGAAGCTTAGCATCCAAAGTTAAGCCCAAGAATACTGTGCTATCTTCAGGATTCAACTCTTCGCCCTTTATCAACACGTTAGTTTTCACCTGCCTAACGTGAGGTAGTGTAAACTTAATGAATTTGGTTTTTTTTTCATTAAGGAGTAAATTATTAACACTGAACCAGTGAACTACTTTTGAGATCGCTCTGTTTACATCGTCAGTAACCAGCTGCTGACGTTTAAGTTTAAACAAAAGTGAAGTATCATCCGCAAACAAAACTATATCATGATTATCCTTAATGAGGTAGGGCAAATCGTTAATATAAATAAGAAATAAGAAAGGACCAAGAATCGAGCCCTGTGGGACCCCCATTGTTATTATAGATCCGGGCGATCTTTTTCCATTAACGTCAACGCTCTGAATCCTATTACTCAAGTATGAAGTAAGAAGATCCAGAGCGGTGTTCCGGATCCCGTAATGGCGGAGTTTCCTGATTAACGTTTCATGAAGAACGCAATCGAATGCCTTGGACAAATCACAAAAGATGCCCAAGGCATCGCATTTGTCTTCCCATGCACTATAAATATGTCCTAAAAGTTCAACACCGGCATCAGTAGTTGAACGACCCTTTGTAAAACCGAACTGCTTGTTATGTAATAATTTATGTTTATTAAAAAATCTTTGCAATTGGTCTAAAATTAATTTCTCAAAAATTTTACTAAACGTAGGTAGTACTGAAATAGGTCTATAATTTGTGGGGTCTGATGTACTACCTGATTTAAACAAAGGTATTATTTTACTATATTTCATGAGGTCAGGAAACTCCCCACAGTCGATACAGTTATTAAAGATAAGAGCTAAAGTAGGTGCTACAATGTCAATAATAGACTTAGCAACTTCTACAGAATTACCCCACAGATCTGCTGTCTTTTTTACATTTAAAGTGTGAAAGGTTTTAATTATGTCTCTACAGGTAATTTGTTCAAAATTAAATTCCGAATCGCAAGCATTAACATTTTCCTTAAGCAAAGACTCAGCAACAGAAGTTGATGAGTTTAGGGATTTAGTAGTTGAAACGGGAATATCTGAAAAGAAATTTTCAAAGGCCGCGGCGACTTGTGAGTCTGATTTTATTATATTGTCATTAATAGACAGGCTGTAGTCAGCACTTCGGTTATTAGACCTTCCCGTTTCACTATTAATAATATTCCAAGTCGTTTTAATTACATTACTACTGTTTTTAATCTTCGAACTCAAATAACGCGACTTGGCCATACAACAAACTTTTTTAAATAATTTTGAATAGTTTCTAACATATAAATTAAATTCAGCAGTGTTTACAAAAGACCTTTCATTACCAAAGACCGTTCATAAAGCCGTGTTCTACTTTTATGAATACCAATGGTAGCCCAATCACTGAAAGACGCGTTACTATTAACCGAGATAGTCTTGGGAATAAAGATGAGATTAAATTGTTGGCAGTACATATTAAAAAAATCATCATACAGATCATTAGGATCAGTATGATTAGCCAAAACTGTTAATTTATTAATGAGTTTAACTTTAAAAGCTTCCAAGCGACTTGTAGTTTTGGGGTTAACAATGATATCCTTTTTAGCCACTTTTTTGTTTTGGTTTTGGATAGTAATCCTTTGCCCGCAATGATCAGAATCTAGTAAATTTATAATTTCTTTATGGCTTGGAATAACATCTGTATAAATATTATCTAGGCATGTGGCACTAGTAGGGGTTATTCTTGTGGGCTCCAAAAATAGGTTTACAAGATTGTATGACTGAAAAAGACTTATTATTTTACTACAAGAACCTGACTTTTCTAATAAATTAACATTAAAATCACCACAAATGATAATAGATTTATTTGAGTTACATATCTTGTGTAACACTTCATCCATTACCTTTTCAAAGCAGTCATACAATCCTGAAGGGGGCCTGTACACACTTAATACAATAAATTGCTCCAATTCTATACAAGCTATTTCAACTGTCCGCTCAACAGATAGGCTCACAATATCCTTACGGTCTTTAAATTTCAGCTGGTTACTTACTAAAATTAATGAGCCACCATGTATAGCATTTACTCTGCTGAACGAACTACCAACCTGGTGATTATTAAAATTGAACATAAACTGGTGGCTTTTAAGCCAATGTTCTGTTATACAAAGAATATCAATACTGTTAAAATTCATAAATAATTCTACTTCTAAATCTTTGTTGAGAAAACCTTGAATATTTTGATGCACCAGGTTAATACTATTTACTAATTTTGAAATTTTATTTGATTTATTCTTGCATTTCTGTACATTATTGCTAGAGGATGCCTCTATTGTCTTAATTTCTAATTTAAATTACTACCAATGTCAATTTTGGATACCAAATTATTGGATGAATGATATAAAATGTCATTTGTTTTTGTTTGAGCTATTTTATATTATCTACTTTAATTTATTCAAAACGGACACATGCCCTATGTGTTTATAGCGTATGGCACTCGTGGGCTGCAGCTAAAAATCAGCGTCAGGTAGTATACCTTGTGTTATCATTTGACATCATGCTTAACTGAGGCCCTTTTGGTATCAAAAACATTGTTTTTTTAATTTTTTTAGGGTTCCGTACCTCAAAAGGAAAAAACGGAACACTTATAGGATCACTCGTGTGTCTATCTATAGTTATAAGGTACTTTTAGATTTTTTTTTTTTGCTGTAATACCAAAAAAAACGCATTTTATTTCTTTCTTTCCATCTAAGTAGCGTTGCTGTATCCAGTTTCAAAGGTATGGGAGTCGGTCTAATTACAGACACACGACACATTCCCGCTTTGTGTCTGAGATGACAGCGCACCTACAATGCCCTAGCTCGTATTGCATCTATCTACATCTCACAGTAAGATGGTTGTAGCCATGATATATGACGTTCCACGGGTAAAGGTACAGTGGCCAGCACATCAAGCTACTACACATTGACCTTGAGCGCGTTATGAGCAACGACAGCGAGAATCGTGCGAAAGAGATAAATAGCTTTTTGTCTGCTCTTACTTGTAATGTTTCGTGCTGCAGTGCGTACGTGAGCTAGTGTGCGTATATTCGTCGTGGTGTAGAATAAGATACTATGAGATAACAAATAGGGTACTGGGTACCTAGTAACAGGTACCTAGCTGCTTGAATAGGATCTACTTACTTGTGCTTGGATGGAACCAAAACAGAGGGTCGTGTTGTATTATTATTACGCCTTTGCTTGACGCGGACTAAACACAATGACGTTTTCGAGTCTTCCTTCACAACGCGCGCGCTAGTAGGTAACATAACTGCCTACGAATCGAAATAATGGCATGGTAAAATATACGTACAGGCGGCCCACGCAAAAAACTAAAGACCTATGAAAGCTTATAAGTAAGCATTTTTTTTTGTTTAAATTATCTTTTACTTAAGGCTGGTTTTTTGATCCATATTTAACTCAATGGTTAAACATAGTAAATAATAGTGGAATTTTTAACGACTTCAAAAAAAGGAGTTATCAATTCGATACGTAGGTATGTATGTAATATTATTGGAAATGCGAGATCTGGCTTCCAAACAAATATACAAAATGTCATAGATGTATGTATGTTTGTCCAGGCATTTCTCCGAAACTATTAATCGGATATCGTGACCATTTTTTTTTTTGCTGGCTTTCGTTTACTTCAACTTAGGGCACAGTAAAAGTTTCATCGAAATCAGTTCAGTACTTTTCAAGATAATAGACTAATACGAGTACGTGTGACGGCCTGGCTTATTGATACGAGCTACGGGTGTGGTGTCAAAGGGAAAACATCTCAAAACAAGGTTCTAAGTTTCGGAAATAGTTAGGATGACCCAGCTTTCAACATTTATTAAGCACGGTTGCTACTACATGATACATTCTGAAGGTCTGATGATGACCAAGTAAGTGCTTATCGCTTCTCAATAACGGAAATAGGTTGACCCAGCTTTCAACATTTATCTAATTGAGCACGGATGCTACTACATGATACTTTCTGAAGGTCCGATGATGACCAGTTAAGTGCTTATTGGTCCTCAGTAATGGAAATAGTTAGGTTGATCCAGCTTTCAACATTTATCTAATTGAGCACGGAGGCTGCTACATGATACTTTCTGAAGGTCTGATGATGACCAGGTAAGTGCTTATTGGTCCTCAGTAATGGAAATAGTTAGGATGACCTAGCTTTCAACATTTATCTAATTGAGCACGGATGCTGCTACATGATACTTTCTGAAGGTCTGATGATGACCAGGTAAGTGCTTATTGGTCCTTAGTAATGGAAATAGTTAGGATGACCTAGCTTTCAACATTTATCTAATTGAGCACGGAGGCTGCTACATGATACTTTCTGAAGGTCTGATGATGACCAGGTAAGTGCTTATTTGTCCTCAGTAATGGAAATAGTTAGGATGACCTAGCTTTCAACATTTATCTAATTGAGCACGGATGCTGCGACATGATACTTTCTGAAGGTCTGATGATGACCAGGTAAGTGCTTATTGGTCCTCAGTAATGGAAATAGTTAGGATGACCTAGTTTTCAACATTTATCTAATTGAGCACGGATGCTGCTACATGATACTTTCTGAAGGTCTGATGATGACCAGGTAAGTGCTTATTGGTCCTCAGTAATGGAAATAGTTAGGATGACCTAGCTTTTAACATTTATCTAATTGAGCACGGATGCTGCGACATGATACTTTCTGAAGGTCTGATGATGACCAGGTAAGTGCTTATTGGTCCTCAGTAATGGAAATAGTTAGGATGACCTAGCTTTTAACATTTATCTAATTGAGCACGGATGCTGCGACATGATACTTTCTGAAGGTCTGATGACGACCAGGTAAGTGCTTATTGGTCCTCAGTAATGGAAATAGTTAGGATGACCTAGTTTTCAACATTTATCTAATTGAGCACGGATGCTGCTACATGATACTTTCTGAAGGTCTGATGATGACCAGGTAAGTGCTTATTGGTCCTCAGTAATGGAAATAGTTAGGATGACCTAGCTTTTAACATTTATCTAATTGAGCACGGATGCTGCGACATGATACTTTCTGAAGGTCTGATGATGACCAGGTAAGTGCTTATTGGTCCTCAGTAATGGAAATAGTTAGGATGACCTAGCTTTTAACATTTATCTAATTGAGCACGGATGCTGCTACATGATACTTTCTGAAGGTCTGATGATGACCAGATAAGTGCTTATTGGTCCTCAGTAATGGAAATAGTTAGGATGACCTAGCTTTCAACATTTATCTAATTGAGCATGGGTGCTACTACATGATATTTTCTGAAGGTCTGATGATGACCTGGTAAGTGCTTATTGGTCCTTAGTAATGGAAATAGTTAGGATGACCTAGTTTTCAACATTTATCTAATTGAGCACGGATGCTGCTACATGATACTTTCTGAAGGTCTGATGATGACCAGGTAAGTGCTTATTGGTCCTCAGTAATGGAAATAGTTCGGATGACGTAGCTTTCAACATTTATTTAATTGAGCACGGGTGCTACCACATGATATTTTCTGAAGGTCTGATGATGACCAGGTAAGTGCTTATTGGTCCTTAGTAATGGAAATAGTTAGGATGACCTAGTTTTCAACATTTATCTAATTGAGCACGGATGCTGCTACATTATACTTTCTGGAGGTCTGATGATGACCAGATAAGTGCTTATTGGTCCTCAGTAATGGAAATAGTTGTAAGTGTGACGGCCTGGCTTAATAGTTAACTCAACCAATGGTTAAACATGTAACTACTGGTTGAATTTTGGCTAAATGTGTTTGCCAAAATGGCATTAGTTACAATTACGAGCTACGGGTGTGGTTTCAAAGGGAAAACATCTCAAAACCTTAGTCTAACTCTAGTGCAATATTTATAACAAAACTATTAAATACTTATTACAAACAAATATTCCAGTTTTTACTAAAAACTAAAAATTATGAAATAAAAATAATTTAAAAAAATTAAATCGACTTCAAAAAAAAACGAACTCAAAATCACGAAATAACTTTAAATTTGGAAGTCGGTGGATAAAAGACTAAAATACAGAACACCGACTTCCGAAGTTATTTCGTGATTTTGAGTTAGGTAGTTTTTTTTTTAAGTCTATTTCATTTTTTTTATTATTTTTTGGCTAAATGCGAAAGGCTGGACATGAATGAATTAGGTAACATGAATGTAGGTATTCATGGTAAAAAATTGTAACTAATGCCATTTTGGCAAACACATTTAGCCAAAATTCAACCAGTAGTTACATGTTTAACCATTGGTTGAGTTAACTACGGATAAAAATACCGGCCCTAAGATAATCCTTCATTTATAGTATTTGTTGGAAAATTACCTATAAGTATTAATTAAGTAGGTATTACCTACTCATATGACATTTAAACAAGTAGGTAGGTAAGGTATACACCGTTACACCTTTAATAAGCGAAACTTCACGCTCGTGATGAATATTGATAGGTAGACAGAAAGATAATGTGATGTGAGAAAAACAATTTTTTTTTATTTCATGCAGATTTCTATTACCTTTTCCGGGTTTTGCTATATACCTATTTACTGGCGGGCTGGGGCGGTCAGCTGTGTTCGTGCGTTCCATGCTCTTCTAAAGCCGCCTTTCCACTATGGGATATAATGTAATTTATATTATATCTCAAGATATAAATTAATATCGCTTACCGTAATTTTAAATGAAACCATTTACACTGAGATGTAATATATATTACACCTCAAACTATAAATATTTTTTCGATCGACCGAGATATTTTCATATTATATTTCGCCTCCTCTCTCCCCGCACACCATTCCGCGCCGCTACGAATGTAAACAGTTTAAAAGATATATCTCACAGTGTGAAGATCAGTCGCGGGATATAGTTTATATCTCGGGATATAATATATATTATATCCCATAGTGACAAGGCGGCTTAAGTATTTTAACGAAATTTAATGCTAATAGGTATCAAAATAAAAGGCGGAATAACAACCTTAATCTTTATATTTTTTTACATTAATATTAATATAGGTAATTAAAAACTTACAAATATACTCTAGATTAATACCTACAACAGATTTTATAAACTAAATATTACAATGTAAATTAAAAAAAAAATCAAAATTGAATGCTGAAAAAGTGAACGTTAATCAATCATGTTTATTGTGGATCATAGGTACAGAAGTAGGTACAGGTGTTAAGAATTATAGTGAAACTTTTTAGCAGTGCTATTAACGCTTACCTACGCTCATCAACCAATAGCGTCGCACACAGCTTCAGATTATTTTCAATCGAAATAAATACCTATCAACCTTAGGCTAGGTTCAGACGGCATTGTCCTGCACGTTTTTTTGTGGTATTCGTTAAAAATAACGGATGTTCACACGATACATTTCCATTCGTGTAAAAGACGTATAATGGTCTATGCCACCCGAAATAAAGGGATTATTATTATAGCCGAGTCACATAAAGTATTCATACAACAGTCAGAAAGAGATTTTGATACTATATACAACGTATTTATTTTTTTATACAGGGTGATTTTTAAAACATGCGACAAAATTTAAGGGGGTGTTCTACCCATCAATATGAACAACTTTTACTATGGGACCAACTAAGAATTCGCAAAAAAAAAATTACCTTCCCATGTAAAAAAAGCACATACCCGATTGGACCATTTTGTATAAATAGGTCGAAATTTTTTTTGCGAATTCCGAGTTGGTCCCATAGTAAAAGTTATTCATATTGATGGGTAGAACACCCCTTAAATTTTGTCGCATGTTTTAAAAATCACCCTGTATACCATAACTCTAGGGTATTAATGAGACCACTATTTTGAACAACTTTTACTATAGGACCAAACCTGAAATCGCAAAAAAATCAGATGTCCCAAACCATATTATTTTATGTTCGCAAAACTCGTCGAAATGTTTGCTGCTGATTTTATTTTCGCGATTTCAGGTTTAGCCCCATAGTAAAGTTGTTCAAAATGATAATAATTACAACTGACGAAGGTTGTTATTATTTTACATTTTTTCCGCATAATCGTGACACGGCGCGACGCGACGGTCGAAATATTCCAGTTTTTACTAAAAACTAAAAATTACAAAATAAAAAAAAAAAACTAAATCGACTTCATATGGAAATTAACTCAAAATTATGAAATAACTTTAATTTCGGAAGTCGGTGGCAAAAAATAACTAAAATACAGAGTCCAAGACACCGACCTCCGAAATTAAAGTTATTTCATAATTTTGAGTTAATTTCTTTTTGATTGATTGATTCTTCTTGAAGTTGATTTAATTTTTTTCAACTATTTTTTTATTTAACGCCTCTACCTAATCCTATGTGTTGCTAAGCATCCCCTTATTTTATGTTATTGAAAAAAGGCCGCAAAAAACAAAGCAAGTCCTATTTTACAAAATCTACAGTTTACACTTTCACTGTCAGATACCCCGTTATAGAATGCTACACAAATAATGACCTTGAGATTCATTCTTTCACGATCTGTTTAAACTTTATTACGATTTGTGTTCAGTAGTTTTCAAGATAATGGACTAATACGTGTAAGTGTGACGGCCTGGCTTGGTTTTTGTTTTCCTATCATAAAAGTTAAAATACCAATTTCTAAGAGGCTGGCGAGGCGCAGCGCAGCGCGGTTGTCAATGCCAAACAAAAATCAACATTGCGTGCCTTAAAGTCGAAAATAAATAACCTCGAGGCTTTTTCCGCTAAACTGAGCCAAGCCGATGCCGATGAAGAACTTTCAGTATGGGACCAATTTTGAAATTACGAAAAAAAGTTGTTTCATAAAGTTCAATACCTGTTCTACCAAAATGTATGAAACAGCTGATTTTTTTTTCGTGATAATAGTTGGTCGCATAGTGAAAGTTGTTCATATTCATGGGTAGAACACCCTGTGAAAATTTTGCTTAGTGATTTAAAAATAGCCCTCTAAACAGGCATTCTCCGAGTCTACGCTGCAATAGTCACCGACAGTCGCAATTGCCCAATCCTAACTAATATTATCAATACGAAAGTGAGTTAGTTTGTTACGCTTTCACGCTAAAACGGCTGAATGGATTTAGATGAAATTTGGCACACGGGTAGACCATGACCTGGAAAAGGACATAAGCCGCGCGGGTGGAAGTTAGTATATTATAAACAATATTTACGTATCTCCTTTGTTCAATAATGACTAAAAACAAAGGTAACTATTATTGGCATTCGACTCGACCATACCATACAGCTGGTCAATGCGTTTCAACACAACGGGAATTTAACAAAAACTTTTAAGATTATTTTGTTTTATTATTGTCTATTTGGTCGGCTGTTACAATGACCGCCTTGGTCATTGTAACAGCCTGAGAAATTATCGTTTTATTGGTCAACGCAAAAAGTGGCGGAAAACAGATGTGATCATCGTGTGCACGGGATTTTGTTTTCAAACTGGTAAGGCTCCCCGACTTAGATAATATAAATTTTTTTACAAGCTTTTATTTTTATTGATATTTGTAGCAGATTAATTATACCTACAGTTAAATATATCTACCAATGGCTACCAACAAAATTAAACGCTGCCGCCAAACAAAAGTAAGCTTTTACCTAGATTAGTATAATTTGACTGGGCTGTTTAAGGCCCAGCGTCCATTGGCGGCACGGCACGGTAAAGGATTTTTGTAATACAGATGATTTCGAATCTTATTTAACACTGTTAACACTCCATTTCATTGATACGTCACAGCCTGCTTTGACATCCTTCGGTACCTACCTAGTAAAATCCCTTGTCGTGTCGTTACGTCAGTGGTCAACGGCCATAACTTAAATTATTACAACCAACCAATAGTAAAGGAAAAAATCGCAAGAATATAACAATGGTGCGAAAAGAAGTATTAAATTTCAATTTACAGTATTAATATTATATTATCTATAACACGTTATTAGCCTTCACATAACGCTCATTGCTATTGCGGCATAATATTTTTCTTCCGTCCATATCCGACCGGAAACTCTTTTCATCAACAAAAATTACGATATTGTTTGCCCAGTCAAAATTATAATAGGTACTCTAGGCAAAAACTTAACTCTCTCCTTATGCGCCTGATTCATAATTCTCTTCGTGGCAGGGCGCCAGCATATCTTTGAGGCGCCTTCTGACGATGTCCATTGAAATCTATAACAAAGAAAATTTTGTTAAGTTCAATACATAAGATTTTTTGTTATGACAAATTGTATTGGCCAACTTAATACATTAGGCGCGGCAGACGCACATGCGCGTTTTCGGACGTTCACCAGGTGCTTGACGGCGCGTATGCGTGTCCATACAATTTACATAACTTTCTTCGAGTGCGGCGCGCCGCACCTGTGCGTTCGTTGTGCATCTCTATTGTTTCGAAAACATCGTAAAACCATCGTAATAAGGGTCGGTAAGGGTGTAGCATAAAGAAGCGTTTGCATAAAGAATTAAGCAGATAATGTGTTAATCCGTATGGGACGGTTAAAAATAATTACTTCACCTAAGCTAATGGCGAAAGTGGATTCTATTTACTAGGCAACAACGTTCAAATTCCTCGGAGTCACTGCCTCATTTCTATCATGCGGTCGCCATAAAGACTGTATTGAATATGAATAGGGCCTACTCCGATGTAGGTAAACGTCATATGAGACCAACTAAACGAAAACAAGAAAACTTTCGTCTCGTTGGTCTCATTATAATCACGCCCCTATACAGATTTGGAGATAGGTGCAAAGCTTTAAGGCGAAGACAGTACAGACAATTTAGAATCAGTCTTAGTCTTATAAACAATCTAGCAAAACGTCATGCTTTATAATAATAATAATAAATCGTTTATTTGCGTATTTTGGCCTGTGTGTCATTAGAATTTTTTTTACAGACATTTAAAGTTCATAAAAATTTTATAATACTTTTTTAAACCTTATCATAAAAAAAACGGAGGGTGCTTTCTTGTTCAAACCTTTTTGAAAATATGCTTGATAATCGCTCTTTCTTTTGAGGTATCACTTATGCGGATATCTTACAAATTATTAAAATTAGCACCTTCAAACCAATTTGAGGGAGAAATTTTAAATTTTAGACAAACTAATTAAAACAACATTTGAATTGAAATTATTTATTTTTCATGTTCAAAATAACTGCCATTATTCCTCTAATACAAGCACGGCTCCGTCTTTTCACTTCTGTTGTTGTTATTTTCAACATCATCTCGAGTTTCATGGTTTCAACCGCTGAATTTATTCTCCCTATCAATTCTTCTCTCGTGTTTATTTCTGATAATTAAAAGACTGATGGATTGATGGGCGGTATTAGACGGAGGTTACACATTCAGTTTGGCATCAGTTCGACCCGGGATTGGTGTCAGAATGACGAGAATCTGATTGTGTACGCGTAGATTGATGGATTGATGGTCCGGATTGATAATTAATTAATTATTTTTTTCAGTATTTCGTCAAACTGGTCAGATTGGCGAAAAGCTGAACGTGTGTTTACTTGCTATCAGTATGCTGTCAGTCACAGCTTAGACAGCGATGGAGTCGCACGCCGAGTATTTTCTTCTTTATTTTCTGGGCTGATTGACTTCCTCATGCAGGTGTCTTGTTTAGTTAGGTATGGTTTTACTATTTTCAACAAATGATCAAAACGGGCTTTTTCAATAATTGGCATAGTCACATTCTTCTCCTGTGTCTCTTATCTCATTCAGTAAATTTAAGTGTATGTAGAATTCTTTTCAAATTAGCCAGTTTTTACTCCAGTGCTTTCTTTTTTTACGATTCCTCATAGACAGGGCTAATATTACAAATAGAAACAATACAATATTATAGCGTCTAATAGAGCCCATCAATCCATCAGTCAGCCATCAGTCTGTTCGTGATCAAGGTCACGGATTGAACTGATGCCAAACTGAACGTGTAACCTCCGTCTTAAACAGTCAGTCAGACTGACGATCACTCACTTCTACGCGACAATACGCATACCTACGCATTAGGTATGGATTTTAACAAGAAAAAACCGGTTAAGTGCGTGTCGAACTACGCACAAGGAAGGGTTCCGTAGTTGGAAGAATTTATCCCAAGAACAAACTTAACATTAGAGTTGAAAAACATGTTCTCCCATTCATTGCAACTGCAAATGTTACGTTACTGAGAACCTTGTTTTGAGATGTTTTCCCTTTAACGCCAGCTCGTATCAATAAGCCAGACCGTCACACTTACGTCACGTTACGTCACGTATTAGTCTATTATCTTGAAAAGTACTGAACCGAATTCGATTAAACTTTCACTGTGCCCTAAGTTGAAGTAAATGTAAGCCAACAAAAAAAGAATGGTCACGATCCGATTAATAGTTTCGGAGGAATGCGTGGACAAACATACATACATATAAACATACATCTATATATCTTTAAAATTTTGTATATTTGTTTGGAAGCCCTAATAGATCATCATATGTGAATATCTCGCAGTTCCAATAATATTATAATTTGTTTTTAAATAAGGTTTATAATATATAATAATAGTAATATAATAATAATATAAATCAGCTGTTTCATACAAAAGTTCAATACCTACTCTACCAAAAAGTATGAAACAGCAGATTTTTTTTTTTGTGATTTCAGAGTTGGTCCCATAGTGAAAGTTGTTCATATTCATGGGTAGAACACCCTGTGAAAGTTTAGTTAATGATTTAAAAATAGCCCTGTATATATATAATTTTGATGAACATTAAATGTCTAATGACACATAGGCCTAAAACCTAAAGTTTTGCTAGATTGCTTACTGATAACTTTAATTAAATTAAATAAAAATGAATTCATTTATCATTAAATTTGGCCTTAGATATGCAGTTTACTTTAAATTATGGAATTTTCGGAAAAAAATTAGGTAAAAAAAAATGGTAAGACTTAGTCTATTTTTTTTTTTTTGTGGATGAGAAATCATCAAATAACTTCTCCCGCTCTGGGTGGAGCGGGAAGGTGTGTCAGACTTCTACTGACTAAAACCCATGTTCCTTCAGTTGCCTGTGCCAGGGCCACGGTAACTCATTCGAACAACCCGCAACCCTGGCGGGGGTAAGACTTAGTCTGAGACAACCATGGCTTAAATGGTTCTAAATTGTCTGTACTATTTTCGCTTTAAAGCTTACCTTTTATAGCCCGCGTCATGTAAGTTTGCCGCTCTGAAATTCGCGCAAATGACTGCGCACTAGTCAATGGTGCCCATTCTGTTGTGGACAAACTAAACTTAATTTAGGCTATTGCTAACTTTTTCTCTCTAATAAAACAAGAAAGAGACGGACGTAAATTAGAGCTGTCTTTAGTTGAACTAATATTTCCATACACATTTAGACTATACGTAAAAACATGTCGACTAAAAAACACGGTGAAGCGCAAGGCGTAAACTAGTTTGACACCTCTAATTTAGTTCATAGCTATAGCCGTCCTTTCCTCGCGCTGTTAGTAAAAGATAGTGATTCTCTTGGTTTCAGAGCGGCAAAGTTATTTGACGCGGACTATACCTAGTTATTCAGGTATAGTGTGACACATGGTTTTCATTGATTTCATAATTAATTCAATGTATCTTATTATACCTACCTACTTTAACAAACAAAATCGTGCTTATTAATTAGGTAGTATGTATAATTGAATAAATGTTGTTATTCACTTTTTAAGAAAATCATGTTTTATGTAAATGATGAAAAAATAAGTTAGGTTAATAAGTGTGATAAGAAGCTACACATGGACTCACGTTGTATGAAGTTGAGGTTAGTCTTGTGCTCAAAAACGGATCGGCAGGGTGCAGCCAGCGACAATAAGTCATAGTCTGCCACATACGAGTAGTCTGCCTCGTCATACTCGTAACTGGCAACTCGACACCGCTGAAGTAAACAGTTTTTTTTTTCTGGAACGAAACAAATAGCTTTATTTTATTTGCCCATTATTACTCAGTTCAATTTTCTGTTACTCAATTTTTGTTATTTTAGTGTGCGAATGTATCGGTTCGCGTCAGGCTGGTGACCTTTGCTACTTTTTAGGGATCTGTACCAAAACGGTAAAAAGGAACCCTTATGGTGCGATTCAGTCTCAAGAACTGCTAGTGCTATCAATTTGAATTTTGGAATAGTTTTAGATGACGTTTTCTCAACTATTATGCAAATATGAAAGAATTTTTTTTTTCAACAGGTACTGAAAGGGATCTTAAAAATTCGAAGTGAGGTATCATTATGAAAGAACGCTGTTTGCACATTCTCAAACGTTATTTTGTAAGCCGCATAGTTTTCGACTTTTGCTGAAAAATGTAAACAAATGCCCTCCCCCCCCCCCCCCCCCCCACCCCCCATCTCCGAAGTTTGCATAGACAAAAATCTGAAATTATTCTGTGTGATAGAAGTTTATGTAAAGATTACAGGAAAAATAAACGATGTCTAAATAGCACACTTATTTATATACGTATATGATGGTACGGAACTCTCGGTGCGCGAGTCCCACTCGCTCTTGACCGTTTCTTTACTACCTATAGTCAATTAATAGCTACCTAACTTTGAAACAAATTAAAGGGACTACAGAATGATAGCTGGTTAACCCTCCGTTTGTGTAAACTATTAAAATTCGTATTATTATTTTTACTTGAGTAATTACTACTTGATTGCTACCCTCACATCTTTCAATGTCCACCTTGTAGCTTTAAGAAGTAAAACGTTATGATCGTTTGATTTTTTTACCGGGAATGGATTACGGTTATTGTAATAAAGCTATTTAAAACGATTATAAAATTGTTTATTTTTATATACATCTACCCATTACATTAATTATACATCATCATCATTCTCCTGCCCTTGTCCCAATTTATTTGGGGTCGGCGCAACATGTCTTTTTCTTCCATACTTCTCTATTAGTCGTCATCTCGGTAGTCACTCCCTTTCTGGCCATATCATCTTTCACACAGTCCATCCATCGTTTCTTTGGTCTTCCCTTACTCGTATAGCCCTCCACGTTCATACTCAACATTTTCCTGATGACATTTTCCTCATTCCTCCGCATCACATGCCCATACCATGACAACCGATTTCCACACAACTTTTCAGTCAACTTTTCATTAATTATACAAATAAACATAAAAAAGATACAAACTTAAAAAAAAAAAATGTTATCCTTTAAAACTTTGTTTCTTTTTCTTTTGCCTGTAAGTATTTATAGATTAGTATGTTCAAATAACATAATAGGTAGATGTATTCCAATAAAAAGATGCATTATTGTAATCGTGTTAAATTGCTTTATTTCAATAACAGTAATCTATTCCCTGTGAAATTTTCAAATGATCATAACTTTGGATTATTCCGACCTCTCACCCTGCTTTGTCCCCTTAGGGGGACAGTCGGAAAAAAGTTTGATCTGTCCCTCCAAGGGGACAAAGCAGGGTGAAAGGTCGGAATAATCCATAACTTTTTACGTATTAAAGCTACAAGGTGGATATTGAAAGACATGAGGTTGCAATCAGATAGTAATTACTCAAGAAAAGTAATGACACATTTTTGTAGTCCCTTTATTTTGTTTCAAAGATAGATAGCAATTTTATTGACTAAAAAGTAGGTAACAGTTTTTGGTCACAAGTCTGACGCGAACCGATACAGACAACCAGCCATTCAGACGCACATAGTTAATACATACATAGGAAAAGACGTAATAATACTTATACTATTCCCTACAATAATTGCTAACTTATTATTATTAAATTATTTATTTATTTACACACATACCTACACCCAATGCGATAGCGTGGTAGGTATATAACTAGATTAACACATTCTCTGCTGAATTCTTTATGCATTTGTTTTCTTTATGCATTCTTTATGCGTTTGCATAAAGAATTCAGCAGAGATTGTGTTAATAACTTACGATGCGGGAACTCATTATGAAATAACACAAGGATGACACCTACTTATCCCTTCTGCTTACTTATTTCGAAAATTCTATAAAAAATAACACTGATCGACTCATTTTTTCAATATTATCCTTTGTTTATTTTAATTTAAAAATAGAATTACAAAAAATATTACTCACCATTATGACAGATTCACTCAATCAAAGCGCTATTACCACAGAACTATTATATTATCCTGAACGGATAGCCCGTTCTAGTGCTATGACGCGCCACTTGGCGCCATTTTAAAGCTCATGAACACACACAACACACTACCAATCCTAGCAATGAACACGGAACCGACTGACAGTGACAGTGACTGGTGACGATTAATGACGTTCGTTTAATTTCGTTATGAGTCGGAAGAACTCGGGAGCGGTGGCGAATGCGCAGGGGCGCGGATTGGCTCCTAATTATTAGTATGTGCAGCCATTGGTTAATTTTAGAAACGTTGGAAATTCCACCAATCACGCCAAGGATACTTTCTTTCTAACGCTCCATGGTGCGTCGTAGTTATAGATATGTATAGTGTTTAGCTTGACGTGCTGGCGTCTGTACCTTGTGGAGCATATTGAGTTACGCATACCATAATAATCTGGAATTAATAAGCTGTCGATATCAGAAAAGACCAAGCTCCTACGATGTTTAGTTACGGAGACTTATTTGTTTAAAGATTGTATTGGAAACTGTAATTTTACAAAACAGACAATTTAAGTTTAGTCATCTCTAAAACAATGTTGTCGTTGTGAGTTACATAGTGGGATATGGAAACTAATTCCTTGGGCTCCTTTATTTCAAAAAATGTTGTGATAAGTTCTGTATTACAAATCAAAACCTTGATATGGGCTAATGAATATGCCTAATAACCAATTTCTAAAAACAAAATTACATTTGCAGTTGGAATGTATGGGAGAACATGTTTTACAACTACAATGTTAAGTTTGTTCTTGGAATAAATTCATCCCATCTACGGAACCCTTCATTGTGCGTAGTCTGACACGCACTTGGCCGGTTTTAACATTTTATGTCACTTATACTTACATACATCACAATAACAGTCTTTGTTTTATACATTTAAGAAAAGGTACTCTATGGAAACTCTATGGACATATTGTTTGTTACCTAATTTCCATAGAGTATCTTATCTTAAATGTATGAAACAAAGACTGTTATTGTGATGATCTTTTTACTAACTTTAATATTATTTTAATAATAAACTGCTACAAAATAATCAGTTCCTTCTTACCTATATTTTTTTAAGACTTGGGGACAAGTGGCGTAAAATGAAACGAAAAAAGCATTTTCACTTATGAAAAAAAAAACTGTATTAATAAACTCAACGTATTTTTCTATTTCGATATATTCTACTTAATCATGTAAGCGGAGCATGTCCCGACAAGATTGCAAGTATTATTTTCTTATTTTTCATAACACACGGCCATAAGGTACCTTTTCTACTAAACGTTGAGGCCATATTATGGGCTAATAACTTACATATCATAAGAAATAAAAATAGGAAAATAAATTTTACGTCTCATGGTTTACGAAACAGCAATAAAAAAGAAAAGCTATTTTTTTACATATTTTTACGAAACATTTAATATCTCAGAAACTAAAAAGCACCATAAGGTACCTTTTCCTGTGGAACGTCACATATGTAGTTATATCCCTAGAGATATAGCTATAATATATTTATATGAAAGCGGGGATTTATAAATGACGGAGTGCCCTAATTTTGTTACTGCGACAAATTCGGACGTAGCGCTCGCTCGGCTCGCGAGTCTTTGGTCACAGTTCTAACCTAACCTAACCTATTTGGTCGGAGTGCCCCTAATCAATCTGCCTAGCCTTTTCCCAACTATGTTGGGGTCGGCTTCCAGTCTTACCGGATGCAGCTGAATACCAGTATTTTATATGGAGCGACTGTCTATCTAACCCCCACAACCCAGTTACTGGGTAATACGATACCCCTTGGTAAGACTGGTTGTCAGACTTTCGGGCTTCTGACGACCCGTAACGACTGTCAAAGATCCTCGAATGACAGCCGGGACCAACGACTTAACGTGCTTTCCGAGGCACGGAGGAGTCTCGATATGAAAAGATGGTCACCCATCCACAGACCAACCCCGGCAAGCGTAGTTTAACCTGATGGATCGACCCGTACGGCTGTTATTACTTAGCCACGAGCTCCTTTGACCCAGAGTGCCCCTAATACTTACACATATATTACCAGATAAAGCTCGTGTCATAGTTATATTCCTATTAAGGTACATAGCTATGGACCACTTTCATACAACTATATTACGGATTTTTTTTTTAGATTTTTTTTTTTTTATTTGTGATGGGTTTGCTCTTGACTCTAGTCTAGGTCAGAGGTGACAGAGACAAAGTCGACGATGGAGTGAGCTTACCCAGAAGAAGCCTGTTCACTCTCACTTTGAAGAGATTAGGGTTGTATACGTTCGGAAACACAGACGCAGGTAGTGAGTTCCACTCTTTTGCTGTGCGCATTATAAAAGACATTTGGAAGCGCTTAGTGCGAATTGGTGGAATAGCAACCAGGTAGGGATGGTAACTGGCAGTGCGTCTAGATGTCCGGTGGTAGAAGGGGGCCGGTGGAATGAGGTCGTGGAGTTCTCGGGCACACTCTCCGAAGTACAATCTGTAGAAGACCGACAAGCAGGCAACCTTGCGGCGATGAGCCAAGCTATGAAGCTTGGCATCCACCAGTTTTACGTCGCCAATGAGCCTCTTAGCTCTGCGTTCCACCGAGTCAAGCGCGGCTAGTTGGTACTTAGCTGATCCATCCCAAAGGTGACTGCAATACTCCATGCAGGATCGCACTTGCGCTTGCGCTATATTACGGTTACAACCATCTTACTGCGACTTACTACTTAAACAATATTATAAATTAAAGTAGCTTTTCATGTCTGTCTGTGTGATCACGTTGTTCTCCTAAACTACTAAAACTACGCAACTGATTTTGATGCGGTGTTCACCATCATTCAGAGAATAAATACCAAAAGGTTTATAAGGTTTAATATTAGGTTTATTTATTTTTTAGTGTAAAATAAAGCCCCATTTACACGGTGCAAGTTTCTGGAACGTTCAACAGCAATAATCGCATGCTATAAAGCACGTTCAATTATTGTAATTCAAGAGTTGCATGCAAGTGTTTACACGCGTGTGATTTCCAATGATTTGAATGCAAGTTTTGCCATTCAATAATTGCATTCGACTTCTGTTTACACCAAAGCAATTATTGCATGCATGTTTTGCCTCGTCTAAACACAGAGTTGCACGTCCTTGTACAATTGATTCAAGTATTGGCAGTATGTGCGCTGCCAAATATTTAATTCAATTTTATTGAACGTCCTCTCAAGATTTTTGTAACTTGTTTCCTTCGCTCATGTTTGAATGATAGAAAATGTTTATTCCGTAATTGAATGCCACAGGCAATTCACATGAACTGTGTAAATGGGGCTTAAAGTATTAAACATATTACAGGGTCAAATTAAAATAGCTAGCGAAACTCCGTAGACGTGATGGATATCGATATCTTAACATTAAAACAAAAAACAAATTAAATTAATGTTTATAGGGTTCCGTACCTCAAAAGGAAAAACGGAACCCATATAGGATCACTCATGTGTCTGTGTGTCTGTCTGTCTGTCCGTCTGTCACAGCCAATTTGCTCCGAGTCTAATGGACCGATTAAGTTGAAATTTTTGTATTTCTGCACGTTTTTTTTTTCTACACGTTTGTATTTCTGTGACCCAAACACGGACGTGTAATATAAATTAATGAATTTTGAATATGGGGAGCAAATAAGAAAAATAAAAAAATATATTTATTTGCAAACTGTACCGTGCGATATATCAAATGAAAGGGCTTACTGTGCGGGTCTCAAATATATTTTTTTCTATAATTTTAAAATAAACTGTTTTTAAGTTAAGAAAATAGACGAAAATTGACCATTCCCCCCTTTATCTCCGAAATTCCTGAGCATAAGATTTTGAAAAAAATACAGAATATAATTCTATAGCTATAGATTACAGGAAAACCTATAAGAAGTCTATGGTCTTAAAATAATATGGCAAACCTCTCAATATTGTGCGTACAAACTTACATTTGTCTATATTTAGTATAGGTAGTTTGTTTTAGTAAGTATTGTGGTATTACAAATAAATACCTACCAGACAAATAACTTCAAGTCTTATTCTATTTTATTACTTTTACCGACGACAGTAGTGAATTATTAATAACAACTGCTAAAAGTGATGAATATCAATTTAATATTCACATTTACCAAGTCATGAGGTAATAATTAATAATGATGAATAATTTTTAATAATTTTCAAATAATCACACTTACCATAAATTATCCATAAACGACGGTGCCCCCTATTCATGCTTGTTTTTGAATAAGTACCTAATCTTAATAAAAATGTATGAAACTTGCCTTCTCACCAACCCTAAAGCGGGTTGCAGACCGCAAACTAAGCTAAGTTAGTTTAGATTGGCTCACATAGCTGGCGTAGTTTTTTATACTTGTGTGCAGACCGTAAACAATGCATAGTTGTGGGTGCAAGTATGAAAAACTACGCCAGCTATGTGAGCTAAGCTAAACTAACATAGCTTAGTTTTTGGTCTGCAACCCTCTTTAAACTCAGTGAACATACACGGATTTTTAATATCGTATTACATAAACCTTTGATTCAGTTCAATAAACTCGAATATATAATGACACAAAGGAATCTGTATGATCTAATAAACATAACTTGTGTTTCAATACTTCATTACGTCACTTACTTACAAAGGAATGGGGCGAAATTGATTTAACTTTTTTTTGTATGTTTTTTGTTGAAATTTTTTATTTTAAGGTTTATAATATAGAATATTTTTGGCGATTAAATAGGTTAACAAGCCAAATTTAAAAATACAGAATTATCATCATGCTTTTCCCAACTATGTTGGGGTTGGCTTCCAGTCTAACCGGATACAGCTAAATACCAGTATTTTACATGGAGCGACTGCCTATCTGACCTCCACAACCCAGTTACTGGGTAATACGATACCCCTTGGTAAGGCTGGTTGTCAGACTTTCGGGCTTCTAGCGACCCGTGACGACTGTCATAGATGCACGAATGACAGCCGGGACCAACGACCCGACGTACGGGGGCGTCTTGGTATGTAAAGATGGTCACCCATCCACGGATCGACCGAGCCCGTGCGGCTGTTATTACTTAGCCACGAGCTCCTTAAAAAAAATACAGAAGTTGAAGAAAGTTTTGAGTCAGAATTTCGATGGCTATAAGAGTAGGGGAAGACCAAATAAACGATGGATGGACTGTGGGAAAGATGATATATATGGCTAGAAAGGGAGTGACTACCGAGATGACAATCTGACTCATATAGAAGTATGGAAGAAAACGACACCAAATAAATTGGGATAAGGGCAAGATAATGATGGTGTTGATAATGATGTTCACACTTGAATTGATAAAAGTAGTAAAATGAGTCATAAGCTTGATTTTGAATAAAAGTAAAGCAGCATTGGATTTTGTTTAAATAAGTACCAATACATAGTTCGATAATATCATTAATAACCGCATCTCCGATTCCTGTTAAAACACTCGTTGCTTGAATAAAAACTAAGACTTACCAAATACATACAAGAATTCATAGACATTACCAGCCGTTATTACCAAAAACTGGGAATTACCGAGCACGCATTACTCTATCGCTACCCATAAACCTTGCACACATGTTTTGAGTCAACATACATAAACAAACTTCGCAAAAAATTTCACGCAAAGCGTCGTTAAAAAGCTAGTTAATACACATTTTAGTCATAAAGTTGCCGTCATAATATTAATATAGCGCTCCGAAATAATTTGAGGGAAGTCGTTACCTCCTCGCTTTGCGCCACTACACATTTAGGCCGCGCGCCGCTTCTGAACTCTTAACTGGAACTACTGGCTGACTGTTACACCGAAGCGAAAGTTCGCACTACAAGCTTTATTGACTCTTTCAAAGTCAAATCAATTATGATAATTTATTTCAAGAAAAAAGCACTATTTATCGTCTTTAGTGCAACATTTGAGCGTTAAAAAAAAAACAAATAGAATGATGTGTCATTTTGAATAAGTGAAAGATTTTTTAGGCATGCGACAAAATTGTACACGCTTGTAGATGCGAAGTAAAAGGTATAATACATTTGGCAGACAAATTAGACTCTAATAAACATGTTTTCTTTCCACTTCCATCTTTACATACCGAGACTCCTCCGTGCCTCAGAAAGCACGTTAAGCCGTTGGTCCCGGCTGTCATTCGTGGATCTTCGACAGTCGTTACGGGACTTCGGAAGCCCGAAAGTCTGATGTCCAGTCTTACCAAGTGTATCGTATTATCCAGTAACTGGGTTGTGGAGGTCAGATAGGCAGTCGCTCCATGTAAAATACTGGTATTCAGCTGCATCCGGTTAGACTGGAAGCCGACCCCAACTTAGTTGGGAAAAGGCTAGGCAGATTGATTGAAACATGTTTTCTTTTCCATCTTTCATTCTAATTTGACTGCCATATTAATGGTCACCATTTACTTCTATTGATGATCCAATCACGTATCCTCTAACAATTAGAGGATACGTGTTTGGATCATTTCATAATAGATAGAGATGTAGCAGCCAACTAGCTTAATTAGCCGTTTAGTTAACCGCCTAGCCTATTAACTAAACAGTAAACTGTGCCGTTCAACTAGCGGCCTGAATAATATTCAGTTATAGGTTACGTTGGAACTGTACGCAACCACGCGCGAGGCGAATTCGCATATAAAAGCCAGGCCACCCCGACCACATAGGTTAGGTAAGAACTGTGACAGTAAGTCAACGCCAGCGTCACTTAAGTTAACGTTTTCGTAAATTATCATATAATTAATTCGATATCAATAAAGTTTTGGATTCAAGAAATGGCATGGCTAGTAATTATTTGCGTCGCTATTACCTCGCCGTGCCTCGGAAGGAAAGCACGTTAAGCCGTTGGTCTCGGTTGTCATTGTAGATCTTTGACAGCCGTTACGGGTAGCCAGAAAGCCGACAGTCTGAGAACCAGTCTAACCAATGATAATCGTGTTATCCAGTTACTAGGTTATTAAGGTCAGATAGGCAGTTGCTCTATTTTTAAGGGGGGAAATGTCAGGGTAGCCCGCGGAATTCAAATTTTCTTACGTTTTTTTGCAATTTACATGGCGGTATTAGATTGTACGTTGATCAAAATATAATTTGCGGCCGTAACAAGTGTCTATTTACATAATAAGAATCATTAAAGTGATCAATACAACTCTTTAAGACCAGGTAATCCTAATGAATTACTATTTCATGAAATCGTGACATTTCAGGATAACTACTCTAACTTAACCAATTGTATTAGGTACTGATTTTAATGATTATAATTCTGTAAATACATATTTGTTACGGCCGCAAATCACACTTTATTTAACACACAACTTAATACTAACTTGCAAATTGCATAAGAAAATTTGAATTTCGCGGGCTACCCTGATGCTTCCTCCTTAAAACGCTGGTATTCAGCTGTGTCCGGTTAGACTTGAAGCAGACTCCAACATACATAGTTGGAAAAAGGTTATATAGATGATATCACTTTGTGATTTAATCTCGGAAGTCAAAATGACAGTTTCAAGTATCCTAATGGCGTTACAGTCCGGTGTGCCAGTCACTCAGCCCCAGCAAAGGCCACTTCACGGGATCTTTATGGCCATATTATGCAACATTATGCATCTCGCATGCAAAACATATCGCGCCCCATCTTATATAATTTTAGCTTAGAGTCTTTGAGATTTGAGAGCCTTTATGTGGGAGCTTATTTTGTTGTGCTAAGAACCTCGTTTGCTTGTGGGGTTTAATTTTGTTTATTGTTTGTGCTAAGAGATATACCTAGTTAGTTGTAGTGTTCCTGCTTAGTCAGCAGCTAGTACCTAATATTAAATTTGGTTTTTGTGAGTCCTATGGCTTTTCAGATGTACATATGTTATGAGCACTCTCAACACTGGTTCAGAGTGCTTCAAAAGGCTACATTATGAACGATTTGATGAAAGGCCTACACTGTCCTCCCATTCCTGTTAAGAGGGCTGTTTAATTTTCTCACCTCTCTCGCTCACACGTGACCAAATTTTTAAGAATGTTAAATGAAAAGATGCTTTTTTGAAAAATTTAATCAATTGGCGAACTAGTAAATAATATTAATTTAATAGGTAATTATTAAGACACATTTTTATTGTGTCATTTATTTCAAAAACAGGTTATAATAGTTTTTCAGCTGAGTTCTGTGTTTGTGTGTTTTATAATTACCTTTTAAATTGATATTATTTACTAGTTCCCTAATTGATTACATTTTTCAAAAAGGCACTTTTTCATTTAATAATCATAAAAATTTGGTCCCGTGTGAGCGAGAGAGGTGACAAAATGCGACAGCCCTCTTAACAATGTTATTTGAAAATATTATAAAAGCCAATTATTTTTAAAAGAGAAACCGTGGAGTTACTTGCCGGCTCTTCTCCATAGGAAACGACCAGCTGGAACCGTGCACAGACCTTGCTTCTGACGTTGCATATGTGCCCATGTAGGTTTATGTGAAATAAAATATTTTAATTTCGATCTTGAACTTGAACTACGTCTAAGAAAAAAAAAACATAAGAAGGTTGTGTGTCTATAGAACGCAAAAACATAAATAGGAATCACTTTAAAACCTAAAGCGAATTTTCATTTGTTTCAGAAATCAATCAGCAAACAAGTATGGTTTCCGAAATAGACCAGGAATTTGCAGCAAGCTTCTAACTACACTCATTTCATTCTATTACTTTTAGAAGCCACGAGCTCAGCAACCTTTAATTACCTGCATCCTTAATCAATTAAATTAACACAGCACATCCAATTACGGTGCAACACGGGCGCATGTGCCGGTCAGAACCGGCTACAACTAGTTACGGCCGGTCGAAACCAGTAATATCCAGTCTAAACTGCCGGTAATGGTCCGGTTAATCGGCTTAAGTTGTATTTATCGCACGAATCCGTGTATCTAGCCCGTTCGTGTGAGTTATCGTATATTATGAACGGACAATAGGTATTGTGAGATGATTGTGTGGTGATAATAAATTGAGTACGGGCTGGAATTGGTTTCTGTATTCGCGTAAATAATTTAGCTAGGTGTGAAAGCTTGTCCGAGAATTAAATACATAAATATATACATTACTTCACTGAAAAAGAGAGCTTTAAAAATTACAAACTTTATCAGCCTCGGCTGAGACACAGGCCTCCTCTCTGTAAGAGGTCGTGGGCCGTAATATACCACGCGAATCCAGTGCCGGTTAGTAAATGTCATGTCTTTGAATTTTTTCTTGGTATCCTCTACCATTTTGAGTTTTCCTTTACCATTTTGAGAGCAGTGATGGTGAAATAAATAAAGTATAGGTAGACACCCACATTTCGCTTACAATATGTATATTTAAGGCAAGAGCTCCAGGTAGCCCGCGAAATTTTAATTTTCTTACGTTTGTTTGCAATTTGTAAGTCGTATTAGGTTGTATGTTAATTAAATTATGTTTCGCGACCGTAACAATTATATATTTACATAATTACGTCATCATCTTCCTGCCCTTATCCCATGTTACTTCTTCCATTCTCCCCTGTCAACCGTCACACTATCATTCACTCCCTTCTCTTTCATATCATTCTTTACACATTCCATCCATCTTTTCTTCGGCCTTCCTCTCCCTCTCCATGCATCAACATGTATATTCATCACTCTTTGAGTCACATGCGTTTCGTCCCTTCTCATCACATGCCCATACCAAGCCAAACTATTTCCTTTCAACTTTTCTGTCACTGGCGCCACTTTCAAACTTCCTCTTATATACTCATTTCTTACTTTATCCATTCTCGTTACTCCACACATCCATCTCAACATTCTCATCTCCGCTGCATGCAATCTTTTTTCATCCGTCTTCTTCACGGCCCAGCATTCAGACCCATAAAGTACGACAGGCCTTACCACGGACTTATAAATTTTCCCCTTTAACTTGAGGGGCATCCGTGGGTCGCAAGTTGTTCCTGTGACCTGTCGCCATTTCATCCATCCTGAGTTGATCCGGTGCGTTACGTCTCGGTCTACTTCGCCATTTCCTTGGACAAGCGACCCGAGGTACCGAAAGTCGGACAGTCGGCACAGGACTGGAGAGGCCGCCAAAATCACAAAACAGATACTCAGTTTTGGTCCGACTTACTCTCAGGCCAACGGTCTCGAGTCTTTCCCACCACACCTCCAATCTGCTCTGGACCTCTAAGCCGTTCTCGGCAATCAGCACAATGTCATCAGCAAACAGCATACACCAGGGAGCCGCTTCCTGGATATCAGATGTAAGAGCATCCATTATCAGCACGAAGAGGTAAGGGCTGAGTGCTGATCCCTGGTGCAAGCCGACAGCCAATTTGAAGCTGCCAGTAGTGCCCACTGTAGACCGGACTTGGGTACTGCATCGGCTGTACATCGCTCTAATCAACTGCACATATTTCCCTGGCACACCTTTCTCCTTCAGCGCCCACCGCAAAACTTCACGAGGCACTCGGTCGTATGCCTTTTCGAGGTCAACAAATACCATGTGCAAGTTTTTATGCGCACCTCTGTATTTCTCGCACAGCTGGCGGATAGCAAAGATGGCATCTGTTGTTCCTCGACCAGGTATAAAACCGAATTGGTTTTGCGAAATTTCACTTTCTTCTCTCAGTCGCCTTTCAATAACTTTCTCCCAAGCCTTCATACTATGTGACATAAGCTTTATTCCTCTATAGTTGTTGCACTCCAGCACATCACTTTTGTTTTTAAAGATGGGCACCAGCTAACTGTTACACCATTCGTCAGGTATGGCTTCTTCCAGCAACAACTTATTGAAGAATAAAGCTAACCACGTCCATCCATCTACTCGTAATAACTTCCATACTTCAACTGGTATTTCATCCGGGCCTATTGCTTTACCATTCTTCATCCCATTTATTACTATTCTCACTTCATCCATACTAATCATTCTCACTAAACCCTCATTTACTGGTTTATTCCCAAGCACACCACTCCAGCCATTCTCCTCATTCATTAGTCTTTCAAAATAGCTCTTCCACCTATCCTTAATTTTCTCATCATCCGAAAGAACTATTCCAGTTTCATCCTTTATACACTTTATCTTACAAATATCTCTCGTCTTTCTCTCTCTAGCTCTAGCAAGTCGGTAAAGATGTTTTTGGCCTGCTGGATTATCCAGTGTGTTATAAAGCTTGTCCTGGGCTTTTGCTCTTGCTATGGCCACAGCTTTCTTGGCTTTTTTCTTTAGAGCATCATACTCACTCTTTTTTTCTGCTTTCAAACTAACATTCTCATCTGCAACACTCTGCCATTCCTTGAACTTTCTCTTCTTATCCTGCAACACATTCTGTATTTCTGTCGACCACCACCATGTATCCCTATCTATCGTACCCTTTCCTTTCGTCTCTCCCAAAATATCTTTCGCTGCACTCCTAATATACCTTGCCATTTCATTCCAACATTCATTTACACTTCGACCATTCATGTCCCCCATACCTATAATTTTATCCACTACTCGCTCATTAAATTTCTTCGCATAGCCATTCTTCTCCAGCATATGCCATTTTATTTTGGGAGGGGGTCACTCTTTGTTTTTCTTGGGCTTTCTTTCTACAAGCATTTCCATAATTAGGGGTCTGTGCTGTGAGACTAGATCTTCTCCCGGTATTACTTTGCAATCTTTGATATGCTTTAAGTATTTGCGTCGTACTAGAAAGTAATCAATTTGCGTCTTGTGATTGCCACTTTTGTACGTAATTAGGTGTCCATCGTTCTTTTGGAACCAAGTGTTGGCTACTGCCAGGTCAAATGCGGTAGCGGATTGCAGCAATGTCTCTCCCTCGTTATTGACGTTACCAAATCCCCATCCTCCATGCACTCTTTCATAAACTCCTCGCATTCTTCCCACATGTCCATTAAAATCGCCTCCAACTATCAATTCTTCATGCACCGGAATGTTCATCAAAACTGTGTCAAAGTCCTCCCAAAACTTCTCTTTCACCCTTTCATCGCATCCTACCTGCCGTGCATACACACTAATTACATTCAGCACTACTCGCTCATTAAATTTCTTCGCATAGCCATTCTTCTCCATTTCTCCATTCCATTTCCATCATAACTTTTACAACGATTAATCTATCATTAATCCTTTTTACCTCCATCACGCCTTCTTTCAAATTACTGTCTAACACTATTCCCACGCCATTTCTTTTCCCGTCACTCCCACAGTAGAAAAACTTATATCCTTCGCCGATTTCTCTCGCTTTCGTTCCTTTCCATTTTGTTTCTTGCAAACACGCCACATTTATTCGCCTTATTTTTAATACATCCGCTAACTCTCTGGCTCTCCCAGTCATCGTCCCAACATTCCAACTTGCATACCTCAATCTCACTTCCCGAACTCGCTTCTTACGTTGCCCCCGCCCGGGGTGGTGCAACAACCCTAGTCCTCTTCCCACAGGAGCCGGGTGCTGGCCCTGCGCGTCGCCTGTGGGGTACGCCCTAGCCCTATCGTGCATCATATATCTATTCCTCATATTGCTAATAGTTTTGGCAAAGTTTTACAGTCGGCCGCCTGCCTGACACCAACCCTCCTTGGGAATGCGATTGTTGATGGTTTACCCGCCATCACTCGGGTGACCCAAGGTGCTATATGATATGCACTGGGTCTGGAGCTCCCTTAGTCAAATAGTCGCCTCTTACGACACCCAAGGGATGGGATGGGGTGGTCCTATTCTTTCTCCGGGACCGACACGGATATTTACATAATTACGTATATTCATTAAAGTCATCAATAAAACTCTTTAAGATTAAGTAAACCTATTGAATGACTATTTCATAAAATCTTAACATTTGAGGATTATACTAACTTAAGGAGTTGTATTACTAATTCTAATTATTATAATTCTGTAACTACATATTTGTTACGGCCGTGAATCATACTTTAACTAACATACAACCTAATACTGACTTGCAAATTGCAAAAAACGTAAGAAAATTTGAATTTCGCGGTCTACCTGGCGCTTCCCCCTTAAGGAAGCGAGCTTATTGCAATTAACCGGGCTCAAATCCAGACTCCGTGCTGCTAGTGAGAAATACCTTTAGAAAAAAAAAACTCAAGCTTTCAGCACTCGTATTTGTGACCACAAAAGCAACGAGGTGGTAGTCCTTTTAAAAATGCCTTCTTTAATTAATTTTATGCATAGGTAAGAAAAGTAGTAAAGAAACATAAAATTCTGAACCAAGTAAGTACCTTGGAATGTACTTTATAATTAAACAACGCACCAACCATCTAAATATTTAATTAATCAAACACGCAATTGCAGGAAACTACCTAAATAACGTATCAAATGTGTGTAAATTAAGAATTCAATTAATTGTAGGTATGTGTACGTACATCGCTTGGAGTGTATCATTAATCTAGCGTATACGGTATTTATTATTTATTTATTATTAATTAGATTTTCAATACACAACCTTAGTATTAACTAAATGTTTGGCTACGTTTTAATTAATTGTCAAAATTCGTAATTAATACTGAAATGGTGTAATTGAAGGTCTTGAAAACCCAGAAATTTACATCTGTTTCTGACAGCCAAATATTCTCTTTTTAACCGACTTAAAAAAAAGGTGGTTATCATTTCGACACGTATGTATGTAATATTATTGGAACTGCAATATGTTTACAAATGATAATCTATTAGGGCTTCCAAACAAATATACAAATCTTTACTGTAGGAATAGCAGTATGATGAACCAACAGTACCTCAGGCGAGAAATTATTATGGCAGGCGAACAGTGGAATTTTTAATTCCCACAATAATTAATGAAATACCAAAATCTATAAAAAAACGAGGTAAACTCAAACAACTATAAGCAAAAATACAAAAAGTACTATTACAATTACTTACATAACTTAGTTTAATAAATATTAACTATAAGCGGAGCAACCTGTATATGAATGTTTACGTTGACTAGAACCGGTCGTCTAATGAGCGGCCCAGTAGTGAGCAGCTCAGATTCGAAACATTTACAGATACGAGTAGATGTTTACGTGCGAAATATTACTCATCTACCTACATTATTTTCTTAGTTATTAAGTATTGTTGTTTTGTTATAACGAATGTGAGTACCAATACAAACCATTTCTGGTTTAATAGTACCTACAATACAAAAACAAACTTGTATTAAGATTGTATGCTCAAATAAAAAATAAAAAAGGCAACTTTTATATAGCGAAAAATAAGGAACTGAATTCAACATTTTCAACATTTTATGTATAGTATTTTTGTATGAAATAGAAGAACCTGGAATTTCTCAGTGGCAGCCCAGTCTCGAGCGTGCCAGGTTGATGGCAATAAGCTCGCTCTCTGTTACACGGGACTTCAACATAACTGGCAAAATGTGGGTGTACTACAGATCCACCTCTGCCTAACCCTTCGGGAACTACAGGCGTGATGTTAAGTTAAAAACAAACCACTATTACATACCTAAAATCTGTAAAGAAAACTCTTGTTTTTCGCTATAGCCTTCCCAATCAGTTTTGCAGTAAAATTCTGGTGTTCGCGAGTGCCATCACAAAAAAACCACTTTCACAAACGTCCAGATTCAGAGCAAATATCCGTGGGCCGTACAGACTTTTTTTCCGATAGCAAAATTGAATCGAACACTCGACTTTCCGAACAAGAATATAAAATAAAAGCTGACTTTTTGTTGGCACTATGCAATTATTTCGTGTTTTGATTAAACGACTTAAAGATGGAACCTACATAGGCTCGCTAGCACCATAAACCACTAACAAAATTCAGCGCTAATAGAATTAAAAACATCGTTCTGTTTCTGTCAATCGTTTGCAGGTTACAGAGAAAGAATGATGTTTTAAATTCAGCGCTAATAAAATTTAAAACATTGTTATGTTTCTGTCAACCGTTTGCAGATGACAGAGAAAGAATTATGTTTTAAATTCAGCGCTAATAGAATTTAAAACATCGTTATGTTTCTGTAAATCGTTTGCAGGTGACAGACAAAGAATGATGTTTTAAATTCAGCGCTAATAGAATTTAAAACATTGTTATGTTTCTGTCAACCGTTAGCAGATGACAGAGAAAGAATGATGTTTTAAATTCAGCGCTAATAGAATTTAAAACATCGTTATGTTTCTGTCAATCGTTTGCAGGTGACAGACAAAGAATGATGTTTTAAATTCAGCGCTAATAGAATTTAAAACATCGTTATGTTTCTGTCAATCGTTTTCAGGTGACAGACAAAGAATGATGTTTTAAATTCAGCGCTAATAGAATTTAAAACATCGTTCTGTTTCTGTCAATCGCTTGCAGGTGACAGAGAAAGAATGATGTTTTAAATTCAGCGCTAATAGAATTTAAAACATCGTTCTGTTTCTGTCAATCGTTTGCAGGTGACAGGGACAGAATGATGTTTTAAATTCAGCGCTAATAGAATTTAAAATTCTAAAATTCTAAATGTTTATTGTGTCTCAAATAATACATTCTATACATGAGTTGAGACAGCCCCAGTAAGTAATCAGAAACACTTGTGTTGGGGTTGACTCGCTACTTCCCTTATTTAATACAGTATTGAGACTAAATTATTAGAAAAGAATATAAAATAAAACAATGCAAAATGAAATAAAACAACACCCGGCTAAGAAGCAAAGCCGGTAAAAATATGTGATTATTATAGTTTCTATGAACTTATTCTATTCATGCGTGTTTGACTGTGTATGTGCGCGCGTGTGTGTGTGTGTATGTGAGTGAGTGTGTGCGTGTTGTTAAGTGTATAATTATGTATGTATGTGTCAAGTTAGCAAATTCGTACTAAAATGTGCTCAGTTTCCTCATATGTTAAAGTTTTTATCCACTCAGTTATAACTTTCTTACATTCATACATAACTTAAGGATGAAATTGTAGTTTAGAATTTATTTTGTTGTAAATATATTATGTAGATTGGGTCATATACTGACGTCTTGCAAAAATCGAACGAACCATTTCGGAGTGGGCTATAATATCATTCCGTCTTCTATCCCGGCTGGCAGAATTAAATGGAATAGATTTATGTAGATATAAGGTCACATTTAACAAGTATAAACATCGTTCTGTATCTGTCGTTTGCAGGTGACAGAGACAGAATGATGTTTTAAATTCAGCGCTAATAGAATTTAAAACATCGTTCTGTTTCTGTCAATCGTTTGCAGGTGACAGAGAAATAATGTTGTTTTAAATTCAGCGCTAATAGAATTTAAAACATCGTTCTGTTTCAGTCAATCGTTTGCAGGTGACAGAGACAGAATGATGTTTTAAATTCAGCACTAATAGAATTTAAAACATCGTTCTGTTTCTGTCAATCGTTTGTTGCAGGTGACAGAGAAATAATGATGTTTTAAATTCAGCGCTAATAGAATTTAAAACATCGTTCTGTTTCTGTCAATCGTTTGCAGGTGACAGAGACAGAATGATGTTTTAAATTCAGCACTAATAGAATTTAAAACATCGTTCTGTTTCTGTCAATCGTTTGTTGCAGGTGACAGAGAAATAATGATGTTTTAAATTCAGCGCTAATAGAATTTAAAACATCGTTCTGTTTTTGTCAATCGTTTGCAGGTGACAGAGACAGAACGATGTTTTAAATTGCGAGTCTTGAGTTTCCATCTTTAAAAGTCGTACCTTTAATACCTATAATACCGGAAAATTGGCCGTCGGCCCAAGCTAGCAGGTTTGCGTACGTTCAAAGTACATACTAAAACTACTCTATCCCATACATTTGAAAATAAGTAAGGTCTGGGGGCCCTGGGATCTTGCTCCATAATGATTAAGTATTACAGCCTAATTTTACTATCCTACTACAGGACCAATTTTGATACAGAGAAGAAACGAACATCACCATGCTTGCTCACTGTTTCAAGGCGATTTAAGATCATTCGATAAATAAGGATATTTTCTTTCACCACAATCAATAATGTACCAGACAAAAATCCTTCAAAAAGTAATAAAGCAGCGTTGCGTGATGGCAGACATATGTAAGATAGTAGTACTTCTGCGGAAAACCTTTATTTTGCAAAGACCTCAACCTCAACAACTTTTTAGGGTTCCGTACCTCAAAAGGAAAAAAACCAGAACCCTTATAGGATCACTCATGTGTCTGTCTGTCTGTCCGTCTGTCACAGCCAATTTGCTCCGAATCTAATAAACCGATTAAGTTGAAATTTGTTACACGTATGTATTTCTGTGCCTGGAAGACGGACGTGTAATGTAAATTAATGAAATTTGAATATGGGGGTCAGTTAAGGACGGCTAATAATAAAATAAAATAAAAAAATGCAAACTGTACCGTGCGATATATCAAATGAAAGGGCTTACTGTGAGAGTCTCAAATAGATTTTTTTTTAATAATTTTAATATAAACTGTTTTAAAGTTGACCAGCTGATTTTTCATCGCAAGTGACAATGCGGTTCAAAATCCATTCATCTCTGTGTCTATCAAGCAACGCAAGGCATACCTCAAAGCGTTCGTCGCGTTGGCGATCGTTCAGTTCCTGCGGCACCCACTTATCAAATATATTTTTATAAATTACCTTGCCAATTTGACGCAAATGGACAAATATTGTTTTGATACTAACATTGAAAGCTGTTGCTAACTCAGCCATAGATTGAGTATCGTCAGCTTCCACTAATGCCTTTAATTTGTCGTTGCTGACTTTAGTTTTTGGGTGACCACGGGGTTCATCTTTTAGATCAAAATTTCCCTGTCGGAAGCGTTCAAACCAATAACGAGTCGTGCGTTCGTATGTGGTGTTCCCTCCGTACACGTAATTAATGTTGCGAGCCGTTTGTGCGGCATTACTACCGCGACGGAACTCGGTATTCCATAACTACTCGTATGATTATCGTGTCCATATTGATGAAAAAGATACAAATGTAGTGAAAACAAAACACTAATCAATAAACAAATGACTGAATTTGAAAATAGAATTCCATATTTTTTAAATAAAATTCATTTGAATTGTAATTTATTGCCAGCCATACATAAATTATGTTTCAAATGGCCAGTATTGTAAAACGGCAACTTCATAGGTAAAGACCTATCTATATATATAATAAGAACTAATGTTCATCTGAGGGAAATTATTTAACCGTTTTAAATAGTAGTAAAAAAAACATAAACTCTTTCAACGAGATCCCTAAGGCCATAAACAAATGAAATAGCAATAAATGTAAATAAATAAGTACTTGCAGAGAACGATAAACTAAAATGGAGACTAGACTAGAGCATAAAGTTCAAATTAAAACAACAGAACCTCAAAGGAATAGATGTTTAATGCTCGCATTAAAACTTTATTATAATTTACTTTATGGACAAAGTACGTTCACCGCTCATTGTTACGAATAACCGGGTAGAAGTAATAACGTACTGATATAAAACTTATAACAAATCGAGTTACTTTTTATTAATCTTAGCTTTTTTTCTTTATTTATTGTAAAAACCGCTCTCGCACCTCTACGACATGTAGGTACCCGATCTGCAATGTGCCTAGCCTTTTCTCAACTACGTTGGGGTCGGCTTACAGTCTAACCGTTTTACATGGAGCGACTGCCTATCTAACATCCACAGCCCAGTAACTGGGTAATACTATACCCCTTGGTAGGACTGGCTGTCAGAATTTCGAGCTACTGACGACCCGTAACGACTGTCAAATATCCACTAATGATAACCGGTTCCAACGGCTTTACGTGCTTTCCGAGGCACGGAGGAGTCACGGTCTGTAAAGATGGTCACCACGGACCAACCCCAGCAAGTGTAGATTAACCCGTTATTACTTAGCCGCGAGCTCCTCTGAAGGCGCTGTCATTATCAAATTTTTTTCATAGACGTGCGATTGACTGTACAAGCAGAACACCTGGTGGTTAGTGGTCACCGCTAACAATGGACTGCAATATTAGAAACATAGAAGGCCATTGTACTCATCACTATGAATAACTTTTACTACGGGACCAAATCTGAAATCGCCAAAAAAAATCTGCTGTTCTCTACATTACACGATTCCATTACAAAATGGACTATGCAGAAAAAAAAAACAGTAAACTATCAACACACATAAAAGAGAAAGTTGGACCTGCATTGCAGCTGTAAAACTTTAATTAATGTAGCGACTAACACCGCACTGAATACTAATCTACTTCAGCTGAATCTGCTGGCCATCATACGGACATTTATTATTTACGAGTATCTGTATGAAGAGTACTGACGAAAGACGTTGCAAGTGGACAAGTGAGATTAAAATTGGCTGTAATATCACTATCATCGTCATTCTCCTACCCTCATTCCAATTTATTTGGGATCAGCGCAATGTGTCTTGTAAACCGACCTCAAAAAAAAGTAGGTTCTTAATTCGATTGTATTTTTTTTAATGTTTTAATAAACATTTAAAAAAATACAATCGAATTACCTCAGTACTCCGTCAACTAATTTGGAAAATTATTTTTTTATTTGAAAGGATTGGTCCCATTTTTATCAAAATCCAGTGCTGATGATGGGGTCCATGAGGAATTGAGGGAACTCCTCAAATATTATGAGCTTACATATAGCGATTTTGGTATTTTCATTAACAAGTCAAGCATTTGCATACAGAAAGTATAATTTGGTGAAGAAGACCACAGATGATCACGGGAATACCTCAAATAATACAATAAGTATTTCACGGGTGGCGATAAGATATCTCGATTAAGATCTAACGCGACTACGGCGAAGCAAATTTAAATAAAATGTTCTGATGAAAATGGTACCATCGCGCATCGAACCGATCTGATGATGATGTAGACACCGGAACTTCTTAATAAAACAATGTATCTTAGCTATGTTTGGGCTTATTGGAATTGTCATGAGATGCAGTCTGCGGGCCAATCGCGTAAGACACTATCGGAATCGCTTTTCATTTTGACAGTTCAACAATATTCATTGCGTTATTTACTTTGTCGAGTAGACAAATTTTTGAACATATGAAGCAATGAATTAGCAATTCGCTTTAAAATGATTCAGATACCGATGGATAGTGTGTTACGCAATTAGGATTCTGGCTATAAATGATTTACTGGTTATATGTCGCTTCAAATTCCGCTACTTGAGTCGTATGTTATGTGTGGTCTTGATTGTCAGTAGGTAGAGTTCATAGCCTCGTTATCTCCGTCAACATAAAACTACGCCTTCCAAACTTCTCACACGACTTAGTGCAACCTTTTTGCAGTTTTTATTTAAAAGTGTATGTATACTCCTGAGGTGGTCGCATATAAATTTGGTGTTCTGATGAGTGGATTTTGAGTTCAATAATACTTATTTTACCGACTTCTATGTGGATGATATTCTAATTTATTTTTCAGAGTAGTACTTATTCGAATTTGTGTGGGGTAGGTACCACAACTAAAAAGTGAAAAATAAAAACTTAAAAAAAACCTACATCTAAAAAACCGGCGAAGTGCGTGTCGGACTACGCACAATAAACAGTTCCGTTGTTGGGAAGAATCCCAAGAACAAACTTAACATTGTAATTGAAAAACATGTTACATACATTACAACTGCAAATGTAAGTTAGTACAATATTGAGAGATTTACCATGTTGTTTTAAGACAATAGACTTCTTGTAGGTTTTTCTGTAATCTGAACTGGTATCTGGTATTGCACTATTTTGTATATTTTTTTGGTCAAATTTCGTCTATTTTCTTAAATAACTTTAAAATGGTTTATTTTAAAATTATAAAAAAATATATTTCAGACCCTCACAGTGAGCCCTTTCATTTGATATGATCACATGGTACAGTTTGCAAAACTTTTTATAATTTTCTTATTAACTCCCAAAATTGACCCCCATATTCAGTATTCATTTTTTATACACAAACACTTACCCAAGACCATATCTGGGAATCTGGGAATCCACCGGTTCTGAAGATATCAGATCAAAGTTGCAATTTCTTTTCCCTTTTGATGAAAACGATTTAAAGGCGTTACAAAGGAACCGTTATAGTGTGAGTCTGTGTCTGTCTGTCACAGATGGATATCTCAAGAACTACTAATGCTATCAACTTGGATTTTGGAATAGTTTTAGATGACATTTGCCCAACTAATTGCCCAAATATTTGCGCAAAGAAGAAAGAAATATTTTTTTTTTTTTTGCAACAGGGACTGAAAGGGGGTCTTAAAAATTCGAAGTAGGGCTACTATGTTGGGTATCATATGAAAGAGCGCTGTTTTCACATTCTCAAACATTTTTTTCTTTTTTTTTTAGGCTGCGTAGTTTTCGACTTTTGATAAAAAATTAAAAAAAAAAATACTGTTAGGTCAATATGGGTAAGTGTAGCTACGGGGTAAGTGTAACTGCCCCTTATATTACGAAAACTGATTAAGCTATTGAAGCAAGTGCCATCTGTTAGTATGAGTAAAAAAAATATTGATTCACAATTTCTATTCTAGATGTCGTAGTCAAACACTTTTATAGTTATCGCCGTTTTGTAACATGGCACAATTTTTAATACGTGACGCAATGAGGTGCGTGGTTTTTCATCAATAAAAATCTCGGTGATTTCGTCGAATCCGTGAATTTCGCATAGGTAAGTTCTTTTTATATATGTTAAACTTTATGTTATTCTAACTATTTTACTTGTATTGTTGAAAATAAAAGTTTTACGTAAGTTTTAAAAATATAATCTAAAAATCTTGACCCTGGGAAAGTGTGTCTACTTTACTTGGGGCAAGTGTGTCTTTATGTCACACTTGCCTCAAGTCAGGAGTCTCAAACATTTATGTATGACTAATTATTATTACCTACTTAGAGGTAAGTGCCTACCTACCTGAAGTTTTTTTTACTTGGGATAAGCATTGAAAGTACTGAATTGAATTGCGGAAGAGCGTCTATGTTAAATTGTGTTTATTGTAGGTAGGTATTTATTATTTTTGTTTTTATTATTTATTTAGTTATAAAAATGTGCTATATTTTAGAAAATGTTGAATTGTTTTATATAATTTTTAATGTGATAATATTCCAAAACGAAACAGTATTACGCTCTAGTTCCTAGGTCCTAAGTGCATTTTTAGACAGATACTCGTAGCCTACTTAGAAATTTACACACAAATGTGCAATTATACAATTTAGAAAATGTTGTTTTTTATGTTTATTTTATTTTTTTAATGAATATTCTAAAGACTTATGTAGGATCCCAAAGTAATCCTCCTGCCGTAGATCGTAAGCTCAATTCTCGACAGATACTAACTTAATTATGAAAATTTGCTGTAAGTGGGTAAGTACTTACTTCACAGCTTACGTTTAAGATGTTGATTTTTTGTTTAATTTTATAATTTTTAGAAACTCCTTCGCAAATTTTAATTTTCAGACATTGTTATTTTGATTGGCATTGTTTTAATGAATATATTTTGTATCAAGCACCAATATGTGTTTTTCTTTCAATTCAACCTTTATAAAAAAAAATGTTTTAAACCCCTGATATGACACACTTACCCCGTAACTTTCTTTATTTTAAATTATCATAACAAGCGCTGTAAGTAGTATAAGTAAAATATGAAGGTTGACATGCTTAAGTATCAAGGAATTTGCAGATTTTATTTAAAAAACAGCTATCTATCGCGGGTTTATTATGTAGTCACACTTGCCTCGTTTTGCTGGGGAAGTGTGTCTAACGTAGTACTTTTATTTTGGACCCTAAAAACCAATAAATAATGATTAAAATTGTACAAAACACATTGTTTTCTGGCCTTTATGGACCTTATTACATTTTGCTTTAAGAGATATTTGAAATTTTATCCTTAAACGTTTTGATTTTTATGTTCAAAGTAAACTTTGTGAAAAGTATGTCACACTTACCCATATTGACCTTTCCTCCTTATCTCCGAAGTTAGCATAGAGAAAAATATGAAAATATTCTGTTTGATAGAAGTTTATGTAAATATTACAGGAAAAATAAAAAGACAGCTCTAAATAGGTAGTACACTTTTTTTTATATATGATGGTACGGTATCCTCAGTGCGCGAGTCTGACTCGCTTTTGACCGGTTTTTTCCATACTTCTCTATTCGTCGTCATCTCGGTAGTCACCCCCTTTCAAGCCATATCATCTTTCACACAGTCCATCCATTCTTCCATCCGCCCATTGTTTCTTTGGTCTTCACCTACATACTCAAAACTTTCCTCACGACATTTTTCTCATTCCTCTGCATCACATGAGTCACACAGTTATTGATCGCAGTCGACAACATACGTAAAAATGACACGTAAATGAAGAATAATTTAAGTACAAAAAAAAAATACTCCGCTCACCCAAAACCCTTAACAAATTAAACTGTGAAACTCCAGTCAACACCCAACAATTCTATTTAATGTTCGCACATAAAACAAGCGTAATTACGTACATGGTGCGATGCGAGAAAATTCACCTGTTTTCATTAATATTACAGACTTCTGGGAGTTCTATTAATTATTTAAATTCATACGGAATCGTGTGAACGTATTGTAAGCCTGTTTAAACTTTAGGGGAGGATGTTAAAATGGCGATGTGTTGCTTATCAAGTTCGCCTGTCGACACGTGTCAGACATTCGCGACTGTAACCCCGAGTGTCAGACACCGTATAGCTGATGTTATAAGGGGTAACTTAGCGTACTATTATTAAAAAAAATAAACACATGAGTTTATTAACAAAATCCAATTCAAAGAGGCAAGTGTTGAAATCCACGCGGGCGAAGCTGTGGGTAACATCTAGCAATATTTTAAGGCTTTAGATGAGATCGGTGTTTCCTATTCGACTACTTTGAGAGAAAATCCCGAAACAAACTCAGAGGCCAGGGTTTCTTTTAAAGTCATGCATATTAGATACATATCATGTTCAGATCAAGTGAGGACCATGCAGATCAGTATCAGAGATAGCCTTGAGGAAAGAACCCCACAAATTTTCGTGCCCCTATCCAGTGAGTTCAAGCATGTGTCAGTAGGTTATCGTTTAGTTCAACTTGGAACGTAAGGAGCTCAAGAATAATCAAGCTCACATAATTCTAGAATAGATTCAGGGCATGTTTCACCACCTACGATTAAATTCCTCTTGGCAAATAATTTCATACAAATTCTGTTATTTTTTTTTTATTTATTCGGTAAGTAGTGGCTATTCGGACAACGTGAAATAGGGCCTCAATATTACAGCACAATAACTACAACAATAAATCAATGTTTATAACTTTTGACAATCCAACAGGTTTGATAAATGAGATGGAAACGATTACATACAATATTGGGCCTGAAAGTAACGAGATGAAAATGGTGTGAACTAATAGATTCCAACTTATCAGTCCCTCGCTGAAAATCTGTTTAAGTTTTGATAATCTGAGAGCTGAGTTATTAGAGGTTTACTAAGTAAGGTTTATGATTACAATCTTTAACTATTATAACAACTGGTTCTTGAAGTGCAAAAGAAGTGTTTGTTTATTATATTTAGTGAAGAATGTTTGTAAAGTCAGGATACAGGTTAGATGATGTCACATTTACTTACAGACTGAGGTGCAAGCTACTGCCGAATCACTGACTGAATTGTTTCAACGTCTAAGAGTCGTCGGCCTAGTATATTGCAGACTAGACTATTGCTATATCACACAATGCATTCAATAACTAAAGAATTCCGTTAGGTACATACTTTGAGAAACTAGAGATGGAGGTTCTATTCTACAATTTGACATTTGCAATTTTTTAACTGAAAGGCACAAATTGTATAAAGTTTGTTGGACAAGGAAGTTTTAAGTACATAATTAAGTATACTTTCACGGGACAATATCTTGGCGTGCCTAAAAAGTGGAAGAAATTTATTGATCCGGAAGATTGATGATACCTTCTTCGCTAGGTACTATGAATTATATTTTGGACAACGGGAGAAGCTTCCGAACTACGTTGCGACTAAATGACCGATCCGAATTTTATGAAAATTAATAAAACTGGTACCTGGAAAAGAAAACAGAGTACGTAACCTAGGATATAGCCACAATTATTTTTTTGTGATATGCATTCAGTACGCATACTCATCCTAATTAATATTATAAATGCGAAAGTAAGTTTTTTTGTTTGTTTGTTACCTTTTCACGCCTAAACCACTAAACCGATCATCCTGAAATTTTGCATATACGTTGTCACGTGTACAGAAACGGACATAGGATACCTTTCATCCCGAAAAAAGTACTGTTTCCGAGGAAAACAACAATAACGTCATTTATGATAATAGATGGCGCCACGTGTCTTACGAGTACGTGTAATTGAGTTATATTATTGTGGAAACTTAAGTAGTATGTTTTTTTTTAAGTACCTAATACATTTTGTGAGTCTAGAGTGTAGATAGACCAGTTTTTATAATATTTAATACTATAAATGCAAACGTGAGTTTGTTTATTTGTTACGCTTTCACGCTGAAACCGCTAAACGGATTTGGATGAAACTTGGCACATTGGTAGGCTCTGACCTGGATTAGGACATATAATACTTTTGACCCTGGTAGTGCGTTCCCGTGGAATAATTTCTGACAACCACGCGGGCGAAGCCGCGGGCAAAAGCTAGTACACACATAAACTCACGCTTTCTTCCCATATGGGTAGGCAGAAACAACTAAACGCCACCTGCTACTACGATCCATACATACTCCATTTGCTTCGCTTACATTCATACATCTGCGCGGCAATTGCGTAACACACTATCATTTGGAATCGGTTTCATTTTGACAGTTCAACAACATTCATTGCGTTATTTACGTTGTTGAGCAGACACATTTTACGAACATATGAAGCAATGGATTAGCAATTTGCTTCAAACTGATTAAATTCCGATTGCTAGTGTGTTACGCAATTAAGGTGCCGCCGGTCATACACGCACGCCAGTTGCGAGTACTACGCACCTGACCTTTCTGAAGAACATGACCAATAAGGTCACTGCATGTCCTTCTGCACGCATAGCATGACCACCATAGAAAAGTTTTATCGACGGAAGAATAGACAAAAATGACGTTTCAGTGTAGACAGTAAGACAGCAACAGCAATAAAGTAGAAAGAGTCAACTGCACTTTTTACGAAATTATATACCTCGGGTCGCTTGTCCAAGGAGATGGCGAAGTAGACCGAGACGTAGCGCACCGGATCAACTCAGGATGGATGAAATGGCGACAGGTCACAGGAACAACTTGCGACCCACGGATGCCCCTCAAGTTAAAGGGGAAAATTTATAAGTCCGTGGTAAGGCCTGTCGTACTTTATGGGTCTGAATGCTGGGCCGTGAAGAAGACGAATGAAAAAAGATTGCATGCAGCGGAGATGAGAATGTTGAGATGGATGTGTGGAGTAACGAGATTGGATAAAGTAAGAAATGAGTATATAAGAGGAAGTTTGAAAGTGGCGCCAGTGACAGAAAAGTTGAAAGGAAATCGTTTGGCTTGGTATGGGCATGTGATGAGAAGGGACGAAACGCATGTGACTCAAAGAGTGATGAATATACATGTTGATGGATGGAGAGGGAGAGGAAGGCCGAAGAAAAGGTGGATGGAATGTGTCAAGAATGATATGAAAGAGAAGGAAGTGAATGATAGTGTGACGGTTGACAGGGGAGAATGGAAGAAGAAAACATGTTGCGCCGACCCCAAGTAACATGGGATAAGGACAGGAAGATGATGATGAACATAGAAGAAGATAGCTTCGTTCTTCTATTAATTATCACAGTTTTGCGTTCAAAACTATCTCCTGTAAAATTATGATTTTTAACCGACTTCCCAAAAGGAGGAGTTTCTCAATTCGGATGTTTATTTTTTTTTTATAACTCCGTCATAATATACGGATTTGCAAAATTCTTTTTTTTTTTTTTTTGTTTGAAAGGGTATGCTCTCGAGGTGGTCCCATTGCTACCAAGTCAGATTCTGATTAGGGGATCCCATGAGAATCGAGGGGAACCCTTAAATTGTATAGTTCCTATAAAAAATACCCAAATCGCTATTATTACGCGGTATTTTTTATAGGAACTCATGCTTTTGCTCTCAGAAAGTAGTACCTATTTGGTGAAGTAGAACTGATGACGAAGACCACAGATGGCCATCGGAACTACTCAATTATACCTAAGTATTTCACGGTAGTTTAGAATCATATAAATGTAAAATCTAGTGTAAGTAACTATATGTATATAAGAAAAATTGTTAAAGTAGTAGAATGAAGGCTTTTTTATTTTACTTTATTTATTTTATTATTTCACGGTAGCTATTCTAAGCAATTTATGCTCGTCACAATGCACATGGTGACTTCACCATCAGCTCCAGTTCTTCTGGTTCTTACTAGGAGAACTCCTTAATAATTTACAAAATATTGCTTTTCCCGATGCAGGGAACGTCCCTGCATCGGGAAAAGCAATATTTTGTGAAAGGTGATAAGCAGTTGACATTAGGCTATTGTTACTTAAATAAATTACAAACTGACCCACTAAAAAGTGGAAAATAAAACTTTTTTTACAAAGAATCAACCGACTTATAAATAAAACACATTTTTCGTTGTAGTGTTCTTTTTAGAAGTCGGTTTTTTTTTTTTAAATTGTAGACAACCGTATACTTTGCGGCCGTCGAGTAGAAAGTCTTTAGCATGCCGATTGCGAAATCAAATTGTCTTCACTACCCTAGACAATTGTCAGTTGTCAGTGTGATATTGATAGTTTGAATAGAAAATTTTCTTCCGAAATAGTCTACAAACAGGGCTGACATGACACACGCGACAATTACTTACTCTCGCGTAAGTAATTGTCGCATGTGTCATGTCAGCCCTGTTTGTAGACTATTTCGGATTAATTTTCTGACAGCGCAACACTTTTCTCGTTTTTTGACAGCGCTGCTATAAAAAATACTCGACGCGTTCTGTCAAACTTAATGTTTTCTCGACAAACCCTAACATGGCACCAAAGTTATCTCGAATTTTGACAGTTCAACACGAGATAATCTTCGATTCATCTGTCATTTAGTCGTCCTCGATTTTGACGACGAGATGAGTAGACAAAATTATAATACAAAAAAAAAAAACTCCAAATTACCATGGCAGTTTCATAATTGTACTTTATTGGAACGAAGTTCGATCCGCGGTGGCCGCGAGAGAAATTGTAGCGGAGGGGAGCACTATTATGATTATGTAGACGAGTATCACTTTCAGTAATAACCAGTGACTTTGCCAATTATGGTGATTAACGAAATCTGGGGGGTAATGGCTGTATGGCAATATCTAATCAAATTGCTGGTTCATTTCCTAAAGATGGTGATTAACAACGTTTAGTATTTTATAGTTGTAATAGCGAAATCAACTCCAGCTGCACATTTATCTGAAAACCAGGCCTTTTGGCAAGTGTGGTGATTAACAAAATTTGCAATATCATGGGTTATATGGTGATTGTTACTATAACAATCTTCGCTTTGTCAAATTGTGATCGTTGGCTCATTTGTCAATTGTGGTTATTATCTAGTGAGTATATTCATCTGCCTAGCCTTTTCCCAACTATGTTGGGGTCAGCTTCCAGTCTAACCGGATGCAGCTGAATGTTTAACCAGTATTTAACATGGAGCGACTGCCTATCTGACCTCCACAACCCGGTAACTGGGAAATACGATACCCCTTGGTAAGACTGGTGGTCAGACTTTCTGGCTTCTGACGACCCGTACCTACTGTTAAAGATCCACGAATAACAGCCGGGACCAACGTCTTAACGTGCTTCCGAAGTACGGAGGGATCTTGATATATCTAGTGAGTATATTATGAGCCACTAATTTTCATTTCCGTCATTTTGTATTTTAATATCGGCATGTCAAAGAAAAACTTTTAAGTTTAATCAAAAATGTCAGTTACACAAAGAACTTAACATAAATTAAAAGAGGTGGACGTAAAATAAATATAGTATATACTTACTCCATGGGTAAAATCGAATGAATGAGACGAAACCACAAGCCGATGTTGCTACTATAAAAATTATTTGTTTTTAATAACTTGCTACATTGGTTCTCGTCACGAGATAAAGAAGTGTCAAAGTGCTTTTTTCAAGTTTACTCGAGCCTAACGATCATGTTAGGCATTAGAATAACGTCAGAATCGTAGACAAACGACAAATCGAGAAAAAGAGCGATCTCGCGCGTCATGTTAGCCCTGCTGGACAAAGATCGTTAGAAACGAAATACAAAATGACAGATTATAGAAGAATTTTACGGTGCGATGTCAAAAATGAAGAAACAAAATGTTTCTTTGTACAGAAAGACATGTGTTTATTTTTCCTAGAGATAGAAGTGCTCATGCTACGCGGACGTTCCCATCCCAGCGTTTCCACTCACATCTGCCTTGTAAATACCTATTGTTATTCGCCTTTCAGTAAATACTACCAACAGATGAATCACCACCACTAAAAGACCACTTCTCACACATAAACACCTCCACATTTTCACAAAAAAAAAAGAGAATTTCAAAAATTAAATAGCTCTCATACACTTGTAAATTCACGCGGCATTTAAATTGAACTGTTTCAATGGATCGCAAAATACGGCATGAACATTAATACCAAACCGCGCTCATGATGCTGGCCGCATTATCTACGTATACACACCTATCGTTGGGAGTTGGGAAATGGATATTCACGATGCAACTTATTATGGGAGAAATAAGATAGACCGATTGCTATTAAAAATGAAAGGGGGGCAATAAAGAGCAAGTGGCGTACCTATCAGATGCAACGTAAGCAGTCGAATTTTCTACCCATCTCTGTTGACTAACTAATCCTTTTACCAGAACACGAGCTATTTCATCATTCTCCTGCCCTTGTCCCAATTATTGTCAACATGTCTTTTTCTTCCATACTTGCCTATTAGTCGATATCTCGGTAGTTACTCTCTTTCTAGCCATGTCATCTTTCACACAGTCCATCCATCGTTTCTTTGGTCTTCTCCTACTCGTATAGCCATCCACATTCATATTCAAAACTCCGCATCACATGCATACTGTTACGTAGACGCTACCGCCATCTGCTATCGAGTAGTAGAACTACATTCGTCGATTCGTGACAGATTTTCTAGAACACTCTGGACGCTTCCAGAATTTTATAGATGGTTAAGTGTCGTGTTGCAGCATTCTAGATCATTCCCTTAAATACTAGAATATTCTCGAATGATGTCCTCGAACTTTCTAGAAGCTTACTTATTCGTCATATAAATAGAGGGTTACCAGCACTGCGGGGCAGTTCAGTTTGGAATGCGAAACCGTCAACAGTGAGGAACATTCTAGTGATTCCGCTTAAAGTTTCTGATTACTGTATTTGTGTACCATTTTAAATAAAGTGTTAATGTTTTTGGCGTAAATTGGTACAAATTTATTTATCCTTAACCCCGGCTCATAACAATACCATGGCAATTGATTTCCGCACAACTTTTCAGTCCGGTGTCACTTTCAGACTTCCTCATATATACTCATTTCTTATTCTATCCATTCGCGTAACACCACACATCCCTCTTCTTAGCATTCTCATCTCAGCTGCATGCAATTTCCTTTCATTCATTCCTTTTGTACCCCAACATTCTAATCCATACCAGACAGCACGTCTAACCATTGTTTTATAAATCTTATGCGGTAGTCGAAGATTGTTCCCATGACGTGCCGCCATTTCATCCATCAAGTGTTAATTCTGTGCTTAACAGTCCGATCTACTTCACCATCGCTTTGCACGAGAGAACCGAGATACCGGAAGTCGGAGCAGAATGGGAGAAGATAGAAAATACGAGATATTTAATCTACTTAGTAAAAATCGTAAATTAATTTATTCACTTAGACAAAGCACAGCCTAAACCACTGGGCCTAGAAGCATGAAATTTTTGCACAACAGTTCCTATTATAACGAAGATGAGCACTAAGGAAGAATTTATTCATCCCCTAGAGGGGTTAAGTAAGGGATGAAGGGGTTTATATACAGTATGTTAACCAACAGAGGGCGTTCCCGTTAACCCGCAATAGTATAGCATCCATACATGCTAAAAAAAATATTACCATTCGAAAACAAAATGGTTTTTATTTTTTTTAATATTAATATATTCACTAAAAATGTTAAATTGATACGTAAAAGAAACACTCTGTACACGCGTAGTTGAAGGAAGGAAACATCGCAATTTAGTTTTTATTTTTAGTGAATATTTTAGTGAATATTTTTAGCATTTATAGTGAATATTTTAATATTAAAAAAAATAAAAACCATTTTGTTTTCGAATAGTAATATTTTTTTTAGCATGTATGGATGCTATACTATTGCGGGTTAACGGGAACGCCCTCTGTTGGTTAACATACTGTATAGTGGCCCCACGACTTGTTCTTTATCGATACGAAACAATTTGAAGATGTTAATAAATTAGTGTTTTATTTTTACCTGGGTAGCTGTTTACAAGAATAAGTCATTATTATTTTAGGTTATTTTTTTATCAGCGTCGCAAGGGGCCTTAAAATGTTTTTAAGCTCCACCAAGTGAAGTTGTTAGCCTCATTATATATTATATTCTCAAAAGCGTCGTATAGTTTCATAAAATTTGGTATCTAATTAAGAAACTCAACTAGGGACTAATTCAAAACCGCCCACTCCAGAGGTCGAGGTAAAGTTCCTTTAGAATGCTAACAATAATTACAATTTTAAATAAAAATTAAGCCTTAATTATAAACAATTCTCTTTTGATTAGCTGTTATAGAAATAACTAGCATAATTTTCTTTTAGAGTCGAAAGTCTTTACATTAAATTAAAGTCGCTTTTCGTATGTCTGCGTGACTGCTATTTTCTTTAATACTACGCAAGGGATTTTGATGCAGTTTTCACCATCATTTAGAGAATTTATTCCGAAAAATTTATGTATATATTACGGTTATATTAAACTGGCATAATTATCAGGTCGCTAGTACAAAATAAAACATCATAATAAACTCTCGTCTTATTTCATCAGGTTATGGGCCGTCCCAAGCCTGGACAGTGAAAGTTCAAACAAAAAGACAGTTTTCAAAAAAATTGTTGTGACTTTTTTTTCCTAACCTAAAAGTTACACGCGGATGGATTTGACCGCACTTATATCGACCGTCCCTATTAACAATGTCGGATATACATTTTTACCAATATTCACTTTTTTACATAAATCGAATTACAATTTTTTTTTAAATCTTCACTGTCAAAACAAACTTTGAACTGAGGGCAGTTCAAAGTTTGCCCTAACGATAAAAAACAATCTTTATGATATTAACAATGTCAGTTCTGCGAAAACGACCACTGTTCAGTAGGGACTAAACAGTTAGTCTCCTTGCAGAACCGACGTTGTTAATAGGGACCGTCGATATATCGGCACCGAGTAGATTTTTATTTCAGTCTTTCAGCATATTTCAGGCATAATTAACCGAAATGTCGACAGATAATAGCAATGGAGTCATGAACATACAAAAGTTACGCGGAAGAGAAAACTATGCAACGTGGAGCTTTGCTGTGAAGGCCTATTTGCAACTGGTAGAACTATGAGAACGCATCGATATCAGCCCTGTGCAGCGTTCCTGCCAAGTACATACGTAAGCTCTGTACACTTTTAGTTATTATATAACTAAAGTAAAAACTCTTTAAATCTAAAAGTCTCGTCTTATTTCATCACTTTTGAATGATTTCATGGAAAAAATATATGGAATAATATATCTTGGACAAGAAAATCGAATCATGGACAAAAATATTGGACCTCATGATCAAAAACTCACTAATTACGTTTTTTTTTATTTATTTATCTTAACTAATATTATAAATGCGAAAGTCAATTTGTTACCTTTTCACGCTTAAACCACTGAACCGATCATCCTGAAATTTTGCATATACCTTGTCAGATGTACAGAAACGGACATAGGGTACCTTTCATCCCGAAAAAAGTACTGTTTCCGAGGAAAAAACAACAATAATATTCTTTTGATAATAGATGGCGCCACGTGTCTTTCAAATTCACACTACTAAACACACTATCTACTAAAGTTTCGTGTGTTTAGTAGTGTGAATTGATTGTCAAATTCCAAATTAACGCGGGCGCAGCCGCGGGCAAAAGCTAGTCATTTATAAAATAGAATAAAGGATTACATATTAAATAGAAACTAAAAACCACTAAGATTTAAACTTGTGCTATCATGAATCTATCTCAATATCGAATTATACAATATAATGCATTTTATATGTATGCGTCATTGTCGATACAATTAATTACATCATCAGGTAGATTATTAATTCAGGGTATAACTCCTTGGACAAGAATATGAATGTCAAGGACATAAAATTGCGCGTGCAGCACCGTAGAAGTAGGTACACATGATAGAAGTGAAACTTTTTATAAAATAAAGAATAAAAGTTATTTAGTGTGAGAGACAGATAGAGTTATATCTTTTTCTCTCTCTCTCTCTCTCTCTCATGTAACGAAATGTGCCAAAAGTGATGCATCCTTTAAATTTCACTCTTGATTCTTGTCCAATTATCGAATGCTACCTTTACTGCTGTTTTATTTAAATTTATAACAATTGAATTTGCTCATATGGTCGATGCGGCATTTGTAGGTAAGTTCTCTGTGAACTAAGTGATTTAACCCCAAAATCACTTTCCGAGTCGATAACTTCTGTAACCATTTCAAAAACAGTTCTACTTTACATACTTTCACTTGAATCGGACATGTTTTATATGATAATTTATAAAGTGAACTATGCTTAGTATATACGTTTAGTCCTGCAATTCGGGGGATAGATCAATCTGTCATATTTAGTAACTGTCCTGTCAAATAAATATATCGAGGGTTCACGGCTATTTGTATTAAGCGACATTTTTGGAACTTACAGGAGAGCATTTCAAAGTTTCATTATTCGGAAAGAAGAACATTGTAAAAAATGTATCAAAATTTTTTACGAAAAATTGGCCTATCGACGGTTAAGAATCAATGTGTCTATCTCAGTTTATAGGTAGATTATAACCATAATAAACTCAATATGATTATAACTCAATATCGGTCAGGATGTCGCTTAATATAAATAGCCCGTGAACCCTCGATATGTCAATCGTTATTGGAACGCATACTTTTGCTTTTTCATACAAATAGCTATCGGTAGCAAGCGATAGACCCTTCCATCGATAGATAACGTGGGCCACTAAGATTAATTAATCTCTGATAGATTATTGGGACTTTAAAACCATAGATAGATAGGTTTTTCTATGTCCAATATGCCAAAATTTGTGATAGTTTGTTCGGGTTCGGTCGTTAAAATATGGAATGCAACTATCTGTTGTTTTTAAGCCACACATTGAACGCAAACATCTTTTCTGCTTCCTGAAAACAAGTTCCCTATCTGTTGACTGTCTCCATAAACAAGTTTCCTACCTGTTGACTGTCTCCAAAAACAAGTTCCCTACCTGTTGACTGTCTCCATATACAAGTTCCCTACTTGTTGACTGTTTCCAAAATCAAGTTCCCTGTCTGTTGACTGTCTCCAAAAACAAGTTCCTTACCTGTTGGCTGTCTCCCAAAACAAGTTCCCTATCTGTTGACTGTCTCCAAAAACAAGTTCCCTACCTGTTGACTGTCTCCATAAACAAGTTCCCTACTTGTTGACTGTTTCCAAAATCAAGTTCCCTGTCTGTTGACTGTCTCCAAAAACAAGTTCCTTACCTGTTTACTGTCTCCCAAAACAAGTTCCCTATCTGTTGACTTGTCTCCAAAAACAAGTTCCCTATCTGTTGACTGTCTCCAAAAACAAGTTCCCTACCTGTTGACTGTCTCCATATACAAGTTCCCTACTTGTTGACTGTTTCCAAAATCAAGTTCCCTGTCTGTTGACTGTCTCCAAAAACAAGTTCCTTACCGGTTGACTGTCTCCAAAAACAAGTTCCCTATCTGTTGACTGTCTCCAAAAACAAGTTCCCTACCTGTTGACTGTCTCCATAAACAAGTTCCTAAGTTGTTGACTGTTTCCAAAATCAAGTTCCCTGTCTGTTGACTGTCTCCAAAAACAAGTTCCCTATCTGTTGACTGTCTCCAAAAACAAGTTCCCTACCTGTTGACTGTCTCCAAAAATTAGCTCCCTACCGGTTGACTGTCTCCAAAAACAAGTTCTTTATCTGTTGACTGTCTCCAAAAACAAGTTCCCTACCTGTTGACTGTCTCCAAAAATAAGCTCCCTACCGGTTGACTGTCTCCAAAAACAAGTTCCCTACCTGTTGACTGTCTCCATAAACAAGTTCCCTACATGTTGACTGTCTACCACCTATCATGCCGCAGGTCGTGGGTCCGATTCCCATCCAGGACAAACATTTGTGTGTATGTATGTATTTAAAAAAGTAGTGCTACATAAGTATATCGGTTATCTGGTTTCCTTAGTACAAGCTCTGCTTAGTTTGGAGTCAGATGACCGTGTGTGAATAATGTTTCAGAATATTATTATTATATCTATTGTTTTACCTAAGAACTTCGCGTTACTAGCTTCTTCTATTAGAGAAATTAATTCTATTAGAGAATTATCATTAAAAAAACTGGCCAAGTGCGTGTCGATCACCACAATGAAGGGTTTCGTAGTTCAAAAGAATTGATCCCAAAAACAAACTTAACATTATAGTAGAAAAACATTTTCTCCCATACATTGATATACTTAGCGGTCAATTCTACAACTGCAGATTTATGTTTGTAATCCTAAAAAAGATTTTTATGTGATAAAATTACAAATTAACGATTGTCGGACTTTTCCCTTTATTTGTGCTGTGAGACCTTGCTTCTTTGCTAAATTTCATGATTCTTTTTTTTTTTTTTTTTTGTCGCTGAGAAATGACATTACGCATCTCCATTCGTCGGGGGACGACACGGAGTATGTGGGACTCCCTGCCAAAGTGGCAGTATACCCACTAAAACTCAGCGGTGTTCCCTCATCGCCTTGATGGGGGTTCATGGGAATCCGGCGTCCACAACCCCCCGGCGCATGCCCGCCTAGCTGGCGGGCCCCGCATGTCCCCCCTGCTGGGGGGCTACGGGAATGGCTGGGAACACCTAGCCATTCCCGTCCGGCACTGGTGGAAGCCTGTGCAATACAGGCAAGGGTGCCCCCGCACCCATTGCCTGCTGGCCTCCACCTGGGAGGAGTTGGAGATGACTGTCATACTGACGTCTTCTTCGACCCCTCCTCCGCCTTCGGAGCGGCGCCGCGATAGGGTCTTCCTCCCGCGCGCGCTCCGCCGCCTCCTTCTGGGACATGACGTGTTCGCAGAAGGAGGCGACTGCCGCCCAGGACCCCTCATCCCCCAGCATGGCGTTGATCAAGCCGGGGAGCGAAAGGTCCGTTCCGATCGCCGCCGTGAGACTGCGGCGCGGCTCGGACCACGACGTGCACACCTCGAGAGTGTGCTGCGCCGTGTCCTCCGCCGCGCCACAGTCGTGACACGACGGCGTCTCCTCCCGCCCGATACGGTGCAAGTACGATCCAAAGCAACCGTGTCCGGACAGCACCTGCACTAGACGGAAGGAGAGGAACCCGCGTGGTCGCTCGAGCCAGTCTCGCAGGACCGGCCCAATCGCGTCGAGGGTTCGGCGGCCGAAGGCTGCTGCGGCGAGGTCCCGCGTCCAGTGGACGACTATGGCGTCCTTCGCCTCCCGCCGGACGGCCTCCCGTTCTTCCGGGGCTGGGCGCTCTCCTCTTGCCCTCCGCCCCGCCGTCCATTCATATACTCTGGCGAGCACCCACGCCTCGAGTTCCCAAGGCGGGGTGCCGGCCAGAGCACATGCCGCTGAAAAGCCGACCGTGCGGTAGGCCCTCGCCACCCGCTGGGCTATAGCCCTTTGGGGTGCCCGCAATGCGGCGGCGTTCTCCCTCCTGCGGAGGGAGTCCTCCCAAATAGGGGCCCCGTAAAGGGCCATACTCCTCAAGATGCCGGCGTAGAGTTGCCGGCATCGCACGCTGGGCCCCCCCAAGTTGGGCAGTAGCCACGAGAGGGCGCCCGCAGTCTTCAGCAGGCGCGTTGACAGCCCGCTGAAATGCGGGCCGAAACGCCACCTACTGTCGAGTACAAGGCCCAGATATTTCATCTGGGCCTTCACCTCAATTCGGACGCCCTCTACGAAGATATGGGCTTCAGGTGGTTGGCGCTGCCGAGGCCCGTGGAAGAACACGGCCTCGGTCTTGTGCAGCGCCACCGTCAATCCTAGGCGGCGGATTCTCCCTGCGACCAAGGATCCGCCCGCCGAGGCCAAGTTGGCTGCCTCCCTGAAACTCTCCCCCCGGGCGGTGAGGAGAGTGTCATCCGCATAGCAGACGACACCCGTGCCTCGGAGAAGAGTTCCCCGCAAGAGCCAGTCGTAGCCGACGTTCCAGAGGAGAGGTCCTATGACTGACCCCTGCGGAACGCCGGCCTCGACTGCGTACCGCCGGACTTGGCCAGCCCTATTCACGAGGACGATCGTCCGATCCTCCAGGTAGCTGGCCAGTAGACGCCGCATGTATTGAGGCACCCCGTGGAATCGGAGCGCCTCTAGGATGGTGCTGTGGGGAACAGAGTTGAAGGCGTTAGCTATGTCGAATGACACCGCCAACAATCCGTCCCCCGTTCATGATTCTAGGTCAACGGTACCTAAGTACCCTCGAGTATAAAAAATGTCGCATAAATAGCCGTATTATTTTATTACGTTGACTTAGAAGCTTGATTTTTTAGAGCTCCAAGGGACCATATACCTACGTATTTGATATTAATTTAATCTTGATACTTCTACGCGTTCCTGAGAAAAAGGGTCTTGACAGACTCACAGACAGGACAGATGGACAACGTAGTGATCCTATAAGGGTTCCGTGTTTTTCTTTTAAGGTACGGAACCCAAAAAAAATATCATAACGGGCATTGTTCATATTTTTTATATGTTGTAATTGAAAAACCATTTCGAGGAATAGCGTTACTGATCATTACGGACTAATTAATCATGAAAATTTTTCATATTTTATTAATATTTTCGATAAAATACGATTGACTTGTTTGCCCTTCAAATGGTGTTAGCTTTGGCCATACAGTTTTGTTTCGTTGCCTCAGAAAATAAAAAAGTAAGTGGCAAGTATTGTCTAAAGTCTGTCGTGTCAATGTCAAAAATATAAACAAATTATTTACATTAAAATCTTTTACAATATTTCAATATTCTTGCGACTTGTCTCATAATCTCGTATTATCTCAACACATATTGGAAAAGAGTTATGGAATACAGGTAGTGCTTTGTTCCAACTTGCAGCAATAATAGTAATAATAGTGCAAACAAAATGTTTGTTCGTATTAGAGAAAACTCGTATTAAGAAGACGAGAAGTCGAGAAAAGTGGTGTCGTGATGTAGGCGTGGAATATTACAAGGTTTATACAATGTATTATTGTTAAAACCACTTTCCGTTTAAAACTTGCTACTGTTTCGGACGAAATTTCGAAAAATAAGATTGTATTTGTAAATAAGAAAACCGGTCAAGAGCGAGTCGGACTCGCACACCGCGGGTTCCGTACTATCATATATTTAAAAAAAGTGCTATTTAGAGACACCGTTTTATTTTTCCTGTCATCTTTACACAAATTTCTATGGGGGACTTTGGGAGTGGGGTCGGTATTTTTTTTTTACGTGTTTCATCAAAAGTCGAAAATTGTGCGGCCTAAAAAATAAAGAAAAAATGTTTGAGAATGTGCAAGCGGCACTCTTTCATATGATACCCCACATGCCCTAGTAGCCCCACTTCGAATTCTTAAGACCCCCATTCAGTCCCTGATGCAAAAAAATATCTGTATTTTTATTTCTTTCTTATTTTAAAATAGTTGGGTAAACGTCATCGACCGAGCCGAGGGAGGCACTTTTTAAGGTTCCGGCAACCCGTACAAACTTATTAAAGTTTGGACCGGTGATTCGGGCAGTTCTCGGCGTTTGGACATATTTTCTTGCTCTTTGGCGGAATTCCATGAGATATCCAGCTGTGACAGACTGAGTCGCACCATATGGGTTCCTTTACCATTTTGGTACGGAACCCTAATAATATTGATTCGATTTTGTCGTCTTGACGTCTACGAGTATTGACACTTTGACAGATGTGAGATGGATGATGTTGTGTTGACAGATTTAAATTTTTAATTATGTACTAGTGAGGCAACAGCACATACTTTTGTGCACCCTGATGACGTCACCTACCTTGAAAATATAAAATATTTAAATATATATTTTTTTAATAACTATTGAGCCAATCATCAAAATATTCAAATTAGTTTCTCAGAATGCTCTAAATTTTCAAAAAATAAAATAAAATGTAATGGTGAAAAATTTTAGACAATCCCCATTACCGACCCCCAAATAAATTGGGACAAGGGCAAGAGAATGATGAGAATGATGACATATTCAGCAGTCCACGCCTGCAAGCTAATCAAAACACTCTCATTTTCACACACAAAACATTTCTTCCGTACCAATTTTGAATCTAAATCACCTAGTCAAGAAATGCAGGTCGAAAGCCAAGCAAAGCCTCTCGATACGTATTTCACAGGCAGTTTGAATAGGCCCCGAGCTGCAATATGTGCGCCGGAATATAAGCCGAGTATAAATCTGCATGGCTGGATAATATCCGCAGAGATACTGCCGCTAAGATTATTAGCCAGATATTAAAGGGTAGATTGAATTTTGGGTGCATATCGCATGTTTGAGATATGAGATAGGATACGAGTAGTAGGATGGTTTGAGTGAATGTTTGTCTTGGATGCAGTTAACAAGGTATTCTATACTCTCTTATTATTTATGATTTATTTGAATAGTTTTTCTTTCTTTTTGGGTTCCGTACCTCAAAAGGAAAAAACGGAACCCTTATAGGATCACTCGTGTGTCTGTCTGTCACAGCCAATTTGCTCCGAATCTAATGGACCAATTAAGTTGAAATTTGGTACACTTGTGTATTTCTGTGACCCAAACACGGACGTGTAACGTAAATAAATGAATTTTGAATATGGGGGTCAATTTTGGGGGGCAAATAAAAAAAAGTTTTGCAAACTGTACCGTGTGACATATCAAATTAAAGGGCTTGCTGTGAGGGTTTGAAATATATATTTTTTTATAATTTTAAAAGAAATCATTTTAAAGTTATTTAAGAAAATACACGAAAATTGAACATTCCCCCCCCCCTGTCTCTAAAAGTACTGATCCTAAAATTTTGAAAAAAAATACGAAATAGTTAAATACCTATAGTTTACAGGAAAACCTACAAGAAGTATATGGTCTTAAAACAACATGGTAAATCTCTCAATGTTGTGCATAGGTACAAACTTACATTTCCAGTTGGAATGTATGGGAGAACATCTTTTTCAATTACAATGTTAAGTTTGTTCTTGAGATTCATCCCAACTACGGAACCCTTCATTGGGCGTAGTCCGACACGTACTTGCCTTTGGTTGGTTTTGTCTTCTTTTTTCATCTGGGAGAACGAGCTCTGCTCTGGTGAAAATAGAGAAAACGAATTTTCCCAGATATGAGACCTAACTAGATCGATTTTTCACCACCGTAAACCCCTATGTTGCAACTTTCATCGAAATCGTTAGAGCCGTTTTCGAGAACGTAGGATCACCATACCCCAGGAAAGTTCCCGCATTGTCGAGGCGAGGGGCTCAGTAGCCGTAGTTTGGTTACCCACGGTGAAGCGAAGAGGAACCCGAGGAGACGGGCCGCTCGTCAGGGCTTTTCCCAGGAAGCCGACGACGTAGCGGCCAACAGGTAGGTTGCGGTGCCGCTTGGGCGACATCGCAACTGAGGCGGGCTGCCATGTCGTATGGGAGGCATCGCGGCTGAGGGTTGGAGGCCGCGGTGGGAGAGGAGTACCGGTATTGCGGTGCGGCGCTCTCCTTACCTTCCGCGACCTTGACGGGGTCACGACCGTCTGATGGCGGACGCGGTGGGGCCGCAGGGGAGGAGGAGTGTTGGTCGCTGGCCGCTCTCCCTATCCTCTGTGGCCGAAAAGTGGTAGGCGGCCGGGCCACTGACCTGACCAGTCGCAGGGGGACCAAGGGTGCCTAGACACGGGATCGCCTAGCGCCCATGTACTGGTTTGGTCCCTGGATGGTCAAACTTTGCCCGACCTGGGAATCGAACCCAGGACCTCATGCTCAGCAGTAGCGCTTTCGACCACTAGACCAACGAAGCAATCCTAGCCCCAATTGAGAATATTTGATAACAAGCTTATCGAATTTAACATTCTAATACTTATAGCATGAGGTGTTATTCCTACGGTACCTATGCGTTTCAAAAATCACTAACTAAGTTAAAATTAATCGAAGGCTAATATTACTCCTATCTCTAAATTTATATGCCAGCTTTCATCTCATTTAGCGCTATCATCGTATTAATAATTCATCAAGTTTACACAATTAACTTGAATTATATATTACCTTGGCAAAGATTTTCTAAATTAAATAAGCCTTGCAAAATTACTAAAGTTATTTCAAAGTGTTTACATTATCTCACTAGACAGATCTAGTTATTAAAATAACGTTATTACAACCTTTACGCACACTATGAGTTAAAATTGAGTGTACATTACGCACAAAATTAGGTAATAACTTGTCTTTTATGTATAACATTACTAGGTTCTGCCCGCGTCTTCGTCTGCGTGAAATTTCTTGTCGCACCAGTCTGCCCGCGATATTACTTCGTTTTCGCTAAGCGTTCTTGATCGATCGAGATCGAGACCACGCAAAATGCAATGTTTCTTGGTGTTGCGAACACATTTGAAAACCATTACTCAAGAGACTGTGACCTCTGAGTTTGTTTCGGCCTTTCTTCTCAGAGTAGTCAGATAGGAAACGCCGACCTCATCTAGTTTAAAAAAAAAATATTGACTTGTAAAAGTGTTTGTACAAACCTACTTACAGAAATAAAAATCATTTATCATTTATCATTTATCATTAATTCTAAATCATACGAATGTTATTCCTAAATATTCGCATTCGCGTTCTGAAAATTCGCATTCGCATTCGTGTCGTAACATCCCTATTTATATAAATGTTGCGCCTTATTTTTTTTTTGGGTGGGAAATTATCAAATAACTTCTCTCGCTCGGGTGGCACGGGAGGGCGTATCAGACTTCTACTGACTAAAACCCACCCGTGTTCCTTCAGTTGCCTGTGCCAGGGCCACGGTAACTCTTTCGAACAACCCGCAATCCTGGCAGGATCCGCAACCCTGGCAAACGTAACTACAACTGCCAAATTGCTACATAATGCAATGCGTCGCCATATTTCAATTCATCTAATCTGTCAATACACAATTTTGTGATAGCTCTTAAATGGTTATAAAGATTCCACAAGGCGATTGCGTTCTTACTATTTTCTAACAACATTTTAATATAAACATTAATGAAAACAAACCGAATATAATTACCCCATTATAAGCGCATTAACAGACATACAAACAAAGAATCGTTCCTTTTCATAAAGCATGCAAGGAAAGGACATAGGTGTAACAAGGGATTTTGAAGTAAAACATCTAATTATGCGGCGGGTCAGAGAGGCCGTTGGCGTGGCGACGCGTCTAGAGTTCGCAACGCGCTCATAACTCTGCGACTCTCTCGCAGAGTTACGAAATTAATTTTGGCATTAAATTAAATGTAGGTATTATTTTATAAACAATTTTTTTCTTTAAAAAAGTCTGAATATTTTGTTTTTGATATTGCCATATTTTTTCATGCATAATTTTCTGTACAAAATAGTTTTGATGATTCACATCTGCCATGAGTCCCGCAACAGCTCTTTTTTAAACCCACTAGGTATGTATTTTAGATTCACCGATATCCTCGCCACAAAAGGCGTAGTGTGGGATATGTAACAAAGCATACTCCCCACCTGAAGCTGTTGAGCGTCACAAGCACGCAAATCCCTCAAAGCTCGGAGGTTTTGAAACGTTTGAACTCTTCGACTGTGTGTATCATGATGTTCTGCTTACAGAACGTGGATACGCAGGGCGAGGATCCTACCTACTTTTTATCCAGCTACCTTAGTAATTGTTTGAGTGTTACCAAACTGTCCCACAAGTGATTTCTTTATTCTTTAATTAAGACGGTTTAAAATCAATTACAAATAACAGGCCAAGTGTATGTCGGACTACGCACAATGAAAGGGTTCCATAGATGGGATAAATCTCAAGAACAAACTTAACATTGTAATTGAAAAAATGTTCTCCCATACATTCCAATTGCAAATGTAAAAAGTTTATATGCACAATATTGAGAGATTTAATATGTTGTTTTAAGACCATAGACTTCTTATAGGTTTTCCTGTAATCTATAGGTATTGATTGAATTATTTTTTGTATTTTTTTTTCAAAATTTTTGGCTCAGTACTTTCGGAGATAAGGGAGGGAATGATCAATTTTCCTATATTTTCTTAAATAACTTTAGTATCATTTATTTTAAAATGATAAAAAATATATATTTGAGAACATCACAGTAAGACCTTTGATTTGATATGTCACACGGTACAGTTTGCAAAACTTTTTTTTTAATTTTCTTATTTGCCCCATATTCAAAATTTATTTATTTACGTTACACGTCCACATATTTGTACCAAATTTCAACTTAATCAGTCCATTAGATTCGGAGCAAATTGGCTGTGACAGACGGACAGACAGACAAACAGCCAGACTCACGAGTGATACTATAAGGGTTCCATTTTTTCCTGTTGTGGTACGGAACCCTAAAAATTAAAGACACAGTTTGTATATACACATTATATAAAAGAGAAAATAAAAAATCATCTAACAACACTTTTATAAATTCTTCGCCCATTCGTCCGCAAACAGATCGTTTGTTGGATTAGAGTCCAGGAGGTCATTAAGTACAGCCAGAGTACGAGGTACTTTTCACGCGCAACGCTGCGACATGGAGGCACAACAAACAGCCTGTGCTTTCTGCTGCGGCAGTAATTGTCTGGGACAAATAAGCGTGCCAGCACAGCATGCAGACCAGCCACGTCAATAGTGCCACGAAGCGTCTTACAGGCTATGGGGAGCTGGTCTTTTGCTCACCTTGCCTCTAACGACTTATATGCGAGGCATCCCAGTAGAAATTTACTCGGATAGAGGTAAGGATAGTAGCCATGTTTACGCAGAGAAATAAGCTCTGCGGACGACCAACTAGGACGTGCGTCACGTGTCTTTTTGAAGTGATCTGTCACCTAGAAACAAAAACAAAGTGTCGTGGGCTTGTTTTTGCTTGTGTTTCGATGAGGCAACAGCAAAAAGACGTTTAAATTTCATAATGGTGGAGTATTTCCCCGGACGTGCGGAGAGCAAATACTAACTACTTTACTACTTACACTAAAGTAAGTTCTTAAAACAAACTTAAAAAAAAAAAAATAATTTGTGCAATGTAAAGCCAATGCTTGCCTAGCATTTCGACAAGTCACTATCGAAAACTTCAAAAAAATCCTTTTGGAAAATCAATAACATCTTAGCTATAGGTATCCTTCCTAACTAATATTATACACATTATATGCGAAAGTAAGTTTATTTGTTTGTTTGTTACCTTTTCAAGCCTAAACCAGTAAACCGATCATCATGAAATTTTGTATATACGTTGTCTGGTGTACAGAAACGGACATAGGGTACCTTTCATCCCGAAAAAAGTACTGTTCCAGAGGAAAACAACAATAACATTCTTATGATAATAGATGGCGCCAAGTGTCTTTCGAATCATGATAGAATTATATTATTATAGAAACTTTAGTAGTGTGTTAAGAGTTTCTTTTTTTTTTAATTTATTTATTTATTTATTTATTTAGGGACAACAAACAGCAGTGTAATACTAAGTAAACATAGGTTAGAGCTTAATAATAGAGGTAACAAATACACTACTCACAACGTTATCCACATATTACTAAACAGATCTAGGTACTAGTTGTTAGAATGAACAATATCAAAATAAACAGAATAAAAGTAAACATTACTTAATTAGTAGGGTTCTGATCACTTAATATAGTAATAATTTCTTTTCTAAATATAGCCTTGCTGAGAAACATAATATCAGATGAGCCAAACTGCCTATTATAGGTGTCAACCAATCGACGCAGCGGTGAGCGTACGCCTGAGTTGGTTCTACAAAAAGTAGTAGCAAACAAGTGTCTCGAGCGAACTTCAGTACTTCGAATTTAAGTACCTTTTAGTGAGTCTTAGAGTGTCGATAGACAGGTTTATCATTTTATACTATAAGTGAGTTTGTTTCATTGTTCCGTTTTCACGCTAAAACCGCTGAACGCATTTGGATGAAATTTGGCACATGGATGGACCCCCGTAATGCATTCCCGTGGGATAATTTCCGACAACCACGCGGGCGAAGCCGCGGGCAAAAGCTAGTAATATTAGAAATGCGAAAGTATGTTTGTTTGTTACGCTTTCACGCTAAAACGGCTGAACAGATTTGGATGAAATTTGGCACATAGGTAGACCATGACCTGGAGAAGGACATAGGCTCCTTTTGATCCCCGTAATTCATTCCCGTGGGAGAATTTCCGACAACCACGCGGGCGAAGCCGCGGGCAAAAGCTAGTAATATTATTGTTATAGAAATAAGGTTCACTTTTGACTATGGGAATGGTGAGTAACAGAAATACGTGTGGCGTCCTCAGGGTGGGCGGGAGACTGCGTCAAAATGTTATAGAAATAAGGTTCACTTTTGATTGTGGGAATGGTGAGTAACAGAAATACGTGCTTGCACTATGCTGATTTATTTGCGACTAGTCTGTAGGACAATAATATACTAAATATAATGGTACACACACATGCATATGTACCTACTTGTTAAATTACTTCATACACACAATGATTCTAACTCAACAATTATAAATGCGAAAGTATGTTTGTTTGTTACGCTTTCACGCTAAAACGGCTGAACAGATTTGGATGAAATTTGGCACTTGCGTAGACCATGACCTGGAGGAGGACATAGACTACTATTCATCCGGGATCGCAGACAAAGTCGCGGGCAACAGCTAAATTTAATCAACAATTGATAAAAGACAGGGCGAGGAGGCCTCCGGATGTCAAACAAAAGGTTTGGCGCATTGCGGACCTGCCACCTGCTTCCGATCGGTTTGAATCACAATAGATGTACCGTGGGACCTGAAAACAATAATACAGGAACCATTGATGGAATTGTTTACGTTACATTAGGGCAAACCGGCCAGGAGCGTGTCGGGCTCGTACAACTAAAGTTCTGAATCAAACTAAACTGAGCCCAAAACAATCTCCTGTGTACAGTCACTACAGCAGGCCAGTGACAATTCTGCAGACTGTAGAAATGAGATATTACTCCTTTCTTCTTTCAGGAACAGAACAATTTTCACAGAAAACAAGTTACTGTCAAGCTGCAGCATACATTATTATTTTTGCAGTAAAGCCAGTGTCTTGTCTTCAAACGTCGAAGCTGTAGAGATAACTGCTGACCTTGGTCCAAGCAGAGAAGCTCATGTACAGACTCCAGCACATCAAGCTACTACAATCTGTCAAATTTCTCTAATATATTTTCAACTTTGGTTGATTGGAAAAACTTGACAGTTTCCGGTAGCTTGATGTGCTGGCGTCTGTACGTACTTAACCCTATAAAAGAAAGACAAGATAATTTACTTTATATAAAAGTAAAAACCGACTTCAGAAACCTAAAACGAATAAAATAACTTTCATTAAAAACTTGACAGCTTCTGAAGTCAGTGCCAAGCTAAGAATTGAAGACATAAAAATCGATGACATTGAAGAATTGAAGACAAATTCATTTTCCATTTTTAACTAACTTTAAAAAAGGAGGTTCTCTATTCGAACCGTATGCACCTATGTTTGTATGTTCACAATTTTCTCAAAAACTGATGAACCAATTTTGATGATTCTTTCACTAACGTGATCTACATACTTTCAGGAAGGTTTTAGTAATAATACATTAGGTAATTATTCTTATATACGAAGTTATATGCATAAATGTGCTGTATCTCCGGCATTTCTATGCGAATTTTGATGATTCTTCTTCTTTTCGTTCGTCTTGGGCTTATTAACCGACTTCAAAAAGGAGGTTCTGTATTCGATCCGTATGTATGTATGTATGTGGTTTTTGAGAAAGTCGCGGACATACAAACTTACATACAACATACATACATACATACGGGTCGAATAGAGAACCTCTTTTTTTGAGTCGGTTAAAAAGCAAGAATACTTTTTGAGGTGGCGGTAGAAATTAGAAAGATAAGAATGAATGCGGTTTTTAATTTGTTTATAATAATTAGATTTAATACATGTAGAGATTGAGTTGGAGCTTTATTTAAATATCCTGGTGAAAGTGCCGACAGTCCGCGAAATTCAAATTTTTTAAGGTTTTTTTCAATTTGCAGGTCAGAATCAGGTTGTATATTTATCTGAATATGATTCGTGATCGTAACAAATCTGTCGTCGTATATAGAATTATAAACATTAAATCATCAATAATACAACTCTACTAAGTTCATAAAACAATAAATGAATATTTCATGAAATCTTGACATTTGAGGATTATACTAGAGTTGTATTACTGATTCTAATTATTATCTTAATATTATATTACATAATTCGTCTGTTCGTGTGTTTGTCTCCTAACTCCTCCTAAACGGTTTGAAATTACAATTGGACCCGGTGGGTGGCGCTGCTAAGGCGATACGAAGTTCGCCGGGCCCGCTATTCTATAAATACATATTTGTTGACACTGAGCTGCAAATTGCAAAAATCGTAATTTGAATTTCGCGGGCTACCTTAGCGCTTCCCCCTTAAACCAAGATATTAAAATAAATAAAACGGATTTAAACAACACTAACTGCAAACAACTCGTCATTAACTACACTCTATAAATATCTAATTCAAATACTTAATATTCCAATAAATACCTATTTCAAAGAGGAACAAACGAAAACAAATAACTAAGTTTGTACTAATAACAGCGAACCCAAAGACAAGGGGAATCCTTTTACAAAGTGCCTAATAATGGCAGAGCATAAGTGTAGAGACACTACATTTTAGCGTTGCTATTAATATGAAAAGTTTGATCAAAAGCGAAACTTCGCCAATCGCTGTCTGCCTTTTGTTTCCCGCCTGAATTAATGGCGGGCGGCAAACAAGAGTCTCTTACAATGTCGTACGGGAAGTATTGAGCATCGTAGATAATGTTTTTACATAATTTTTAGTCGGAAAGAGGACGGCTATTAGAAGCTTTAAAAGATTGATGACAAAAGCTTTTATTTGCATACAATATATGAGGTCTGTCACCTGCTAACTATAGTGCTACTACACTGAGCATGGACTGAGCGTTCCGTATTCAGTTGTGCAGTGAATACAGACCGAAAAGCGGAAAGAGACAAAGCGAATTTGCGGCCAGTAGTTGTCTCTTTCTAGAATAAAATTCTGACTGGTCCAATGATGTTCTGACTTTAATGTACAGTAAACGCTCAAAAGTCCATAAGCATGCTAATGATTACATTGCTATGAACTGTGCGAGCACGAACCAGTACGTGTGCGTGTATGAGCCAACATTCCGCAGATAACACACACTAATGAATTGTCGCATGTCGTCGTACTACGCGAAATAACATTATATTTCTGTTGCATTTAGAATACTCGTCATAGTGGCGACCTGTTCTTACCATTGCATTGCTAAAATTCGCATAAACATAACATGTGCTGGTAGCTGTTTGGGCTAAGCAATGGTTTCACGATCAATGAAGTCTGAGTTCAAATCTTAATCACAATGTTGGACTGTTTTTGGTTCTTCAGAACCATAATAATATATTTCTATTTTAAGCAAAAACTTGTTAGATGCTTATTTTCATTTATTATTTATTTTTATAAGAAGTTAAATATTAGTTATTGTATTATTATTTAACTATTTTTGTGATTTTTAATTTATCTTTTCGGTGTTGGAAGGTTTAAATAAAAAAGTCGTGCTGAATGGTAACAAAAATGTTAATTCGTTTTATTTACTTATTTATAAAATTAACAAACTTAAGAGAATTGTGACGTTACATTCCTACTAGATAAAAGAAGTTTTTTTGTAACCGTTCATATGATTTTTTGTTGTATACCCACTTAGTCAATTCATAATAATATAACAAAGAAAGGGTATTCTAATAACACATATATTGTCAATACCTATTTATTTTTCTATGATCTACCTTTCTTACTTTACGAAATGAGTGACCAAGCGAACACGATAAAGAATATTATATTTCTGTCCCATTACTTCCAATCAAGTAAAAACTTACAAAAAGTCAAGAACTGCGTGAGATTCGAACTCACGACTCACTGATTCACGCATCTATCTGCACGCGCTTAACCGCTAGGTCATCTGTACACATGTTATAACTTTGAAATTATGAACTACAATCAGTTGTTGACGACAATAATTATGCATGTTTATGTTCTTGGAAATAGAAGGTCTTAAGTCAAACTAAACGCCAAGCTATTGCTTTGTGAGTTTGCTTATCGACTTTTGGTCGCGACTGTACGTATGGTTTGACATACAACTCCGATAAATCGGAGATCATGGTCTTTGAGGCTGGGGTTATGTACCACCTGTATTACTGAATGAGACTGCATTACAAAGAGTATTTAAAAAATATCTTGGTCATATATTGACCCCTGACCTCAATGACGGACTCGATATTGAGCGAGAGCGATTGCTAGCTCGCAGGTTTGCACGCTGCTCACTTAGGCTGAGGCCAAAATAACGTAATTTTTTGAGCTGTGAGTAGCGCAAAATAAGTCGCGGAATTTACGCTGCATTCGGTTTCATACTAAAGTCCTGTTTGTGCCACACGGCGGCGACGCAAAAATTCATCTCATTAAAAAAAAATACGTTCGTTTGTCCTCGGCCTAAAAATTAAAATGACTCTGTTTCGAGCTTATTGCACAATGTTTTACACATGCAGCCTGTGGGCTAGATATATCCAACGGTCGCACAACGCCCTTCGTGTTCAATACAACAACGCTTTCAGGGTGGGGCTGCCCCGTTTAATAGCACATCGGGAATGTTCGCGGACGCACAAATCAATTTTATTGCTTTTACGCAACGATGCTAATGAGGTGTGCATCCTTGGTGCGCAGACTGCGGGCTAGCTTCAACAATATCCTAAAAATGATCGCTAGCAGGCTCGATTGCATACTCATCAATCACTAATACAATGAGTCCTTGTTACTTCAATAAAGAATATTTTTTTGACATATCTCAAGACCCTAGTCTTTGGTCTTTGGACCTTTGGAAGGCGTACGAGGGGCCGAAGCCAACTCGCAGAGGCCCCTTAGACAATTTTAAATGATGAGGAGGCACCAACCGACGATTATCCCTATATGCACTATACGAGTGCACTCAAGGACAACCCCCGGTTGGTGCAGGACTATTGTTGTACGTGGAAACAAAACATATTGGGCCATAGCCCAATATGTTTTGTTTCCCAAACCCATAGGTTTGGGTGGCTAAAGTGACCAATGTTATATATTATACACGGATAAAATGGCAGGGGGTGACTTGCACACTCAATAATGGACCCCCGGAAACTACCGCTAGCACATAGTGACGTAGCGACTTATTATTATTATTATCTTTTATTAGTTACTATAATTTTCAATGTTTTTCCTATTAATTAAAATTAGAAACCTGTGCCTTTGTTATTACAGGCTTGCAGGAAAGAGACAGGTATTGGCCGTATATTTGCTTTCTCTCTTTCTAGAGAGGGCGTTGTTTCCCGAAAGCTTCGCCGCAAGAGAGCGCTGTGAGTTTGTTACATGTCAAAAGTAAAAACGTATACATTGTGTGGACGATTTTTAAGTATTTGTGTGTTTTGCTTTTCATCTATTTCTGTTGCTTCACAATGTATTATCTACCTGGCGTATCGCCCAGTTGAAGGAGAAGTTGAAAAAAAAGAGGAGTATTGCAACAAGGAACGAAAGCCAAGCTTGCCGTAAGGTACATTATATTTAACATTTTATCGACTTTTAGCCGAATTCTGGACAATATTAAGGTTTCATAAGTTATAAAACCAACTTAACTCATCATTTCTTTCTCTTTTTAATGATAGTAATGATAAACAAGATGTAAAGTTACTTGTTACAAAATGTATGGTTATTTGAAAAGAAACCATTTTTTTCTTCACAGGTTGGAAGCTTTTTTACTATTATTAATAAAAAGTCATCATTAATTATAGGTATCGTAGCAACCTGTCGGCTTAGAAGTAGTGTAGTAGTCTTTTTCTTTGAAAAGTTTTTAAGTTTCCTATCCATAGCCTCGAAAAATCACTTGATTCGAAGTTTATTAATTTCAGTGTCAATTCCCACTTTCTCTTCATGTTAAAATTACTTGTGAATTTGTCAACGTCTATTTGTTTGCATCCAAAGGCCACAACGACCCATTATATTAATATTATGATACAAAAAAATAAAATATTGTTTAATTTCTTTGGAGTTTGACAGTTCGTTTGTAACAAACACAAAGCGCCATCTATGCGGAACTAATTTGACAGTTTTCTTCCCCATTATGCTCAGTCCATGCTCTATGTCTGAATGCTACAAAGTTTTTTGGCGCGTGGTCAAAATCCGAACTAACGCCGCCATCTTGTTTTTTTAAATACATTCCAAGTGACATTTGCAACAGATATTTATTAGTATGAAACTGACAGGTGTCAAAAACGCATTCTTTCGACGCGATGGCCGGACTCTAGCAGTACCTACCTACCAAGCGAGCGGACCTACTCATTCATTTATAAGCAGACGAATTTGTGGAGACTGGAAGATGCTGCTACCAAGCTTCAAGAATTTAAGGTCACTCACGGCCACAGGCTGGAAATAGTACTTCCTCAGAAACCGCACGATGTATAAACAAGTAACATATCCCCCAATACCAAAGGATGCAATCTTTATCTAGCAATTAGAACACTATGGTCTGTTTTTTTAATCTCGGAGACTAAATTGACGAGTGAAAATGGCCTTTATGATAGTGTAATGTATGCCAATTTGACATTTGCACTTGTCAATATTTAGTCTCCGAAATTAAAAACTGTACCATAGCTGTAGTAGTGTATTATAAGCCACTTAGCATTACATTTTAATTTGTGTTTATCCTGTGTATTACCCGGATAATAAACAATTTTATATTTCTAAAAGATGCCCATCCTGATCCATAGGTAAATGTCACCCGTCTCTCCACAATCCTATTGCCTACTTTAGAATGCATATACGGTACAGCTGTAATAATCCCTCCATATCCTAAGGGCCTGTCTACCCTACCATCGCGCCCCCCGGTCTACTCCTTGATATGCAATGGTCTCTGTAGCACCATGTAACATGAGGCAACAGGGGCTAGTGTGAATCTTTGGGTTTATTCGATTAATCAAGTCTGGTCAAAACACGCTGGGATCGGTACATATCTTGAAAAAAAAAAAGATGATTTAGTTAGATACCTACGACTTTTGTCTACTTATGACACAAAGTAAAAAGGTCGGTCTTCCCCTCATCCCAATCCAATAGGAAAACTGCCACAAAGTCCAAATTGATCGTAGTAATCAAATATAATCTATAAATGCTCACAATTCGATCTATTTCACAGTTAGGTAGTTACAACGTATTGGTGTAATGTCTCGGAAACAATGACCGGTCTTTTATTGCTGTTACATAGCGATCTTAGGGAGCGTTTAGATTGGTTAGGGAAGATCTTCTAGTATGTGGTCGAGTCCTGGCGGTTAGACACTAGTTTGATAAACAGTTTCATAGTAAATTAGATTTAAACTCGCATTCGTGTTACGAGTTCCACAGCTAATTTTCTTTTTTCCTTTTAGAAATATGGGATTAATTACTATGCAACAATTGCTTGAAGATAACAAAACAGGGAAATTAAGGGGCATTAGAGACGTCCACGGCCCTTCAATGTCCCTTCTTTGTTAACATTTTGTGCCTCAGCAAAAAAAAAAAAAATATTATCACCGTATATGTAATACCAACCTCACTAATTAATTGAAAAAGTCGTAGACCCATGCAATAATCTGCAAGAGCGTAGAACAGTAGATACAACTCTTGTTGAGGTAGCCAATTTAGGAGCTTTAGTTAAGACTAGGTGCATCTGAGCTCTAAGCTGGGCATTTTCATAGTAGAAACTACGAGTACTCCGAGGCTAATAATGGTATTTTCAGTGGGTGCTCTACCGCTCGACTTAGCCTACTTACTCGACCAATGTAAACGTAGCACAGCGATCTAATGAGCGATAAAACTGTGTTTATCCTTATGTTTCTGTATTTTTCTTCACAACTTTTATAGGTCGAGACAAAAACAAGATTATAGTTGTGGACTTAATAACGTTTGTTCTCTGATTTGTGGAAGTTGCTTCTTCTTTTTATCTGTTAAACACTGTTAAGTTAAGGCTTTTTCTATCTGGAAATTTCCTATTTTTATTCTTCATAGGTCTTATGCCGCGGTCCCACGGCCCGCTTCCTCACAGGCCAGACCGCACCAGGGCAGGCCGACAGGCCATGGGAACAGTCGGCCTGCGGTAGCCTGTCGTCGCCCGTCCGATTGAATGTATGGGATGGCCTCGACGGGCCGTGGGAACGCGGTATTACATAACATCTTTTGTTTTCTGGTTAGACGAGATATCATTTTTTAACCCCCGACGAAAGCAAAGAGGTGTTATAAGTTTAACGTGTGTATCTGTGTATCTGGCTGTGGCATCGTAGCTCCCAAACGGCTGAACCGATTTAGATTTTTTTTTGTTTTATTTAAAAGATGATTTCATCGAGAGTGCTCTTAGCTGTGGTTCAAGAAAATCTATTCAGGCGTTTGTAGATTATCAGCTCAGATTATTTCTTGTTGATAAATGGATGCGAGCATCTTCCACAGGTCTAATCTTGTCGAAATTTGGTATTATGTTACTTCAATGATATTAGAATGACATAGTAACCTTGAACTAATGCTGCAGCATTACCTGGAACTTGCAGGATACACAACTACCTCGCCAACTTACAGCAGAGGTATCGTGTTTGGGCTCATTGGGATGGTCTCAATGAATAGGTTATAGACAGATGCAGACAATCAGTGTCTGATGATGGAGTAGCAAAACGAAATGAGGGTAAATATGTGTCGGGGGTTTTTAAATTTAACTTTTAACTTATGTAAAATTTGAGCCCTTACACACTACCTGTCATTGCTATTTTGATCTCATTGAAAGTATTTTTATAAGTTGATCAATCAGCTTTTACTCGACTCATAAGTCCTTGTCACTGTGTCATGTGCTTGCAGGTTCATGCACTTATGATTTTGTAAAGTGATAAAAAGTAGATATCATGGCATTTCATATGAACAGTATCATTCTGCATACTTTTCCCAACTATCTACTCGGTGGTCGGCTTCCAGTCTAACCGGATGCAGCTGAATTCCAGTACATGGAGTGGCTTTCTATCTGACCTCCACAACTCAGTTACTGGGTAGGATACTTCTTGGTAAGACAGGTTGCCAGACTTTTGGGTTTCTGCCGACCCGTAACGACTGTCAAAGATCTACAAATGACAGCCGGGAGCAACGGCTTAACGTGCTTTCCGAGACACGGAGGAGCCTCGATATGTAATGTTCATTTGTCTATAAAATGGTTGAGCTAGATGGTGCAGATCCATGCTTCCTGTTTGTGAACGGCTCCGTCAGTTGGGACTGGCCATCTCTCAACTGACAGAGCTTATTTTTAATCTCATATTTTGAATTGTTTTTATTTAATTTTTTACATTGTACTCACATATAGAAACAACAAAAATAACGTATCCAGGGTTATGTAATATCTTGATTTAAAAGTGTCCGTGGAGTTTCTTGCCCGTTCTTCTCCATAGAGATCTATGTTTTGGAATGGGCAACTAGCTTCAACTTTCTGACTAAAGTTTTGGTTTCTTAGGAAAACGGTCGTCAGGAACATCTGTCATTTCCACCACTAACATTAAGTCAAACCCCGCCCCCCAAAGATTTAAATCGCTAGATTTGCCCTCACCGTACCACCTCACAATAAAAAGTGTTCATACTGAGAAGAGAAAGCCATACCTTATTAAACAGCGTTTTCATGATAATCAAGTGAAGTCACTGCGTCTATCTTTTGATGCGGTAGGGCGAACCTAACGATTTAAATCTTTCCGCTGTCATCATTTTCATGACAGCCGTCACTGCGGCCATTAAGTGCGGCTCTTCTAGGAAACCGTAGCTTTACTGACCCACTCCTTGACAATTAAAAAGCGTATGTCATTGGTTTAATTGAAAAAAATGCTTTTATAGTTCGTTCGCGTTAAGAATGCAGTGAATAATCAGTGGAACTGCAAGATAAAGGTGTATTCACAGTGGTGTTAAATTCAAACAAATTATATTTTAAAAGATTAAGTTTAATGAATTTATAAAAATACACTTAAAAGTTTAAAAACAAAATTAAATCATTAATATCATATTTTAATCACTATCACTAGTATCCTCGTTAGTATTTATAACAAAAGTATTTTCTGCAGCGAGTTCCATGACTAAATTCCACATGGTATTTTCTTCTTGTAAGACGTGGTCGCAGCATTTCTTCCATCGATCAGCGTCCACTAAGCGAATTGCGTCATAAAATATTTTTTTTACGTCAGACATCTTAAAAGATGTAGGTATTGTTGGCAGCAATATAATTTTTATTTGGGCCCACACCAACTCAATGGGGTTCAGTTTGCAGTAAATTACTTTTCTTTCCCCACTATGAATTATCGAACCACTTTTATTTTTACGAATTGGAGATGTATTCATTTTTTTAATTTAAATCAGTTAACACAAATGACAGGACACAACCGTTGCGTTCAAAGCAATGCCTTCAACTGTCATTGTGAACTTGACTTTGTAATTTGAAAAGATTTTATTGGTTAAGGGGCGCGGCTAGGCCGACGGACAATGATGACTCGCTGCATTCTTAACGCGAATGTACTATAGTTTGAGAAATTGGTGGTCACCCAGACGGGAGCCAACCGCGGTAAGCGTAGCTTAACATTCGATCAGTTCGATCGATCCTTTCGTCTGTTATCATTCACCTGTGTATGACCCTAAAATATCGTGACATTTCATATGACCGTAAGTAAATACCTGGTAAATACTAAATTCTCAACACAGTCACAGTATTTACTGTGACACAATACTAACATATCTATGCTAATTTAGCCCCACATAAATATCTAGCTGAACAATTGAGTGCAGAGAACGGTAATCCCAGTCGCAGCCAGGTAGGTACACCCGAGTCAGGTCGGTTCCATTTGCACCAATATGCACCTGTAACCGCACGTAGAGTAGCTAAAAGAAACAGAGACTTCTAATGTCTTCATTTAAAAACCATCAAAAAGTTCTATGTAAGCAAGCACACGGAAAGGGAAAACTGCAGATCTATTCTATAAAATTAAATCTCACCGTGCAAACTAGGATGAAGTGAGCTGTCAATCTAAGTGTCATCAGATGGATTGACAGCTGACTTCAAGCTCACTGCACCTAAGTTTTGACGATGAGTGTTTTACAGAATAGGCCAGCTGGTACCTACGTCATTGGTCGTACTTTAATTAACTTTAGTATTTTTCTAAATCCCACACCTCTGGATTTAATCAATTTTAAACTTGGCCCGAATATTTACATGTCTCAATAATAATTAGTTTTGGAAAACTACTTTTTAAATGGGGGGTGGTTAAAGGGGGTGGGTGTTGTTTCTACGGGAAAATAAGAAATCCACGCGAAGAAGTCGCGGGCGAAGTACTACTTGGAAAAAATACAGAAAATGAAATAGCTCTGGGATATAACAAAATCGTTCAATATTTTGTACATAGCGTAAAAGATGACGTGTTGAGGAATATGATATAGGAAAAATATTCCAGATCCTAATAGCTAGCCTGGCGTATCGGTCCGTAAATCTACGCACGTAGACTTTTCCAATCAGATTCTAGAATTCTTTTTCATACAATTCCTGTGACAAAGTGTAGAAAATGTTGGGCTTTGTAGAGAGTAGTCTTCGTCACTGGTAAGGCTGTGGCCAAACGAACGTATTTTTTTGAGCTGTGAGTCGCGTAAAATGAGTCGCGGAATTTACGCTACATTCGGTTTCATACTAAAGCCCTGTTTGTGCCACACGGTGACGTAAAATGAGTTCATCTCATTTTATAAAAAAGAAAATTTCTGCGACTCATTTTAACAAATTGGTGGAAGCAAGCACGCTCGTGCTTGCTTCCACCAATTTGTCACATAAACTCAAAGGTATTTTATCTACACCCATGCTATAAGTCCTCTATAAAAGTTTCGGAAACAGTTAGCTTATTACCAACATTAAAACAACCAGTGTCATAGTAACCATAATATCATCCAAACGAGTGTTATAATGTTGTACTGAATTTCATTATGCAACTCCCACAGAGTACTCTTTTATATAGAGGGTGACTGGTAATTAGTGACCGATATTTAAACACATGATTGTACTCATGATGACAAACAGCTTTTACTATGAAACCAAACCCGAAATCGCGAAAAAAATCAGCTATTCCCACGAGATATGCGAACATAAATATCCTCTGACACTCGGCAATACTATAGCTTCCCATTTGTGAAATAATTTTAGGAATCGCATCAGCAATTCCGAAGATTACCCCCAACATACAAACTCACAATTTCTACCTCTTTATAATATTAGTAGGCTTATCTATAGGTACGTATAGATTTCGCCAAATTGTGGCCTCTGTTTAATAAAAACACGTGCCTACTCTGTACAACGTACGTGCTAGAGACTATCCGGAATAAGCATACGATTTTCTGCAGCGCCTCTTCTAATAAAAATATGGCTTGGATTCAATCGACTCGACTCGTGGGCGTGGGCTAAATTATAATCAGCTCCGATATCCACACGGAAGTCATTCCAAGCGTTATCTCTACCTTGTTTTTGTAATGGATAAAATATTGGTATTTTTGAGGTAAAATAATATTATGTTCGGATGGAATACTGATTAGTTATGTTATGACTAGAGATCGGATAATTGGATGCATATTTACCAAAAGTTGAGGGGTCGGCTAATATGGAATGGGCTTTTGTATCGAAAAATCCCCATAATTCCGGGATAAATCAATTTAGAGTTCTAATTATAGAATCGAATGTATATTTACTTACGTTCAGGTGTCGGCTAATATAATATAGAATGCACTTTTGTATCGATCGTAAAAATCTTGCGATTCCGGGATTGATAAATTTAGTACTTTTTGACTATTTTTTTACTCTTGTAACTATGGACTATGAACTATGAACTTGCTATGGACTATAGAATCGAATGCTTGTTAATGTTGTAAAGTAGTTTGCCAAACTGGCAGCAAACGTCAGGATAAATAATGTTTAAAATGAATTACAAGTAAACAGCATACGAATAGTTGTGTGATTTTGGATTCCCAGTATTTTTTAAATAAATATTTCCACATATTTAAAAAGTATTTTCCATGCCATGTATCCGATTAGTTGTACATTTATGGATTTTCTGGAATCCCGGGATATATATTTAGAAAAAAAAAATATTAAGAAGACTCTTCCATAATTTCTTATTCAATAATTATAATGCTAGCTGACCCGGCGAATTTCGTACCGCCTTAGCAGCGCCACCAACCGGGTCCATTTGTGTTTTCAAACCGTCCAGGGACCCATTGAAAAATACACAAAAAATTTCATCCAAATCGGTCCAGACGTTTAAGAGGAGTTAGGTGACAAACACACGTACAGAAGAAATATATATGGATGTTATAGGCATGGTAAATATACATCCGATTATCCGATCTCTAGTTATGACAGAATTAGATAGGTTTATTTTCGGGATTTACGTAAGATATGATTATATTTCATTATTTTTACATCGCAAAAGAAATCTGCTGTTTCATACAAAAGTTACCTATTCAGCCAAAATGTATGAACAGCTGATTTTTTTTTTTTTTTGTAGTGTTGGTACCATAGTGAAAGTTGTTCATATCAATGGAGCACCCTGTGAAAATTTGCGTACTGTTTAAAAACTTTTCCTATACGAGTATTTAAAGGCATAATATTTTCCCAAAAGAGTGGTCCTATCGAAAAACCTGCAACATCTAGTATTTCACCAATTTTCTAACGGGCACGAGCACTGCAAAGATCACCAGCCCATATGCCGATACTGACATACTATCTATTTGAATGTGAACAAACTGTTCTGGGATTCCTTTAGGACTACAGTTACCGTTTATTATATTGGGTTGGCTAATAAGTAATGAGCGACATACAACTATTTTATTTGTATTTATTTATTAAATGAATAATTGTTAACCATTAATAATATATTCACCGTCGTTTTCTACTACCATTCGCCATCGATCTGGCAAAGACTGAATGGCGTCCGCATAGAACTTCGTTGGTTTTGAATTGAAGAAGTCATCTATGTATTGTTTCAAGTGTGGTTCTTCGTCAAAGCTTTTTCCCGTAAATTATTACTAAGTGATCGGAACAAGCTGCAATCAGTTGGTGCTAAGTCCGGCGAATATGGAGGGTGGGGTATTACTTCTCAATTAAGCTCCAATAGTTTTAGCCTGGTACTCTTAGCAATATGCGGCCGGGCATTGTCGTGCAGGAAAAATATTTTGTCGTGTTGTGGACGTTTGCGATGGATGTCAAGCTTCAGTTTTTCGAGTTGATCACAATATACTGTTGCTGTAATCGTAGTATTAGTAGGAAGCAATTTTCCCAGCTTATTACTCCATGTATATCCCACCAGACAGAAAGCATTACCTTGTGAGGATGAAGATCACCTTTTGACGTTGGTTTTCCCTGTTCTTTACATCCCAGCCACTGGCGCTAGCGTGTGTGATTAACATAGAGAACCCACTTTTCATATCCAGTGACAAGATGATCTAACCAATTAAACGTGCGGCGGAAAGATAAAAGTTGTACACAAATCTCAGCTCGGTAGGTCAGCTGATCTTTACTTAATTGATGGGGTTCCCAAACACTATATTTGTAAAACTTTCCCAAACCATGTAAATGATTTTCTATGGTCTTTATAATGTTATCAACAAGGGACTAAATATTTATCCACTACGCAAGTTCCAAATTGTAAGCAAATAGTAACTGACTTCTTAAAAACACTTTCCTATGATGACACAGAGAAATTGCTCCACTCAATTAAATAACGCTTGCATTCCATCGCCATTAATTACCGTACACATTCACCACACTCTTTGACTGCTTTTATTTTATTTTTAATTTTTCTTTTCTTTTCATTTATTTATTTTTTGTTTTAATTGTTCAGTAGAAATGCTTACTGCCACCTGCCTGTTTTACTTGTATGATGCCACTAAGTGGGGCCTGATGACCTGTAATACAGGTTTTTCTAAAACCTACCTCAGGCACCAGCTCTCGCAATGTGAATTTGTATAGTTCAACATTGTTAAGTGCTACAAAGCCATTGTGAGAGAAAATAAATAAACATATTATTATTATTTTTTTATATTTCTCGGGACCCTGGGGTCCCGGACCTTTGGAAGGCGTACGAGGAGCCGAAGCCAACTCGCAGAGGCCCCTTAGATAATTTTAAATGATGAGAAGGCACCAACCGACGATTATCCCTGTATGCACTATGCAAGTGCTCCCAAGGACAACCCCCGGTACGTATAGGACTATTGTTGTACGTGGAAACAAAACATATTGGGCAAAACAATCCACTTTACCCACCCAGACCCATAGGTCTGGGTGGGTAAAGTGGATTGGGTAACTTGAACTATGGAAGAACTATGTCCCCTGCCTGACCAATGTTATATATTATACACGGATAAAATGGCAGGGGGTGACTTGCACACTCAATAATGGGCCCCCAGAAACGGCCGCTAGCACATAGTGACGTAGCGACAAGGGGGCAACACTTCCTGAGGTGCTTGAGGAGTGGAGAGGTATTCCACGGCTATCAGGACAATCCCGGAAGTACGGTCAAGATCCCTACCAGCACCTTACTGGAATACTTCCTTCCTCCGAGCACATTCGCTCTTGCGAATCTCCACTCAAGCCGGCCAATAAAGGCAAGAAAGAGGTGGGAGCTCTGTTCCTCGTCAGTGTTCACTCCAGCTAGCCAATAAAGGCAAGCCAGAGATGAGGACAAGATTTCTCCCGAGAGATAGGGTCCATGGGGTCGCTACTGCCCAACAGCTCGCCACATATTGCCCTGCGGGTTTCTGTATCTCTCTTGGTCTGGCTCCTCATCCTAGACCCGTTCCGGCAAACTCTACCGGCACAGAGCTAAAGTTTGGAGCACGCAAGCCCCACCACGACGTCAACGTAGAGATACAGCGGTGGGGTTATTATTATTATTATTATGGTGCCATGAGAGCACTCGAGCTGAACAGCCAAATCGCGTGTAGTTCTTCGAGGATCTTCTTCGATTAATAGTTTTAATTTATCGATATCTATTTCCACGGGGCGCCCAGACATTGGTTGATCGGTTAAGGAAAAGTCGTTATTGCGGAACCGTTGGAACCAGCGCTTTGCTGTTGCTTCGGAGTCTGCATCGTGAGCTATCCTTTGACATATATTACGTGTAGCTTCTGCAGCAGAATGCCCAGATTGAAACTCATATAATAAACAATGTCGTACGTGGGTTTTAATATCACTCATTTCTTTGTGAACTTTAACGCACTAACAGCCAAACTATCAATAACGCGCATGATTTTTTATTTTTTTTTTAATAATGGCCTATCGCAGGTGACTCCGGGAGCCTTGGCTGCTTAACCGAGCGTTGGCGGGGCCAGAAGGGCCTCTCGCCGGGATAACGCGCATGAGCGCGACTCGCTCTTTATATACCCTCTGCTACAGAACGTTCTCGAACCTTTCTGAAAATTCTAGAAATTATAAACTAAAACGCTCATTACTTATTAGCCAACCCGATAGTACTTATGAGGAGAACCAAGATCAGCAGTAGGTGACGTACTGTTGATGATAATAATTAGGCTGATAGCATATCGGGTGTAAAAATACACTTTCCGAAGCCGAAAGCCACATATTCTACTCATTATTTGGAACACTTGTTCCCACTACACTATACCTGGGAATCCACTAATGAGGAGCTCGTGGCTAAGTAATAACAGCCGCATGAGTCGATCCATCAGGTTAAACTACGCTTGCCGGGGTTGGTCCACGGATGGCTGACCATCTTTACATACCGAGACTCCTCCGTGCCTCCGAAAGCACGGTAAGCCGTTGGTCCCGGCTGTCATTCGTGGAACTTTGGCAGTCATTACGGGTCGTCAGAAGCCCGAAAGTCAGACAACCAGTCTTAGCAAGGGGTATCGTATTACCCAATAACTGTGTTGTGGAGGTCAGATAGACAGTCGCTCCATGTAAAATACTGATAATCAGCTGCATCTGGTTAGACTGGAAGCCGACCCTAACATAGTTGGGAAAAGGCTAGGCAGATTGATGTTTTTATACCTGGGAATCCACTGGTTATGGAGATATTGTAGGTCAAAGTCGCAAGAGTAAGGGAAGACCAAAGAAACGATGGATGGACTGTAAGAGGGAGTGGCTACCGAGATAACGACTAATAGAGAAGTATGGAAGAAAAAGACATGTTGCTCCACCACAAATAAATTGGGACAAGGGCAGGAGAATGATGAAAGTCGCAATTTTTTTATTATTACTTTTTTACGAAAACGAATTCCAAGTGCTATTACTAAACTTGTTTCCAAACAAACATTACCTAAATTTTCGATTTGTCTTAACAAATTACACATTTCAAGTTACAAAAGACAATGAATATCAAACGCACACTACCACAAGGACCTACGCGTACGCGTACGCGGGGCCGTTTGCCTGGGTTCGCGTTACATTGCGCGCAATAAAAATTAGCTGTTTTTGTACCTAATAAAAACTTTTTAGCAAAAAATAAAACCGACTTCTAAAACAAAACACTACAAAGTGAAAAATAACTTTAATTTCGGAAGTCGGTGTCTTTCGTTTTGTATTTTCGTTTTTTGCCACCGACTTCCGAAATTAAAGTTATTTTTCACTTTGTAGTGTTTTGTTTTAGAAGTCGGTTTTATTTTTTGCTAAAAAGTTTTTATTTTTCACTTTTTAGTTGTGGAACCTACCCCACACAAATTCGAATACATAATTGAGCACAATAATTGTAGATATAGCCATGTAAATAACAGTGATAGGAAGTTATTGAAACATCATCACATCATCCATATAAAATAAGTGGGAAATATACGCATTATTGAAGCTAACTCAAAAACTCCCCAAGCAAAGTTAATACAATTTATATGGGACCACCTCGGAGGTATACCCTTTCAAACAAAAAAAGAATTTTCCAAATCGGTCCATCCGTCTTTGAGTAATCGCGTAACAAACATACAAAAAAAAAAAAAAACAAAAAAAAAAAATACAGACGAATTGAGAACCTCCTCCTTTTGGAAGTCGGTTAAAAATAAAAGTCGTTTCCCAGCAAATTTTTGCGCAAAGCTACTTAGGTGTACCGTAAGCATACGAGTAGTTGACGGCTTTGTGATGTGTGTGTTTTTTCACCCTGTATGTCAGGAAAAGGTTCAGGTTTATTTCTGAGAGGTCTGAAATCTCGATGGAACATGCTACTTTTCGAAAAGCTGCACTATCGTCGACCTCATCATAACCCACATCTCAATAGTGTGACTTGTCGGACAGGAACCTACAAATCTAAATAAAATTCTACACTCAAAATTATTGTTTCAGATCAAATCAGCCCGTGAAAGTCCCTAGCTGAACTCGGGCCTCCACAACGATGGCGATTCAAACTCAAAACATTAATGTCAATTAAACCTACAGGCACTTTGAATTATCAAGGAGTAGGTCAGTCAGAAACATGAAGCTGGTGGCCCATTCCAAAGCGTAGTAAGGAGCGTTACTACAGAGAAACACAGGCAAAAAAAAAACTCCATGGACACTATTCTAAATCAAAAAGATTAAAAGGAGAATCATCAGAAAGGTTTTACTATTGCAGAAGGACGATACCAATGTTTAGACGAGAATAAAAACCGTCATATTTCCATACCCTTGGTTTTCCTTACGTTCACACCTTCATTTTCCCCTACACATACCAATACCAACTATCCTGTATCAAGCTACCACGCTATACAATATCCTGTCCCAAGCTATACAATATACACCTGCCTACATAGAAGCGAAGTTACGGAATCGCACCTACCCGATCCGAATAGATTGAACTGGAAAATATCCAATGCAAATATTCTCTGGTGTTCTTCGTAAATAGGTATGGATGCGGTATTGCCAACGTGGACGTACGAAGTGATATTGGGGTCTGAGCTTTATTTATGTAGCTTTTGGTATGCATGTAAAGGTCGTCTGCAAAACGCACTCGATCTCTCAAGCGAATTTAGAATTAGTGTCAAAATTGAATAGATAGTGGGCACAATCAATCTGCCTAGCCCTTTCCCAACTATGTTGGGGTCGGCTTCCAGTCTAACTGGATGCAACTGAATGCCAGTATTCTACATGGAGCGACTGTCTATCTGACCTCCACAACCCAGTAACTTGGTAAAACGATACCCTTTGGTAAGACTGGGTGTCAGACTTTCGGGCTTCTGATTACCCGTAACGATTGTCAAAGATCCACGAATAACAGCCGTACGGGTCGATCGATCAGGTCAAGCCACGCACAAGCCAAGCACGGTTCTAACCTTTTTTTTTTTTTTTTTTTTTGTTCCGGGGTGGAAAATCCTCATGGATGTCCTCCGCCCTGGGGCGGGCGGAGGGGTCTGTCAGACTCGTACTGACTAAAAACCACCCCGGTGTTCCCTTCCCACACTTGGACCGGGGATCATGGGAACTTGTGCGCCTTCCACGATCCCCGGCTAGTGCCGGCCTGCCTTTGCGGGCCACCTCAGGCCCGCGGGGGGAGTGAGGTGTGAAACTCCCCCCGCGACGTCCATTACGGGCGCGCGTGGAACACTACGCGCCGCCGCCTCGGGTCCTGCTGGATGAGGGGCGGCGGACGTCCCCGAGTCCGCCGTCCCTCCGGACCTATTTACGGGGGCTGGAAGAGGGCGTTGTCCGCCCTCCGCCGACGCCTAGTTCGCCTGCTGCGGATCGGGAGTGTGGTTTCAATCTCCCTCTCCCTTTCCGCAGCCTCCTTCTGCGAAATCACCGTTTCACAGAAGGAGATCACTGCATCCCACGACTCGGCGCCCCCGGCCATAGAACGAGCGATGGCCGGTAGCGACAAGTCGGCTCCGACTACTGATACGAGGGCACGGCGCGGCTCCTCCCATGCGACACACTCTGCCAGTGTGTGCCACGCCGTGTCCTCCCGACAGTGGACGCAGTGATGGCACTGAGCGTCCGGCTCCCTGCCTATGCGACACAGGTACTTCCCGAAGCAGCCATGCCCCGAAAGCACCTGCGTCGCCCGAAACGACAGAGAGCCGTGCCTCCTCCCGAGCCATTCGCCGAGCACTGGTCGGATCGCCTCGACGGTAGCGAGTCCGGCAGTAGGGCACAGAAGCCTGTTCCGCCATTCCGTCACCAGGACCTCGCGGAGCTGTGACCGACGATGCTCGAACTCTCGCTGCATCGGTTCACCGGCCCGCGTTCGCACTTCCTCGCGCCATCGGTAAAGAGACGCGAGGGCTCTCGCCTCTAGGTCCCAGGGCGGGGATCCGGCCAGTGCACAAGCCGCCTCGTAGGAGATCGTGCGATACCCCCTGATAGCTCTGACGGCCATCGCCCTCTGTGGTTTACGCAGTATTGCGATGCAGCCAGCCGTCAGGTCAGAAGCCCACACCGGGGCCCCGTACAGGGCCATGGATCGCACGATCCCCAAGTACAACCGCCTACAGGCGGTGCTCGGGCCCCCCAGGTTGGGAAGCAGCGTTGCGAGCGCACCCGCCGCGCCCATCAACTTGGGCGTCAGCCGCCGAAAGTGGGGGCCGAAGTCCCACCGGCTGTCGAGCACCAGTCCTAAGTACTTCATGGTTGACTCGACAGCAATTCGAGCCCCTCCGACCACAATGTGTGATCCCGGCGGCGGCGCCCGTCGGGGGCCATGGAATGCGATGGCCTCCGACTTGTTGAGGGCCACCTCCAGGCCCAGGCGTCGGATGCGACTCACGACCTGCGAGACCGCAGCCGTAGCCAGCAACGCTGCCTCCCTGAAGGAACTCCCCCGGGCCGTGACCAGCGTGTCGTCCGCGTAACACGTCAGGTCCACTCCCGGCTGGAGCTCGCCCCGCAGCACCCAGTCGTATCCGATGTTCCACAGGAGAGGACCTACAACCGAACCCTGTGGAACACCGCACGACATATCGCGCCGGCCCCCGCCGTCGCGTCCCCTGTAGATGACACACCTTTCCGCCAAGTAAGCCCCAACGATGTGGCGGAGGTAGGGAGGCACCCTATGGTAACGCAGTGCCTCCCGAATACAACTCCAGGGCAGGGTATTGAACGCATTGGAAATGTCCAAGGACACCGCCAGCATCACCCCACCCCGGGACACCGCTTCCTCCGCCAGGACTCTCACCCGCATTATCGCGTCGATAGTGGAGCGCCCATGCCGAAAACCGAACTGACCGTCGTGCAGATCCGGCCCCTCTCCGCACAAGCGGCCGACGAGGCGGGCCGCAACCATCCGCTCAAAAAGCTTACCCACCTCGTCCAGCAGCACTATAGGCCGGTATGCGGACGGCGAGTCTGCCGGGCGCCCCACCCTCCTGAGCAGGACCAGACGACCTGTTTTCCACTGAGTAGGGAACCGGCCCTGCTCAAGGCAAGCTGAGTAGAGTCCTCTCAGCTGGGGCTCTAGCTCCTTTAAAGCGAGAACGAGCGCGCGGCCGGGAACTCCATCGGGCCCCGGGGCAACTGTTTTGGCCCGGAGCCGCGTTATGGCCGCCGTCATCTCCGGCTGTGTCACCTCAGGGACCTCCTCATCTTCCGACTCTGCGGCTGTGGGCAAAGCCATCGGCGGCGGCACATGCTCTTCTCTAGCAGGGAAAAGGGCTGCGACCACTTCCTCTAGTAACTGAGGTTCTAGACTCTCAGTGAGTGGGGGCGCCCAGGCACGAAGTTTCCCTCGAACCGCACGATATGGACGTCCCCACGGATCCCCGTCAAGGGTCGCCAGCATCTCTTCCCTGGCTCGAGTCTTTGACTCGTCGATGGCCAGCCACAGAGCCTTCTTTGCCGCGCGGTACACCTCATACAGCGCGGCTTCTTCTTCCGGAACCCGACGACGTCTCCTCCGGTATCGGGTGTACTGGCGCCGAACCTCCACGCAAGTCACGCGCATCTGCGCCATTGCGGCGGACCACCAGTACACCTGGCGCCTTGTGAGCTCTGTGCGGACACGGGGCATGGACGCGTCGCAGATTTGCGTCATCGTCCTGCGGAACCACTGCGCCTCCCCTTCGACGTCGACGGGTTCGGTCGTCGGTGACTCCCGGACCCAGGCCTGGATAATAGCAGCTTCCTCGAGAAGCTCCCTGTCGATTCGCTTGTACGACCAGCGAGGACCATCTATTTGCGAGGCAGACGGGTAGCCGCCGCCCGCACTCTGGGTGGAGACGTCGAAACGAATGTACCGATGATCCGACAACGTCTCCACCTCTACGGCAACTCGCCAGTCGCGGACACGGCCCGCAACAGCGGAGCTGGCAAACGAGACGTCCACTATAGACCCACCCCGCTGCCGCACGCACGTGTAGACCGAGCCCTGATTCAGGACGGTCAGGCCGGTCGTGATTGCCCACTCTTCCAACACTTCGCCCTTAGGATCGGTGACCGGGGATCCCCACGCCGTAGACTTGGCGTTTAGATCCCCGAGCAACAGCACCGGGCGAGGGTGGAACTGGCCCACGACGGCACCCAACTCGACAAGGAACCCCTCGAAGTCAGCAAGACTCTTGTTGGGCGAGAAGTACGCACCAATCGTGACGATTCCCCCCGAAAGAGCGGCGACCCAGCCGTGTCCTCGGGAGGGACTGACAAGAGTCCCGCCAATGATAGCCACTAAACCGTCTAGGTCCCCTGCCCAATTATCGCGGGGGGGGACAAAATACGGCTCAGCGACCACAGCCACGTGGATCGACCACTCCGCCATGCTCTGGAGCAGCAGATCCTGAGCTCTGGCAGAGTGATTGATATTTGCCTGGAGGAAATGAAATTGTGTCATCACTGACATTCCATTTCCTCGGCATCTCCTCCTTCCCTGGGTCGGGAGTCAGCGGCTTTGTTTCCAGGTTGTGGGAGGGGTGCAGGTCCTCCGACAGCTCCTGTCCTCCTGCCAACATTTTTGGGCGCCTTGCAGGCTTTCCCGCCAAGTCTGTGCTCCGTAGGCTTTCCTGCAGCTGCGCAAAGACTGCAGTGTGGAGCCGCGGAGCACTTGGCCGACTTGTGGCCGGGTTGACCGCAGCGATAACATAAATCACTGCGATCGATTTGTGCAGTGCATTGTGCCCGGACGTGCCCCTTTTCTAGGCACCTGAAGCACTGCACAGCCCTTGTTGGCAGGAGTTTAGCCCTGACAGACACCCATCCCACCCGCAAACGTCTGCCGTCTGCGACCTTATTTGCAGCCGCTACCGGGCACTGCACCCAAACCGTGCCTAGCCCGGCAGCGCTGCAGCGAATTTCACCCACCTTCACATTTTCGAGCGGACATCCACCATTTTCGGCAATGGCCGCCACTACTTGCTCCGGGGTCGCGGTGTCGTCCAGCCCATCTATTCGCAATTCAGCCGTTTTAGTGGGCCTGGACACCCGGGCATCCTCCGGTTTGAGGACCTCTCGTAGTTTAGCGGCCAGAACGTCCGCTCTCTCCTGCCTTGCAGCACCCGACACCTCAAACACCTTGGCGCCCGTAGCTGCCGTTCTAAAAACAAAGCCAGCCGGGGTGCCAAATTCGCTGAACCTCAGCTTCTCCTTAACCTCCATCAGGACCGACTTATAGGTCACACCCCTGTTTGCGGCTTCGGGCTGCAGTGTGATAACTACAGCCTCGGAGCGTGGAGTCATGACCTTGGGCGGCCTCGTGCCCTCTGCTGGAGCCGGGCCGTTGGCGGGTGTCGGCAGTGCTGCCTTCTTCTTGCGGCCCCTCTTTACCACCGTCGTCCAGGCCTCTTGGTTGGGAGGCGCAGTCGCCGGGAGCGCGGTTGTGTTAGAAGGGGGCGCGGACGCACCCTCCGCGGGCTTCTTGGGCCCTTTCGCGGGCTTTTTGCCCCCCTCCGCAGGTTTCTTGGCCACCTGTACGGGCTGCGTCCCTGTGGACTCCTCTTTCCTCCGCCTATCTGCCGCAAGCGGCGGCCGGAGGCTTTCGGCCGGGGGAAGTCGTGCTTCTATGGCCTCCAGCCGGGCATTCACCATGCCCCCACACTGCAGCATGCAAATTCTGGCCACCCTCTCTATATCATGATCCGACAGGGCAAGAGCATGCGGTGGAGCAGATGCAGGGGCCGATGAAGACGCGGCAGGAGGGGAGCGGGTGGCTTCCGGAATTGCTTGCCGCGGCCAGCCATTCCTCTGAGCGGCAAACTCCCGCTTGAGGTCCTCCAGCTCGGAGCGGAGACGGCTGTTCTCCTCCCACAGCTTCGCCGTCTCTTCCGAGGTCGTACGATCAAGGAGAATCTTAACCGCCTCCCTGATCCCTTCCGCCGCCTCTTTAAGGGCACGGGTGAAAGAGCCCTTCAGGTTGCCGGACTTGGTAGCAACCTTCAGGACAACATCCACACCGTCCAACACCTGGCGGTTAAGATCCTGTGCCGTTAGGCTCCCTCCTGTAGCGGCCTGGGCAGACCGCCGCTCCCGGGCCTGACGGGCCATTTCGGCGACCTCATCGGCCGCGACCGCTCTAGTTTGAGCACGCTTCGCGGCTTTGGCCTCCGCCTTCGTGCCCACAAGCGAGACGGTGACCCCTCCTGGCTCCTCGGTTGAGGCCTCGGATGAGACACCGAGGTCACTCTCCCCGCCGATTCCCGGCGTATCAGGCCGCTTGAAGCGACCCCGATCGTCGCGCCCTGGTATCGGAGCGGAAGCGCCACCCGCCACCACGCGACCCCGTCCTCTCTTCGCCGACGTCAATTTAGCGGCCGACAGGTTCTCCTCGCTTGAGGAGAGATCCATCGACCTCGTCCGCGAACGCTTTCCAGAGGACCTGACACGCCCGCCCGAGTCCTGATCGGACATACTTTGGTCCCTTGAGGGACGGGAGCCTCCTCGGCTCTTGTTGCCGTCGCCGGCAAGCGGCACCTCCACCAATAAACTTGGTACACTCTCAACTTTTTTTTTATCATTATTTTTTTCCATATTGTTCCCACGAGTAGTGAGGAAATAAATGTCCGCCTAGACAGAGCCTCTTGTACTAGGTAAGCCTATATACTGTAGAGTGCGGCAGGTATCTACAGGGGAAGCGCTAGCGACTGGTCCCCCACCAGCCACTCATCCTCTCGCCACGCTTCAAAGCTTAGGATTAGGTGGTTTTTTATCTTAGAGGTGTCCTTCCTCTGGGCCGGGCGATTAAGCCAAGCCCCCGACGGCGGCATTATGCATGCCTCCGTTCGCTGTCCGGCTAACCCGACTCAGCGAACCCGCCGAAAGTTCACTCCTCAAGATTGCTCTTGAGGGAGAAACAACAGCCGCGTTGGTGCGCCTGCACCGTAGCGGCAGGGTCACGTCCAGTGACAATCGACGAACGTCGATCGATCAGGAGCGACCCACAACCCTTGTTCCTCCACTATGCCCTCTGCGAATCAGAGGGACACGTGGAAGAACGACGTGAAGCATACTGCTCCCCCGCCCGCAGAAATTCGCCACAAACAATACTCTCTCTGAAAAACTCCCACACCTTTTCCAGAAGAGATTATTGTCCATGCCCAGGGTGCACCGGCCCGACGACTGCTCTTCCCCTCGAACGTATCCATAAGGGACGAGCAGGTATCAGGCACACGAGGAGGTTTTCTGCACGCACCCCAAGCACGGTTCTAACCTAACCTAACATATTTGGTCAGGGTGCCCTGGCTTAGTTACTGCGACCAATTCGGCTCGCGTGTGGTTGGTCACAGTTCTAACTTAACGTAACCCATTTGGTTGGGGTGCCCTGGCTTGGTTACTGCGACAAATTCGGCTCGCGCGTGGTTTGTCATAGTTCTAACTTAACATAACCCATTTGTCGGGGTGCCCTGGCTTGGTTACTGCGACCAATTCGGCTCGCGTGTGGTTGGTCACAGTTCTAACTTAACGTAACCCATTTGTCGGGGTGCCCTGGCTTGGTTACTGCGACAAATTCGGCTCGCGCGTGGTTTGTCATAGTTCTAACTTAACATAACCCATTTGTCGGGGTGCCCTGGCTTGGTTACTGCGACCAATTCGTCTCGCGCGTGGTTTGTCATAGTTCTAACTTAACATAACCCATTTGTCGGGGTGCCCTGGCTTGGTTACTGCGACAAATTCGGCTCGCGCGTGGTTTGTCATAGTTCTAACTTAACATAACCCATTTGTCGGGGTGCCCTGGCTTGGTTACTGCGACAAATTCGGCTCGCGCGTGGTTTGTCATAGTTCTAACTTAACATAACCCATTTGTCGGGGTGCCCTGGCTTGGTTACTGCGACCAATTCGGCTCGCGTGTGGTTGGTCACAGTTCTAACTTAACGTAACCCATTTGTCGGGGTGCCCTGGCTTGGTTACTGCGACAAATTCGGCTCGCGCGTGGTTTGTCATAGTTCTAACTTAACATAACCCATTTGTCGGGGTGCCCTGGCTTGGTTACTGCGACCAATTCGTCTCGCGCGTGGTTTGTCATAGTTCTAACTTAACATAACCCATTTGTCGGGGTGCCCTGGCTTGGTTACTGCGACAAATTCGGCTCGCGCGTGGTTTGTCATAGTTCTAACTTAACATAACCCATTTGTCGGGGTGCCCTGGCTTGGTTACTGCGACAAATTCGGCTCGCGCGTGGTTTGTCATAGTTCTAACTTAACATAACCCATTTGTCGGGGTGCCCTGGCTTGGTTACTGCGACCAATTCGGCTCGCGCGTGGTTTGTCATAGTTCTAACTTAACATAACCCATTTGTCGGGGTGCCCTGGCTTGGTTACTGCGACCAATTCGGCTCGCGCGTGGTTTGTCATAGTTCTAACTTAACATAACCCATTTGTCGGGGTGCCCTGGCTTGGTTACTGCGACCAATTCGGCTCGCGCGTGGTTTGTCATAGTTCTAACTTAACATAACCCATTTGTCGGGGTGCCCTGGCTTGGTTACTGCGACCAATTCGGCTCGCGCGTGGTTTGTCATAGTTCTAACTTAACATAACCCATTTGTCGGGGTGGCCTGGCTTGGTTACTGCGACCAATTCGGCTCGCGCGTGGTGGGTCACAGTTCTAACTTAACCTATAATTGAATATCATTCAGGCCGCTAGTCGAACGGCCGCCGTTTAGTTAAAAGGCTAGGCTGTTAGCTGAAAGGAGCTATTAAATAGATACAGAATGTTGGAACAGTTTGCTGAGCGGTAATGTGATGTTATCAATTCAGTCAATTTTAATAGAAAGCTATTGATTTTACTTTTGTATCATTGTTTTTAAAGTATCTTAGAACAGCAATCCGCTTAGCACACGATTTGGATATCAAGAATACGTTGATGCTCAAGATTTGTTTGTTAAACCACATGACAGGGGCCAAAGACTGACTACTAGCAAGAGCCGGCGAAAATTAAGTGAATAATCAGACTGAAAACAATGCTGGTGGGTGAATATTCGAGCGTTTTAACCGCCGTCATTACCATTCGCCAAAAGTTGATGAAAGAGAATATATTTAATGAAATATTTCAGCAATTCCCAGAATCTGCTTAAGGATCAGAATCGGGAATTGATGAAATATTTCATTAAATATATTCTCTTTCATCAACTTTTGGCGAATGGTAATGACGGCGGTTAAAACGCTCGAATATTCACCCTAGTGTCAATTTGGAGATTTATAAAGTATATAACAGCCGCGCGGGTTGACGGTCGGTCCGTGGATGGGTGACCATCTTTACATACCGAGATCCTTCCGTGCCTCGGACATCACATTAAGCCGTTGGTCCCGGCTGTCATTCTTGGATCTTTGACAGCCGTTACGGGTCGTCAGAAACCCAAAAAGTCTGACAACCAGTCTTACCAAGAGTTATCGTATTACCCAACAGTAACTCCATGTAAAATACTGGTATTCAGCTGCACCCAACAGTTGGTTAGGCTAGGATAGATAAAAATAAATCCTGCGTGTGATGTCCATTCTATAGTGATCTCAAAACTCTGTACTTACCTACACTAAGAGGACTGCTTTCAAAAAGATGTTCTACTTGCCATTACTCTCCCAGTCTCCTTGGACGTGGCACTTACGCCGCTCTCCACGGAAAACTAAAACTACTTAAATAATGTATCATTGCACCGGCTTCCACCTACCCCGTTTCGTAGCTCTGAAGTAATTGCGAGCTAGCGCCCTGGTCCCTGGACGTAGAGAAAGGGGTGAAATTTGAGGCACGCGCCAACTAAACGTAGGTAGTCCTCATAAATATTGTAATCAGGCCAACGCAGTATACCTTTCCACTGAAATTTATTTAAATTCACCCACTTACGTATTCCTCAGTTTTTATAGAACCTATGCTAAGTATTCTATCTCATAGATAATCGTAAGATTGAGGGTAGTCTTTTATAAAGATTTTCCGAATCTATAGGTATATAAAATAAATTCAGCCTGGTCTATCTTTTTCCAGGTGTTGGGCAAATGTCCCTTCTCATTTAAAAAGGAACAAGAACTTATCACCGAACTTAGTTTTACGCTATTGTGACGACTTTATTCAGAATGTTTACCTTCACCCAAATAGGGAGGGTAAGTCCGGGGGAGATGGCCCTACTAACATTAAAGATCTATAGCCAGGAAACCAAGTACAATAAACAACCATTTTAACCACAAAACAACATTTATATGTCTTATCAAATCTTAATTGAACACAGTCTTTGAATCAACGTAACATAGAAATATTTTAGGTTAAAAAAATATACGTCTGACCACCTCACCCCGAGTATCCGGGAGTGATGGCCACGGGGCTGCGGAGATGGCCATATTTTCAAAAAGTATGATGCAATCTCCAACGACCGTTTTTAGGTTAGAATTCGAAAAAAGTTATTGACTTCACAATAAAACATTGAAGAAACCTTTTTGTGACCACATAATACTGCCGTCATAAGGAAAAAAATGTGAGATGTATCTCACATTTTTTTTTTTTAATAGAGTTATTTACATTCGGAATCAGCAAAGAAAGATGCATCTACCAGTATTTTTATATTGGTGTAAACTTAACGAAAATCGCATCTGCCTTTGTAACTTGTACTTTAAACAGGACAGAATATTTTTTTCTCTATTTCAATATTTCTGTAGATACGTCCTTTTTATTTACGGCGGCAGAATATGTTAACCCCTTATCTTAGATCATGCACCTGTAATGAAAACAATGTGGAATTTACTTACTTTTTCATTATTTATTTTTTTGCAAAAAAAGCATGCAACAACTAGTCGCCGATCACACAACCATAATATACAGGGTGGTGACGACATAACGACATTGAATGAAAATACGATCCCCACTAGTCAACTAAAACACTTTACCATTACCAAATTAGGTATTACATCAAAATTCAAAAATCTAATTTTTCAAACAAACTAAATGCAAAACTAATCAGAATTTAAAACAACATCCTTTATAATATTGTCTACTAACCTCATCTGACTTTGTAGGCACTGCACGTGAGAGCGGCAACGTCGCACCCGTTTCGTCCGTTTTAGGCGCAGTTTCATTCATGTAAGTACAAATGTACAAAAAAATGGCGCGTGGCATTTATCCCCACTCCGCTCACCGCTTGCCGTACGCCAGCAGGCGCGACTTTTCTATCAGTAGGTTCACGTTTTAAAAACATTTTAAAAACACATAATTAAACATTAAATCAAAACTTACTTCAATCATGGTACACTAAATTAAATTTTTAATTGCTGAATTTGTCCACCATTTACTCGTAACACACATGTGACAATGTCTTGTGACATTGTTTCTTACTTTCCTTAACAAGTCACTACTGATAGCCATTGCTTTTAATTTATTAAAAGCGTCAATCATTCCGTCTCGCAGTTTCTCTACGGTATTCACATCACAAGCATACGAGTAAACCTCATTTCTGATAAATCCCCAAACTTAACTTACAACGAAATAACAGCAAGTAACTATCACACTATTGTTTACACATTAGGTAGGTACCGTAACCTATCAAACTCTACTACACTTAAAGCTTATATACAATCGAACTATCTATCAATAACACAACAGTAAAACTATTAAAGCTCTGCGCTATATGAAATTGCAACAAAACAATTTTCAATTTTACACAAAATCAATAATTATTGTTAATGCGCTAAAACCACTCTTACGAATCGAAATTTAAAAAAAATACACGCTCTCATAAGGGTAGCACGTCACGCACTAGACAGTGAACCAGGAGCAAATTCCAGGGAAAACCCAACATGTATTTCCTTCCTTTTCTTAGATAATAAATCTTTTGAATGCGGAAGTGTTTACGTAGGTACTATTGTTGTTTAAACAAAAACTTACTTTGTTAAGACAAAAACGTCGAACTGGCAACCTTGCTGTCTTCTTAGTTTTCGAAACGAAATGCGCCTCGGCAATCTTTGTTTGCTTATGATAATAGGAATTTTATCGTCATGGTTATTAGGTCTAAATTCAATCAGCAATACAATACAATATTGTATTATTTCTGAGTAGCGAGCCGCACCATTGCATTTGGTTTTGTTTTAGCAAGTAGGTAAATGAAATTGTTTTATGTAAATGACCTAAATGAAACTTGCGTGGTATTCACATCATGTGTTAAAATTGTCAAAGGAAAAACCAATTCCTGCGGCTATACCCTTGATTATAATTTGATAATTTTTGGTATACGTACTACTACCGCGATACCCAGTATCTGATTTCAATTAATATCGTATTATCCCCAACACGCGGTATGTTGTTTCTAACTCGCAATACTTTCAACTGGTCATCTCTCCCGTACGGCCATCTCCCCCATACTTACCATACCTAAGTGATGTTCTTACAGGAGTCACAAGCAACAAATAATTATGTCGTTTGCGTTTCCAAGTAGGTATTTTATACTCTTAATTTAAAGAAAGCTTGCTTCAGCAAACCTGTTATCTTTTAATTAACAAAATTAAAAACACCTCTTAAATCCGGGATCTACACGAACACGCACTTAACATTTAAAATGTACGACAGAGTACTGTGACATATTATAATTTCATTAGTAACGTCGTTTGTGCTAGTTTCCATAGTTTACATAATATCATGTGTTCAGTAAAGGTGCGACCACATAGCAGCTTAGAATACTTACTTCTTGGTGCAAAGTTATATACGTAGTTACTACCTCGTATAGGACACATTATGATGCCTTCAACTCGAATTGATTTGAATTCTTCGCTACCGCTGTTTGTGATGCGGATTTACCAATGAAACTGAACGCGATCAGCAATAAACCATGTTTAAGAGCTGTTCTGCCGTCGCCGCGTCGTAAGCAAAAAGGGCACAACTAACATTTAAAAAAAAATTGAGTTACATACATATTTAGAATCAGAAAAAAAAGGCTAATCTGCTCAATTTTTTGTAGTTTTTTTTTTTTTTTTAATGTTAGTTGTGCCCTTTTTTCTTACGACGGCAGTGTTTTTTTGTTTTTTTTTTTTTTTTGGAATATCGACACTGACATCTCTTGAACTCGGTCTAGATGTGCTGATCGCGTTCCGTTTCATTGGTGAAATCCACATTCATGTTTAGCACCGTCTATATTACAACTGAGCCTTATCTTGATATCGGATTCGTAAAAGTAGTCGACACCTGTCTACGGGCTTAGAAGACGTTTCCAGTAGCAATGGATACCGCAGGACAATACGTTACAGGTAAGCTTTTGTTTTTCTAAGCGTGCCGACGCCCCGGCAAAAATAAGGATTATTCCGATCTTTCACCCTGTTTTGTCCCCTTAGGTCGACAGATCGAAAAAAAGTTAGTATTTTACTCACTTCTGATAAATGCTGTCGGAGGTAAACAGCCTGCAACATTCCGCGTACAGCCTAACAGTGTGGCTCTCAGAAGCGTATTCTCAACATTGTATGAGAGTTCCACATACACGTTTATTGTATTTCAAACGTGTTTCGCGTAGTTTTCGATATTCACACAAGTAATTGGAGAACAAGAACTGTGACATGGTAGAGCGAAGTTTTGCTTTGTGTTATTGTGAGCTATTTAAACATAATAATATTGTGTTTAAATAGCTTACAATAAAACAAAGAAAAACTCGACTCAACACCACATGTTATGTGGTGTTGAGTCGAGTGTCTCGGAAATAATCGTAAGAAAGTATTTCTAGGAACGTTCTTAACAGTTTACTCGGTATACGGCTAGTAGGTGGGTATTTAGATCGTTTAATACTGACTATAATAGGTAAATGAGAATACAGAGTTGAAAGAAAAAGCAGTATATCTAGTAACTGCAGCTAAAATTCCCAAATACTCCTCTTTTAAAATACTGCACCAAAGAGAAAAGTGGAGAAACTAGGGTATTGTAACTTAATTAAAAAAGCTAACTTAATTAAATTTATTATAAAAGCGAAAGTGAGTTTGTTTGTTTGTTACGCTTTCACTGTAAAACGGCCGAACGAATTTGGATGAAATTTAGCACATATGTAGACTATGACCTGGAGAAAGACATAGTTTACTTTTCATCCTGGATCGCAGACGAAGTCGCGGGCAACACGTAGCTAAAACATAATCCTAACTAATATTATAAATGCGAAAGCGAGTTTGTTTCTTTGTTACGCTTTCACGCTCCAACGGCTAAACGGATTTGGATAAAATTTGACATATGGGTAGACCATGACCTGGATTAGGACATAGGATACTTTTTATTCCGGTGGTACGTTCCCGTGGGATAATATCCGACATCCACGCGGGCGAAGCCACGGGAAAAGGTATAGTTTAAAATAAATTATGGCACAATTACCTTACCTATGTACCTATATAATGTTCCATATATCATATTCGGAAAGCGTATTCAGAACAAAAAGTTATTTCTTTCTGAAAGTTACACAGGCAAAAAGGTCCAAATACACAAAGAGTCTACGAAATCTAAAACAATAATTTCGATTAAGGTACTCAGACAGAGATTAGGTATATCAGACATAGGTATAACTTACTCCAAGCATAATGCTAAACATTCCTTTGCCCGAAAAATATAAAGACTTATTATTCCGCTCGAATACGGACCCTAGCGGTTCAATAGACCCAAAGAGACTACATGAAAGGGATTAATTCATATAACCACAAATTAATAGGTCACTCTCTATACCAAATGTCTGTATAGCAGTTAAAAGTGGCTTTGGAAATTGGGACGGCTTGGCACTAAAACCGTCATGGCGGTAGAGGTCAAAATTTCATTTTCCCTAATGAATAATATCCTCGCAGTACGATCATATATCTCGGGATTCGTGAAATAATATCTACTTTGTGATCCGTTTGAACGGGCTAGTGGTAAGGCGAGTAGAGTGAAAGGAATGGCGTGGCGAGATAAAGGAATTAGTGTAGAATTAAATTAGTTCTTGGCCGATAGATAACTCATAAGTTTTAACACAAATTGCTCTAGCTTTGAGCAAGTTTTAGTTCAGATGTTTGGTTACTTTTCAACCATAATGACATATTATTATGAATGAAACCAGTTTCACGGCACCCTCTTATATAAAAGCAAGTCTTAGGACTTTTGAAGGGTGTTGTTATGGGACTATGTGTCTAAGGCTCTATAAGTATTACGATAAAAAGTTGGGATCATATGTCAACGGCCCACTGTTCATAGGGTTCAATAAAATCTAAAATGCAGTTTGAAACTGCCATGTGAGCTCAAAATCCTATCCTAATATTATAAATGCGAAAGTGAGTTTGTTTGTTTGTTTGTTACGCTTTCAAGCTAAAATGGCTGAACGGATATAAATTAAATTTGGCACACGGGTAGACCATGACCGGGATTAGGAGATAGGCTACTTTTTACCCCGGTAGTACGTTCCCGTGGGATAATTTCCGACCTTTACGTGGGTGAAGTCGCGGGCGAAAGCTAGTTATACAATAAAATATCGAGATCATCGCCGTGTGTACTGCCGGTCTATTCTGTAAAAATCTCACCTTGAAAACTTAAGTAAAGTGAGCTTGAAGTGAACATTCCACCTGATGCTAGGGATTGACACTATTGACAGCTCACTTCACTTGTTTTCACGGTGGGATGTTTACAGAATAGCACTACTGAACTTAAGGCGACGATAACAGAATTTTAATAATTTTAAACTGAAGATCACTTGTAAACGAATAGTGTTAAAGACTTGGAAAAATATAATTATGTTAAACTAGCTTTCGCCCGCGGCTTCGCCCGCGTGGAGGTCGGTAATTATCCCACGGGAACGTACTACCGGGTTAAAACGTACCCTATGTGTTAATATAGATTATAAACTATTTATCTGCCAAATTTCATCTAGATCCGTTCAGCCGTTTTTGCGTGATTGAGTAACAAACATCCAAACTTTCTCATTTATAATAATAATAATATAATAATATCCTGGGACATTTTCACACACGGTCATCTGGTCCCAAACTAAGCAGAGCTTGTACTATGGAAACCAGATAACTGATATACTACATATACTACTTTTTTTTTGTAAATACATACTTATATAGATAATTACACCCAGACTCAGAACAAACAGACATGTTCATGCACACAAATGTTTGTCCTGGATGGGAATCGAACCCACGACCTGCGGCGTGATAGGTGGTATCTTAACCAACCACGCCAACTGGCCTGTTATAATATAAGTAAGATTAGAGCATTTTCTTAATAACTTAATATGTGAATATTTTAGACTAAGTTTATATTACATACCTAGTGTAATTATTATTATTATATCTCGTCTTCATATCAGTGTCCTTTCAAAATATTTGTTTGGAAACCTAGATATTCTGTGTCGGAATAAATACACACTAACTTAATTGTAAATACACACACATACACACATAGCACGATAGAATAATTTAAGAATAAATTATATTTTTGATATTTTTTTCAAATTTTTTCATATTTTCATTTCTGTTATTAATTTGTTTTTTTTTTTTTTGTTTTCACTTCTTTAAAATTGTATTTTGTAGCTCACACATTTTTTGTCTATTCTTATGTTGACATTAATATCTAAGCCAAATAAAATGGGAGAGGGCGCTGACTCCTGACATACAGGTACACCTAGTTCAGGAGTCAGAGGCTTCAAACAAGTTTCTGTAACATAATTATGTCAATAAAGAATTATTATTATAATTTACACATTATTTTGGTATTTCGTTTGTATGAACTATCCATGCTTCGGGGGAAAAAACGGAACCCTTATAGGATCACTCGTCTGTCTGTCTCTCACAGCCAACTTGCTTCGAATCTAATGGACCAATTAAGTTGAAGTTTGGTACACATATCTATTACTGTGACCCAAACACGGACGTGTAACGTAAATAAATAAATTTTGAATGTGGGGGTCAACTTTGGGGGGCAAATAAGGAAATTGACCATTCCCCCCCTTATCTCCGAAAGTACTGAGTCTCAAATTTTGAAAAAAATATAGAAAATAGTTCTATATAATCTATAGGTTACAGGAAAACCTGTAAGCCCACATTAGATGTAATGTGGGTTGGATTCTATTCGTTTAATTATGGACAATTTGTAGTTGGAATGTATGGGAGAACATGTTTTTCAACTACAATGTTAAGTTTGTTCTTCGTATAAATTCATCCCAACTACTGAACCCTTCATTGTGCGAGGTCCGACACGCTCTTGACCGGTTTTTTTTTCTTATGTGACAAATTCTACCAGTCAACTCCTACTGCAAGCCACGTTAAGTAACTTCGTTCCAAAAACATCAATGAAATTATGAGGATGTTACAACTTGCCCACAGTATTTTTTATTGGGCAAGCACTAGGCTCGTCCAAACGGGTCTCAAGTGAGACTACTGTTTCGTATCTTAATAGGAATCTCGGTCTCATAATGTCCAAGTCATCAGCGTTTTCCGAAAATACCCTTCTTAAAGACCAACCACCCCAGTTTTTGCTGATTGCTTCATTTTTTTTAATAACCTCACTTCGTTTCAATTTGAATTGAGTCCCGTAATTGGGTGAAAACTGAGAACGTAATGTTCGGTTGGAATTTAAATACCCTGGGGTGGGGGTTAGGGTTCCTCAGGTGTATTGACATATATCTATACCAACCTAATCAAAGTTAATTTAAGACAAATGAGTTTCTCGGCTCAGGCGAAATGATATGAAAATTGATAATGAATATTTATTTCTGTACTCTTGGAAATGTACCTACCTATTATGCAACATTGAGAGGATATGAAGGGCTCGTGTCTAAGTAATAACAACCACGCGGGTCGATCCAAGGTTAAGCTACCCTTGCCCCGGTCGGATCGTGGATGGGTGACCATCCATTACATATCGAGACCCCGCCGTTCCTCGGAAAGCACCTGCTGGTGGTCCCGGTTTCATTCGTAGATCTTTGACAGTCTTTTCGGGTAGGTACTCAGAAGCCCAAGTCTTACAACCAGTCTTACCAAGGGGTATTTGTGGTACCCAGTAGCTAGGTTTTGAGGGTCAGATAGGCAGTCGCTCCATGTAAAATACTGGTATTCAGCTGCATCCGGTTAGACTGGAAGCTGACCCCAACATAGTTGGCAAAGGCTAGGCAGATTGAAAGACCTATTTCGCAATATTGATGGCGTAGTGTTTAATGTTTACCGTGAACTAATCATCCAAGGCTCAAAACTAAGATAATGGTGCCGATTCTCTTGTTCAATAACTAAACTAAAATTAGAGAATCGCTATCTCTTACTAACAGGCAGCGTGAGAAAAGGACGGCTATAGCTATGAACTAATTTAAAGATGTAGTTAGTTAAACTAGTTTACGTCTTGCGCTTCACCGTGTCTTTAGTCAGCATAGGTTCCCTAAATTTTATGGACTACTGGGCCCCTTTACAAGAATAATAAATTCCAACGCATCCTTGACATAATAGTTAATTATACCAATTTTATATGTCTAAATAATTTAGGTAATATTATTGTCTATGTCACAAATTAAAAATTTATTCTCTCTCTCTGTGTGTGTAATCGGGCCACACGAAAAACTCCAGCGCCCACTAGGGGGCGTTATCGCCTACTTTGGGAAAGGCTACTTTAGTCGACATGTTTTTACGTGTCGTCTGAATTTGTATGGAAATATCAGTGCCAACTAAATTTGACAGCTCTAATTTACGTCCGTCTCTTTCTTGTTTTGTTAGAGAGAGAAAGTTAGCAATAGCCTAAATTAAGTTTAGTTTGTGCACAACAGAATTGGCACCATACTCAACCAAACAATCAGCTTATCAACAATTCAGTCTTCTATAAGTACCTACGTACATAGGTACTGTCAACCGCACGTTGAAGGCAGGGTTACCATTTTAAAATTTGAAAAGTCCTGACAAACCGGCTGGACTTAGGCAAAAAGTCCGGACATTTTAGACTCCCTCTGTGCCTCTGTCTGGGCCGGACAAAGTCCAGACGGGAGTCCAAAAAGCCGGACATGCCCGGACAAATCTGTACGGATGGTTGGTATCCCAAGTCGGTAACACTTTGACCTTGAGTTGGCCTAGCGTAGTAGGACGGAGCTTCAAATTTTACCCATAGACAAAAAAGTTGATTATTTGGTAGGTCTGGAATATTATTACAATGATGAATTTAAAGCTAATGTTAAAAACAATTACAACACATGTATGGTTAGAGAGAACAAATTGGTACAACCACAGATAATAAATTATTATGGTAAGAGAACATCTAAGTATTTGGTACCTAAAGTAGGTATTCAATAAAATAGATTTATTAAGAGAAAAAGTAAAAATTAGTAAAGGATCACTTAAGACCAAATTGAAAAGTATTATACAGGACAGTTAGCAGAAATAAATATATTGTATAAGATTAAACCGTATCTAACAGTGTAATTTATGTAAAAGTAGTAGGTATGTACGTAAGTTGGTTTATTGTTGTAAAAGAGCGCCTCTCGCCATCAAACGTAAAAGTTTGGCGAGTTTAGAATTAAGTAACACCTCTGTATTATAATTACATGAAATAAAAATATTAAAAAAAAAAACAGTTTAAGACGCCAGCTTATAACCTACCTACTGGTTTTGTTACCAGACCACTCTGTATAATCTATGAGACCACTGACTTGCGGCCTACCGTACCCACCTGTAGGTACCAACTTGAAAACTGAGAGGAACGGAAACGTTGATGGCATAGCTTCCTATCTACATTGGAAAATGAACGTAAGTAGTACCTACGAAAATGGTATAATTTGAAAGAAATTATCCATCACCTAGTTCAGGCACATGTGTTTTATTAACTTAGTTTAAGATTTTGTATGCTTAGTTCTGTAGCTGAAAGCTAAAGGACCTTATGTCACATTTTATAAATTATTCAGTACCTAGAGCTCATTAAAGATGTCTATAGGTACCCGAAATTAGATATTAAAATCAACCGTGTATAAAAAGTAAATAGTGTTACTTTGTAGAAAAAAATTATGATTATGATTATTTATCAAGCTATTATATTGTGGTATTTTTTGACAAATATTGTTCCTTAAGGCTGTAAAAATAAAAATGGACTTAAGGTCCTTTAGCTTTCACCTACAGAGTTATTATCATGAAATTTTAAATCCTTAAGGCGAAAGCGTCAGGGTCGCCCACGAAATTCAAATTTTCTTACTTTTTTTTGCAATTTACAAGTCGGTATTAGGTTGTATGTTGATTTGAATATGATTCGCGACCGTAACAAATCAGTATTTATAGAATTATAACCATTAAGATTACCGGGTTAGGTTAAGGTAACTTTAATTAATTAATTAATTAAATTTTTTATTCAGACAACCATAGGTCCATTACATTAACATTTTATTGTTAGTAAGAACATAGAACTATATTAGTACTTAATAACTAAGAGAGACTTAGTCCTCTGGGTGAGGCTCCACACCAGTGGGCTGTCTAACTTATTGCCTATTACATTCAGGATGCTGTTACTGCTCCCACGCAATCTGCTTAGCAGTGAGGCTGTCTTTTTGCGCCAGGTGGCATCAAAGCCGTCTGTGCGCGACTTAGCGAACATTGTTGACGCACTGCAGAAGCGTGGCAGACGCAACAGCGCCCTGAATGCATTGTTAAATTGGATGCGCAGAGAATTGTAAGCCCTTTGGGTATATCTGAACCACAGGCTCGCTGAGTACAGAGATGTACAATACGCTTTGAATAAAGTTACTTTCACCGCGTCTGTACATCGAGCGAACCTGCGGGCCAGCTTGTTCGCCCGGACTGACAATGCCCTGCGCTCCCTCTCCATGTCTACATCATCTCCAAGATTTTCAGTAACTACATGCCCAAGATACTTGAATTGGTATACTCGATTAAGAGGAATACCATTCAGTAACACTGGTGGAACAACCGTTGGGCACTTTGTACCCGCCTTGAAGATCATGCACTCTGATTTTTTAACATTATAACTCAGACCGTGTGTGGCCGCATACTTTTCACATACGGCAAGCAACTTCCGCAATGCACAAATCGAGGGAGCCAGCAGCACCATATCATCGGCACAGCTAAGGTTGTTTACACTGACACCATCTACGTAGCACCCTACGGGCATTTGACTGAGCTCCTCGATCAGCGCATTCATGTACAAGTTAAAAAGCAAGGGCGAACTCAACCCCCCCTGCCTCACTCCGCATTCCAGTCTGTATTCACTCGACAATTCACCAGCCCACTTTACAGTATTCTTCTGATTAAGGTACCAATACCTAAAAAGTGATGTCAACTCTGGCGGCAGGCCCGTTTCCTTTAGTTTCTGCCATAACGTATCATAAGACACTAGGTCAAATGCTTTCGAGAGGTCTAGAAAGCAAGCATAAACCGGGGTTTGTCTGTCAGTGTAATATTTCACAGTGTGCTTAAGGCTAAGAATAGCAGTCTCAGTCGACAAGCCAGGACGAAAGCCGAACTGAGCGTCATGTAACTTAACATGCTTGTTCAAATATGAGTTAAGCACACTGTCAAATACCTTCGCTACAATCGTGGCTAGCGAAATGGGTCTGTAGTTCGATTTTTCAGACACATCCGCCGTTTTACTCTTGGTAATCGGTACCACCAGAGTATTCATTAGGGCAGGGGGTAGGTGTGAATGATTTATGCACAAATTACATAACATTGCAAGTACTCTAGGAAGGTGGAAACCAGCATGCTTTAGGTGTTCCACGCTGAGAGCGTCATACCCCGGTGATTTTCCTCCCTTCATACCCCTAACAGCACGATCAATATCCTTAGCGAGTATTAAAATTGAAATATTCATCCCCTGAGACTCAGCATCGAACCGTCCGCATGCTGGTCCTAAGGGTGACTTTACTACAAATTGTTCCTTAAAAACACTAGCAATGTCTTCAGGGTTAGAAACACCACCGTCACTAACTGGGATGCCAGGCCTAGTATTCAAATTATTTGTATAGGTACTTCCAAAAATTTTTAAAGTCCCTATTCGTGTAGTGTGTCGCCAACAAGTCCATTTTTATCTGGTCTTGATGGTTTTGACACCACTTAAGCTTGCTTTTAAAAATTTTACGCGCCTCAATCATGTCTCTGAACAATGGCCCGCTAGCTGGCTTACCGTAGCTTACCCATGCATTAAATGTCTGCCTGGCACCCGAGTAAGACTCGCCCACGTGCTTATTCCACCCTGCTAATAACTTTCCTTGTTTGCCATTCTTTATCATACATGTAGTAGTCGCAGCCTTTCGTAACACATTAATTATATCATCATATAATTAATTGACAATATCCTTATGGGAATCATTGTGACAGACTCTTCCACAACAACTCTGAAACTCACATGGGAAATCTATAGTTTTTAAATGTGTATTACATATTTTTGTGTACTCGTATATCTGTTCTGGGCTCCTAACTCCCCATTTAACTTTATTACATGGTGTACTCTTCAATAAGGTTTTTTGTGTAATAACATTAAAATTACATGTAACAACTAATGGATAGTGGTCTGACCAATACACATCATACTTTACATATATATCTAAAACACACGGCCACGAGGCCCTTGTGGCAATACAATGGTCTAGCCATCTGCGACACCCGTGTGCCTCACTAATGAAAGTGAAAGTATCGGACGATAAACATAGCTTATTAGTGTCCGCACATAATCCAGTCCTGTTCCGCAGAGAATTCCAAAAGTTCAGTGTGAAAACGCTCACCTGGATGTGCATTTAAGTCTCCGAGAATGAAAACAGATTCAACACTACTTTCCTCAATAATAGCACTAATCGCACTTAGGCAGTCTGTGAACTCAGGTACGTTCTCAGCACAGTCCGTAGGCATATAAACACTGACAACAAGCACGGGCCGATCGTTTGTAGAAATAAGAATAGCCGATATACGTGGGTTTGCACACTGTACCACTGATACAAACTGGAAAACAGATTTACGCCATAAGAGCGCCACCCCTCCAAATGGTCTACCCTTGAGGATACCCACACTGGTGTCCACCGCAGAGGTCCCAGTGCTGCCAAAGTCATCATGAATATCCGCCAGGTAAGACAGTTCACAGGGCAGCAGCCACGTCTCCTGTAAGGCAATGATGTCTGCAAAGCCGCATATCTGCTTTATACCGTCCACAGACCGTTTTATATTTTTACAGTTAAATGTTACCATAGTAGCATTATACATTATCCGTCGAAATATTTCTTTTCTTCTCATCATAAACTTGTTTATATGGCATGAAGGGACGACACGTCACATCGTCTGGCCAGATCTCATTATTTAGGAAAACATTTAATTTATAACATTTAATTTCAAATATAATTCACGACAGTAACAATCATATATTTACAGAATAATAATCATTAAATTCAGTAATACAACTTCATAAGTTAGAAAATACCTCAAATGTCAAGATTTCATGAAATAGTCATTCAATAGAGTTATAATTATGAACTTAGAGAACTTTATTGATGATTTTAATGGTTATAATTCTATAAATACAGATTTGTTACAGTCGCGAATCATATTCATATCAACATACCTACAACCTAATACCGACTTCTAAATTGCAAAAAAACGTAACAAAATTTGAATTTCGCGAGCTAAGTAAGAAAATTTGAATTTCGCGGACGATATTTCAGTTATAGTACCGGAAAATTCAGATAGCAACTACGAACATTCATTAAACAACGCCATAGAATCAATAATGAAGTGGATAAAGGACAACAATCTAACAGCTAACGTATCTAAAACTAAAATTTTACAATTCTCTAACTATAACAATTCCCAATTAAAACCCTTATCTATATCTAAACTACAAAAACGTTAAAATTGAAGAAGTCCTTGCTACTAAATTCTTAGGTATTACCTTAGATAGACATTGTAATTGGAAAGCACACACAGTTCGCATATGCTCTAATTTAAATAAATTTTAAATTATTAAAATAAATTGATTAAGTAATTAATTTTTAAATTATTTTTGCTCTAAAACAGCTTAAGAAGTTATCATGTCAAAAAAAACTGCTTTGGCTGCGTACCATGGCTACGTCGGGTCAGTTCTTAGATACCTAAGGGCTTCTTATATGGGGTAATTCTTCACAGGTTAAAAAGTATTTATCACACAAAAACAAAATGTCTCAGAGCAATCTGTAGGGTAGGACTATTTGAATCTTGTAGACCGCTATTTGATAAATTAGGATTACTAACTCTACCTAGTAGGTATGTACATATTAACAGAAGGAATGTTTGTCAAATAGCACTCTGAGCTATTTACTAAAGCCATGAAAAATAAAAAAATCCTTTCAAGAGATCCAACCCGACTAGCTGTCACAAGATGTAGAACTAATATAAAAATGTACTCTGTGATGTAGAAGCACACCATAGCTTACACTATATTATAAATAAGCACACTATATCAAAATAATTGTTATAATATGTCTGTCAAAATCTATAACCAAATACTTAAACAGATCAGAAAGCTACCATTAAATTATTTCTGAACAAAACATAAGAAATGGCTCTCTATTAATGTGTTCTACACTATAAGTGAATTCTTAAATTATAAGCTAAGTTGAAAATAATTAAGTTATCATACCTAAGGTATTTAAATTAACACCAATATACTATTCTCACTAGTAATTTATATAATTTATTTTTTTTAATATTTTTTTACACCATGATCTCATTTTTTTGTTTATAGTTTTATTTTTAAGGTGTTTTTTGCATGCTGATAAAAGTAAGCAAATATGTGGAACTATTTATATTTAAGACCTCTTATGTACCATATTTTATGCAAATAAAGATATTCTATTATACCCTGACGCTTTCGCCTTAAATAAATTGATTTGATTTGATTAAAAGTAGAAAAAAATAGAACCAATTTTAATATTTTATTTCGCCACCTTGACCGTAGGGTCAACAGGGAACAGACGGCGTAGGCCTAGTCACAGAGTACCTACATTGAATATATGGGAAATATGTGGGCCTATGAGTATATGGGCCTAGTAAAGTAGGAATCCGTACCGCGGCCGCAATTTGCATAAGGAACCCAAAAAATTGTCTCAGCACCATCTTCCAAAATGTTGGCGCTAGTTTCAGTGCCCTTTGGATCCTTTGTAAACGTTATCAATATCTGTTTGTAGATGGCGTTTCAAGTACAACGGCATATTATTTTGTAAAATAATTACACGGTTTTAAGTTGAAGTAAACATGTTTGAATTATTTTTAATTTTAAAGTTAAATGCTATAAAAATTTACATAAATATTATGTATTTTCAGCCACGTTTCTTTAAATTATTATCTATGGAAGTCGGTAAAACAGTGAATATACGGTGTTTATAATTTGGACTATTGCCATCTATTGAATTTAAAACGAACAATTGAATACACAATCCAAGAACAGCTGCTAGAAGTACTGTTACGATATTGATGAGAAAGCACAAGTTTTCTTGATTTCAGACACTTTATTAAACATATTATAGAAAGTACTGTACGGAAACCAGGATTTCCTAAAAATTTTGGAGGTATTTCACATTATTTCGTATCATTCTTTGAAATTATTTTTCTGCAAGTAGTGACATCTATTGATTCAGTTGTAAAGTTTTAGCTGTCATCTATCGGGAAATGCTATCAACAGTGGATTTAGTTCACATTCTATCCGGGGCGCTCACAACCCAAACAATGAATACCAACATGGTGGCAATGTGCTACACAGTTTGAAAATGCAGGTCGTGTCATGCTTTGAAAAAAATCATTTTATACTCGAGTTTGGTGGAAAATGTCGGACCCTAAACGTGCTACTCTTATAACAGTGGGTGCTCCAAAAAGTGCAAAGAATAATGTGAACAAAACAGTGAGATTAACTATAAATTTGGATGAAAGCAACGAAAGTAAATATCCGGAGCTGAATTACAAGGAACTAGTCATTGCAGAAGAGGTAAGTTATAACAGAAAATCATAGCAATTTACGCAACCATACTGGTTTTCCAGCTCTTTGTAGTGCAGGGCATCTGCTAAAAAAAATTTGAAGCCCAAAGATTGACAGGGCATCGGCCACGGCCGGTTTCATGGGGTCCAGTTGAAATCGTTTTAGGATATTTTTTGCTTACGTTACATGGTTTTGTATTAGGTTTGTGACATGAATTTGCGTCCACGGGCTGCTCGAGAAGCTCAGATAGCGGTCGCCATGTTTGCAACAATCATAGAAGTTCGTTGTCGGCTTAGAACATCATTTTACGAGAGCAATGTTTTGATCACACACGTTATGATTAAAGTTGTTTTTGCTTCAATGTGAATAATTTTTACATTGTTAGACCTTATAAATAACTTGTATAATGAGTGCTGACGATAATGCATTGCGTACGATATCATTAAAACACGCGAAAGTCTCGATTTCAATGACCTAGGATAACCTACCAATTGTATACGGTATCCGGTAAAAGCAAGCAACTTTTAGGTTACATTTTAGGATTTAATTAAAATATATTGTAAATGAAAGTATGAACATATGTTTGTAATTTGAGTGTACATAAGCTGTATATATAGATAGGTAGGTATGTTTATCATAAATTATGAGATAGAGGATGCGTGTAGGGAATAGCTATAGTAAGTTGCATATCGTTGTACTGTTCTAACACATTATTAAGATAATAGGATTAATTTTAACCGATAGAAAGAGTTATTTATTATGTTTTGAATGCGTTTATAGAATGTTTGGTTATGTATTTGTTTGCAAACTTGATCTGCAATGTTGCCAAGTTGGTTTCGCTTGCAAAATGCACTCGTTGGCAGATTGTATCACGACCTTTGCTTCTTTGAAAGCTTTTTTTATTTTCTTAGCCTCTATTCTCGATCAATATCAGTTTTTATAGTATATAACGTGCATAGGTTATATATTGCGGGCGTCTTATATACCCTTGCGCGTGTGAGTGTGTTGTATAAACATTGTTTTTATTTGTATGTGTTGCAGTTTTTAGAATATTTTTTTTTTTATTTTCATTGCGTGTGGGACGTACTTTGGTAGACGGTGATAAATTGCTTTAGGTTTTTTTTTATGCGCTGCGGTATTATCTTTAGTTGGCGCCTTGGCGGTACGATGTATCATTTTATGAAACAAGTTTGATACGACTGTGGATGTTGGATTTTTTTTTCTGCGCGCGTGCACTTTGTCGCGCGCGCTTGCTGTCAATTATGGCGCGCTTTTATCGCCGTTATGTCAATGCAGTAATGGCTATTATTGAGTAACTATTAATTATTGACAGATGGTTGATATTATGTTTTGTAAATAGACACTTTTCGAATGTTTTTGCTTGGTGTAAGTGCATTGCTATTGCATTTTCGTTGGCTTTGTAGTAAAACGAATTAGTTATTGTTTCTTTTTTATATTATTTATTTATGGTTAATAAAATCAGATGTTGCTTGTTGAAACGTTTAAACTTTGGGCACTTTTGTAAGACTTGTCTAGCTAGACGGTGCCCGCTTAGTTAATTTACATCATGATGATTGATGACGTAATCAATGATTCATAGGTAGGTTTTATATGTTTATGGATTATGGTTATGAATTAGACGAAAAATATTTTCACGTCTACTTATTTCAAAGTTTAGTAACCATTGCTGAGTACGTTCGGCGTAGGTTTGCTGGTGTCGTTGTTATGTTAATCAAATTAGGAATTACGAATTACCGTTATCTTGAACAAGAGTAATCTTACAATCCTCGCCGAAAATAAATCGTTATGACTGGTAAATATCAGTAAATATTTAAATAAAATACGTCTATATTCAAATAGAGACAGAGTTGAAATTTCAATGCCAACTTTAGGCGGATGGTTTAATAATTATCAGTTTAATGTATGTGCATTGTCTTGTGTTGTAAAAATCAATATACATAGTAGGGACCTATGTGTACACTTTCTCATTCTTCAACTCAAATATAATGGATAAAGCCAATTAATTGGTGCTATGTTTGACTACTTCCTTCACAAACATTGGTCCTAAAAATATGTCCTGATAATGTACATACCTAAAATTAAATATGCGTGTTTATCTCATATCTACCCCAATAATGTCAGACAAATAATCAATTCACCAACACATGTTCCTTCAATTCAAGATACCTAACAATAGTCTATAACTTTCAATAGGTACTCTTGAAAATAGACCAAGGCAAAATCTTATGCAAATTTCGACCAATCGGAGCATGCTTATGGCTGTCACAAACATTTTCATTGGCTGACAATCACATGACATCTATTGCTTTAATTTCTATAAAAAAAATATTCCACTGTAGAATTTTGAATAGAATTCAGGGTTTAGACTTGCAAATCAGTATAGATTGTAGACAGTTTATTTTATTAGATAAGTACCTATATCAATTGTTATCAGTAAGTATTTATTTAAGTAGGTATCTACCTACTTTATGCACAAAAACTTGGATGTGAAATGTTATCACTCTTTGATTGATTCTTCCCAACTATGTTGGGGGTCGGCTTCCAGTCTAACCGGTTGCCGCTAAATACCAGTATCTTACATGGAGGAACTGCCTATCTGATCTCCATAACCAAGTTATTGGGCAATACGCGCAGTGTGGTATAGATTCAATTTTTTTAACTGAACAGACAGCTGTACTGCTGGGGAGTTTGTTGCGCCACTTCTCCCCAGCTAAAGCACTAGGAAGTGGTGAAGGCCGGGCGTTTCGGGGACTGTCTTATGTAATTTTGATATTCAAAAAGTGCTGATTCTCAGCCTAGTTTGAATAAATGACTTTTGATTTTGATACAATACACCTTGGTAAGACGTGGTGGTCAGGCTTTCAGGCTTCTGATGACCCGTAATGACTGTCAAAGATCCACAAATGACAGCTGGGACCGATGGCTTAATTTGCTTTCCAAGGCACGGAGGGGTCTTGTATTTAAAGATCCATAGACCAACCGCGGCAAGCGTAGCTTAACCTGATCTATCAACCCATGCGGATGTTTTTACTTAGCCACAGGATTCTACTTGAACATTTCCTGTAAGTTTATAATTTTATAAACAAAGGATGCAGCATTCAATTTCTCAACTTTTTGTTAATTGTTAAGCTATGAGACAGATGTATCTTTTTTCGTTTCTTACAAATAATTTAACTGATATATCTATACCTAGTCAGTAAGAGTAAGAAAATGCTGTATTTACATAATAATATAAATGTTTGTTACATTTAGTTCTTTATTTTCTGTTACTTAATGTATTTTCTGTAGTGTATATGTCGTAAGATGATTTGATAATTCAAACTTTAGAGAAAACCCTAGGGATATTGCAAAAGCACAGATAATTAGATAATGGTGAAAACATTTTTCAATCTTACTGGAAACGATAGGGTTTTTGCAAAAACATGAGTCGCTCTAGTAACATTGAATATCCTTAACTCTGATTGGCTAGATCTTTACTTTCTGACCAAGTCTTATCTGATTGGTTCCTGGTTTTATTTACCCTGTGAGCTTTGAAGTATTATTCTAAACACAATGCCTTGTTTAGATATAACAATATTGATTTATATGAACTTTACATTTGTTTTTATTGAATATTTTTGTTACGTAATCTTCAAACATAGGACCCTGTAGCACAACTTTGTCCAAGGAACTATAATGTCGGAAACGACATTATAGTTCCGTGGACTAAGCTGTTTGTTTTCATGAACTGAGTAACTATTTTAAGTTTCGCACGCTATTTATCACAAAACGTAATTTTTTAAATTTATTTTATCATTTATGTACACACAGAAAAGTACATATTATAATTAGGAGTACAAAGGTACTGCTTATTTGTTAAGAAATTTCTTCCAGCAGACCTGCGAAAGGAGAAATGAAATAGAAATGTAGACTTAAACTAAAATATTAACTATAACTACACATATAACATAAACTTAAATAAATACATAAAGCTAAAATATATAAACACACATATACTATACTTATATAAATACATTTGAGAGGAAAAGTAATGCTCTTTTACTCGATATTAGAAAAGAGACAGCTTTTAAATCGCGAATGCTATGCGGAAGTGAGTTCCACAGTCTCACAGCATGGATAGAGAAGGAATAAGAATAGGAGATAGTTTTATGAGGGTGAGATTTAAGGAGGGATCTAAGGTGTGATCTACACGGTCGCTAGGCGAGCAAACGAAAAACGCTCACGCAGGTAGGAAGGATGTTTGCCCAACTATTTTGCAAATAAGAAAGAAATAAAATATAGTAGAGTCTCACTAATCCAGCACGTCCAATAATCCGGCACCCTCCTCTCACGCGTCCCTCACACCTTCTTTCTTTTTATAAAATGCTTTATAATTTATTAACATTACTATGAATTTTTCTATACAATCCAATAATCCGGCGGTTAATAGTGCCGGATTAGTGAGACTCGTAATAGTTGGGCAAACGTTATCTAAAACTATTCCAAAATTCAAGTTGATAGCTTTAGTAGTTCTTGAGATAAAAACCAAAGACACTACCGAAATTAAAGTTATTTTTCACTTCGTATTGTTTTTTTTTGGAAGTACGTTTTTTACTAAAAAAAAAAAAACGTTTTTGTCCACTATACAAGTACGTTCAGAAGACCTATAATTACATACAGTTAAACCAGAAGAGGTATGTGCTTTGTATTAGTAAGAACGTCGCGCCACAGAGTAATCTCCTACAGAGACAAAGCTTCTATAGAAGTTTTGTACTACTGAAATATGTAATAGTGAACTTATCACAGCGCGTTTGTATAAAACTTCTCTCAGTTGGATTACCTACTCCGGTGTTACTCGTCATTATGTCAAACAAAAGTTTTTTTTGGAAAATAGTAGGTATTAATTAGTGATGTAACAAATACTACTTAGGGTCAGTTTTTTGATCCGTAGTTAACTCAACCAGTGGTTAAAAATACTAACTAATGGTTGAATTTTGGCTAAATGTGAAAGGTAAAACATGAATGAGTTATGCCAGTAGTTACTATTTTTTAGTATGAATGAGCTAATATGAATACATTCATGTTTAGCCTTTCACATTTAGTCAAAATTCCACCATTACTCAATATGTTTAACCATTGGTTGAGTTAACTAGGGATCAAAAAACCGGCCCTAAGTCAGATTTATTTTTTATAAATGTGAAAAGCTAAACATGAATGAGTTACTTAACATGAATGTATTCCTGTTAACTCATTCATGTTAAAAAATAGTAACTAATGGCATTTTGGCAAACATTTTTTTTTATAGGGTTCCGTACCTCAAGGAAAAAACGGAACCCTTATAGATCACTCGTGTGTATGTCTGTCTGTCTGTTTATCTGTATATTTTCAACCTCCTACCAACTTAGCTACAAACAAAAACGTCGCCACCATTGCTGACCATCTGTCGATTTAAAACTTTTATGATTTTATAAATTAATCTTTGCGTCTGTCAACTCGGTCGCAACGCATTATCTAGAAAGATAGGTATGGGATTACGTTATTTAGCGAATACGAATATTCGGTAAATTGAATTAATTGTATTCGTTGCATGTTAAGGTGATACCAAAATAAGCTGCGGGCTTTTTCGTAATTATTTCACTATTACAGAATGTGTGGATTTAATTTTTTTATATATGTTTATTGACTATTTGATTAATACTCTGACTGAAGGAAAACACGATTGGGTTAAATTTCCTCGATAGAATTTAATTCCGAAAATACCTCTACATTTTAATACTTTTTTCTGTTATTCTAAAATCCTAAGTAATTTCATAGCAAAATTGCATTCAAAATGTGCGTATTAGGTAATTAAAAACTCTGGCTGAACACATTTTTGATAGATAGCTTAATTTATTTTTAAACAATTTTTATTTGGTTTGGCGCTTTTATTTTGGTTTCAGCGCATTGTTGCGCTCTCTTTTTTTCGCATGTGGATGCAATTGACTCTGTCACTTTCTTATTGCCGCTCAGTTAGCTTTTTACATATCGCCTTAATCTCTAATTTTCTATCGTTCGTAATACAAAATAGTTAAATACTTCAGGTATAACTTCTTCCATGGCTGTAACTGAATTAGATTTCATCATTGCGCAATCGATGAGATTACCGAAGCGCAAACCTTTTCTGGGAGATCTGTAGTATGAATTTACTGTCATAACAAAATTTTATCATTTCAACAATTTTTTTTTATCTACGACGGGTGATCAAAAAGTAATGATAATCGGGTAGTTCCAGTGCACATAAAAATAAAAATTTTTTTTTTTTGCTTGCTCATATACCCACTAGGTAAGCATAAAAAAATCATATAAATATGGCACGATTCCCGGGAGGTACATTCATTTGAATACGAACAGTCGAAGAGATAACATCAAAATGGAGAAAAACGAAATTAGAGCTGTCATCAAGTACCTCTGTTTGAAAAAAATGTCTACCAAAGACATACACACCGACTTAGTGGAAACATTAGGGGACTCTGCTCCTCCATATTCCACAGTTGCACGCTAGGCGAAGGAGTTTAAACTGGGCAGAACATCCACGGAAGATGAACATCGCGAAGGACGCCTATCCACGTCCCTCACTGAAGATAATGTGAAAAAAGTCGAAGATGTCGTGTTGGCAGATCGGAGAGTAACCATCAGACATATAGTTGAGGTCACAGGGATCTCATATGGCAGTGTTCAAAGAATCTTCACGAAAGAATTGCATATGAAAAAGGTCTCCGCGCGTTAGGAGCCGAGAATGTTAACCGACGAGCAAAAGAAAAAACGAGTCGACATTTCGAGAGTGAATCTCGAAAAGTTCCAAGCAGATCAGAAAAAGTTTTGCCACGTTTCGTGACCATGGACACGACCTGGGTTCACCATTTTGATCCTGAAACCAAACAACATTGATTGTTGTTTGGTTTCACCTGGAAGCGAGCTTCCTCACCGACGCCGAAGAAATTCAAAGTGTCAAGTTCAGTGGGAAAGATTATGGCGTCCGTTTTTTGAGACGCTGAAGGAATGATTATGGTGGAATATTTAGAAAAGGGAGCCACTATTTCGGGCTCTTACTACACAGACCAAATAAGAATATTGCGGGAATCCATTAAGGAAAAAAGACGCGGCAAACTGCGAGCTGGTGTGCTGTTTCACCAAGACAACGCACCAGCTCACAAAGCCGCAGTTGCGATGGCTGCCATTCAAGAATCGGGATTCGAACTGCTCGTACACCCGCCCTATTCGCCAGATCTAGCTCCTAGTGACTTCTATCTCTTTCCTCGGCTCAAGGAACACCTCCGAGGCAAGAAATTTGAAGACGATAGCGAAGTGATCACCGCTGTTGAGGGATTTTTGGGGGGTCATGACAAAGATTTTTTTTCTAAGGGAATTCTGGGTTTAGAAAAAAGATGGACTAAATGTATTGACTTGTTAGGAGACTATGTAGAAAAATATTTTTTTTTTAACTATAATCACCGTGTTTAATATTCATTATCATTACTTTTTGATCACCCCTCGTATTATGTATTACTTATGTATAAGTATATAAAAAACCGGTCAAGAGCGTGTCGGACCACGCACAATGAAGGGTTCCGTAGTTGGGATGAACTTATCCCAAGAACAAACTTAACATTGTAGTTCTCCCATACATTCCAACTATTTTCATTAAGTACATTTTTTTTTTTTCAAAATTTTAGGCTCTGTACTTTCGGAGATAAAGGGGTGGTGGTGGTAATAGTCAATTTTCGTCTATTTTCTTAAATAACTTGAAAATGGTTTATTTTAAAATTATAAAAAAAAAATACATTTGAGACCCTCACAGTAAGCCTATTCATTTGATATGTCACACGGTACAGTTTGCAAAACTTTTTTTAAATTTTCTTATTGGCCCCCAAAGTTGACCCCATATTCAAAATTTATTTATTTACGTTACACGTCCGTGTTATGGTCAATTTTCGTCTATTTTCTTAAATAACTTAAAAATGGTTTATTTAAAATTATAAAAAAAAATACATTTAAGACCCTCACAGTAAGCCCTTTCATTTGATATGTCACACAGTACAGTTTGCAAAACGTTTTTTTTTTTAATTTTCTTATTTGCCCCCCATATTCAAAATTTATTTATTTACGTTACACGTCCGTGTTTGGGTCACAGAAATACATATGTGTACCAAATTAGATTCGGAGCAAATTGGCTGTGACAGACGGACAGACAGACAGACACACGAGTGATCCTATAAGGGTTCCGTTTTTTTCCTTTTGAGGTAAGGAACCCTAAAAACAAAAATATGAAGAGCTCATAGGGCATGAAAAAATTCGTCGGCACCGCTGTCAATGGAAAAAGTGCCCAAAAGGCTGGCAGCATTGCCATGTTGGATGGCAATGCTGATTCTTTGGGCTAAAACTAGGCCAGACCTCTGGTCCCGAAATACTCGATGAGCACTCTGACCTTAATCATTATCTACAAAGGAATTATAATATTCTGCTGCATCTATGAATTTACTTTAATGTGTGATTCCCACGTCATTTACACTGCGTAATCTATAATATGTGTGTATGTGCATGTGTTGATAGTCATCATCATAAATGACAGGGTTCTTGACCTACTAAGCTGTAACTGTACTATTATACATGTACTTAGTTTATGAATGATCAATAGGTACAGTTGACCGAGTGAGGGAAGCGTCTCTACTTCAAGTCTTGCAAATTTTGCTTTCGTCCGTCACTTTGTTGTCTTTACTAGTTGTATTTTACAGCCGATATGGACGAAACTTGGTATACACCTTTTACGATTTCATAGATCTTTTTGTCGTCGGAGATTTTTGATTGCAGGGGCACTTCCTCCAAAAACTGGATATCTCCACCTTATGAGGTCCAATTTCGATGGTTCTTTTTTTATTTGAAAGGTGAGAGTGAAGAGGCTTTTTCTGGGTAAGCTCACTCCATCGTCGACTTTAAAGAGCAAACCCATTTTTAATTAAAAAAACCGGTCAAGAGCGCGTCGGACCACGCACAATGAAGGGTTCAGTAGTTGGGATAAAATCCCAAGATAAATTTTACATTGTAGTTGAAAAACATGTTCTCCCATACATTCCAACTACAAAAATGTAAGTTTGTACGCACAATATTGAGAGATTTACCATGATGTTTTAAGACCATCGACTTCTTATAGGTTTTCCTGTAATCTATAGGTGTTGAACTATTTTCTATATTATTTTCAAAATTTTAGACTCGGTACTTTCGGAGATAAAGGGGAGGGAAATGGTCAATTTTCGTGTAATTTTAAAATTATTAAAAAAAAAATACATTTGAGACTTACAGTAAGCCCTTTCATGTTTCGCATAAGGCGGGAGGAAACGCCCGGGTGTCACCATTGTGTGGATCGCCCAGAGGACACGGTGGAGCATACAGTGGAGGTCTGCCCGGCTTGGGCAGAGCACCGCCGTGTTCTCACGGAGGCGATCGGCGGCGGCGATCTCTCGCGTCCGAGCTTGGTCCAGGCCATGGTGCGGAGCGAGAGTGCATGGGAGGCCGTCACCTCCTTCTGCGAAGCGGTAATGCTCGCAAAGGAGGAGGCGGAACGCGTGAGGGAGAGGCAACCTCACGCCCTCAGTCGCCGCAGGAGACGCCCTGGGCGGCGGGAATCGATAGCCGATTCCCGGCCACCGTAGGCGCGGGCTTGCGGACGGTGAGTAGTGGGTAGCTCGCCGTCCGGTGAGGACCAGGCCCGGGTCGACGGCGCGTTGTGTTCCACGCGCGCCTCAAAGAGATGTCAGCAAGAGATGGGGTCCAATAGGGCCGATGCCGCTAGGGTCGCGGGTTGTTTGAAAAAGATACCGTGGCCCTGGCATAGGCAACTGAAGGAACACGGGTGGGTTTTAGTCAGTAAAAGTCTGACACGCCCTTCCGCTCCACCCAGAGCGGGAGAAGTTATTTGATGATTTCCCATCCACAAAAAAAAAAAAAAAAAAGCCCTTTCATTTAATATGTCAAACGGTACAGTTTTTTTTTTCTTTTTTTTATTTGCCTTCCAAAGTTGACTCCCATATTCAAAATGTATTTATTTACGTTACACGTCCGTGTTTGGGTCTCAGAATTACATATTTGTACCAAATTTCAACTTAATCGGTCCATTAGATTCGGAGCAAATTGGCTGTGACAGACGGACAGACAGACACACGAGTGATCCTATTAAGGGTCCTTTTTGCTGTGCCCTACAGGGTCCATAATAATCTCAATTATATAGTTACCACCTAAATACACATTATGGTAAAGCAATAAAGATATTGAGTATTGGGTTCTGTTTTTTTTTCCTTTTGAGCTAAAAAAGTCCAAGTAAGTAAAGTCGGGTCCAAACATTATATTATTAGGATCGTATGTGAGGCCAACAATGCAGGGCCATGTTTAGAAAGGCTTTTTGAAGAAAGAGCCATCGCAGCTTTGACCTGTCCCACTTGGTAGAGATATCCTGATATTCTTTAAGTGTTTATTCGTATTTCCGTTTTTAATGTTCATATGGGTGTGGTAAAGGGTCCTGTTCTAAAACTCATTTACTTATGTTTCAGAGAAAGAAGAGAGTTGAGAGAGAGAATGGCAAGACAGCAGGGTTGGACCCCTTCTCAGAGAACAATGATGATGTGCTGCGCGTCGCCAGGCAGTTTGAGCAGAAATACGTAAGTTTTAAAGGCACTAATTATCATGCTGGGAAGATTTGGGCTACTGAAAATGTCAAGAGCGTAGATTTTTGATGAATAACATCTTTCTCGCTTTCCTGCGATCTGTGGGAGAGATTTCGTAAAAAGGGACGGAAGTTTGTAGCAGGAAGCCAGGGAAGCGCGCGCTATATTATTTGACTAATGAACGCGCACGGTTCTAGAGTTGGCCGTCAGATGGTACTAACCCAAACAGATGTGAGAAACTACACATCATTATACGACTACTGTAAGGCTCGCTCGCTTTTTTTTTTTTTTTTTTTTATTCTGGTCCATGATAATAATAGGTAGCACCGTTCAAAATTCAGTGAGGTATCGTATTGCCCTTCTATAGGGGACTAACTACATTTATTCAGCTCAATTCAGCTTTTGTCCATAGAAAAAACTGGTTTGTATGGAACGACGCGGAAATTTGAAAGGATGCGTACGCATCTCCATATAAAACTGTTTTTTATACTATGACAGCTGTGCTGCTGGGGAGTTTGTTGCGCCACTTCTCAGCTGAAGCACTAGGAAGTGGTGAAGGACGGGCGTTTTGGAGGACTGTCTTATGTAATTTTGACGTTCTAAAGTGCTGATTCTCAGCCTAGTTTGAATAAATGACTTTTGATTTTGATTTATGGACAAAAGCTGAATTGAGCTAAATAAGTGTAGTTATAGTATGGGCGGGTGGCGTTAGTTTGAAAAAGTAATTTTATACCGGCTGAAAACCATACCAAAAATAGTTTTTCCATAGCGCTTATGAGATCTGAGAGTCAGCTGCTCTAGTAGTGGGCGAATCCGAAGTTAGTGCATGTCAAAGTTGTAAAAAAAACTTATAAAAATAGTAATTTCATACCGCACCAAAACCTTATGGGACGGTTTTTGGGATCATCTTCAATCAATATCAAAGTAGTTCACATTCTGTCACTGGAGTACTTCAAGGATCAATTCTGGGACCACTGGTGTTCCTAATATAAAGGGTTATTAGTAAAACACCAACAACCTCTTAAGGGGTCATTGTACTCATCATTATGAACAACTTTTACTATGGGACTAAACCTGAAATCGCGAAAAAAGAATCAGCTGTTCAGTAAAATTTGACGAATTATGCAAACATAAATGTAATCATACAACACTAAATTTCACAAAAAAAACATCAATCAATCTGCCTAGCCTTTTCCCAACTATGTTGGGGTCGGCTTCCAGTCTAACCGGATGCAGCTGAATACCAGTAATTTACATGGAGCGACTGCCTATCTGACCTCCACAACCCACTCACTGGGTAATACGATACGACTTGGTAAGACTGGTTGTCAGACATTCGGGCTTCTGACGACCCGTAACGACTGTCATAGATCCACAAATGACAGCCGGGACCCACGGCTTAACGTGCTTTCTGAGGCACGGAGGAGTCTCGGTATGAAAATATGGTCATCCATCCACAGACCAACCGCGGCAAGCGTAACCTGATGGATCGACCCGTGCGGCTGTATTACTTAGCCACGAGCTCTTCACAAAAAAACATCAAGTATACAAACTTAACTACGAAACTCCAATTACTTAGTAACACGTCCTCCCAGGACAGTTAATTACGGGAAAAGAAACATTGCATTTGAAGGCGTTAATATGTATAATAGAATACCCATGGAAATAATTGAAGCCAAAAGTACGTCGACGGCTGAAGGGATGTGTAAGCTGCCATGTATGTCACATCTACTTTTACTTTAGATCCGTGTTTACTCAGTTAGTAATTAGTTGATGTGAAAGGAGGGTTATGTGTTTGACCTGTATGTATGTCCGTTTCTTTGTTCCCTCGTAACTCCTAAACGAATGAACGGATTTGGATAAATTATGCGTCTTTAGATTTGTCTTGGTAGCGCGAGTGTCACTGGCTACTTTAAAATCAAAAACAAAGTAAAATGGCGGATATGGGGTGCCATATTCTGGAGTTCGAATTTTTTTCTTTCTTCTAAGACCATCGAGTCGGATATCAAAACGAAGGGTTTTAAATAACAGGTGATTACAAAAATATATACAACTTATATGGTTAAAAGTAATTCGAACTGACAAATCGTAAAAAAGCTTTTAAATAACGACCAAAACTCCTTGCAAGAACTAAATCATCTGCGAAATCTTTCACATTTATTTGTAAACTAAAAAGCTGGAAATAATAAAAGTAATTAAAAAAACTAAAAAAAACCAGGCTGCGGTAAGTTGGAAGCAGGCGGGACCCATTCCTTTTTATATTTTCAAACTCAAATGGGTCCCGCCTGTTTACAACTTTTATTTAATATAAAATGGGCTTATTTTTAGCTTTTCAGTTTTACTGCAGCCGGGTTTTTTAGTTTTTTTAATTACTTTTTTTTAATCACTACCTTCCTATTTCTAAATCTTCCTATTCCTATTTTAAATTCGTATAGAAAATGCTCTTTCAGATTTCCAGAATTTTCCAATTTTCCCGGCAACTTTTCAAACATTTTCTTTCATACAAACCTTGTCCTGACAATTACAAACACAACAAAAAAAAAAAACAATTTGGTGCAGTCGTTCTGAAGTGATGCACGTACTCGGCAATTGATTTTTATTTATATAGATTTACTCTTTTACGCTCGTAAACAATTATGTAAACTTAGTTTCTCAGTAAGTGAATTATTGTGAATTCTTAATGAGGAATAATGAAGTTCTTAAAGCATATCTTCAACCCAAAAAAATAGTCACAGCTGCATTGAAGTGGGGGAATATATGTCAGTCGCCTAAATGAACTTGATTGTTGCGATAACACATCAGGGCTAAATTCTAAACTATGGGTAACAGGACAAAGCGGTCAAACCATGCCCTGAAAACCCAAAAAACAAAAACATTTTTTGTTTTTTGTAAAAGCTTCTGCCTTATCGAGGAATCGAACCCGTGTTTTACAAAAGCGGGACTCTTTTTTATTCCACTAACCGATAGTGTTAAGCTGCCATCAGACGGACAACACTGCAACAACCGCACGCAGTCGATATATTCAACTGCATGCAGTTGTACGTTTGATTTCGTACAGTCGTAACTTCAACGTTGATCGCTAACCATATACAGTTAGTGTACAGTTGTCAAGGAATAGATAACTTTATGCGCTTACGGATGGACAGCGTGTGTCGACACTACACGGCTGCAGCCGTTCGCGTGAAGTTGAATTCACGACTGTATGCAGTTAATATGACAGGCCAGTTGGCGTGGTTGGTTAAGATACCACCTATCATGCCGCAGGTCGTGGGTTCGATTCTCATCCAGGACAAACATTTGTGTGCATGATCATGTCTGTTTGTTCTGATTCTGGGTGTAATTATCTATATAAGTATGTATTTACAAAAAAAAAGTAGTATATGTAGTATATCAGTTATCTGGTTTCCATAGTACAAGCTCTGCTTAGTTTGGGATCAGGTGACCGTGTGTGAATAATGTCCCAGGTTATTATTATTATTAATATCGACGCGTGAACTGCACACTAACTGTATACGGTTAGCGATCAACCGCGTGAAGTTGAAGTCACGACTGTACTTGACTCCGTACAGTCGTGACTTCAACTTTACGCGGTTGATCGTACGTCGATATTGATTATTGATCGTATATATTCAACTGCATGCACGTACAACTGCATGCAGTTAAATATATCGACTGCGCGCGGTTGCTGCAGTGCAGTCCGTCTGATGGCAGCCTTACTGACAAGGATCAAATACTGCTCAAATAAGTCTCAGTTTTTTGCAATTTTTATATTTCATAAGTTACGAATAATTGTAAAATTTGTCATTTCCTTTGATTTGTCACATTATATTTGTTCACAGCATTTGATCCAAACACAGTGTAGTGTAGTACTACAGTGTAGGTGGTATGGATCAAATGCTGTCCTACACCATCAATTAGTACAATAAAATAGGGTGCTGTTTTTATAAAAAACGGGTTCACGTCCTGGCTCAGACAGAAACTTAAAAAAAAATATGCAGTTTAATTTTCCTTCAAAATTAAGATCATGGTTCTTTTCACCACTTCTTCCTACTTACTACCCATAGTTTTGAATTTAGCCTGATTTGCCATCGCAACAATAATGTTCATTTACGCTGCTGACTTAATTATATTCCCTCCACCTCCATGCGGCTGACTATTTTTTTGGGTTGAAGTTGATCATAAGTTTTTTTTTACAACTTTGACTTGCTGTAACTTTGGTTTTCCCCTTAGGTGCGGCGGCTGACTCTCACATTCATGAATATTGAGTGTTAAACAACTACTAGAAACGACATTGTTCGGTATAAAAGTGGTCGCAAAAATCGAGCAGTACCCAGTCCCTAATAATGGTATCAGATATACATATTTTTTTAGGGTTCTGTACCAAAATGGTAAAAAGGAATCCTTATGGTGCGACTCAGTCTGTCTGTCACAGCTAGATATCTCAAGAACTACTAATGCTATCTGTGTGCCAAATTTCATGAATATCCGTTCAGTAGTTTTTGCGTCCTTGCTATTAGTCCCTAATGGTATCAGATATACATATTTTTTTAGGGTTCTGTACCAAAATGGTAAAAAGGAATCCTTATGGTGCGACTCAGTCTGTCTGTCACAGCTAGATATCTCAAGAACTACTAATGCTATCTGTGTGCCAAATTTCATGAATATCCGTTCAGTAGTTTTTGCGTCCTTGCTATTAGTCCCTAATGGTATCAGATATACATATTTTTTTAGGGTTCTGTACCAAAATGGTAAAAAGGAATCCTTATGGTGCGACTCAGTCTGTCTGTCACAGCTAGATATCTCAAGAACTACTAATGCTATCTGTGTGCCAAATTTCATGAATATCCGTTCAGTAGTTTTTGCGTCCTTGCTATTAGTCCCTAATGGTATCAGATATACATATTTTTTTAGGGTTCTGTACCAAAATGGTAAAAAGGAATCCTTATGGTGCGACTCAGTCTGTCTGTCACAGCTAGATATCTCAAGAACTACTAATGCTATCTGTGTGCCAAATTTCATGAATATCCGTTCAGTAGTTTTTGCGTGATTGAAACAAACATCCATCCATCCTCACAAACTTTCGCATTTATAATATTAGTAGGATAGTAGGAAGTAGGACGGTACGAAACCCTCGGTGCGCGAGTTCGACTCGCTCTTGACCAGTTTTATTTTTAATATAAAACGCTTCATATTAAATTAACTACTGACGTCAAACATCCTTTACTAAAATGTTTTTTTTTTTTTTTTAATCAGTGAAGTTTTCGACAATATTATCCTTAGTAAAATGCGTTCCTAAATAAATCGTTAAATAATTACCTACAATGATAGCTTAATAATAACTGAAATTATCAAACAACATACTTTTAATGGTATGGAGCTCTAGTATCAACCCAACATCTTAGAATATGTTACCAACCTTGTTAGGTACTAACCAGTCTGAACTCACTGCAGGACAGGACAGAAAACACTTTCCACACAGGGAAGTAATGTCCAGTCTGAACTCACTGCAGGACAGGACAGAGAACACTTTCCACGCAGGGAAGTCATGTCATCCTCGTGTTGATGATATCAATACTGTAACTTCATTAATTCCTGAAATTCTCGCAATATTTTCCTTTACCCTTGATATGACTAAATAGTAAGGTACCTGCGGTAAATAAGAGCCGGCATAATTAAAACTTAAATATTGAAAAAAATAGGTGAAGTTTAAATAAAAATCAGGAATATTATCGAACAGTATTTATTTAAGATCTTAAAAAAATACCTATATGGCAAGGTTTTAAACATTTTGTGAACAAAAATAAATTTTAAAAAATCCTTTACTGAGGACCTTAATAAACTCAGGTAGTCTATTAAGGTCCGAGATAAAATTAAAAGAAACTAAGCTAATAAAATATAAACTAAATGGTTTTCCTCTATAACTCTATATAATTAACATTTTCAGCCAAAATAGTTAACAGTTTATCATTAATCATGTAACAAAAAAAACAAAACGGTCCTTATAAAACTCAAGTAATCAACAATGTGTAGCAAAAAGATGTTATTTAAGTAAAATCAACAAATTTATACTATTTTTAGATACAAATCTCTTAAACAAAAATATAGGTTTAACAAAAATTTAAAAATAAATGCTTATTTTATGCCTGGCAAATGCCCTGGCCCTTATTAAAATAATGAAATAGTAACAATCATGAAATTCTTAATAGAATTATGAGATCAATTCAATCAATCATTTGGGGCAAACAAAATTATATCATCTTTTGTTAGGCCAACACATTGTTCGTGATACCATTTCTGACACACTTAGCACTGTCGCATATCTTAGATCCTTTCCGTATGACATGCGTAGCAGTACCACGTATCATCAGGGTTCCCCTTGATTTTTTTTTATTTTCTTTGTTCTTTTTGGCCCCTTGGAGTTTGCTGGTTTTTTTGTCTTTTCTTTTTATTCTCTCTTTCCATAAATAGGTCTCTAGTAACCAGCTGGCCTTTGTAATTAATGGCTTTGCGTCTTGGTTTACTTTGCTTCACCACCGCATAATTTGGAGTTGGTATCAGCTGTTCGAAAGGAGATTCCAAACTTTTATCCTGCATAAGATTCAGTAATGGTATATTATCCTCTGAATCCTCTGATGACGAACTATCAGATCGTTGCCTTGCCACATTATGTATATACCTAACTACCGTGGCTGATCCCTTTTTCTGGCGTAAATTCTTGCATCAATAGAGAAACTGCATTTTGATCTTCTGATGGAGTGGGGCTGTATAAGTTTTGGCTATCTTGAATATTGTGATAATTCGCTAGAAGAGACATAAGGTCTTCAACAGAAGTATCAGTATCTGAGCTATAAACAATTGGTCGCCTTGTAATGAGATTTTCGTTGTCTACCTTCCGTCTCCATTATCAGATTAGCTCGTTATTACTATAATATTGTATTTTCTTCGAAACTAGACAAGCATGCAAAGTTTCAAATCAATTGAACAACGGGAACACACATACAAACCCACACCCATAGCAAGTTAAAAAGCTTGTAAAAATGTTTCAAATAGATATAACTCACAATAACATCAAGGTTAATAAAAAGATAAAGATCTATCTGAAAAGAAAACCAAGCAAAAAATTATATTTAGACAGGCCAATAAGGGCCGGCCCTTAATCACTTCCTTCCAGGTGGCCCTTATTAGCAATGGCGTCACTTTTTACAAAACTTGATTTGAAAGTTGGCAAATATCAACAAATAAAAGAACTTACCTTGATTCGACAGCTCTAATGTCCACTTTACAGTAATTATGTGTTAGATTATTGTAAAGTATACATTTTTTTTTACAGTGAATTTTTTTGCATCGGCATTTTTTATAAAAATGTGACGTCGACCATCCCCAGTGAGTCACTCGGGGCTACTGAAGAAATAGCGGCGCGCACGGCAACGCGCGCGAGGGAAATAGCAGTACTATTGGTCCTTGTTATGTATGCGTGAGATCTAACCTATAAAATGATTGAATGTGTGTTGTTTCTCTGATGGTCCTTGATAGCCGCCGGCCCTTGTTTACCGCAGGTACCCTACTTAATAATGTGAATACGTGATGACGTCTGATAGAGATGGAGCCTAAAAGAAGACATGCTGCACCGATCCCAAAATACTGAGTCAAATTAAATGAGCTAGTGAAACATCACAGACGTGATGGGTCAATCAATCAATCAATCTGCCTAGCCTTTTCCCATCTATGTTGGGGTCGGCTTCCACCAGTCTTTTACAAGGAGCGACTACCTATCTGACCTCCACAACCTAGTAACTGGGTAATACGACACTCCTTGGTAAGACTGATTGTCAGACTTTCGGGCTTCTGACGACCCGTAACGACTGTCAAAAATTCACGAATGTCAGCCTGCACCAACGGCGTAACTTGCTTTCCGAGGCACGGAGGAGTCTCGGTATTTAAAGATCACCCATCCACGGACCAACCCCGGCAAGCGTAGCCTTAACCTGTTGAATCGAGCTATGCGGCTGTTATTACTTAGCCACGAGTATTGATATCTAATGATGTTTAAACAATCAAAGATATTCTAAACTCATTAATTAATTATTTCGAGGAACTATAACTGATTACGGAATCAATGGCTGCTGGTAGTTGAGTTACTTGGAATTATGAGTTTAGTTTTTTTTATCGACATAGATTTCGATACCTATCAAGTATGTGACCCTGAATATTAGGACAGGGACAATCAATGATGTATTTTGTGTCTGTTTAAAATAAATCAAAGAGAGAAAGTAAAATATATATTTCACTTGTATTTTAAATAGGAAAGAAAAAACAATGGCGAGTTACACTCAACGACTCTTATAGAAGTGCAAAAGAAAAAGGTCTGTTGCCACACCTCATAAATATTTTAAGGCACAATAATATTGCACACATAAAAAACACACAAAAAAAATGATAAATAAGATTTTAAATTATTATAAATTACTGCAATTAATTACATCAATTTATAATAATTTAGAATTTAAATATATATGTTTACATTGTATTCTTCGTGTTCTTCAGTGTAAAATATAGAATAGGTGTCCTAACTGCAGGATGATTTTGATTTCTTTCACTCATTTTGTTCCAGGGCGGCAAGAGCACATATGGTCGCAAGGGCCGGTCGAAACACGATGATTTCGCGGACATTGGTGCCGGGTACGATGAAAATGACTCGTTCATCGACAATACACATGGGGTTAGTATTTTTTCAGTCATATTCTTGTTTCTTCCCACCTTTGCAAAGAAAGCTAACCAATTTTTCCAAGGTTAAATCTATAATAATCGTCTGAGTATTCCTACACTTAGATCGTGTTTCACTACCTCCAGACAAGTTCAGGGCCTGCCGTCTCGACATAGATAGCGATCGCTATACGACCGTATTCGGTCGCTAAGTCCTAGTGGGGTACCTATACAGTCAAAATTGCTCGACAAGCATGTCATGCAATTTTGACCGTCTAGGGACCCCACTAGGACTTTACGACCGAATTCGGTCGTATAGCGATCAATATCTATGTCGAGACTGCAGGCCCTGGTTACTTACCCAGCAAATAATGCTTTATTTTTAATTATTTGTTACACATTGCCTATTGGGACACTTAAACAGATCTTTCAGATATATTTTTAAAGTTGAAAGAATTTTTTTTCAAACACTGAGTTTCTTATGGCGATCTAAGGGTCAACATTTATACTTCCCTTCCACTACCTTCATATTCATTTAGTATTGCAAGTGGTATTTAAAACCAAGTGGATTTAATGTTTGCCATTATAACGAATGCATTTACCACCACTGCCACCTGCATGGGTAAACAAGAGAATCCATTTTTGGACATTAAAAAGAAAAACCACAACATCAAAACAACTTTTATCACTTCATATTCACAAAATATACTTAAAGCAAAGTAAATTATGTGGTAAGCCAAATCTGTAGTATCTGGGTCACACGGTATTTTAGAATACTGTCGTTGGAACACAATCGAATGTTTTCTAGAAGAATGCTCGTTTTAGCATTAGGTCAGTTATGCCACAGTTTGAAAATAACTGCTTGAGGACTAGTCCAGGGGAAAGTCCTTAAAGCCATCCACATATACTAGGTGTAATTTAAATAACTGTCAACCTCTTAAGGGGTCATTGTACACACGACCACATATCAAGCTATATATTTCCAGTATAAGCTGATCTCGCATTGTATAGGATTTACGTACAATGAGAGGTCAGCTTATACTGGAATGTATAGCTTGATATAAATGTAGTCGTGTGTACTGCTCATTATGAATAACTTACTATGGGACCAACCTGAAATCGCAAAAAATCAGCTGTTCCCTACATTTATGTTAGCATAACTCGACATAATGTATGGAACAGCTGATTTTTTTTTAGCGATGTCCGGTTTGTTCCTACAGTAAAAGTTGTTCATAATGTTAAAGAGGATGTCAATTATTTAAGACTTGGGTTGGGTTGTCCGTTATTTAAATTACACTTTGTATACATATAAGGTGTTAAAAATCTGAACAAATTTTACTATGGGACCAACTTTGAGATCGCGAAAAAAAAATCTGCTGTTCGATATTAAATTTATTACCTACTTATTAACTGATGGCTTTTTTTTGCGATTTCAAAGTTGGTCCCATAGTAAAAGTTATTCAGTTCGACGGTCTAAAACACTTTTTCAAGTTTGTAAAGTTAATCTTGCGTATCACCTCTTAGGGGTCATTGTACTCATGATTATGAACAACTTTAACTATGGGACCAAACCTGAAATCGCGAAAAAAAATCAGCTGTTCAGTACATTTATGTTCGCATAATTCGTCAAAATATACTGGACAGCTGATTTTTTTTTTTTCGCGATTTCAAGTTTGGTCCCATAGTAAAAGTTGTTCATAATGATGATTACAATGACCCCTTAAGAGGTTGTACGTTATTTAAGTTACACCTTGTATATATTTTTATGAACTACTTACTTCTTTAGTCTAGTGGTCGTTATCAAGACTGCTGAGCGTCTTGATGCCTGGCCCCTGGGATCGATCTACCAAGTCGGGTAAGCCGTTAAGGCTCGCTTGCACTGGGCTCCTCGAGTCGAGGCGAATCGAATTCTAGAAATTCGTCTCCTATATATTTAGGTACTATGAAACTGTGTCCATTTGCGGCGAGCCGCGGCGGCCGAATCAAATCGCCCGCGCGTATTGTTCGACAAGCGATTTTTTGCCGATGCGTTTCGACTCGACTCGGCGCGTCTCAGTCGACGCGGGGAATCGGATGCGCACCGACGAGATTTTTGTATTTTATTTATAGTACGTATGTACCAGCATGCGTAAAAAAAAATATTTAAATTTGAAAATAGAATGAAATTTTTCGTACGATAAACGAAAATATTTAAAAAATTTGACTGGGTACTTTTTCAAATCTGGTTGAAATGGTGAAATTTGCCGTAGAATTTTCTTTTCATATTTATATCGTGTATAGTCTCCTATTTTACATCAAAAAGTATTTGAAATAATAACATTTCTTCATCCGAGCTGTCCATCACACCACACGCGATCTACTTGTCTTTGATAACGAGTTGCGATGAATGAACGTTTCGTTTCGATTCGGCTGAGATGGACGCACAAGACAAGGAATAAATGCGACTAGGCTCACTTCGATTCGACGCCTTTCGGCTGTAGTCGACGCCAGGCTTTATTAGGTTTACCATTTAAAAGTCACATTAGATCCCTTTTATAAGAGACTTACATTTTTGTTTTTATAATAATGTAACTGACGCTCACGAATGGCACTGGTGACTGAAAAATTTTTTAGTGCGGAAATCGGTTGTCATGGTATGGGTATGTGATTCGGAGGAATGAGGAAAATGTCGTGAGCAAAGTTTTGAGTATGAATGTCGATTGCTATAAGAGTAGAGAAAAATAAACGATGGATGGACTGTGTGAAAGATGATATGGCTAGAAAGGGGATGACTACCGAGATTTTACCTAGACCGACTAATAGAGAAGTATTGAAAAAAGAGACATGTTGCGCCGATCGCAAATGGATTGGAATAAGGGCAGGAGAATGATGATAATAGTACCACATCAAAATTTAGTCTTTACCACGTAACACAACTCTGCAGTTGCGTTACGTGGTAAAGCTGCAGCGATACTATTCACAAACTGGCACGTTTACTTTCTTGTGACTTGTAAAGTTTTATTTGTGAATGGTAATCTGTGAACAGCTGGCTACATTATATCTTAAGTTATTTATGTTTTTCTGTTTGTAATATTTAATAATGTAGCTGTCTGTTGTTGCTGTCGCCCCTTTTGCATTCGATTTATAACATAGCAAGGTGAGTGTATTGTCCACCTCTCTCACCCTTTCAGGCAGTTACAGAGAATACAGGCGTGACGTCATCTAACATAACCTTATTAATTTGCGTTTAATTCTGTACATTCTAATACTGTCTATACAAATGTCACGAAAAGCTATATATAAGTATTTTGTGGTTGGCTATTTGTAAATTATCTTCCGGAATATATAACAGACCATAATGCGGAGGAATGAGGGAAACGTCGCGAGGAAAGTTTTGAGTAGGTATAAATGTGGAAGGCTATGGAGTAAGGGAAGACCTAAGATATGATGTATGGACTGTGTGAAAGATGATATGGCTAGAAAGTCCGCCATCAGCACGCAGCAGCAGATATGACGGCTAAGAGAGAATGGGAGAAACAGACATGTTGCGACGATCACAAATAAAGTGAAATAAGGGCATGAGAATTATAAATTTGTAAATTGTCTTAACCATATTGTATTATTTCAGTATGATGAGATGATCCCGCCAGAATGCGACACGTTGCACGGCGGCTTCTACATCAACTGCGGCTCGTTGGAGTTCAAGAGTGTGGCGGACAACCAGTCGGCGTCTGACGCGGAGCCCGGCGGCAGTCGGAGGAATAAGGTGAGTTCTATCATGTCGACACGACAGATTGCGACACGTTGCACGGCGGCTTCTACATCAACTGCGGCTCGTTGGAGTTTAAGAGTGTGGCGGACAACCAGTCGGCGTCTGACGCGGAGCCCGGCGGCAGTCGGAGGAATAAGGTGACTTCTATCATGTCGACACGACAGAATGCGACACGTTGCACGGCGGCTTCTACATCAACTGCGGCTCGTTGGAGTTCAAGAGTGTGGCGGACAATCAGTCGGCGTCTGACGCGGAGCCCGGCGGCAGTCGGAGGAATAAGGTGAGTTCTATCATGTCGACACGACAGATTGCGACACGTTGCACGGCGGCTTCTACATCAACTGCGGCTCGTTGGAGTTTAAGAGTGTGGCGGACAATCAGTCGGCGTCTGACGCGGAGCCCGGCGGCAGTCGGAGGAATAAGGTGAGTTCTATCATGTCGACACGACAGATTGTGACACGTTGCACGGCGGCTTCTACATCAACTGCGGCTGGTTGGAGTTCAAGAGTGTGGCGGACAATCAGTCGGCGTCTGAGCGGAGCCCGGCGGCAGTCGGAGGAATAAGGTGAGTTCTATCATGTCGACACGACAGATTGCGACACGTTGCACGGCGGCTTCTACATCAACTGCGGCTCGTTGGAGTTCAAGAGTGTGGCGGACAATCAGTCGGCGTCTGACGCGGAGCCCGGCGGCAGTCGGAGGAATAAGGTGAGTTCTATCATGTCGACACGACAGATTGCGACACGTTGCACGGCGGCTTCTACATCAACTGCGGCTCGTTGGAGTTCAAGAGTGTAGCGGACAACTAGTTGGCGATATCTGACGCGGAGAACGGCGGCAGCTGGAGGGATAAGGTGACTTCTGTTATGGTCGGCACGTGATGTATGAGTATAACTGGTGTCGTGGTGCCACTCAGCAAGGTTAGTAGGTGAATCCAGCACTGGACGTTTTTTGGCTGAGATGATGAAGCTTCTATGGAGATTTCTTCCATGCTTAGGCTTACCATGAGCATCAAGGAGGTTGTTACTTTCTGGTTTACGGTACAATTTTTGAGGCCTATGGTTAGCAGTGGATTGTTGTCGACTGAAGATAATAATGACACTTGATTTTCATCATCTCATCTGCCTAGCCTTTTCTATTTATGTTGGGGTCGGTTTCCAGTCTAACCGGATGCAGCTGAATACCAGTATTTTACATGGAGCGACTGCCTATCTGACCTCAACAACCCAGTTAGGTACTGTCTAATACGATACCCCTTGGTAAGACTGGTTGTCAGACTTTCGAGCTTCTGAGTACCCGTAACGACTGTCAAAGATTCACGAATGACAGCTGGGACTAAAGTCTTAACGTGCTTTCCGTAGCATGGAAAGGACTTTGTGAAGATCGATCTACCCTTTATTACTTAGCCACAAGCCCCACTTGATTCTATGGATAATTAAATAAACCTACTACTACTAAAAGCTGGAATGTCATAAAGCCGCTCCGGATTGTTAGCAATCCTTCCGCAACGCGGAAGTTCCCTAAAAACCCTCTCGAAGCCGTTCCACAAACTGATTGAAAACGTCCACTCTTACAGCGGTCGCGTATATCGTCAACCGAAAGCAGTGAAGATGACTCTTCGGACGGCAGCTCTTCGGACTCGAGCCAAGATGAGAAGGAACCCAAGGCGATCCCGAACGGCGACATCGACTCACACAAGACTGAACACCGGAAGAAGGTAAAACATAATATATATCCCTAACAACACAACATTGTAAAAACGTTTATTAGAACGAATAATTTAAAAAAAAAATACAAAACGCATTCGTTCCACCTTCCGAAAATTTCCAATCTGGAAATGAGTTGCCTTTGCTAACCTGGAAATCTTTAAAAGTTTAATCAGACTCCAGACCTAAATTGGCTGAAGCAAGGAAGACCTGCTCAGGTGGAGATTCACAGATGACAAGCAAGTCGGGCTTCCCTCCACAAAACACATTGACTTTTGTTAGGCTTATTGTATTTATCTATACAATAAAAAGATAAAATGAAACTAAAATGCTTACGTTTCTATACAGATAACATAACATAATCAACCTAATATTCCCACTACTACACAGGCCTCCTCTCTGACAGGAAGCGGGCCGTAATCCATAGAGGTGTGGCTAATATATTCGTAATAGGTACAGGTATTATAATACAAGCCATGTATATTAATATTAGGATATGCGAATATAGAGTAATAGGTTACCAGGTATTAGTCAAATAATAGGGACGGACGCGTAATAGGCCGAGTCGCCTTGCTATTACTAGCTATGCTATTATTATTTGCCGACCGCAGTCATCTCACTCACTCGCCGACGCCGACTTCTCGGCGCCTGGCGAGTGAGCGAGATGGCTAGACACGCATTAACCGACCCGAGGTGGGCGAGTGAGCGACATGAATATTGTATTGTATGAATAGTTCCTGGCTGCTTGCTTATCGTTGTGCATGCGTAAAGTGTGTATTTTAGAGACATAGTTATACACGTCGGGCATCTTATGAAAGCTGCATGAGTAACCAACTCATGCAGCTTTCATAAGATGCCAGCCACCAAGTAAGCAAGTAATGATCACATTTTTTTCTAAAATTGTCACTTGTTTCTGTCGGATTGTCTTGGTATTAGCTAATATTGATATTAGTTTATAATAATATTTGTAGTGACCAAAGTTCACACCAATCACAGTGACTCCATAATGTAATTACAGTTTCACTTCTGTTAATAGGAATACGTAAACATATTCACGAGAATCTTGTATTTCATATTAATTATTATGGAGAATATTGTGCAGGTATCAATACTACTACTTCACTAATATTTGACTAATACCCAGTAATAGGTATGGTATCATAATATGCGATAACTAATATATTCAATAATAGGATTACCTAAAAATGACCCTAATATAACAACTCTAGTAATCCACCACCCGGGCCCAGTGAGGGTTGGCAGATGTCACATGTCTTCGATGTTTTGGTTCTAGGACATGCCGGTTTCCTCACGATGTTTTCCTTCACCGTTTTGAGAGCTGTGGTGATATTAAATATAGATACCACTGGGCACCACTGATCACCCTCTATACAAATAATTTAATAATTAATTTTCTTTGACAGAAAAATAAAAAGATTGACAAGAAGAAGGCTCAGAAGGTCCGGCGCACTGACTCATCAGCGGCTACGTCTGGGAAACAAACTTCTGATGGTATGTTATCTATCAACTTCGCTTATCGTAGTCCACTGCTGGACATGTGAAATGAACGGAAGTAATTCTCGAACGTCACACAAAAAGAAAAAAAAACCTTTGTCCTTAATGCACTTGACAAAAAGAATAATTCATCATCATCATTTGCTCCATGTTGGGGTCGGCATCCAGTCTATCCGGATGCAGCTATATACCAGTATTTAACCTGTAAGGACTGTCAAAGATTCACGAATGATAGCCGGGAACAACGGCTTAACGTGCTTTCCGAGGCACGGAAAGGTCTTCATATGGAAAGATGGTCACCCATCCACGGACCAACCGCGGCAAGCGTAGCTTAACCTGATCGATCGACGCGTGCGCTAGTTTGCCACAAGCACAAGCTGGCTGAAACAAAAATAATAATTATAAAGATATTTATTTATTTAACCATTTATGTACACACAAATAAACAGACAAGAATAAAGGAACAGAAAAATACGTACAAAGGTGATGCTTATTTCTAAAGAAATCTCTTCCAGCATACCTGCGATAGGACAGAGGATAAAAAGAGACGCAGGCACCGTGTTTAAGAGTAGAAGAGAATAAAATACATAAAATCTAAAAAAAAAAACAATTCACTTAGCAAATAAAACATATAATAGATACTTAAATACATACATACTTCTAAAATAAACACTAAAATTACTTCTGTTAAATAAAACCACCCAAAGGTGATCTGTAATAGAACGCTTTTAGTGAATAAGGCCGTCCATTGTGTCGCCCTATGTAAAATTTCTACATTTATATCAGTAATTTTGATGGTGTGCGTAATAATGAGTAAGTATTATATCTATCTATCTTTAATATAATGATTATTTCATCAGATAACGCTCACGGAGACGGGGATAGTGCAGACTCGCGCACATCGCAGTCTGACTCGCTGACGTCCAAACCGACGCCTAGCTCCGAGAATGCTATCACCTCAGACAGCTCCAGGTAAGGTATTGTGTAGTTGATTAGGATCAATATCATCTGGGTGATTTCTTTTAGTCCTCAAAAATCTATTTATACAGTTACAAAGCTGAACAGCTTGTTTGTTTGTATGTTTGAACGCGCTTATCTCTGTAATTACCAGTCGGATTTGATAAATTCTTTTTGCATTTGGTAGCCGAATTCTTAAGAAAGGCTATAGGCTATTTAACATCACGCTAGGACCCTTAGGAGCCGAGCAAAAAGAAAGACAGAAGCTAGTAATTTATAAAAGACCATTGATGAGAACTTTTTCTGTCTAAGATTATTCCAAGAGCTAGGATCAACTTTTGGTGCAGACTTTTACAGCCCCATAAACAGAAAATTTGATAGTCATGAAGCAATGAGGTGCAAACGTGTTTTTAATTATGTTCTTAAGCTCACGGATCCTTTGGAACGTGCCTTCTAACAGTCTTAATCCCCCGAAAAGACAAAACGAAACTTGGACTAAACACAATTTTTGTTTAATTATTGTAATATTATGTGCAGACGTCAGCACATCAAGCTACTACAATCTGACAAATGTCTTTAATAGATTTTCAACTTTATCGCTAAAGCATTAGGTTCAAGGTTGATTGGGAAAATTTGACAGTTTCGGGTAGCTTGACGTGCTGGCGTCTGTATAAGAAATGTATGCTGAAACATTGTGTTATAGTGTGCGCGCAAATGCTAGTCACCGCTTGAGGTTGGTATGAGCGGTGAGACGGGGGAAGGCGAGATTGACAAGATTGGCAGACTGAGCTAGCTTGGCCTTTGTCTACCTCCCCCGGCTCACCGCTCACCTACTTCAGGCGCTGACTACTTGGGCATTCGCGTCGTATATTCGAAGATACGAGCGTTGTTAAGGGTGAAGCGCTAAGGTAGCCCGCGAAATTCAAATATTCTTACGTTATTTGCAATTTTCAAGTCAATATTAGGTTTTACGAGTATGTTGTTGAATTATAATCATTAGAATCAGTAATACAACTTCATAAGTTAAATGTCAAGATTTCATAAAATAGTCATTCAATAGACTAATATGAACTTAGAGAATTGTATTGAAGGTTTTAATGAATATAAATCTATAAATACAGATTTGTTACGGTCGCGATTCATATTCAAATCAACATACAACCTAGTACCGACTTGTAAATTGCAAAAAACGGGCGGCATTTCGCGGGCTACCCGGACGCTTTCGCCTTAATATCTTTTTAATAGGTACGTCAGAAACTAAGAACTACTTTACTCGCATTAACAATATAAGGTATATTCTCCTCACAGGGATTTCGAAGCAAAGATGGAAGTGAAATTGCCGCCGCAAGTGATACAAGTGCTAGAGTCACTCGAGCAGTTTGTGAGCAAACAGCTCAAACAGAGCCCCAATACGCCGCGCAAGCAACTGTTGGCGCACACCGATGAGTACACTAGCAGGTAACAAAAAAAAAACCGGAATGTGTCGTCGGACACCAGGTTCGAACGAAGTTCCTTACGCTGTTCTAAAGTTTCTGATCTAGTAAGCTAAAAACTTTACTAGATGGCTCTTTATTAAAAAACAAAAACATAACAGGCCAGTTGGCGTGGTTGGTTAAGAGGCTACCGAGCGCACAGTGGCGCCCTCATCGTTTGTTTTGTTATTTCTTATAATTTAAAAATAAAATGCAGAAAATAAGCATGTTAAGTTGTACTCCACAAGACTATACGTTAATATTATTACAAACAGTAGTTTTATATTGTTAACTTTTATTGTAGTCATTAAAACGGAAAAAAAGTGGCCACCATTTCCCGTTTTAAGGATTACAATAAAACTACTGTTTATAATAATAATAACGTATTGTCTTGTGGAGCACAACTTGACATGCTCATTTTCTGCATTTTCATTCTAAAATAATAGAAATAACAAAACAAACGATGAGGGCGCCACTGCGCGCTCGGTAGCGTCTTAAGATACCACCTATCATGCCGCAGGTCGTGGGTTCGATTCCCACCCAGGACAAACATTTGTGTGCATGAACATGTCTGGTTGTCCTGAGTCTGGGTGTAATTATCTATATAAGTATGTATTTACAACAACAAAAAAAGTAGTATATGTAGTATATCGGTTATCTGGTTTCCATAGTACAAGCTCTGCTTAGTTTGGGATCAGATGACCGTGTGTGAACAATGTCCTAGTGTCCTAGGATATTATTATAAACTTTTGACACTTGAAACTGACGGCATAATGATTTTCGTGACGTCACAATTTCTGCCAGTTTACTCCTGCCACGAGCCGCGTTAAAGAATTTCGTCCCAATAAATAAGTTAAGGCAGTTGTCCCACACCGCCGGCGAGGAAGCGACTAACTATCGACTATTTTCTCGCTCAAGAAACGTACAGTAGATATACATTTCCGTGTAAATAAAAGTGATGCATATATTAATAGTTGATTGATGACAGTTCACATCCCGCGCGAGCACTATTAAAGATAACACTCGCTCAGCAATGCTCGCTTGGCGGTCAGAGCTCACACCGAGAGACCAACCAGCGGTCATTTCTACCTAGACTGCGGATCTGAGTGCACATATTATGAATTCAGAATAATTACTAGAACTATAATTATTGTCCAGTTCAGACGATGACGATGATGAATTTAATTTATAAGCGGCAGTTCTTGTTAATTTAACGAGTTATAAAACTTTACAATATACCTATAATTATAGATAGCAAAGGTATAGGTAGGCATGTAACTACCTACCGACTGAAACCCCTATGGGACTAACCGCCCCGCGCGAATGGTGCGAGTAATCTCCCGTCGCAAACGGACACCGCTCATAGCTCAGCGACAAAACTATAGGAACTACACACTCGCTGCTCGCTAACTCGTTTTCAGTTGCTAGTTCTACTCGCTACTCGTACTACAAAATTTGGAAATTACTGGTTTATAACACAGCCAAATGCAAAATAGTCCTTATTTCATGGTCAGTAAGACTCACATTCATAACGGCATAATCGGCGGTTTTGCCGTTATGAATGTGAGACCAGTAATTTAAAAATTGTTTTTTTTTTGTGCGGGTGGGTATTCATGCAAAGCAGCGAATTATTAAATCTAAGATAAATCAGCCTATAATGTTCCCACTGTTGGTCACACACAGGCCTCCTCTCTGTGAGGAGGGAGTGGGCCGTAATCTGCCACGCGGACCCAGTGCGTCGTTTTGCAAATATTATTTTGTAAAAAAAACCATAACAGGTAGCGCGTCGTTGTCCCTGGCACCCTGTATAACTTTTCCAGTGTCGTTCTAGTATTTTTTTTACCAAAAGCAGTAGACATCAACCTTTATGTTGTATTACTAACAAAGCCTATCCATTCTCAGACTAGAACGCGTGCTATGGAGCTTATCGTGCGAGTCGCGCATATCCCGCGCCGCCTGGTCCCGCGCCGCGCGGGCTCTAGCTACGTCACGCGCCAAGATCATGCACCGACTGAAGACGAGAGCTGAGCGACCTAACGCCACAGCTGAAGCACGTAAGAACTCACCAACTAGTTATAACCGCCGTATGTCGAAATCTGAGACTCAGATAAAAATTCCATCAAAGACTAATTGCCTTATTTTTAGTTTTTACTAGCTAGGCCCCGCGACTTCGTTCGCGTGGAAGTCGATACACTGAAATAACAACCACATTTTAATAAACCTCCCTCGTCCCCCGACACGCTGCGTTGGATCACCCGTCCGCGCTGTGTTCATAATTTCATGGGTTTTAATTTTCTTGCGCGGAACCCTGATTATTTTTCTAAAAAAAGAAGCCTAAGTTACTCCTTACAACATCAGCTATTTGTCCGTGATGTCCCATCAAAATCGGTCCAGCCGTTTCGGAGATTATCTGGAACAAACAGACCGACAGACAAACAAAAATTTTAAAAATAGAATTTTTGTTATAAGTACCGTTTATATAATTATATGCATTTAGTAAAAAGCTGTTATTTTGACATTACAAACAGACACTTCAATTTTATTTAATTGTATTATATGTAGTATGTACATTATGTAGGTACAGACGATAACTCCAGATAATTTCACTATCGGTGGACTTGTCGTAGATACTATCCACGTTGATGATGTTTTGTCAGAAAATCCCGTAGAGGTGACCTATTAGGTTGGGGAAAAAGTCTTTTCGCATTATAGTATGTATGAACTTGTAATAAAATCTCTTTGGCTATACTATTTGTATCGGGCTGGTTTTGGTATCATTGAAAGTTTAAATTTTAAAGAACATAATTCCAAATTCAAATTAGGAAAATGTGTGATTTTCATTTGTTTTTCGTACCGTCAAGATGAGTGAATCTAATGAAGAAATTCGATACATTTTAAAATTTTACTACAAAAAAGGTAAAAATGCAACGCAAGCCGCGAAAAAAATTTGCGATGTTTATGGACCTAGTGTAGTGTCTGTGAGAGTAGCACAAATTTGGTTTAAGCGTTTTCAATCCGGAAATTTTGATGTCAAAGATGCACGTCGCTCTGGTCGCCCTATTACGGATAAAATGGATGCCATTTTTGAAAAAGTGGAGCAAGATCGGTATATCAGTAGTTACGACGTAGCTGAAGAACTGGAAATTGACCACAAAGCAGTTTTGGCGCATTTGAAAAAAACTGGGTACACAAAAAAGCTCGACATTTGGGTACCTCACGAGCTCACTGAAAGAAACCTAATGAACCGTGTACTCATTTGTGATTCTTTATTACGACGTAATGAAACCGAACCATTTTTGAAGAAGCTGATAACTGGTGATGAAAAGTGGATCACGTATGACAAGAACGTGCGAAAAAGGTCGTGGTCAAAGGCCGGTCAGGCTTCACAGACTGTGGCGAAACCCGGGTTAACTCGCAACATGGTGATGCTGTGTGTGTGGTGGGATTGGAAGGGCATTATTCATTATGAGCTGTTACCAGCAGGCAGGACCATCGATTCTGAACTCTACTGCGAACAACTGATGAGATTAAAGTAAGAAGTTGAGAGAAAGCGGCCGGAATTAATCAACAGAAGGGGTGTGGTTTTTCATCATGATAACGCTAGACCTCACACATCTTTAGCCACTCAGCAAAAATTAAGAGAGTTTGGCTGGGAGGTGTTAATGCATCCGCCGTATAGTCCTGACCTTGCACCTTCAGATTTCCACCTGTTTCGGTCTCTTCAGAATTCTTTAGGCAGTGTCAGGTTAACATCACGAGAGGACTGCCAAAACCACTTGTCGCGGTATTTTGACCAGAAGTCCCAAAATTTCTATAGCAATGGGATCATGTCCCTACCTACAAGATGGCAAAAAGTTATCGAACAAAATGGTACCTACATACTTTAGTTAAATGTAAATAAACTATATTAAAAAATGTTTTGAATTTTCTTAAAAAATGCGAAGAAACTTTTTCCCCAACCTATTATTTTTATAGCTGACACCACAGATTAATACAGATGGGACAATCTGCATTTAAATACAAAGCGACTCTTGCTACGACACAATAAAGTACAATTCAGGTCGCACAACGCTTATTACCTACAAGTTGCCTCTCTTTCTAACGCCTAACACTTATACCTTCTGACCAGCTTCATAACTAAACAGCGAAGTGTCCCATCTGTATTAATCTGTGCTGACAATAAACGTCCACAGGCGTTATAACAATAAAACTTCTATTGTGTCTCATTCAGTGTCCCGGAATGGGTTAAAAATTTGTCTGACGTGTTGTGTTGTGGCGCATCAGAACGGTATGAGTTTCATATATTTAGTACGATGAGATTTTGTGTGTTGTGATAGCTTCTGATGTATCGCATCAGAGCGGTGGAGGTGTGGGGGGGCCAGGGAGCGGCCTCCTGACGACACATCAGACAAGACGCGCCAGTGTTGTGTTGTGACGCGCCATAGACTGTACTTTTGTCTGGATATAAAATGTAGTAAAAGAGAATTAGTTGCCAGCACCATAAATTCATAATCTGTATCAGAGTCGGATGATTCATGGGAAAACATTGGGAATGTATGAATTCTCCGAGAGCTACGACTGTACTGATTCAAAATATCATCAGAGGGCGTCAGAACACGACATGTGAAAGCTAGCATTCACGTTAGAGCACATCACGACACAACATGTCAGACAAATATAAATCTGGCTTTACAAACATAATTTCTTAAGGAGGAAGCGTCAGGGTAGCCCGCGAAATTCAAATTTTCTTACGTTTTTTGCAATTTGCAAGTCAGTATTAAGTTGTATGTTAAATAAAGTATGATTTGCGGCCGTAACAAATATGTATTTACAGAATTATATAAAATAGAATCAGTAATACAACTCCTTAAGTTAGTATAATCCTAAAATGTTAAGATTTCATGAAATAGTCATTTTTTAGGATTACCTGGTCTTAAAGAGTTGTATTGATCACTTTAATGATTCTAATTATGTAAATAGATACTTGTTACGACCGCAAATTATAATTTGATCAACGTATAATATAATACCGACTTGGAAATTGCAAAAAACGTAAGAAAATTTGAATTTCGCGGGCTACCCTGACGCTTCCCCCTTAACTTCTTTGAAAAGACATAATAATATTGTTAAACTCTACAGTTTTCCACAAAGATTCAAAGAAACATTCAGAAAAGAAGTACATAATATTTTTTTTTTGTATTTTTAAACCTAATCCAATAAATGTTTACAGACGCGACACCCACAACAATTGCTCAACCGACAACTGCCACAGCCACCACTGCCAACCCAACAACAGCGGTGACGTCATCAACATCAACAACAGCATCAACTAACAACAAGCGCAAAGTTGACGATGATCTCGACGATGTTGATCCTACTCAACTCAGTGCAGAGGAGAGAGAGGCTTTGATTGTTGAAACTTTACTGAGGTGAGTTTTTCTTTAAATTAAGGTTGCACTAGCCAGTGGCCGAACTCGTTGGTGGGGTGGTTAATATGCATGCTATTTCGTTTTATTTATTTAGTGAAATAGACGATGATTTATAACGGACACAAAGTTTTATAAGGTACTCAAAGGGAAGGCAAATTAAATATCTCTTCTAACTTGATTAACTAGGCTACTACAAAATGAGTACTCTGGAAGCCCGAAGGGATCTCTTGGATTTGAGATTCGCGTATCACAACATATTAAATGGATTCAACTTCAGAGTACCCCGTAGACCGCCTCGCAAACACCCCTAGCGCCACCTCTTCGCCATGGAGTGTTTGGTATTACTCGTAATTCACCTAAACCCCGCATGTGCAAACTTATAAACGAAAACAGCGACCTGGTTGACGTCCACTCTGATTCAATGTCGACGTTTGTCAGACACGTTAAACGTGTTAAATATGATAGGTAGTAATTAGTATTTAATATAATTTAAATCTAGAATTTAAGTACATATAAATAATCTTACAAATTTCTCAGTCTATATATTGTCGACTCACGGAGTCATGATGTAAATAGTATAAGTGTATGATCTATTTATAATCTCATATTTTAAGTGAACTATCTGTGTTTTTTATGAGAATAAATATCTTTAACACATTATCTGCGCGAAATTTATGCAAACGCTTCTTTATGCTACACTAATCCTGTGTGGCAAACGCTCGGGTGCGTGCAAAAAATATATTGGGTGTATACACCCTTACCGACCCTTATTTTACGATGTTTTCGAAACAATAGAGATGCACAACGAACGCACAGGTGCGGCGCGCCGCACTCGAAGAAAGTTATGTAAATTGTATGGAGGCGCATACGCGCCGTCAAGCACTCGGTGAACGTCCGAAAACGCGCATGTCATGTGCGTCTGTCGCGCCTAATGTATTAAACCGAACAGATGTTGATACAAAGAGCACGTGTGGTGTTTGCCTATAATTGGTTGTGCAGTTAGATTTAAGACACAAATACTTGTATTTTCCAATCTGTAGTATATCTGTAACAACTGTTGGTGAACCTTAATTAAGTAAATAAATAAACACGTGCGCGTAAAATTTCATGAACGTATAGATATTATGAAAAAACTACTAAACGTATTTATTCAAAATAAAGTTATTTGAATTCTTGAATAAACGATCTATTCCTTTTCCTTCCTTAGTGTTGAAATATGGAAGTTTCGACGCTCATAACATCCAAACCAATATTGTTTTTCCGATTCGGGGGGTCAACTCCCTAAGCATGAAGTCCGTAGCTTCGGCTTTCGTGACGGGCGTTACTATTCCGTATCACCTGCGGACAAAATTCGTTCGGGGCCCGAATTTTTAGTTTTGAACGTACACCGTCAAACATCGTCGAATAATCTAATTAGTTATCTGGTTTCCATAGTACAAGCTCTGCTTAGTTTGGGATCAGATGACCGTGTGTGAAAATGTCCCAGGATATTATTATTTATTATTATTACTACGTTTGTGTGGAAGAATGACCGACTAGCGTAACTTTAGGTGCTTGTTTCATTATACAAAAACTAGCAGATATCACGAGGTAATTTTCAATAGTAGTCAAATCCATTTTATGCCATATTGAGAAAAGAGAACTGTTGCATGCCGTCATTATGTACGCTGTTGTGACGCATTGGTTGGTAAGTATAGATTACTATGGAGTTCAGGATTATTAAGAAATAACAGAAATAAAGTTAATGCTTGTATTAACACAGAAAACAGTGATTCAAAAATGGATTTGACTTGATTTGCCTTTAAGGTGTGGATTTGACTCATTTTGTTAGAAATTTGACCACTTTTAAAAATTACCTCCTGATATATCAAATAAATTAAAAATGTTCCATAATTCCTATGAATTTAATTGCTAGATAAGCTAACCGGAGCTTGAGGAAGTTGTAAATTAATAGGCTTTAAAAAAAAATTAACGATAGATCCGATAGTGACAGACTAGTTTTTAACATGAAACAAAAGAAGAAGAAAATATTCGGGAGGCGTCGTCGGGTACCCGGTTGGACATCCGACCCCTTTCGCTGTACATTTTGTATTAATACAGAGCCATCAAGAGCTCTGTATTAAAAAAAAACAAAAACTATTTATACATCAAAAACGCGTTAAAGAACTTCGGTCCAAAAAACGCTAAAACTAAAACACTAATATTGGTTTCAGGTTAAAGGCACTGATAGATGAACGTAAGCCGGAAATGATAGCTAACTACAATGCCGAGTGCGAAAGAGTACAAGAAGAGAGGTGAGTTGAACATAAGCACTTGTAGTAGGGTTGGTACTGCTCGATTTTTCCGACCTATTTTATACCGAATAAATTGCATTTCTAGTAGTTGTTTAAATTCACTAATCATGAATGTGAGTCAGGTGCCGCACCCAAGAGGAAATCCAAAGCTACAGCTTGTCACAATTGTAAATAAAACTTAAAAAAATAATTTTATACTGCACCACAAAATTATGGGACGATTTTTGGGTTCATATTCTACCAAAAAAAAAAAAAATCAACTGCATGCAAGTGGGGGGTAAATGAATATAATTGTTGCAATTGCACATCAGGCTAAATTCGAAACTATTGGTTAAAATAGGGCAAAGTGGTTAAAGAAAGCAGAATCTCAATTTGGGGGGGGGGGGGGGGGGGGGGGGAGGGAAATAAAGCAACATCATAAAATGCAGTATTTAATAAAATAAAAAAACATTTTGGGCATGGCATCCAAAATATACAATAAGTGGCCAAAACGTATCACAGACCTACACAAAATGGACCAATTCAAATTATGTTTGCACGAATTCCTAGTTGCAAAATGTTACCATTCAATTAATGATTATTTAAATGAAAGATGACTGATTTTATCTGAAATGACGCCACAAATATAATGATTATTGAATTTTTTTTATTTGACGTTTCTATTTCTTAACGTATGTACTCAATTTATAATGTATTTATTTAATATATTAATTTACACACCTCATTAAGTTATAATGCAATGTTCCTTTTATACCTGTACACCTTCTTAACTTGGCAAATAAATTATTTGATTTGATTTGAAAAAAACATTTTTGGTTTTTTGAAAAAGCCTTCTGCCACAGCCAGGAATCGAACCCGTTTTTTTTTACAAAAATAGCAACCTTTTTATTGCACTAACCGATACTATAGCTAGTATGGATTAAATGCTGTGAATAAATGTAATGTGATAAATCAAAGGAAATGTGTCAAAACTGACACTTCCTTTGATTTTACACAAAGTATTCTTTTACAGTATTTGATCCTTGTCAGCAACACTATAGCTTAGTATAAAAATACAGGGTGTTTTTTTTTTTATAAGAGGAGTCGGGTTCGTTTTCCGGTTCAGGCAGAAGCTTTTTCAAAAAGTAAAAATTGCAGTTCTATTTTCTTTCAAAATTGAGGTCATGGTTCCTTTGACCGCTTTGACTAAGTACCCATAGTTTCGAATTTAGCCCTGAAGTGCCATCGCAACAATCGAGTTCATTTACGCGGCTGACATACGTATATTCCCCCACTTCCATGCATCTCACTATTTCTTTTTGGTTGGAGATGATCCCAAAAATCGTCGCATAAGGTTTTAGTGCGGTATGAAATAGATTTTTTTACAACTGACATTGACACTTTGGACTCCCTCGCTACTGGCGCAGCTGATTCCAGATCTCTTATGCACTAAGGAAAACTATTTTTGGTATGATTTTCAGCCGGTATAAAATTACTTTTTCACTTCTCATGTTCTAAATGTTCGTCTTTAATGTTGTGCGTAGGCGACATAAAGTCGCTTTTTATTTTGCTGGGTGACATCACTGAGTGTGGAAATTGTCACTACATTGTTGTATTGGGTTCTCATCTGTAAAAACATAATTATGTAAGTGGTAATAGTAAATAAATAAATAACATCACGACTGTACTCCCCGGAGGGTTAGACAGAGGTGTACCTATAGTACACCCAAAGGAGATGTTCCAAAATGTATGGATCTTGGGCTAGGTACGTGTACACTTGTAGTGTGTGGGTTGCGGGAAGACAATTAAAATGCGAGTGTACGCTTCGACTGCTTTATTACGACTACTGACTTATATCTAATACATCAATGCTTAGGTTAAACATAGGTACTTATACACTACACACTATACATAAAAATAGGGAAATATACTTAAAACAGTTCTCAACTGTCCAATTACTTTAAAATGGCTTTGTTTGCTGGTAAACCACAATTAATTACACTTGAAATTGCAACACACAACAAAAACGTCGTGGCGGTAAGCTGTCATTTGGATTGATTAATGACGTTTGACATCTTTTATACTCAAGAAGAGGACTGAAGTGACAGCTGACAGTGCTCTTTCTATGATCAGTGGTTGATCTATGGTTTCTTGTCATTGTTTTTATGCACAGAGTAACTAAATCGGTGAGACGGCATGTTGAAAGTAGATAAAAATAATTGATAAATATTAATTCCCTACCACAGCAGTATACATTTAAATGAATTATCTGTATTTTTCCCGAATGCTACGGATTTTTTTCGTTTTTTTGAGGTAGTGTACACAGACCTGACCCATTTTGAAACATCTCCTTTCGCCAATTATGTTTAAATCCTATGTAGTAGGGGGCGAGCCTATTGCCATTAACTGGGCACAAATCCAGACTCCGGCCGCCCCAGTCGGATTAATACGACAAATGTTTTCGTGCCTGTTTTTAATTTAATTTTCATATAATTTCTTAAATAATTTTAAAACTCCATTATAAATATATATACAGGGTTATTGGTAAAACATCAACAACCTCTTAAGGGGTCATTGTACTCATCATTATGAACAACTTTTACTATGGGACCAAACCTGAAATCGCGAAAAAAAAATCTGCTGTTCAGTACATTTATATTCGCATAATCCGTCAAAATGAGATCAATATTTGAGATCCTTACAATAAGACCTTTCGTTTAATGTGTCACACGGGAAAAAGTTTTACAAACTGTGTAAAACTTTTTTTTAATTTTCTAATTTGAGCCCCCATATTCAAAATTCATTTATTTACGTTACGCGTTCGTGTTTTGTCACAGAAATTCATATGTATACCAAATTTCAACATAATCGGTCCATTCGATTTTGAGCAAATTGGCTGTGACAGACGCACAGACACACGAGTGATCATATATGGGTTGCGTTTTGTCATTCCAACGTACGGAACTCTAAAAACAAAATGGCGGCCACTTTTTCCAATTTTGGAAACAGATCCGTGTTAGGGATACTCAGGAATTGATTTTAAAAGAAAAAACAATATGGCGCTCATTTTGCATGTGTTTGCACATATGGGTTTCGTTTTGTCATTCCAACGTACGGAACTCTAAAAACAAAATGGCGGCCACTTTTTCCAATTTTGGAAACAGATCCGTGTTAGGGATACTCAGGAATTGATTTTAAAAGAAAAAACAATATGGCGCTCATTTTGCATGTTTGCACATATGGGTTTCGTTTTGTCATTCCAACGTACGGAACTCTAAAAACAAAATGGCGGCCACTTTTTCCAATTTTGGAAACAGATCCGTGTTAGGGATACTCAGGAATTGATTTTAAAAGAAAAAACAATATGGCGCTCATTTTGCATGTGTTTGCACATGCAAACGTGTTTACAAATTCGATCCATTTATACCTGGTTGAAGTACTGTATTGTAGTGTGTATGTTAATACTAATATGTAGTGAGTTCTGACTGTATTAGGGTTCCACAAAGTGGTTATTTTGGCCCACAGCTCCTTGGGCATATGGCAGACGTGGCTAGCCCTGTCCCTCTTCAGCTTAACGACGTTTTGACCCCCGTCAGTAATCTGTGTTTTGGAGCGCAGTGTCGATTGTTTACCTAATATTTTCCATTTAAATTGTTAGAAAAAAGCTGCAACTTCTATCTGCCACCGAGGGCGGGCCGCACGTAGAGAAGCGCCTGCCCAAGCGCCGTTTCCCGTGGTGCGCGCGCTCGCGGGCGCTGCTGGCGCGCGCTGCGCGGTTGGCGGGACCGAGCGGGGCGGCAGGGCTACTGCAGCTGCGGGTGTTGCCGCTGTTCCCGCAGGGCTTCGTGCGCATGCCCACACTGCTGAGGCAGGCTGAGTGAGTGTGACGTGTCTATCTATCTATATATATACAGGTGGAATGAAGCTCACTTCACATAAGTTTTCATGGTGAGATTTTTACAGAATAAAACGACTGCTTTCAAGAACCAACACTGCAAACTTGTATCTATTTCTTTGTTTTCTTCTATTAGGTCTAGTATTTCCTACAGAAATCATGAATCATCAATTTAAAATAATCACACAACTTGTCTTTTGATTTCAGTCTCAGCAAAGAAATCAAAGTATCAGACTTGAAGCGGCCGCGTCTGGGCTCAGCAAGTCAACCTGCCGCAGCACGCGCCGAGCCCGCCGCGGTCCCCGCGCCCCCTCCGCGTGACCCTCCCGCTGCGCCCTTCACAGAACCTATACAGTTCCCGAGCTCGCTCACTGTCACAACAACCTCGAAGCAGTCGCCAGATAATACTGAAGTGACAGAAGAACCGAAGGCTTCAAGCTACAAGGCAAACTCCGTCTTCGGCTCAATAATGAACTTCAACCTCAGCAAAGACCTGATTGTAGAAAAACCAGACAAAAAAGACAGCGAAAAGAAAGAAGAACTATACATTCCCCCAAACAATATTGGCAGCATTACTATTACACCGGTCCCTAACAACCCCCCGAAAGCGGATAAAAAACTCAATAACAACGTCCAAATACCAACAGATAAACAATCCGGGTTCATAAGGGTTAAGTCGCCGGCAGCGTTGAACGAAATGGTGAAAAAAGACAAGCATAAGAAACCAGAGAAGAGTCAAAAAGAGAAGACTCGAGTAGAGTCACCGTTACACATTGACACAAGTTACCAGCCCAGTAAAAAAGATCCCAGTCCCAAAGTTAAGGAGGAAATCCCTCAAAAGCAAATTGAGAATATGAGAGTCGCTGAGAACAACATCCCTAGACCTGCCTTAGTTCCTGTACATCACTCACCAACGTTTGCAAAACCAGACAAACGACCACCCGAAGTAAAGAAGAAAAAGGATGTTGTCATCATCTCAGATGTTGATCCATTGAGTGAGCAAGAACCGCTTGCGGTGGACGACAGTAGCAGTGATGTGGAGTTAGTTGAGGACAATAGGACTGATAAAAGTGAACCAAAACGTGATAAAAGTGAGAGTGTGCCTTCCAAGGACCGTGTGAATGACACAAACAAAAAAGTGAGTAATGCAAAGTGTAGAAAGGATAAGGAAGTGCGTAAGTGTGAAAGTGAGGAGGCTACCGATGATGATATTGATACGCTCATGAGGAATCTAAGAGAGATGGAGGTAAGATCATTTTTATTTATAACGGACTATGCATGGGGTTTCTTTTGCAGCCTAATACATTAATAATCTGTCTATCCAACTAGGAATCTGCTTTTTTTTTCAACTGATTCTGTGCTTACCTTAGCCAGCCTATTGAGAAATTCTTGGCAATTATGGTTTTATGTTTGTCTTGAAGCAGTTTGAGAATCAATTTAGTTGCATGCATAGGTAAATCTCCATGCCATATTATGTCAAAAGTCTAATCATATTTGCATGAATCTAAAACTTAAAAACAGACAAAAATGTTTTGTTATTTAAATGCAGTTCACGCTAACCGCATCGAGCCACAGAGTATCGCAAAGCAAATCAAAAAAGCCTGGCTCGGCGCGTCACTATGTGAGCTAACTATTAAAAGACGGTACGATATTTCCGATTACATCATAGTAGTATTACTTCATCAGTTACTATTTTCCTTGTGAGTTAGTGTAGTATAAATTGTGTGTAGAAATAATAGTGACAATGACAACACTATAACACATGAACAAAGTAGGGGTGCATCCGATACCAATACCGTTGCCGATATACCGGCGATACTTCGGGTTTGCCGATATATTATGATACTTTTAAATTTTCATCAAAAAAATAATGTAAACGCGCGTGCTGTTCGTAAATACTTGGTTTCCAAATGAGTTCTGTCGCATCTGAATTACTATTTTCCACTGCAGGTCTCATTCAAACAGACTTGCGAAAGCGCTTATCGCAGCAAAACGTGAGAATTCTTGGCTTTTTTTAAACAAAAATCTTAAGTTAATTTAACACTATTAACCTTAATTAGTAATTTTAATAACTAATAATCTCATTCTAAGTCTGCAATTTATTATATTATATTTTTGAAATTAACCCATGTTGTGTTTTATTTATTTTACCTTCATTTAAATTCAATAAGCGTATCTGTATCGTATCGGCAAAAATGCGTATCGATGCATCCCTAGAACAAAGTGTCTATCAGACTTTAAGAAAGTGGAATGGTCTTGTCTAAAGTACAATCAACACTATTCTAAGTTTTAAAATAATTATCACGTAAAAGTAAGATTCAAATTGCTTATTAGTTTAGATCAGATATTTGGATGCATATATACCTAAAGTTGAGGTGTTGGCTAATATGGAATGCACTTTTGTATCGATTGTAGAAATCTCGCAATTCCGGAATTGATAAATTTACTACTTTTTGACTACAGAATCGAATGCTATCTAATGTTGGTTGTTAGGTTGCCAAACTAGCATAGCAAAAGTTAAGATAAGTAATATTAAAACTGAATTTCAAGTAAACAAGCATACAAATAGTTATGTGCTCCCGGTTTTTTTAAAAATAAATAATTGCACATATGCACATCAAAAGTCTCTAGGTATGAAATAAGTTTTTGCTAGTTAATAAAAACCAGATTTTTAATAAAAAAATGTTTGCCTCCTATGGATACTTTTAGTAAATTTCTTCACTTGAAAAGGGAATAGTTTTTTTTAATTTGGGTCAAAAGATGAAAATCTTCTGTCATGTCGTATTCCTATACAACAACGGGTACAGCAATGGGTTTGAGGCCAAATCAGTAAAATTTCTACTGTACTTCTGAGGGGAATCAATACAAAAGAACTTTATTATGGAGAGAAGACGTCATATGAACCGAGAAGAAATGAGCAGAGCCGTGTGAATATTGGAAGCTGGTTCTCGGCAACGTGCTGTGGCAATCGCTCTGGGCACTACGCGAAGTGTTATAAGTCGAATTAGGACACGTTACCGCATCACTGGCAGCGTGGCAGAGCGACATGGAGGACGTGCTCGCATCTCAACGCGCAGACAAGATCGTTACAAACAAATTAATGCTCAATGAAATCGTACAATGACCGCGATGATGTTGGTAACGAGGTTTCATAGCTCTTCAGGGATGTTAATAAGCGATCAAACCATAAGAAATCGTTTGCATGAAGTCAATATCCTTTCCCGAAGGCCGCAACGTGTACTACCCATTTTGCCCCGCATTCGCAGAGCCCGTTTACAATGGGCTCGTGAACACAGAAATTGGGCAGAAGAATAGTGGTGATTTGTGTGTTTTCTGTTGAATTTCGCTTTGGTATGAGGCCAGATACTAGACGTACACGGCATCGGAGGACCCTTGGACACCAAGAACGTTTAAAATCATGCCAGGAAGTCCACGCATACAGTAGTGGAACAATCACGATATGGGCGGGTATTAATAGCGCGATAAGAATAGTTGGTCGCTGTGATTAACTCAAGACAATGTTTATGTTCTTTCTCCAGAATTAGCTTATCTTCTGATTTATTTTCTTTGACTGTAAAAGTAAATTTATTTTATTTTTATTTATCATGGACATAATCTACTCATTACAATGTTTTTTTTTTTTTATGAGTGGTATTGCAATATGTGGTTAGCTAGTGATATTGATCATATTATTCTTGCCTGAGCAACCGGCAGCAAGTTCGTCATGCTCCCTTAGATGTCACTGCTTGCGGTAGCGTCGGGGGTCGGGTTGCCTCCTTCCCTCAAATATGGCGAGGGGGGTGATGGCTGAACTCTGCGTTATGCTCGTGAACGGGTGCTGCTTGTGGTGACTGGTCGTCTTGCTGTCCTTGGTTTTGTTTTGTGATTAGTAATTAACTTTGTTTATATAACTTCGATGGTCCTAGTTTATCATTTGTGACTTTGAGTTACAGCTTCATGTACAATCTTCATATATGTAAGTGGGCACATCCTTTATTACTGGAGGCCTTTATTTAGGTATAAAGTTCTGCTTACGTTGTTAGTTTTGTATTTTTATTTCTGCTTGAGTATAGTTTTCGATTATTATTATTATTATTTTGGTATATTGGCGTGTGCTAGTAGTTGCGTAATGTACTTAAATTATTATGCGCAGTGTTGTATACATTCATTTTTTTTTTTTACTGAACAGACAGCTGTGCTGCTGGGGAGTTTGTTGCGCCACTTCTTCTCCCCAGCTAAAACACTAGGAAGTGGTGAAGGGTGGGCGTTTTGGGGGACTGTCTTATGTAATTTTGACGTTCAAAAAGTGCTGATTCTCGGCCTAGTTTGAATAAATGACTTTTGATTTGGATCAGAAGCAATCTCAATGCATATATTTACGCTGAAACGATTGTATCAGATGTTGTCATTCCTTTGCGGAGCCAATTTGGTGCTACAGTTCTGCTTATGCATGATAATACACGTCCACACCAGAGTCGTTGAAAAACACGATTGCCGCAGCTAATATCACCGTCCTACCATGGCCTGCTCAATCGTCAGACTTGAATTCCATTGAGTAGGTATGCGATATGCTTCAAAGAAGTCTGCTAAATACCGACGCCGTACACACACCAGAAAATCTTTTTCGCCTGTTACAACGGACGTGGGTGGCCATTCGGCAACGTGATTTGGATGTACTCATTGAGTATGCCGAATCGCTGCGATTGTAATATACGCGTTAACGGCGGAAATACAGACTACTAATTGTATATTTTACGCAATTAAAACCTATAAAACTTTTATTTTTATCACATTTTAACGGAAGATGAAAAATCCAGCATAAGCAAAAAACGCGAAATATATTAATGCAAAATCAGAGAGCACTTCGTCGATCTAGAGTAATCTAGACATACGAAAACAATTTATTTAATCAATCTAAATAGACATTTTTATTTAATTTCCTTCAAACCTTCATCCCTAGACACTTTTAATGTGTGTATTTAAAAAGTCGTTTCGATACCATATTTCTGATTAGTTGTGTATTCCCGGGATTAATATTATGAAAAAAAAAATTAAGAAGCCAGGTGGCTTCTTAAACTTTTTCCATAGTTTTTTAGACAAAAATAAATTTTAGACAAATATGCATCTGATTATCCGATCTCTACTTATTAGTCTTATAGGCTAGATTGTGTAATTAATTATAAAAACCTGGTTCTTTAAGAAACCTAGTTATGTTGTAGACTTTCATTATCACCCTAGATTCGTAATAATGCTGCTGTCAACTGTTCCTACCTGTAGGATGTCGGACCCAACAAAATGTCGCGTGCTCTAGTGGCACAACATTTTGTTTGAAGCAGCTAACATTAAATAACACCCCATTGTTTTTGTCAACTCTGATAAGTACTGTTAGGTTTGCCTGCTTCAATCGGATCCCATATCAGACAACAGAGCATGAGGTGTCGGTTAGCACTCTACTAAACTTTGAAACAATAAAAGCTTTATTTTATGCTGCTTTTCAGTATCTGGGAAATGGATATAGCTTTGTATTTTCTTTGGCGTGTAAATGTTAGATGACTTTTTTTTTATAAATGGGTTGTAAATAACACTTGCAAGTAGTCATCCGCCATTGAACTAATATAAGTTGCACGAAATGTTTCAGCATTCCCAAGAGCCTACAAAGTTCAACAGTAATTCTTATGGAGGAGTTATAACAAATGGTAATTATTATTTTCTAATTTCAGCCTGACATACTATGTGGCGCTACAATAGTGACATTAATATAACACACGGGTAGGGCTATTGACCAGTAATTATAAAAATTATAATGAGATTAAAATAATTCGCATATTGAAAAATTTAAATTTTCTAACAAATTAAATAATAAAGCTCTCTCTTTCCTTCAGTTTACTTACTCTGCACCTTATTCGTTTTAATTTTATTGATGCGATGTTATGATCCGTGACCGCGGCAAATGACCTCAGTGCTACTGTTCTTTCAGTACAGGTTGCTCCAAGTTGCTATTTAAAAAAAATGTAAATAAATAATAATGTTTAATCAAATTAAAATATCGAGGGTTCGCGGGCAATTTGTATTAAGCGACATCCTGGCCGATATTGAGTTATAATCATATTGAGCTATAATATGGTTATAATCTACCTATAAACTGAAAAAGACACTGTTGATTCTTAACCCTCGATAAGCCACTTTTCTTAAAAATATTGATTTTTTCACAATGTTCTTTTTTCCGAATAATGAAACTTTGAAATGCTCGCCTGTTAAGTTCCAAAAATGTCGCTTAATACAAATAGCCCGTGAACCCTCGATATATTCATAAAACGAAAACGAGAAACCGTATGGTGTGTTAAATTAATGTCGTCATTAAAGCGCCACGCTGTATAATCAATACTAGCAAAATATACAGGAAAATGGGACATTGCTGGGCCAATTTACAAGTCTGTAGATTCATATTAGCATGCTATTATATTTATTATTGAATGCCAAAGTATGTACTGCTAAGATGGGTTTATTGGGTTAATTTACCATAAGGATTCAGTGCGACAGGCTATGAATCAGTGACGCAATCTTCAAAGACCCTCAAAAGCATGAGAGACGTTCGGGTGTGTTCTCAGACGCATTCTCAATTTGATATCAACTACCACCTACTGACTTCGTCAGACGTAGTAGCGACAGGAAGACAAATTAAGTACCGTTTGAGAATTCAGCAGTTTAACATTGAGATGATAATGAACATTATGCCGCGGTCCCACGGCCCGCTTTCTCACAGGCCGTGGGAACCGTCGACCCGATAAGGCATGTGGTGGCAATGCTCGGCAAGGGTCGCGACAGGCCTCGATGGGCGAGGCCGCGTGCCAGGTCGTGGGGCCGCGGCTTTAGTGTATAAGTAAAGCACAGAGCACGGAATCACCGCGGTGCCAGCGGCTAAAGATGCCAGTATTAATAATATTTATACCCCGAATTAGCACTGGGCGCAAATACGGCACGTGCCGCCAGTTTTTATTAGCTGTTTGTGGAGTAAACGTAATAAAAAAAGTCTAGAAGTGCCGCGGGACTCCCGGATGGAACGAAGTTCATTTCGCAGTATATAATGTTTCAGAGCCATGGTCTCAAGATTCAAGTGTCAAAAGTTTTGACACTTGAAACTGACGGCATAACGCGTTTTCGTTACGTGACGATTTCTGCCAGCTTACTCCTACCGCAAGCCGCGTTATAGAACTTCGTTCCAAAATGCGATAAAAATGGCTATGCTGCAGCGGCCGCTGAAGCCTCCCCACCTCTGTGAGATAGGGTAAAAATCGGCTTGTTGGTACAAAACAGTGGGTAAGAGTAACATTGTATGTCAACTAGCGAAACACGAGAGGTCTTCCAGCCAGCCTGCCTTCCCGAGGAGTAGTGCCGTCTTCGGGGAGACGCGGGACAGGGATAAGCTGTAAGTGCAGCTGATCGATACCACAGAGTGTGTAGGGAATGGAGTGCTCACTTGCGCAAAAACCGTCAAAAATATAAGTAGATAATTGGGAGTTAAAAGAATGGTGGAAAAACGTGCATGTACTTTCAAATACAAATATTTATTGATATAACATGGTTCATTATGTAAAAGGTGTCTGTGTAGTTATCTTTTAAGGTGACGTTCGTCAAAAACAACAAAATATCATCAGAATCACATTATAGTCTACTAGCTATTGCCCGCGGGATAAAAATTATTCTGTCCTTCCCCAGGATGCCATCTATCTCCTTGCCATATTTTATCGATAACCTTCCAGTGGTTTAGGCGTGAAAAGATAACATACAGACAGCCAGAGATACTTTCGAGTTTATAATATTAGTATGGATTGTTCGATAATAAGTCTATTGCAAGTTGCTGCACAAGGTATTATGCAACAAAACGGACGCCATTCCATATAATATGATTATGTAGGCTTATTGCTCGTTACACACGAACGAACAATCAAAAGTGCGTACATGGTCCAACAATGTCAGTAGAGCTTGTCTGAGCTGAAATGACGCGCCCCACTACAATTTGTATACGAACTCTACGGTAAATGCGGTAGTAGGGCGCGTCATTTCAGTTAAGACGAGCCCGAGCTTCAACTCAAATTCGGTGAGCGATATTCATATGAGTACTCCATCTACTTACTACTCTGTGTTCGACATTGCTTGTACAGCTTTAAATTAGGTTGTAAGGTTGTAACGAGTCTTCCTACTTCTATTTCAGCAGGGTTTCAGGTGTGAGATAAAAAAAAATTTCAATTACAGTTCCAACGGTTTTGGTGATTGTATGACTTTTGCCTCGAAATTACTACACTATTTACATACATCAATTCGTTAGAACCTTATTGCCTCGTCTTCATTATTCCCTCTGCGTTGTTTCATAATGCTACGGTATACACATGATATACAGGGTTATTGGTAAAACACCAACAACCTCTTAAGCGGTCGCGAAAAAAAAATCAGCTGTTCAGTACATTTATAATTCGTCAAAATGTACTGAACAGCTGATTTTTTTATGCGATATCAGGTTTGGTCCCATAGTAAAAGTTGTTCATAATGATGAGTACAATGACCCTAAGAGGTTGTTGGTGTTTTACCAATAACCCTGTATATTCAAATAGTAGTACATATATGTAACCTACCTATATGTGTGATGAATTCATAATAATCCTTCATATGGGTAATAAATGTGGCTTTTTCATGTATTTGTTTAGATTTAATGAACGAAAACGCACCCAGGTACACCAAACGTCTACAACGCTTTGTGGCGCTTCTAAATCAACAAACAAAGCGATTTTCGCACTTATAAAATTCATCCGCAAAGCATCGTAACCAAGTCAGAGACTACAAAGAGATATTTGTGTCCATTCCATTAATTACTTAATGTAACTAATATTATTATATAATTTATTAACAAATGACATGTAATTTTAACCAATATGTGTTAAATACATTAAGTACTATAATAATTCTGTTTTTCCCCTCTGAATACAAATTAGCCCAAAGGCGAAAAATATGTCTTAAATTGAATATTCTTTCGTTTAATTGGGATTATGTTATCTAATTTTAAAACACAGTGTTTGATTTTTTATTTAAAATAATAAGAAGCTAATTTCATTATTAAAGTGATTTTGTCCGATTTTCTTTCTTTCTTTCATGTAACTAAACATTGCAAATGTCTATAGAAGGTTAATTTGTTTCAGTACAGAACGCACTTCTTTGAACAACATGGATGGATGTAATGCCATCACAGGTGAGAAAATTACATTTATATAGAAACACAACAAATTAGTAATACTGACTTCATACATAATTTCATGGATGAGTCTGTTTTATAGAGTCACTAAGCGATAAAAAGTAGCCTATATCCTAATCCAGGTCTTGGTCTACCCATGTGCCAAATTTCATCGAATCCTTTCAGCCGTTTCAGCGTGAAGTGAAAGCGTTACAAACAAACTCACTTTTACAAAGTCTGTATTTGTGCCCGGTTGATGGCAATAGCCTCACACCCTATTACATGGGAGTTACTCAACTGGCGAAATGTGGCTGTACTATAGGTACAGTAACCGGCATGAGTCGTGAGCACAAACTGACACCTGCGCAGTACTTCATTTTCGGGTCTCTTTGGCGGAATGAAGAAGCCGGGGGGCGCCGAACTGCACGCGATTGGTTCGTCAATCGACGCTCGTCGTCTATTGGACTGTCGCGTGTCATTCGGCTACTGTACGCTTTCGTACAATTTCAGTGACTTACGTTTTGGATTTTAAAATAGTTTTTTTTTTTATTATTTCGTATTTGTTAAGTGTCCTCCGGATTGAGACGATTTTTTGTCTACAACCAAGAATGCTGTAAATTATTCAAAACGTTGTAAAAACATAAATAAAGAAAAAAAACAGTTATAATAAAATTATATTGTTTTATTAGTCACGAAGGCCTACAACCAAAGTAAAATTTCAAGTACCACTAATATTTTAATTATAGTTTATGTAACTACCTATCAACAAATTTCGTAAAAACGGCACTGAATAAATTTGGCCGAAAGTATACATACGCGAGCTTCCCCCCACTACTGCCCATTTGTGCTCACGACTCGTGCCGCTAACTAACCAGCTCTGCTCTGCATGTGTAAATTTTATTTTATTATTTTTATTGTTGACATTTCTCGGGCCCCTGGGCTCCCGGACCTTTGGAACGTGTACGAGGGGCCGAAGTCAACTCGCAGAGGTCCCATAGACAATTTTAAATAATGAGGAGGCACCTATTATTATTAAAAACCTGTGATGTTCCACTGCAGGGCAAAGGTCTCCCTACTCTCTTTCCACTTCTCTCTGTCTAGAGCTACTAAGGACCAGTTCTTGTTGAAGGAGTCTACCTAGTCCCGTCATCGCCGTCTGGGCCTGCCGTGTTGTCGTTTGCCATTAAGAGGGACCCCATTAGGTCGTTAGTTTGGCCCATTGGTCGTCTGACATGCGGCAGATGTCCAGCTCAATTCCATTTTAGTGTGGCAGCTTTCCAAGTGACATCAGTTATCTTGTGGTGGAACAGATGGTTGTATTCCTAACGCGGTCTGTTAATTTGATATCCAGAATACTCCGTTCCATAGCTCTCTGGCAAACCTCCAGCGTGGACCTCTGCTGATTTATTAACACATTATCTGCTTAATTCTTAGCGAAATTTGTGCAAACGCTTCTTTATGCTCACGCTCGGGCGCGTCCAAAAAAAAAACCTTGGGTGTAGACTCCCTTACCGACCCTTATTTTACGATGTTTTCGAAACAATAGAGATGCACAACGAACGCACAGGTGCGCCGCGCCGCACTAGAAGAAAGTTATGTAAATTGTATGGACGCGCATACGCGCCGTCAAGCACATGGTGAACGTCCGAAAACGCGCATGCGCGTCAGCCGCGCCTAATGAATTAAAGACCATATTTGAGAACTACATGTGAGGATGGGAAGTATGTGTAAATTAACTTACAAATATTTTTCTCTTTCCAGGATGACACGAGAACAGCGCTGTTGAATCACAAGAATGTTGTAACAGTTACATGAAGATAGTATTGTATATCACAATCGAACTAGCCCCTGCCGGATTACTGAATTTATACTTTACACGGCTTTATTTAAGTCGATAGATCGATTCCTTGATAGTATAATAATGATACGGATTTCGCAGCATCTGCATTTTGTCGGTTTAAGTAGGACTGGAAAGAATTAATAGACAATTATGGGCGGATAGACCCGCTCATAATAGGGATGATGACAAAAGTTTTTTTTGTCCGTCATTTAGATAATTAAAAAAAATATTGAACACGAATTTTTTTTCTTTGTTTAGGTAATGAAAAGATTACGCCGATACATTGAGTTAAAATGTGGTGTTACGTCACACACACCTTGCTAGATTTTATACCTACGTCGTTGTGAAGTAGCGAGCCCCCACTCCCTAAATTTAATGCGTTTTATCCAAGTCTTTTTTCTTAATATAATAAAGCAAAAAATACGTGTCTAATATTTTTTTATTATCTGACTGACGGACTAAATAGTTTCTTTTTTTTTACCCAGGCATCATTCTTGTTACTGGCTATCATGGCTGTCTATCCCGGGCCATTCTTTTTTCGGATACTTCACCAATGGTCAATCAAGTCTAGTAAAAACATGCCACATGTTTTATTAGCTGTTTTACGAAAATTCGACAAAATCGGAGGCATCATCTTTCAGCTCGTTATGGTTTTGAGTATCAAATCTTCAGCTTCAATAAGAAAATCCGCAGTTTATACTGCCTATCAATTCCAACACAGTTTCAGTTGTTGTGATTTTACATAACATCACGCCTGGTATTCCCCGAAGGGTTAGGCAGTTGTGTATCTTTAGTATAGGTGTGCTATGTAGTAGTTAAGATTTTAATTTAGCATATTTGTACAAAAATCGGCTTAAAATCAAGTCATTTATTTAAACTAGGCTGAGAATCAGCACTTTTAGAACGTCAAAATTACATAATACATTTGGGGAACTGCCCCAAAACGCCCGCCTTTCACCACTTCCTAGTGATTCGTCCTTCCTTACGTTTGAATAGTTCATACATGTGCAATAATTTAATACAAATAGTGCCAAGAATTTCACCTTCCACGTTACCACAAATGTATTCATCAAGATTATTTTATTTTTGTATAAAATAATATTTTTTTAAATTCTCACGCTGTTAATTGGCAACGCAAGAATGTTTCTAAATTATCAAGAAATACGATCTATTGACTTCGATAATTATGCGTTAGATATCTGAGCACGTTATTGTGTCGATAACAAATATATCGATTGGCAGAAATGTCGATAATTATCTGTATGTCGACATAATTGACCCTATAGTGTTGCGCTTATGAAGAGAATTGTCGGTATCGACATTTTGAAGCTCTATGTCGGGTCCAGAGAGTATTTTGATTTCTATTCTTAAATGTTACTTCTTTGCCTTGCTATGTTTCTTATTTCTCCGTGCATGCTTTTAAACGAAGTTGTAACAGATGAAATGTCCAATTTCTGTTGTTTCATTATTGTATTATTCGAGAGGATGAAAATTTCGTATGTTCTTTATTTTAGGCATTTATGTTTATCTATTTTTAAATTATATTATTATTGTCATCTTGATACCTTCTTGACGAGAAGATATTATACTCTTCAATTGAATTCTGTTTTTATGAATCTTTATTCGATTGTCTCTGGACCCACGTGCTTGACAATATAACAAGAAGTTTAATTTTATTGATACATTAGGTTTGTATAGAAACACACGTATTTTGTATAATAAAGCTATTAGTTTTACGATAAACTTTTTAAACAGCGGCGAATAGTACTGCTCCACCCGATCAAATGTCGTTTGCCTGTTGAAATAATGTAGGATAGATATTTTTTGTGTACGCAACACTGCGAACGGCTTTTGAGTAAATAGTTTCAGGAAGAAAATTACAAGTTCATTAATATGAAAAAACGTAAGGCTTAAAGTATTGAGAAAAGCAAAATGTTAGTTGGCAACTGGGTCAAATTCAATGACCTAATAAAATGTAAAATTGCCTAATCTAAATCGTGAATGTATTAAAAATGAAGGAATTATATTACATATTTGTTATTTTCATAGTTATGTAGAAAGTTAGTAAAATGTCATGTTGTATCTGCAAAATGCACTGAATCAAAAGTGAATACTGTGGAGCAGTAACATATTTTTACAAGAACCCAGATATGATGTAATTTTATTTTCGTTAAAATAAAACTAAGTTCTATTGTGATTGAATTAGTTGAAATCCTAAATTCCAAATTATGCCCAATGTAACAATTATGAATAAAATATTTATAATGAATATGACTTGGTTTTTTTTTTGAATTTCATCATATCAATAAAGCTCATTTCAGACTACGCTATAATATTAGGTTGGGGAAAAAGTCTTTTTGCATTATAGTATGTATGAACTTGTAATAAAATCTCTTTGGCTATACTATTTGTATCTGGCTGGTTTTGGTATCATTGAAAGTTTAAATTTTAAAGAACATAATTCCAAATTCAAATTAGGAAAATGTGTGATTTTCATTTGATTTTCGTACCGTCAAGATGAGTGAATCTAAAGGAGAAATTCGATACATTTTAAAATTTTACTACAAAAAAGGTAAAAATGCAACGCAAGCCGCGAAAAAAATTTGCGATGTTTATGGACCTAGTGTAGTGTCTGTGAGAGTAGCACAAATTTGGTTTAAGCGTTTTCAATCCGGAAATTTTGATGTCAAAGATGCACGTCGCTCTGGTCGCCCTATTACGGATAAAATGGATGCCATTTTTGAAAAAGTGGAGCAAGATCGGCATATCAGTAGTTACGACGTAGCTGAAGAACTGGAAATTGACCACAAAACAGTTTTGGCGCATTTGAAAAAAACTGGGTACACAAAAAAGCTCGACATTTGGGTACCTCACGAGCTCACTGAAAGAAACCTAATGAACCGTGTACTCATTTGTGATTTTTTATTACGACGTAATGAAACCGAACCATTTTTGAAGAAGCTAATAACTGGTGATGAAAAGTGGATCACGTATGACAAGAACGTGCGAAAAAGGTCGTGGTCAAAGGCCGGTCAGGCTTCACAGACTGTGGCGAAACCCGGGTTAACTCGCAACAAGGTGATGCTGTGTGTGTGGTGGGATTGGAAGGGCATTATTCATTATGAGCTGTTACCACCAGGCAGGACCATCGATTCTGAACTCTACTGCGAACAACTGATGAGATTAAAGCAAGAAGTTGAGAGAAAGCGGCCGAAATTAATCAACAGAAGGGGTGTGGTTTTTCATCATGATAACGCTAGACCTTACACATCTTTAGCCACTCAGCAAAAATTAAGAGAGTTTGGCTGGGAGGTGTTAATGCATCCGCCGTATAGTCCTGACCTTGCACCTTCAGATTTCCACCTGTTTCGGTCTCTTCAGAATATTCTTTAGGCAGTGTCAGGTTAACATCACGAGAGGACTGCCAAAACCACTTGTCGCGGTATTTTGACCAGAAGTCCCAAAATTTCTATAGCAATGGGATCATGTCCCTACCTACAAGATGGCAAAAAGTTATCGAACAAAATGGTACCTACATACTTTAGTTAAATGTAAATAAACTATATTAAAAAATGTTTTGAATTTTCTTAAAAAATGCGAAGAAACTTTCCCCAACCTATTATACGCATTATTGAAGCTAACTCAAAAACTACCCAAGCAAAGTTAATAATATTGTTAGGAAGAATCTTGTGACGTTTTCAAATCTGGTATAAAAGGAGCGCGCAGCCGTTCTTTTTTTTTTCTTTCGTCGGGTGTCACTCGTGGCGGCAACATCGCTCAAAGGGCAGTAAGACTTATATTTTTTTATTTTGCTTCAATATACAATGGTCAAAACTAAATAATTAGATGTAAATTTGATTTGTTGATATCAGTTGTGATTTATGTGGTTTAGTGGTTATAATTTTGGTTCCTTGTGTTACCGTTGTAATAATTTTAAAACGTGTTTATTAAAATAAATCAGTTATAATTGTGATATCGAGTGCTATGTTTTTTTTTTTAAACATCTCCGCTTCTGATTGCTAAAATCAGAAGTGGGATAAAGAACTTAAAAGCCCACTAAAGCGTAAACATACAAGGAACAAAATTATAACTGCCTTACTACCTTCAAGTTTGCTCGTTTATTTTAGTGTCATTTTTGTTATTCTGTGTTTGCATAAATTTTAAAATCTGTGATACGATATGCCTAGAAAGCATGCCCGGCGTCGTTCTCATAACCGTTCACGGGACGAGCCGCGAGATAGGTCCACTAGTAGTGAAACCGTGCGTAGCTCGCGTTATAGATCACGGCAGAGCCGCCGTCGTGAGCGTAATAATTCAAGGGATAGCTCGTATCATTGCCGCCGTGATGCTCGTGACTGCCGTCGTTCTAGGTCCAGATTAATGTTGACACACTCGCGCAGAACACCCTCGCGTCCTAGGTACACATCTGATGATAGCTCATTACAACACACCTTGGGTAACATCATGACGAGGCTTAGTGCTATCGAGCGCACCAGTACAAATGCGATTTCCACAACTAATATTTTGGAACCCTCACAAAGAAATAATCGTACCGTAGCTAGTCCTGATGAACCGGTTCGTGAAATCACTTCGCATCCTTTTAGCCCTGTAGACTTGAGCGATGTTCCGCAACGAGTTCGTGCAAATAATTCTGAGGGCCTTTCAACAACCACTCCTACAAATGAACCAATCGCTTGCAGTTCGGACGCCCCGTCGACTGTAACCATGCTCGCGGAAGCTATTAGATCTTTGCAGCCTATGAGATCACATAATTACTATGTCTCTAATTTCGATCCAAACACAAACGACATCGATGCGTGGTGTGACGAGGTAGATCGTGCAGTAACCGCGAATGGTTGGGGCGACTACGAGTGCTTATCGCGGGTAGCTTCCTGTCTCAAAGGCGATGCTAAAGTTTGGCTAAATGAGTGGGTCACCAATGACCGCACTTGGTCGAACTTTAAGCTTGAATTTAAGCCCCTCTGCCCTCGGAAGTTAGACTATGCCAACATTTTATTTGAAACTACGAATACGACATCCGACAAATTCGCTTCATACGCCGAGTACGCCCGGCGTACCTTGTTACGTTTACGAATCGTTAAGGGTCTCTCTGATGAATTGCGAACTCTTATAGTTATACGTGGCATTGATAACCCACAAATAAGAGCAGCCGCGGCAAATGCAAATCTGGCGACTGAAGATTTAGTCTCGTTTCTTTCAATTTATTTAAAACCAAATCGCGCTAAGCCCGAATCTCGTGATGGGTTGACTACGAAGCACACGCTTCCGAACTCAGCCTCTGACCGTGAAATTAAGTGCTACGTATGCTGTCAGCGCGGACATTTAGGTCGTAACTGCCCTAAAAAGCATCGCACAGAACCAACTAGTGCTTCTATTGCCAAGTCCGGTACACAAATACTACTGCCAAGTCACTAAAGCAGGCTTTTCAATAAATCTAAAGAAATGCTCTTTCTTAACATTGGAGTACTTAGGTAGGGTAGTAAGCTTTGGTCAGGTACGGCCGAGCCCACGTAAAATAGAGGCTCTAAAAAAAAATGGTGCCCGGAAATGTCAGACAAGTTCGTCAATTACTAGGACTTGCTGGATATTTCCGCAAGTACATTAAAGGATATGCAATAAAGACCGCGTGCATCGCCCATTTAACCAGAAAGGGGGTTGAATTTCGTTGGGGTAAAGAACAAGAACGGGTCCGTCAAGATTTGATACGATGCTTAACTAGCGAACCTGTCCTTACAATATAAGCCTGAGCTCCCCACCGAAGTTCAGACAGACGCAAGTTCTACTGGTTACGGAGCCGTACTCTTGTAAACGCACGCTGATGGTGGAAAGCATGTGGTGGCATACTTTAGTAAAAGTTACGCAGGGAGCAGAGAGCAAATACCATAGCTTTGAGTTGGAGACGCTGGCAGTCGTGAAGGCTTTGCAGCATTTCCGCCATTATCTGGTGGGCCTGCAGTTCAAGTTTATCACAGACTGCAATGCTCTCAAATTCACCGAACGCAAGAAAGATCTGCTTCCTCGTGTAGCTCGTTGGTGGATCTATCTCCAAGATTTTCACTTTTCTATTGAATATCAAAAAGGAGTTATACTACCACATGCCGACTATCTCAGTAGGAACCCGGTCGTCTCGGTTAATCAAATATCGAAACCTCGTAACTGGGCACAAATAGCACAAGCAGCAGATAATGAAACGAGATTTAATACAAAAACTCTCGGAGGGACCGCTAGATCCTAATCGCTACCTCTTAAGAAACGATTTGTTGCATTTCAAATATACGCCAGTTTGTGAGGAACCACGTCCCCTTTGTTTCATACCCAAGGGCCATCGACTGAGCCTACTACGGATCTTTCATGACGAGCACGGGCATATTGGTGCCGATAAAACTCTGCACCTTATCCTAAAACATTTTTGGTTTCCCGGACTCCGTCAATTTGTTTCTAAATACATTTCGCATTGTTTAGTCTGTATTTCTAAAAAGCGAGTCCCCCGAGCCCCACTACAGAATATCTCATCTTGGCCAAAACCTAATACGCCGTTCGATACCATACACGTCGATGCCCTGGGACCAATACCTGAATCGGGAGGGCTACAAATTCGTCCTAGTATTGGTTGACGCCTTTACAAAATTTTGTCTCCTATATCCAATTTACCGCCAGGATACTGGTGAATTAAAACGAGTGATGTCCCAGGCAGTTTCTCTATTCGGTGTACCTAAAATGCTAGTCACTGATAGGGGTAGAATGTTCGAATCAACGGACTTTGTTCAGTGGATATCTGAACTTGGCTCTGACCTGCATTACATCACCCCTGAAATGCACAGCTCGAACGGTCAAGTAGAACGCTACACAACTCAATATGCTTCGCATTGAAGTAGGGCACAAGAACGCATCGTGGTCAACTACACTTTGGAAGTTGCAATTAGTGCTGAATATCAGTAAGCAGAAGACCACTCAAACTTCGGCGATCAACTTAATGATCGGCACTGATGCCTCTACTCCAGCCATACGCTCACTAGTGCGAGACTTAGCAGCAGACACTCCAGACACTAACAGAGAAGCTTTGCGGGAGCTATGTCGAAGCCGTGCCAGCAAACTTCTGAAAAACAAAAATCAAGATGAGCAGGATCCCTCGGTCAACCGGTCCAGACGCTCGCCACGTGACTACAAGGTCGACGATCTTGCTTTTGTTATAAAGTACTCGCAATCAACGGGGAAATTAGACCCTGGAATGCGAGGGCCGTACAGAGTAACCAAGGTGCTATCGAATGGTCGATATGAACTTAAACTGCTTAGTGGGGGCCGTGGGAAAACTACCCAAGCGGCCTCTCAATACATGGTACCGTGGAAACGAGAATTTTTGAAACGATTTTTGATAACAGTCTGATTTCAGAAGTAGATCAGCGCTGGGATGTATTCCCCTCAAAGGCGTGTGTCACCTAACGTGTGGATGTGTTCCACCTCAAAGGCGTGTGTCGCCCAACATGTGGGTGTGTTCCCAAAGGCGTGTGTCGCCCAACATGTGGGTGTGTTCCCAAAGGCGTGTGTCGCCCAACATGTGGGTGTGTTCCCAAAGGCGTGTGTCGCCCAACATGTGGGTGTGTTCCCAAAGGCGTGTGTCGCCCAACATGTGGGTGTGTTCCCAAAGGCGTGTGTCGCCCAACATGTGGGTGTGTTCCCAAAGGCGTGTGTCGCCCAACGTTGGCGTTTGTTGCCAAGACAGCGTTAGTCGCTGTGGCAAAGAATTTGGCAATAATACAGGATGGTTGGGACGCTGACCACCTTATATTATTGTTACGTTGAGTTATTGTTATGAATTTCATGTAACCAGTTCCTCATACGATAATCATCCTATACCTTTTCAGTTGACGAAACTGATAATGCTGACAGTGGCTTAGATCAATCTGAAAGCAACGAACCTGTGGCGATAGGACTTTCCATGCCTGATCTTGATGCGGAAGTTGGAGCTGTGATGCAGCGAAATCACCTCGTTGAAGGGGAATCCCAAAACATTCAAGTCGAGGACGACTTGGTATCAGGAGAGGCCGTGTTAGGAAGAATCTTGTGACGTTTTCAAATCTGGTATAAAAGGAGCGCGCAGCCGTTCTTTTTTTTTTCTTTCGTCGGGTGTCACTCGTGGCGGCAACATCGCTCAAAGGGCAGTAAGACTTATATTTTTTATTTTGCTTCAATATACAATGGTCCACACTAAATAATTAGATGTAAATTTGATTTGTTGATATCAGTTGTGATTTATGTGGTTTAGTGGTTATAATTTTGGTTCCTTGTGTTACCGTTGTAATAATTTTAAAACGTGTTTATTAAAATAAATCAGTTATAATTGTGCTATCGAGTGCTATGTTGTTTTTTTTAAACATCTCCGCTTCTGATTGCTAAAAATATTTATATGTATGGGACCACCTCGAAAGTATAATATATCCTTTCAAATAAAAAAAGAATTTTCCAAATCGATCCATCCGTCTTTGAGTAATCGCGTAACAAACAGACGAATTGAGAACCTCCTCCTTTTTGAAGTCTGTTAAAAATCGTTCATAAATTACTGGGAACGGTAGCAATAACAACGTATCGCTATAGAGGTATGAGGAAAAGAACAGGGTGTAAAGTGCAGTGTGCTCTGCCAAGGTTGCTGATGAGGCTGAGGGTGATGACCAGGTATGCGCGTCCGCGTGCTTGTTGGTGGTCAGGGTAACCGTTGAAGCCGTAGGTGCTGGGTGATGGCTGTGTGACTCGCCGCTCGAAAGCTTGAGGAAGTGATGATGACGTCACGCTGAAGCTCCACGAAGGCTGCGCTGACGTTCATGTTCGGGTCACCAGTATAGAGGTAAGAGGAACAGAGCAGGGTGTAAAGTTCATTCATCTTCCATAGAAAAGGGTGGAACCTCCGACCAGAGGGGTTTTATGTCTGGTGGGCAACTGGCCGACGGTTGATGTCGGGATGTATACCTACAGGGCGTCCCAAGACTTTGCCACATGGAGGGAGACTAAGTATCTTAAATACTGCAGATAGAAAACAAATGAGACTTCATAAAAAAAAAAAAAATTATAGGCGCAGTTCGAGTCCACGCCGTTAGTTTGCGTGAAAACAGATTGAAATTGTTTTTTTTTTTTTGTGATGGGTTTGCTCTTGACTCTAGTATAGGTCACAGGTGACAGAGACAAAGTCGACGATGGAGTGAGCTTACCCAGAAGAAGCCTGTTTACTCTCACTTTGAAGAGATTAAGGTTGTATGCGTTCGGAAACAGACGCAGGTAGTGAGTTCCACTCCTTTGCTGTGCGCATTATAAAAGATATTTGGAAGCGCTTAGTGCGAATTGGTGGAATAGCAACCAGGTAGGGATGGTAACTGGCAGTGCGTCTAGATGTTCGATGGTAGAAGGGGGCCGGTGGAATAAGGTCATGGCACACTCTCCGAAGTACAATCTGTAGAAGACCGACAAGCAGGCAACCTTGCGGTGATGAGCCAATAATATAACCTAGTAATTTAAAAGATAAAAACGTATTTAATTGAGAATTTATCTGTCTCTGACATTTCTAACGACTTTAGACCGATAAAACTAGAAATATGATACTTTTTAATTTTTTATTTGAGATGGGTTTGCTCTTGACTCTAGTCTAGGTCAGAGGTGACAGAGACAAAGTCGACGATGGAGTGAACTTACCCAGAAGAAGCCTGTCCACTCTCACTTTGAAGAGATTGGGGTTGTATGCGTTCGGAAACACAGACGCAGGTAGTGAGTACCTACCACCGTGCAGGATGTCGCTACGCCCCCGTAAGGGGGCGTGGCGTGCGGTGTCGGGGCATAGCCCCCCGACCGCGGAAGCTTTACGGTGGCCCGTAACCACGGGCCCCTCAATGTGGTCGCCACTGGCGAGTGGATGGTTGGGCGTGCGGCATGCCCATGTAGAGAAGTTTCTGTAATTTGTGTCTGTAGGCACGCCACGACGTTGATGCTCAACGCCACTCTCTTCACCGTGAAACTCGGCGGTCGGCCCTTACCGGGTGAGACCCTCATCTACATGATGGAAGCCCAGCAAGTGGCGACCAGCGACAGAGTTACGGACTCGACGTTCCTACAGATAGGGTGTATGGCCCCCCTCCCCTCTCCGTTTTCGAGTCGAGCCGAGCCCGGACGGGAAGAAGGGGCCGTGTTCTGAGTGTGGGGGCGGTATTGTATTGTGTAACACCGCCCGGTGTATACGCAAGTCGCGGGCCCGCGCCGCACGTTCGCGTGTGTGTTGAGGCGCCTGTTGAGAGGTGAATGTGTGTTGTGTTGTGTTGGTGAGTGTCTACGTGGCACGCCTATATTAACCTAGCACGCACCACGCAACAGATGCGTGTTATATGTTGGTGTCATTGTCGCAAGTGAGCCGCGTGTAGACTGAGGGCGACTCACTCGGAAGTCCAGTCCGGTGACGGGGTCAGTCGTCCGCAACTAGGTTGCGAGGCAAGGGCCTCCTCGCGTCGGGGGAGCGCGTATGCCAGGGCGATATCTGCTTGACATGCGGCCAAGCGGATGCGTCAGCACGCGCGAACATCCCCTTCGCGAGGCGCCGCACAAACTCATCCAGGCTCTCAATCCGGATGACATCGTTCCTCATGAAGCGAGGGGCGTCCACAATGGTCCGCAACGCATGGTTTTGCTGCGTGCGGAGGAGCTTCCGGTTCGTCTCGCTCGTGAGGGCGAACCATGCAGGGGCGGCATACGTCAGTATTGGGCGCACGTACCACTTGTACACGCCCAACTTGACGCGCGCCGGGTTGCGGGACGAGAGCACTGATCGGAGGAGGTTGCGGGCGACTGAGTACCACACTTTTGCTGTGCGCACTATAAAATACATTTGGAAGCGCTTAGTGCGAATTGGTGGAATAGCAACTAGGTGGGGATGGTAACTGGCAGTGCGTCTAGATGTCCGATGGTAGAAGGGGGCCGGTGGAATCACACTCGGGCACACTCACTGAAGTATACAATCTATAGAAGACCGACAAGCAGGCAACCTAGTGGCGATAGGCCAAGCTTTGAAGCTAGGCAACCACCAGTTTTACGTCGCGAATGAGCCTCTTAGCTCTGCTTTCCACCGAGTTAAGCGTGGCTAGTTGGTACTTAGCTGTTCCATCCCAAAGGTAGCTGCAATACTCCATGCTGGATCGGACTTGTGCTTTGTAAAGGGTTAAAAGCTGTCCAGGCGTAAATTATCGCTTCACCCTATGCCCAGTTTCTTGGCCGCAGTTTGGGCCTTATACTCGATGGTGGCGCCGAAGTTGAGACCAGATGTCAACTCCATGCCTAGGAGCTCAAGCCGATCAGTTAAAGGAACAGATGTACCGAAAAGTAGGAGTTTGGGCTAAACGACTCCTCTTAGCGGTAAAAAGACACTCCTGTGTTTTGGCGGCGTTAAAAGAGACCAGATTAACGTCACCTCACTGGGAGACAAGGCTCAAGGTCAAATCGGTCCGCTCTACCATGGCCGCTCTCAAGGAACGAACTTCGGCCCCGTTGGTTTGTGCGCTGGACAAGTTTACATAACACATAAGTATTAATAGAAATATTTTTTTCTTGGCAATTTTTCGTGAATTTCTCGATCTAGCTCTTGACTATACCTTAAAAATAGAACTCATTATAATCTTTTACTCTAAGACCCGACTAAAACTTGGTGAAAAATTCAGACTAATTAGAGACAAAATTTGGGAGAAAACAGATCTTCGCTAGATTACTTTTTTAGATATGGCCAAGTTGGGGAGATGCTCCCCAGGTCGGCCACCTAGAAACGATTATAACTTTGAACCAGTGACCGACAGATTCTGATATTTGGCGACTGTTTCCGATTAATTAGCGACAACATTTGGAAGAAAACAGATCTGCGCTAGGTGCCCTAGCTTTTGAGATTCAAATTGGGCCAAGCTGCGAAGATCCAGATCCGTGTGGCCAGATCGGCCACACTTATAACGTTTGCACCAGTTATAGAACTTTTGTAGGGACGTGATTTAGGTTCTATGAAATTAAATGTTCATTCAGTGGTACCTACACAATGAGTTTAATAATAATGATATTCGTAATGCGAATTCGGAAAATCAGAACTTACATTTCTCGGTTATCGCGTTAGCTGTGATGGCATACGGCCGGACCAAGAAAAGGTCAACGCCATCAATAACTATCCGCAACCCGAAACAATCGAAGAACTGAGGCGCTTCCTCGGTCTTATAAATTTTTACCGAATGAACATCATTAAGAGCGATCTAAGTCTGTATTAAACGCAACTGCACTCGCGGGTGCAGAACCGTATTTTTAAAAACACGTCGGGGTCACCAATATAAAACTTTTGTTGGGACATGATTTAGATTCTATGAAATTCAATGTTCTGAATGAACATTTAATTTCATAGAATCTAATTCACGTGGTAAGTACACAATGACTTTAATAATAATGATACTAAAACTAACACGTATGACAATTACGAAATGACGCGAATGACGCAGTAGGTAACGACTATAGGCTCATGTGTGTGCATGTGTGGTTCCACACCACTACACAGTGAACGACAAATTTCAACTAATTAGCGACAAATTTTCGTGTCGGTAATCAAAATGAAAATTCCTGATCGTGGCCATGACAGTATCATATTTTCTTTTGCTAATATGCGGATAATGTAGTGGGCTGCAATATTGATAATATTTTGTATTAAGTATCTTTTCTCTGTTCCAACACATATTGTAGCTGTTTATTGTCCCTGAATAAATAAAAAAATAAAAAAAGTTAAATCGTTAAGATTTGTGATTTTGCATGAAAATATTAAAAGTTATTCTTATCTCTAATTCTTGTTTTTTTTTGTCTAAATTTTATCTAGTATTTTTTTTTCTAATTGATCAATAAAAAATCTGGCGTTCTCATCGTAAAAAATAGTGAAAATTAAAAAATATATATTTTTTGGAAATTGGTTATTAGGCAAATTCATTAGCCCATATCAAGGATTTGATTTGTAATACAGAACTTATCGCAACATTTTTTGAAGGAATTAGTTATGAAGGAATTAGTTTTCACTTGTAAGATTACATGATGTTCGGAAGCCTGAAAGAAATGTGTAGGTAGCTTGATATTGCCGTGTATAAAAATCACAAAATGTAAGGGCTCCTTAATTTGTTTTAAGAGGTGTTAAACAAACAAAACACATGTGTATGAATATTTTTTTATTAATTTCACAAAAGTATTCATTAAAAGCCACAGTTTGAAGGCTTTTAAGCTGTCAAAGCGATGACTGTATATAACACTATCTTCCCGATCGTTTATATTCAACAGTGAGCTAGAAAACATGAATTCACAAGCTATCTAATAAACTACATAAACGTTTATTTTTATAGAAAATATTGACATATACTTCAACCGATAAAAGGCCGTGAAGCTTGCATTGTCACATGTATTGCGCGAAGAGAGCGATCACATAGGAACGGCTGGTCGCGTCCTCAAGACCCGCCAAACGTCCCTTTATGAAAAACCCCGCCCTTAAATATTTATATATTTTTGTATAAATAATGACTTTCACTTAGTATTAGAGTGTGAATACCACTATGTTTACGTATTACAGAACAGCTCAGTGTATCATTATAAGTATTTATATAAGTGTGAAGCGACACTGATTCTCTAATATTTGAAATATACTTTGAAGCTATTTTGTGATCTAAGTCGAATGCCTTAATCTATTGAAAGAAGATGACCTTTGAATACGCTTAGTTACTGCTGAAGGTCTTCCAAAGTCAGTGTCAAGTTCAAATCATCGTAGAAAGTCATAACTTATGACGTCATCGACCTACGTACCCTAGAGGTCATTTTCTCTCTATTAAATACTATTAAGTTACCTATATTTGTCGAAGTGTTACAGACACAAAAACACTTTTAATTAATAATACATTTCGAGTAACTTTGGAACGCATTTCACCTTCCATAGTTGAAACTACCGGTCTTTCAAGTTTTTCTTGACTATGAATGTGAGTAACTATGGTAAGGTCAAATTTAATTCGAAAATCTGTTTCATGGGTCCCAATTCCCTTTTTCATTACGACTCTCCTTATGAAAATTCTAATCTACATAATTATTTAGCCGCCAACGGCAACTCGTCAGCCATTTTGTATTATATTTTTATGCATGTAAAATGGCCGAATTTAGGATTTGTTTAATCTAGTTTAAATACGAGCAGATTTGAATATTACGTATATAAATATATAATATTATTGAAAGCTCAATGTGTTTCGAACACCCTTGTAACAATGAGGTTAGCGATTTGAATGGGTTTAAATTATATTTTGATGGAAATTGTAAACCATCACTCAATATTTAAAGTCTAGTTTCAAGCGATATTCGACAATTCAAGACTTCCATGTTGATAATGGCAGTCCATTTTCAAATTACCTTTTAGACTCAACTACTCGACTTTAAATTTGAGTCTTCATAATGCAGAACTAAAGGGATAAGTTACGCCCAAAAAGCTTAAGATTATATAAATATTATAAATACTCAATTTATAATACAAAAAATATCCATCTTTAGCAATCGAAATCCTCAATATCTTAAAGCTTAAGCAAAAATAAACTCTTTATTACACTCGTAGGGTCCTATATTCGTTATAATTATACTACGAACCAGTTTTTTTTAAACCATTGATGCCTTACTGTCTAGGTACATACCGTGCTCAACACCAATACTTTCCATACATACTGCCATTTTACATCTAATATAGTCAGCGTACGATTGACTATCCTTAGCGTGCTGCTAACAGGTCAGCCCTGACCAGAAACTGTCCAAATCAATCCATTATCTACCTTATGTCTACTTGCATTAAGTTTATAATTATTTACATAGAACTTCCACGATCCGAAACTAACCATTTACGAGTCCTTACATTTAATTTTACACAAAAATCTATGTTAACATGAATAGTGGTCTGTGATAATATTGTGTCACAGATATAAATAGCGTTAAATTTACAAAAGCTTAACATACCTACTTCTATGGACTAGTAATTTATAAGGTAACCTTCAAGAGACCAAAAATTTGGTAAATCCTAACGGTAAATGTCGAACTAGATTGTCAAATCTGTCAAGACTCAAATTGTCGAGTCCAATTTGACAATTCAATTCGACAACACATCAATTATTTTTATTAACATCAGCCCTAAATATTGTTTGATATTCGGACATCAGCATTTTTCTATTATAAAACATTAACCTAACAACTATTTAATTTTAACTAATGTTTAAAAATCAAGCAATATTACTCTATGTAGTTTGTAGAACAAACGTATAGAAAATCGCCTTACTTAATAACCATTAGTTAAATTTTAAAATAAGTACCTAACATCAAATTTAAAACAGGCTTTTTACAACTCGAGGTAATACATAGGTTTATTATTTTATCTTTAACAGATTTTAAGGAAGGGGTTGGATTATAATGCTTAACGATTTTACAATGATATTTTTAATTTAATTGATGTTTTAGTAATACAGTCTGATTAGTATTTTGTCGAATATAGGGCGTAGAAGTCTTGAAATGGAAGAAGCTAGCTTGCCTAATTTTGCAATTGATGTCTGTCATTAAAATATAACACCATCTTACTATAACATTAATTAAATTACATAACTCCATTCCATTAATTGTTACTCCACATTTTGGTAGTTTTTATGACTTCTGTATGTCATGCAAATGATACCTACATGGTCATTTGCGCGATTTTTTGTATGTGGAGTACCTAATTAAAGCGAAAGCGCCAGGGTATCCCGCGAAATACAAATTTTCTAACGTTTTTGGCAATTTGCAATTTGCAAGTCAGTATTAGGTGGTATGTTGATCAAAATATGATTCGCGACCGTAACAAATTTAATTTTTGCAGAATTATAATTATTAAAGTCATCATCTCTTTAAGACCAGATAATCCTATTAAATGACTATTTCATGAAATCTTGACATTTAGGATTATACTAACTTAAAGAGTTGTATTACTGATTCTAATGATTATAATTCTGTAAATACATATTTGTTACTGCCGCGAATCATACTTTAATCAACATACAACCTAATACTGACTTGCAAATTGCAACCCCTGCGCTACCCTGGCGTTTCCCCCTTAAGCACGTATGCATACATTCAACAGATTTATTTAAAAGTTAATAAGTTGAGAACAATAAAAAAAATAACTGGGATGTAGAAAAGACTGCTGACTAACTGATTATATTGTCTTAACTTATTAATAAAATCATACCTGTGTATTGCTTATTGCACGTAACAATGTTTATTTATATTTCCACTAAATATGACAGCCTATTAGCGTAAAAAAACTAATAGATATGTTCATTAATGCAGTCGAGTTTGTTTAATGAAATGTTAAATTCAAGTTCTGAATGTCACATTAAGACTCAGTTTGTCAAATTGTCATTTGACAAAGACTTGGGTGTTTGTTAGTCAATGTTAGGGTTAAGCAAAACTACGATGGCTAGTTTTCTAGTCAAGATTCTCAGTCAGCTGTTGTGTTTTGTATCGTTTTAACGAGTACTAGGATGTTTTTCTTTTATTTATTTTTTCACAAACCGTGATCATATTTTATGGCAACCATATTGTGTTTCGCGCTCTTTCTCCTGTCATGTCATGGCGGACAGGCCCAACTAATCCGCATATACCTTTTCTCGTTACATCTGTTAATACTCGTAGAATAGTAGGTTTATCTCCAAAAAATTCTGCCTACCTTCCCTTTTTCGAAAAGGGTTCATAAAAATTTGGTGACAGATTGTCAAACTTATTTCCAATGATTTGATTGGCTGTTGTTACTTTAATCAGCCAATCTCAGCAGTTTATTTGAATTTGACAAACTGCCAGCCAATTTTACGAGTCTTTAAGAAATCGGGTGTTAATCATCGCAGCCTTTTCCCTCGTTTAGGGTCCTTTGTATTGCAGACATAGCCAGTTATTACTCAGTTAAAACGATACAGAGGCGGTGAGTGATGACGTCATGTAATGGCGGCAAGCGGTGGCACTACGGCGCGTCGGCGGCACCACTGTCGCTGTGCGTACGCGCCGCCGGGCCGCACTCCTCCGGCGGTAATGGCTCGTCTGGGAAAGGAAAAGAATAATGTTGTATTTGTCCAGCAATGGGAAGAGGTTACATGGGGAAGGCTGGCGGTCTACTGAATAGTTGGACTTGAGTGAGGGTTAGATACACTTACATAGATATAATATACAACGCAGAAGGGGTTTTTATCGCTTAGGTTGCTGGATCTTCAGGGCTATAGGTACAACGTAGCCGCCACAGTCACTTAACGTGACCAGCCCTAGATCGGTGGACTAAACTTTAGATCTAGCATTATCTTAGCATGGAATGGAAAGACATGGACTATGTCCCCGCATGGTTCAAAATCTTTTACTATTTTGTTACCTGTTGGGAAGCTAGCCTTGAACACAGCCATTATTTTCATAAGTCTTAACTATCCTAGAACACGCCTTTGTCAATTTATAACATTATAGTGGATAGAAATACACGCTTAGGAAATCAATACCTTCGGAGTGCGGCTCGTGGAGTCCCGTTCAGGAGCCCCTGCGGCCGGTGAGCGAGCCCACCAGCGACTTGAGCGCCGCGCCTAGCGAGCCGCGCGCGCCTTCTGCGCACGCGCCGCCCAGTGCCGCGTGCGCAGACCCGCCGTGCGCGTCCAGGCACTTCTGGTAGCGCAGCTGGAATGGTAGGTGGAGAAAGTTGTTCAGAGGATTTTAATAAAGCTATTTGTAAGTGTAGTTCTTTGTCCTTTTTTCGTGTCAAGACACGTAGATTAGAGAAAGTTACATCAGAATTGAATAAACTTATTTGTGAGTGTTTTCTAAATCAGAAGCCTCGAATCGTGTGTGTGGTCGTAGTTTCAACAGTTGGTACTCCAGACTTTGAACATTTCTCCAGAACGATCGCAACTAAAGAAAGAACAGAAAGTTGAAGGTTACCTTGCAAGCCGCCTCGATAGTCTTGCAGAGCGCGCCGGACGAGGGCTCGGCGTGGAAGGCGTGTGCGACGAACAGGTCCTGCGCGGTGTGCACGATAAAGGCGCAGCGTCGCACGTCGCGCCCGATGCCCAGGAACGACAGGTAGCGGACACGACATTCTACTATGGGAGTTGTCTCCTGAAATGGCGGTGGAAATCAGGTTAGTATGCAAGAATGTAAACCTTCTGTGGTGGCATCTGCAACGCCACATGCGAACTACCCATCAAAGACTTGACGTCACAAAAATCCTGCATCGCGCAAGCAGAGTTTACCGCGCGACTGGCATATATACAACATCTCGTCATCAACCGTTGGACAGTAGCCCACCAGACACAACACCTATCTGGTCGGAGGATCCTCTCTTTTCTATAGAGGATCTTTGCACCCTGTCCCTCATATCTCTATACTAGTGACTCGGGGTCACTAGTATAGAGATATGAACGTCAGCGCAGCCTTCGTGCAACTACTTCAGCGTGACGTCATCATCAAGCTACGGCTTCAACGGGTATCCTGACCACCAGCATGCAGCGGTTGGGCATTCGTGGTCATCACCATCAGCCTCATCAGCAACCTTGGCACAGCACACTGCACTTTCCGCCGGTCTACAAGCAGAGCCCTTCAACCCTCTCCTGGTCGACGCCATTAGTCAGCCTCAACCCGGCGCTGTGTCTACTGGAGCATCACGCAGCGCCACCTCGACTCACTGTGAACTATTCAGCACCCAGTTGCGACTCACTGGAACCACAACTAGCCTTGGCAAGCATCACAATATGCACTGACTCAGCTCACTATCGACCTCCGGTCTTCAGAGGGGAGTGAAATAGCGGCATCTACAACGCCACATGCGAACTACGTATCAAAGACCTGACGTCACATAGATCCTGCACCGCGCATGAAGATTACCGCGTGACTGGCAACCAAATACAACATCCCAACCAAACGACCAAACGGAGTATCCTACTTCTCCTCTATGGAGGATCTATATGGAGGAACTTTGCACCCTGTTCCTCATATCTCTATACTACAAATACATCTTCAAGCTCAAGATTAGTTGTTGAGATAAAGAAAAAATGTGGAGACCTTTGTTTAACCGCACGCAATATATGCGCCTTGGACGTGGAGTTGCGGACAGCAACCCGATATATAGGACAATATTGGGTGGGACAGTGCGATAAGAAGTTTATAATACCTTAGTGTTGCTTTTCTCAACTTATTTAAACGTTCCCCAATCTGGGAATCAAACCCAGGGCCTCACGCTCAGCATTCGCGCTTACGACCACTAGACCGACGAGGTAGTCAGTTTTGTATAATATTTCTTTTTATTGCCAAAAAAGTCACCAGTTCATCATCGCCGATGATCATGCAACGCAGGTGCGCTGCTCTTCCAGATACAAAGTTGCAATGGTCTGGTGTGAGTGTGTAATTTGTGCAATTCTGGTGAATTTCTTTTCCATGGCTGTTTATTGAGGGTTTTTCAAACATCCACTCCCTGGCACAATGCTACATTAACTTCATCCACTATGTACTCACCCCCTCATCAGTGATAGTGATCATGGACGGGGCCACGGCTACGGCGACGGGTCGCCAGGCGGAGGGCGGGCGCGCGGCGGCGAGGCGCTCGAGCGCGTCGTTGAGCACGCGCATGCCCGTCGCGCGCGCCACCTCCGCGCTGCCCAGGTACAGCGCGCGCACGGTCTTGCGCGGCTCCTCCATCGGCGTGGGGAAGGCGGCGCCTACTAGTGGAACGAAGAACCAAATGTGAACATGTCAGAAGTAGAAACTGATTAAGGGCAAGGCAGGCAAAGAAAACAGGTGTACCGCACAAGGCACAAGTTCGCTTGACTTGGCGTATAAATATAGTATAGTGTCTAAAATTAGGCCTAGGTCAGGAGAGCCACCATCATAGAAGCTTTCAAAATATCAACTGGCTAGTCTATTTTATGACTTAAACAGCCATCCATAATGACCGACATACATGACAGGCATCGAATTAGTAACCCATTAGCATCAGGTTGCGAAAGCCTAAAAAAAACGTTGGATACCAGCAAAGAACACTTAAATGTATTTTTTTCCTTCTGATTTAGTTAGTTACAAGTTGACTCTTTGTTGACATTACGATTGACCTTCCTACTTCTTGGGCTTGTTGATCAAAATAGTCTTTATGGGCAGCTTAACCTATAAAAATCCTGGTGATTAAAGTAGAGTCCTCTAGGTTGTTATTGCTCTCAATTACTTCAGCGCACACAATTAGTTCTCAGCTTCAGTACCTACTAATTATTCAAACAAAAATTATTATTCGAACAAAATGGCCAAAATCAAATTCTTACCAGAAAGTGGTCTAGGCCGCCTAGTAGACGGTAGATCCGTGGGCCTCGGCGGCGGCTGCAAGGACCTCTCAATCATGATGCGCTTGCAGATGTCCCTCAACGCGTTGGCGATGCTGCGCGCCGGCGCCTCGCAGCGGAACACGTGGCACATGTGTTTGCGCGTCGCACGGTCACGGGCTACATATGCGAAGTCCCTGTGTAGAAAGATGGAAGGTTCTAGACGGTCAGGGCAGATTTGGGGGACGTAGGCGTGCAGATGGTAGGTCCCTGAAGTTTTTGTGAGAAGATTTAGTGAGCTGAGTATATTACATTACTGATTGATATTGGTATCGCCCAGAAAAGGTGATGAATACTGCGTATTCGGGGTTGAATTTTTCAAGATGGCTTTAAATGACCAATTTGTGGATTAGATTTAAAAAAAAAACTTAGATAAAAAAAAAAAAAACATTATCCTCCTTTTGGGGCAGTCGGATAAAACTGAGTCTTTTGGGACTTGTTCAAATAACTCGGTGATAAAGCACTAATGCATCAAGTCTTTTTGATACTATTTACTTATGTTCAGACAAAAACAATAACGAAGGTCTGGTTCTAACTCAGATATGGTACATGTAAGAGCGTGAAATGTGACCACCAAAGACGGTTTGTTGATGTTGCGTGTATCGAAGAAAAGCCAAAATAGCACGTGAAATAAAGCTGAAGTATTTACACAAAAACTAGAAAAGTAACAAAACGAGGCCTCGGATAGCGCCATATTGGATCCTGCCTAAATTAAAAATTCTGTCAAGGCTATGAAGCTCTTTCAAATCATCTACTCTAATCGAAAACTAGATTTTCAAACTTTTTTTATGCCAATTCGCAATCACACCTAAAAAACTAAACATCTAGAAAAAACCTGTAATTTCGATCGTATTTACCTTTCACTATTCCGAGAAAGCAAAGACAAAAAATTTTCAGATTTAGTTTAATTTTTACGAGTTGTTGTATCAAGAGATAAAGGCGATTACTCACCGGCCGTTATCCCTGCCGACTCCCCACACGCGTATTGTGTGGATCGGCTGTGTGTGCAGTGTGTTCAGGTTTTCTGGGTCCATCAGCTTTAGGGCCCCATCGTCTAAATCCATGAAGAGATCCTTGCCCTGTAGAGAAAAAAAATAGATAAGCTTGATCAATGGCTAAGCTTGATCGAGCCAAACCAAGGGATGATAAGAGAACAGTCAAAAGATGCGAAGTCTGTAAGTAAATTCAGGTCCTCGTCCACGTAATCAGGATCAAAAGTAGTCTCTTGAACTGCTTGAATGTTTGATGTCTCCCAGAATATCTCGTATTCTCGTGAAGGCAAAATACTGTTAATAGTGTAAAAGTCTGTTCATATCGTGATAAACAGCTAAGCCAGTTACCAAAGTTAATAACGACTCTGAATGCTTACGGTACGCCAGAGATATCTTTATAAGTATTAACTGTTGATGAAGTTATTTTAACGCAGTCCAAGGTCACAGTGTGATGATGCAGGCTGACGGTCACCAGTAATCAAGGACAATATGAAAACGGACGATAGGAAAATAAATCAGAAGACAGCATTCAAAACCATAATAACAGTTACTCACATCACCCCAACGTCCGACTTGATCCAGCAGATCGTTGCGGCCCAGACTGAGGTCTACGATGCACTTGTTGACGGCCCGGCTGGACCTCTCCGGAGTCAGATCTGACTCAGCAATCTCCACCCAGCCCAGGGAACGTACGAAGAACCGGACGGCGCGGCCGTTGTCCGGCTCTGGACGGGCTGGGAAGCTGCGGCGTCTGGGGAAGGGAAAATTGGCTTTACAGTAAATGCTATTGTACAGAAAATACCACCTTGGTTTGTAACTGACTTTTAGCCTAAAAGTGGCGAGGCTCGTGAGTTACGAGTACTAACGCGGTATTGGCTAGTTATAGTGATTGGTTGCGTCGTGTACCGACGTCCATTGAAATACTTACTACTGCTGTGACATTCTGGCACTGGTGATTTGAGTCTGTAACTGGTACTCACAAGTAACTTTGAGCAACGCCATGTACGGTGTGCCTAACATGACATGTAGGCAAGTGATCAAAGTACCTACAAGGTATTGCAGTCTGTTGTAATAGGCGAAGGTTCTCGAATTTCACCGACCAACCTTACATCATATATTCTAATGAATTAAAAAATAGAGTATCATTATCAGCCTATAACGTTCCCACAGCTGGGACACAGACCTGCTCTCTGTGAGAGAGAATGGGCCGTAATCCACCACGCGGGCCCAGTGCGGGTTGGTAGATGTCTCATGTCTTCGAATGTTTGGTTCTAGGACATGACGGTTTCCTCACGACGTTTTCCTTCACCGTTTTGAGAGCAGTGGTGGTGAAATAAATTACACAAAGTAATGCATCTGCCTGGGTTCGAACCCACGACCTACAACTCGTAAGTCGCGGCCGTTACCACTGAGTTACCGCTGCTGCATTAAAAAAATCAAAGTAAATGTTTTCTTTAAACGTCGATTTCACTCGGTAGGTATTAGCAACACTTGCATTGCACCATTTTAAGTCTACGTGCAGCACTAACTGGATTTAACACCTCTTATTGTGTTCATTCGCACGTGAGCATGCAAATGTGTCAGTGCTATGCAAAACATTACGTGAGAGGTTAAAAGATCAGTACGATGCCATTTTGTGAGATTGTCTTTGGACAGATTGGTCAACAAGATGTGGTTAAGAGTACTTATATGTTTATACAACAAGCCATGTGCCAGATAGGATTTCCCTTCGGCAAAAGTGAGGAGCTATAGTGTGCGCGCAAGTGCTAGTTACCGCCTGAGGTATGTGAGCGGTGTGGCGGGAGCGGGGGAGGTAGACAAAGATTACCAAGAGTGGTAGACTCAGTCTGCCAATCTTGTCAATCACGCCCTCTCTCGGCTCACCACTCATATACCTCAGGCGGTGACTAGCACTTGCGCGCACACTATACCAATCAAACTTTCATTCCCTATTTAACCCCTTTAGGGATTGAATTTTTAAAAAAGAGCGCTCAGAAAAGCGCTCACTTTTGTTTTAAAAACAACTCTGTGCAAAGTTTCATGCTTCTAGAGCCAGTGGTTTAGATTGTGCGTTGTCTGTGAGTGTGTGAATTGAAATTGAATTGAAATGATAGCAGGAGCATGAAACTATCTATCCTCTTGGCTAAACCCTTGAGTTGTCTTTCAAAATACAGAAAGTGAAACTGACCTGGGTAGGGACTTCTTATCGATAATAATATAAACGTCTACATCCACACTGAAACGCCTCAAATATTGCTACCAAAACTTACTTGTAAGACATCTCCTCTTTCCGTTTCCTCTCAGCCTCCTGCCCATCATGATCCAGGGCTCCACTGGTGGTACTCCTAGTGACGGAGCTGGTCATCATACTGCCCTCATACTTGCTGACTTCCGACAGGTTTGAGCAATCTCTGACCATGGATATGCGGGTCTCCTTGGCTTCGACTGGCGGCATTTTAGGGATCTCTCTTTGGATCGTACCGCTCTTTATGTGCCAGTAGTAAGGGCCGTCGTTATCTGGTGAAGATGGTGGAAGATTAGTGTGCGGTAAGTTCAGAGAAAGTTCCCGGGCTTTGGTGGCAAAGTGTGATGTGCGGTGGCACTTTGACACCACCGCAAAATAGTGTTAGATATGGTCTGTTCCAAAAATAACTGACGAAAGTGTGAACAATCCCTGTTCAGGTTAAATTCTCACGCAATCACTCACTAAAAGGAATTAGTCAGTTACAGGAAGCACGTACGGTATTAGTTAGTTACTTAGAGTATATAATAGTAGTATGTAATATATATACTCTAAGGTTAGTTATTATTGATCTGTATTTAGAAGGTTTCAACTTTGTATCTCATCACTTCGAATAATTATTGTTTGAATAACATTATTAAATTGTAATTGAAAAATCATCGAAGAATATCCTACTAATCTTACTAATCCTACGAATATTATATACTAGCTGTTGGCCGCGACATTGTCTGCGATCCAGGATGAATATGTCCTTCTCCAGGTCATTCTACCCATGTGCCAAATTTCATCCAAAACCGTTCAGCCGTTTTAGCGTGAAAGCGTAATCAACAAACAAACAAATACACTTTCGTATTTATAAAATTAGTTAGGTTAGTTAGGAGGATGAAAACCCGGTATATCGACACTCAACATGTATTAATTACTTAAATAAAAAATCTCTTAACACACTACAGAGTGTCTATAATACAATCATGATTCGAAAGACACGTGGCGCCATATTATCATAAGAAGGTTATTGTTGTTTTCCTCGGGAACAGTACTTTTTTTCGGGATGAAAGGCACCCTATGTCCGTGTCTATGCACTTGACCACGTATATGCAAAATTTCAGGATGATCGGTTTAGTGGTTTAGGCGTGAAAACGTTACAAACCAACAAACATACTTACTTCCGCATTTATAATATTAAGTTAGGACAGTTTGGATGCGAAAGTTTCCATGGATGGATGTTTGTTACTCAATCACGCCAGAACGGCCTAACAGATCTGGATGAAATTCGGCACAGAGATAGATAATAGTCTGGAATAGCACATAGGATACTTTTATCCCGGAAAATGTACGGTTCCCGTGGGATAATTTCCAACATCCACGCGGGCGAAGCCGCTGGAAAAAGTAGAGGTTAGAAAACTAACCTCAATCAACAGATGAAAAACATCTTTGTAGTGATTTATAATTAGAACTTCGGGTTTAATAATCCAATAATCAAATCAAAGCGCTGAATTTGTAAGTGACACTACAAATTGGCATCCACAGGTACGGTTTCTGATCCATTTGTTTACATTTTCATCAGATACTTTTGGAACAGACTATAGGTAGATTAGCTAACAGTTTTAAAATAAAACAAATCAATTGTAGAAGAAGACTACTGTGTTACTTAAAACTTAGTTTAGCGTTTAGACAGGCAGGTATACGAATCTACTTTTGATGAGAATTCTAAGTCGATAACTGCAAACATTCATACAGTTGTAGGGTGACATGAATGTTGAATATGGGTGTTTTTCGTAGCGAAAGTGACGTAAAGTATGTCTTATCAAGCAAATGATTGGATGCTTCGTGACTCTGAAACTGCTTACACGTGACAGAGATAACTGCGTTTCATATGGAACACAGGTATTGAGTGTATTAAAAAGCTCTTTGGAAAGGCGTGTCACTTTGCCTGTTTGCGGTATTTTTATGGGCACACGAATGAATAGACGAAAAACAGCAAAATTTAGCTTAGTGTTAGAAGCAGTTAGTTTTCATGCCATCAAATGAAACTTATTTTAAAGTTTTCAGAGCGTTAGTCACCAAAAATCCCTTATCTACCTACCTATCTACCCTCACTAAAACTATATCTAATACTCCAAATGAACATACATATCCTACGAGTACCTTCGTGTTTCTCCCACCCAGGGGGCAACTGGGGCTCCTTCTTGGGACGCAACTTGACGGGTATCGCGTACAGGTCGTCGTTGGGCCCCTCTGCTGAGTGCGGCACAGGGGCCGAGTGACTTTTCTCTGAGTCCTCGCGGTCGGCCCGCTCTTTTTCTGGTGGGGGCGACTCTTCGCCGCCATTTTGTGGCGGTGTGATTAGACCGCTCTTGTCGCTGGGGAAGAAAAAGAACATTTATTTTAAAATCTCAGAAATATAACGTAGATGAGATTGTTGGTCAGTTTAATCACAAAACTCTGACCCCCTTATGATGAACGTGGAGTAGAGTTACAAGCAGTATTAACTTCAGCTTTACCCACTATTCATTTTTAGAAGTTTATGTTTGGCTACTGCCACAAAGCCGGGTCTCTACCAGTTGGCAGTTTTGCTTTGGTGGAGACCCGGCTTTACAGAAACTTTTGTCACCAACACGTGTCACAAACGTTGGCAGATTTCGTTTGGTGGAGACCCGGCTTTACTCCACGTTAATCGATAAGGGGGAAGGTCTTGTTTACAAGTCTGATGCCTAAAGTTTTGACGTTTTGATAGACCATTAAAAATCATTCTACCTAAAAATATATAGTAGGACCTCGTATGCCCAGCAGGACGGAAACAAGCTGATAAGTATACCTTACGTAAGTAGTACGTAAAAAATGAAAACACGATTTAATTTAAAATACAGATTTTTAAGTAGGTACCCATCAATATGCCTAGCCTTTTCCCAACTATGTTGGGGTCGGCTTCCAGTCTAACAGGATGCAGCTGAATACCAGTATTTTACATGGAGCGACTGCCTATCTGACCTCCACAACCCAGTTACTGGGTAATACGATACCCCTTGGCAAGACTGGTTGTCAGACTTTAGGGCTTCTGACGACTCGTAACGACTATCAAAGATCCTCGAATGACAGCCGGGACCAACGGCTTAACATGCTTTCCAAGGCACGTAGGAGTCTCGGTATGAAAAGATGGTCACCCATCAACCCCGGCAAGCGTAGCTTAACCTGATGGATCGATCCATGCGGCTGTTATTACTTAGCCACGAGCTCCTTAAGATTTTTCCTCGAGATTTTTAAGTAGGTACCCATAAGATGATGAAATGATTTATTGCGTGGTTTACCGATTAGGTAGACGCCATCTCATAACTGCCATTATATATTTTTTTATATCGCTATTGTAAACTAGTTCAAGTTCATAATAAATCGTATGCACCTACCACATAACACAATTGTACAAATTACAAGTATTACTTCTCAAAGCACATACAGCAATACTGTTAATGTTCAAGATTACAATGTGTTCATTATAACATAGGTACCTACATATTAAGCTAGCACTCCACATTGGCGGTAATAATGTAAACTTGAGCGGCTTGGATACACATGAAAACAGATTTAGCCCCCGCTTACACCACGACGTTTACCTCTAAACGTATATAAAAACTTCACCCTGCCTCTGTCTATTTCAAACAATTGACAGAAACAGAACGATGTTTTAAATTCGCTTACCGCTAAATGTATTTTGTGAGAGTTTCAAATCGATAATTGGACCGTGTTATGCAGAAAGCAAATGTTGGGAAAAGTACAAACAGAGTTAAGATCATTTTTCTGTCGATGGTTGCATCATGGATGTATGGACAAGGCTGCTTTTGACGGCTCATATCTTCGTGATAAATAGAGATATCGACATGGCTGTTTTTGAAAAAAAATCTTGTATGTCGAAATTAGTATGACTGTGATTATAACATTTTTTTGGAAAAAGTGACATATGGCTGCTTTCTGCATAACTAGGTCCAATTTACCTGTCGTATGTCGTACCAAATAATTCATTACTATCCACTTGTTAGTTACCTACACGCTAATACGAAGGTATTTGACTAAAATCAATATTGCTAATTGCTAATTAAACAAAACGATAATCGGTTGTAGCTGGGCAGGTACTAATTGCACAACGAGATGAGGGCCCTAAGACCTATTATGATCACACCGGTAAGGAGTGCATGGGGTCTATGTCCAGCATAAGTCCATGCACGGTTCCACCTACCTACTCATCATTCTTCGAACATGGGACCAACTCTGAAATCGCGAACAAAATTCAGCAGCAATTTTTCAGAATTCAGATAAAAAAAGTAAAAGTTGTTCACAATGAAGAGTACAATGACTCATTTTCACATTTTCAGTTATTTCAATTACAGCTAGCATAGGCTGTTCATCATTAGACTTCTCAAAATAATATGTTGGATTCGGATTCCAGTCTGATTTACCAAAGTATACTGTCTGTTTAAAGTTCAGCATCAACTAATATAACCAACTAGCTGTTGCCGGCGACTTCGTTTTGCGATCCAGGACGATCCTATGTCCTTCCCGTCAACTCAAGTGCCAAATTGAATCCAAATTCGTTAAGCCGTTTTAGCGTGAATGCGTAAGAAACAAACCAACAAACACTTTCGCATTTAAAATATTGCAGTTTGGATGCGAAAGTGAGTTTGTATGTTTGTTACGCTTTCACGCTAAAATAGCTGAAAGGATTTGGATGAAATTTGGCACACGGGTAGACCATCACCTGGATGACATAGGATATAGGATACTTTTGACGTGAAAACGTCTTTTCGCTCGGTGTACTGGTGGCAAGTTCAATATTTCTGACCGACAAAAACATGTAAGATAATAACTACGAGACTTTTAATGCTAGATTAATGGTTGAACATTAAAAATATAGGTCATATTAATTAATATTTAAAGCAAGATATAACATGCGTATGATGCCACACTGAAGTGCACGCGCATAGTAGTCAGATAGGAAACGCCGACCTGTGTCAAACGGTGTGTTTGTACACACCTACTTACAGAAATACCTCACTACCTCACAACCTACCTCACTTATTTTGCTGTGCCCGACAGGGTCCACATGATCTAATTATAAGTTTACCACCTAAGAATACCTACATGTGGAATGCAATAAAAGTATTGAGTATTGAGTATTGAAATAAAATCATTTATCATTTATTCCCTCTACTTTTCACTATGTGTCGAAATATCAATTCGTATAGCGCAAAAACTTGTTTAGCTAGATTAGTTATTCCGGTGTATTTGTCAAGAGTACTATTAGGACCTAAAGAGAAACAACAGTAATATTGGCCAAAATAGGGTTAAACATTAATTTATAAAGTAGACAGTAGTAAAATAAAGTTAGATGTTGTCTCATATCGGCCGTAAATCTGCTCAGAAATGAAGAAGCCCCAATCGAAGAAAGCTTGCATCAAAAGGAATGCAATGAGCCTAAAAAGTCTAGTGCCGAGCAAATACAATAGCTACGGCAGTGTCAGAAACCGTAATATAATCTGTAGCAAATAGCAAAAAAGTTTAAGATGTCGTCTCATATCGGCCGTAAATCTGCTCAGAACTGAACATTATCATAATCGAGGAAAGCTTACTTTATAAGGAATGAGTCTACTAAGTCTAGTGTCGAGCAAATACAATGGCTATGGCAGTATCGGAAGCCGTAATAAAATTTCAATCAGTTTCCACGTAAACAAACGACGTGGACTCGAACTGCGCCTACTAATTGGTACGATCCTGTGGGATAAGTGAAGCCGCTGGCAAAAGCTAGTTTTACGTACAGAGCAAACATGCTTTTCGGATCCGTTCACCGCAGTGTAGCACCTGCTTTACGCCTTACAAGCCGTATCCTTCATCGTGCAACTAGTTCGGCTAATGTGGCGCATTGTTTATGAGTTAATAAAAACAAAACAAAGCGGTTTACGTGACTGCTCGCGCCGAGTGCGTCACTGCCTTTATAACTTTATATGAATCACACGTGAGGAGGGTGTGGGCGCTGTGCTGAGAGAAGCGGAGAGAGCCACCTATTTTCTATATGGCGAAAGCGCCAGGGTAGCCCGCGAAATTCTAATTTTCTTACGTTTTTTGCAATTTGCAGGTCAGTATCAGGTTGTATGTTGATCTGAATATGATTGGTGACCGTAACAAATCTGTATTTATATAATTATTACCATTAAAATCATCAATACAACTCTCTAATTGCATATTACCTACCCTATTGAATGACTATTTCATGAAATCTTAACATTTGAGCATTAACTAACTTAAGGAGTTGTATTACTGATTCTAATGATTACGTATAATTCTATAAATATATATTTTTACGGTTGCGAATCATACTTTAAGTCAACATACACCCACCCAGACTCTGAGATGCAAATTGCAAAAATTGTAAGAAAATTTGAATTTGAGGAGCTCGTGGCTAAGTAATAACAGCCGCACGGGTCGATCGACCCGTGCGGTTATAACGCACAACTTGTGCGTTATTTAAGTTACACCTTGTATACGCCAGTCGCGCGATGAACTCTGCTTGCGCCATACAGGATTGTATGACGTCAGGTCTTTGATGCGTAATCGCATGTGGCGTTGTAGATGCTATCACAATTACATATCTGCCTTTTTCTATGGTCTTCGTGCGACGCAGGCAGTCTGACAAAGATAACGACTGTAGTCTATATGCGACAGCGTTTACAATCCGCCCTTGCTACATCCTATCAGTGAAACCTCTACGTAACCGCAAGGCCGCCGGCGCAGTTGCGGGCACGAACAATTACCTGATCATATTGACCGACCGCGCAACAACTGTGTTTAATAAGAATTAAGTAGCGCTGTGTATAATTTAACTACTTGCTACTTTACTGTGATGTGATTTTGTACTTACTAGTTACTAGAACGGTTTAGTTGAGAATTCTGTGTAGCAAGATTAAAGGGACTTTGTTGTGGTTTTTGGGCTTGTGGCTAAGTAATAACAACCGCACGGGTCGATCGATCAGGTTAAGCTACGCATGCTGCGGTTGGTCCGTGGATGAGTGGCATTGTTTACATACCAAGACCCCTCCGTGCCTCGGAAAGCATGTTAAGCCGTTGGTCCCGTCTGTCACTCGTGGCTTTTGACAATCGTTACGGGTCGTCAGAAGCCCAAAAGTCTGTCAGTCTTGCCAGGGGTATCGTATTACTCAGTAACTGGGTTGTGGAGGTTAGATAGGCAGTCGCTCCATGTAAAATACTGATATTCAGTTGCATCCAGTTTGACTGGAAGCCAACTCCAAATAATGTTGTGGTTTTTTGGACTTAAAGCCAGGGTCCACCAATACCCAGAGATGAATTTCCTGGAGGATTATTAATTTCGGGGTATGAAGACGAATTGCTAAATAAAGTGTTTTTTTTTTGTCGGAACACATTAAATTATTCACTGTATTCAGCGGTGAATCCAAAGGTCAACATTGATAACGATCAAACTTTTTAATTTTATGTCATAACTACAGAATGACAGGTGGCTACCGAGATAATAGTTGAAGATGCGCCCAACTTTTTATGGACTACCGCCCCCACGAAAAGCTCCAGCGCCCACTAGGGGGCGGTACCCGTTGGGAACCTATGGAATAACCCACATGAGTCTAAATCTGTGGTATAACCCATACCTACCGGTCTATACCTAATATCTAGAAATCTTGTAAGTATATTAGACACTGAGATCTGATAAAACATGAGGAAGGTAAACAGTTAGGTACGAACCCAAGATAATAATATCTTCTTTTCCTCGCGAGCATATTAAATTAACTTTAAAACGTCCACAGAGAATCGCTTATTTATCGAACGTAAAAACTGTGTTTTAGACACAAACGTAAAACACGGCCACTTCGTTAAAGAATAAAATAAAAACTGTGCGAGTACCTACGTTTTTTAGGGTTCAGTGGCAAAGTATAAAAAACCGTGAACCTGACAGGTCCACAGATATCCATCAGGTCCTTCGTGTGTCTAATTTCTGTAACTTTGGAATCGTAGCAGAGCTCGTCTAAGCTGAAATGGCGCGCCCCACCACTGCTTGTGCGGAGATGTGGTAGTGGGGGGCGTCTTTTCAGCTTAGACGAGCTCCAAAAACCTACAAAACTTCACAGAGTATCCTGTAAAGTTAGAGTCAATTAGGGGGGAGCATGAATGTACGACGATATCACGATACCTATTTTACGACCGGCAGCGCACCCTGAGCCGTCAGATCCGCTGAAGACCTTGCTTATCTTCCTACGTTCCTATTTATTTTACGACCGGCAGCGTACCCTGGGCCCTCAGATCCGCTAAAGACCTTGCTCACCTTGCTATTTAGTTTTAGTAAAACTAAATTTTAGTTTTGGCGAACTGTGTTATGTAATTTTGACGTTCGAAAAGTGCTGATTCTCAGCCTAGTTTGTATAAATGACTTTTGATTTTGAAATCCAGAGATAAGTCAGTATGTTCTCAAACACAAAGCATTTATTTCAATTAAACCATTTCTAGGCACTACTGATTTGTCAAGGAGTTAGAAATACGTGGCAAGTTGCCCATTCCAAAGCGTAGTAGGTAGGTACATACCTACCACCGCCACCATAGGTATGGAGAAGAACGAGCAAGAAACTCCACGGACACTCTTTTTAACCGACTTCTAAACATGAAGATGAGGTTATGTTTTTTTTTTCATGTATGTGCATCGATTTCTCCGTCAATTGTGGACCTCTGAGGTGGCTCCATTGTCACCAAGTCAGAATCTGATGAGGCGAATTCATGGAAATCGAGGGAACTCCTCAAATTTTAACTCGTGCATTTGCTCTCGGAATGGACCATTTGGAGAGTGGAACTGAAGATGAAGACCACAGATAGCCATTGGAACTATTCAATAATAAGTATTTCACGGGTTGCGATTCGATCGTTGCTTAGCAATTTATGCTCGTCACAATGGATATGGTTCTTACTAGGAGAACTAAACAATTAACGTCCCTGCATCGGGAAAACCAATATTTTGTAAAAGGTGATGAGCAAATTAGATAAATTAGATACTAGCCCACTAAAACGTAAAAAATAAACTTAAAAAAGTAAGTAGTGATTTTTTTTGGAAGTCGGTTGTTTTTTTGTATGTTTTGTAAAAAGTTTTAAATTATATTGTTACAAAAATATTAGATATGGACATCATTAATTTTCATATGTGAGAAAGATGTAAAAAAGACGTACACGTTATAAGCGTCCAGAATTGCAGCAAATAGAAACAAAAAAAAAACAATTGAAAAATTCACGAACATTCCGCGTGGATCAGCACTAAACAAATGATTTCGTTTCGTTCGTTTAAAATATTAATATCTGCAGTACAGAACCATTAAGTATCCGACACGCTCTTGGCAGATTTTTTTCCGAATAATGACTACAATAAAAACGTAATTAATATCAAGTTGGAGCTAAGACGTAACATGCACTTATAATTACCAATTAACCGGAATCAGGTTTCGGCTATTACGTACTGATGCAACAATCAGATAAAAACGACTAAACTGGAATCTGGAATAATGTTTTTATGCTATTTTATTCGACTAGGCCAAGTCAAAGGAAGGAATTTAAGGACAAGCGCACATTACAGTCGCTACGGGCCAAAGCGTAACGCATTTTCAAACAATAAAGAGCGGTGCGGCCCGCCTGTAGTCGCTCGCGTGGACTAGGGGTGAAATTTCCAACAATCCTTTCTTAGTGTCCACTACAACTCCACTATCGCTATCCACTATCGCTTACAATATAAAAGGCATCAACTGCCTAAATTACACGTTTGTAGCCCCAGCGGCTTAGGCTCTGCGTTGATGAATCAGTCAGTCAGGCAAGACATGTAATTATAGATGTGCGAAAATGATGAAGGAGGATTTTTGCCTTGCGTTGCGGTGCGATATGGTCCGCTCCAATCTGCGCTAGCCTTATGTGACTCAAAAGAACTTCACGTTTTTACATTAGATGATGAAAATGTTTAGAAGAGGCTGGAATTGACCGATACAAACAAGATTGACCAGATAATTATCTTTGTCTAGACAAGGAAGCCATAACCCAATACCTAATCATCTCAATTGAGTTTTCTGCCACTGATCTGCAAGAAAACAATGGTGAGACAAGCCTAATTAAAGTTTTATATGGCTTTGAATGCTTCCTGTGTCTTACGAACCGTGAAAAAAGATGGCTTATATAAAAACCAAAGAAAAATTAGCAAGTAAATATACAGGTAACTAAAAATACATGGAAAGAATACGTCCAGACGGACCTTTTGTATTTCGGTACGCACTTCAGGTTTAGGCTAGGCAGGCTGTAATTAGATATTTTCTGTCCCGCCATTTTGTTCTCTCAACCGTGTCACTAAGAGATAGACTTATACTCGTGAAGGTCACACGGAGAAAGCAAGTAAGAAATACTTATTAATTGTCATAATAAGTGCTGTTTTTTTTGCCTAATACCTTGATGGCAGGTATTTATCTGTGTACAGGCTGAGAGTTGCACAGAGAGTCATGGAGCGTTCAATGCTTAGCATCAGGCTAACAGGCCGAGTTCCAACCGTCGAGATCCGAAGACGTACGAAGGTCTTCGATATCGGAAAGCCTATTATGGAATTCACATGGAGTTGGGCAGGACACCTGGCAAGGCGCAGTGATGACAGGTGGAGTAAGGCTGTGACAGATTTGCGTCCAAGGACTGGAAGACGAGATGTCGGTCGTCCGGCGGCGAGATGGGCGGACGACATTGTTGCCATCGCGGGAAAATCTTAGATGAAGCTGGCACAGGAGCGTGGGGATTTGCACAAGTTAAGCTACGCTTACTGCGGTTGGTGCGTGGATCGGTGACCAAACATTACATACCAAGACCCCTCCGTGCCTCGGAAAGCACGTTAAGCCTTTGGTCCCGGCTGTCATTCTTTGTTCTTTGACAGTCTTACGGGTCAAAAGAAGTCCGGGAGTCTGACAACCAGTCTTACCAAGGTTTTTTATTACCCAATAACTGGGTTGTGAAGGTCAGACTGGCAGTCACTCCATGTATATGCATACTGGTATTCACCTGCAACCGGTTACACTGGAAGCCAACTCCAACCTAGTTGGGAAAAGGCAAGGCAGATGATGACGTTAGCAAGCCGAACTTACGGCTAGCTTCCTAGCTCGTTAGCCCCTCCCGCCTCAGGTGTCGCCTGCGCAGTGGAAGTAATCAGACTTGCTGTACGGCAGTGCTTGGGATCGGTGCCACCTCACGCGTCTACTAGTGTAGTTTTCTAGGTTCCAAACAACACTTACAAACAAGAAAACAAGGAAGATGACACATTTGCCCACGAAATAGCGTCAGAAATACGACCGAAGTGCCATAAATGTGCCTTTATCTGTGGTGACCACACGAAGCGTGTACTTAAGAAAAACCTTAAGGTTTTAAATTGTCATCTATAATATATAATCTTTAAAGTTTTAACATTGACAATGTTTTTTCGATCGCTTCGATATATTATATATGTATATAGCCCCCATTTTCGCTCAGAGTATGACATCGCCTTGGTGTCATGAGCTTTAGGGCTACATGAATAGTTGAGGTCTCAAAAGGCTCGTATCAACACGCGCTACAATATAGTGAAAAAAAAGTTGAAAAAGTCAAACTTTTTTTTTAAATCGCAAAAACGTGATAAATTCGATCTATTTGTTAGGGTCTTTTGTCATAAAATCTACTATATCTCAAAAATTAAATGCGATATCAAAAATTTTAAAAAGTTTCTGGGGGTATTGAGTTGGGCTACATTAAAAAAAACTGGACCTCTGTATCACTAATAGTCTAGGCAGGAGGGTGCCCTTTGTGTGACGTAATTTCGGGGAGCGCGCTTCTTAGACGCGCGTCGCGTCGCTGAGTTGTGTTATGGGACTGTATGTATGCTGTAGTGTGTGTTATGGGGTGTTTGAACGTGAAATGTATTTGTATTTATTTGTAAATAGGTATTTTAATTTAATTTTATAAGGATGCTAATTTAATATTTTTTTTATTAATTTTGTTTTGCGATACTTTGCTAACACTTAAAATTACTAATTAGAACTTTATATTTGAGACTAAAATTATTATTTCTATGTTGTACCGCTTCGTTGTTGTTGTGTTAAACAAAAAATGATTTTCTTTCAAAAATAGTCTTAAGAATATTTCAGTAAAGTTCAAAATTGCACGGCGTAATTTTTACCTTACGGATTTTTTACTTCGTGCATTTGAGCTCTATTACTTCAAAGACGATACAAAATCTATTAGGTCTAAATCTATCATCGTACAAAATGAAAAGCCTGCCAAGTGCATTTTCAATGTACCCGAAGGTCGTGTAGAGCACGAGATCTGCGAACTATTTTCCAACATAAAAGTATTCTTTATTTACTTACTACCTATTAGAATTTTGGTTTTTTTATTTAATGCCCGTCATTTTGGGGTAACTGCCGACTCCGCCCGACTACCCGCGGTCAGTTTTTTTGGCACGCCTAAATAAAGGTTAAATTACATTATTCTTAAAGATCATGGTTTGGTCCGAAAGGCAAAGATGGCACCGTATTCACCATGCCATTCTAAAAACTTACGAAGTAGATGCATTATTTTACAAGACAGCGTTTACAAAACCCGATCAGAATCATTTAGAGACCAGTTGAATTTCGCAGGTCGGTAATTATTGAAACAATGTAAAAGCTATTGTCTCGCGTAAATCTGCGTGAGGAGGTTTAAGTAAAGCTCGAGCTTGACAAGTTCTTTACTTCAAATTCTCAAACACTGGGTAATAATCATCGATCATGACAGACGAATGGTGAAAGGATAGATCGTGACTTCTTTTAGGACCTGAGCATACCTCTGCCGCGAAATCATAGCAGCGAAACCGCAGTACTTCAATTCAACTGCACACACATCATGCGTTTTCGTGGCAGAGATGTGCTAAAGCCCTTAATCACTAAATCCTGCTGGCTGAAGAAAAGGCTGCCCTATTATTTGGAATGGAAACTTTAATAAGCATAAAGGTTTCTTTAAATACCTTGTTTTTGTTACAGGCGAAGCTGCCTCTTCTTCGACTCTGGAAAAGAGCAGAAAAAAATACGTTAATTTAATTAAAATTTAATTAGAATTTTTCATTAACAAAGTGCCCTAGATTTTTAATCATTCTTTGCACGCTACAGAGAAAGTGTTGGCTCAGATTTAAATGGATCAAACAAATTTTTGTAATAAATATTCAATGTTATTTGGTGTTATAATTAAAAATAGGTACTCATTGTTATTCTAATTAAGTGACTATTTTTTTTAAGTTCACCATTAAAATATGACTTAAATTGGATGTAGTAAGCTATAGGTTATTTACATAGGATCATCTACAACCCTAAAAATGTAAACTCAAAATGGAACAAAAAACACGTACCTACATTTTCAAGATGGCTACTAAAAAAGATCGGCCAAGAACTTGGTCTCATTAACGTATACGATGGCCAATTCAAACCATCTAATTTAGGCAAGAGGGACGCGGATTGAGTGCTAACAGCCAAGTTTTGGCGTAGTCCCCCAAACACCCCAAGTTGGGAGAATATGGTTTGAGTTTAAAGTAGGAATATAAGTTTGGGTTGCAATTTATATTGGTGAATAATGTTTTGTGTTGTTTTTGTATTCAAGAGTATATTGGTTTGCTTTTGTTTGTGATAAGGGTGGATGATTGATTGCCTTTTGTGGGGTGGTATATCCTTCCATTGCATTGTGTTTACATAAATCGGTATTGATTGTTCTGTGAAGTTTAGCGGCTAATGACGGAAAAATCCTTTAGGTTTATTTTTAGAATTTTAACTTTGCGTTCTTTGTTGATTTGTATAATTATGTTCAACAAATCTCTCCTCATTTCATCATCATTGTGATGATGAATTCTGTTCATCATCTTTTAATATTGCCAGATTCAAATTTAAAAATCGGAAGGTTTTGTTATTTTGGGACGGCTTGACCAAAACTCACCAGCTACAGTATGTCGGTCGATTTCTCGGACGCCCTGTATAAACAAGAAACAGCTTAGACTAAAGACAGACGACAATGTATCATGTCCATAAAAATTGACGACACGGTATGTGTCGTGCTCTGGAGAACTGCAGCGAACGATGTTGTGCAATTTGCATGTAGGTACTAGGAGAACATGACTGCACGAGTGTTATGGTGGACGGTTTACGAGTCGTGTAGGAACCGACGTACGTAATAATATACAGTACACATCAGGCGTATGTAGATGCATGGCCGAATGGTCTGTCTACGATGACCTTCGGGGTAATGGCAAAGACGATATTGTAGTAATAGAAGTATGGAATGAACACACACTGATGCTTCTTTTTTTCCCCGACTGCGGCAAAGCCCAAAAGGAGGGTTATGTGTTTGATTTGTATGTATGTATGTCCGTTTCTTTGTTCCTTCATAACATCTGCGAAATCTTTCACATTTGTAAACTAAATAGCTAGAAATAAAAAAAAGTAATTAAAAAAATTAAAAACCTGGCTGCGGTAAAACTGAAAGCTAAAAACAAGCCCATTTTATATTAAGGTGGATGCGTCAGGGTAGCCCGCGAAATTCAAATTTTCTTACGTTTTTTTGCAATTTGCAAGTCAGTATTAAGTTGTATGTTAAATAAAATAAAAAATTGCGGCCGTAACAAATATGTATTTACAGAATTATAATCATTAGAATCAGTAATACAACTCCTTAAGTTAGTATAATCCTGAAATGTCAAGATTTCATGAAATAGTCATTCATTAGGATTACCTGGTCTTAATGATTTGTATTGATCACTTTAATGATTCTAATTATGTAAATAGATACTTGTTACGGCCTCAAATTACATTTTGATCAATCTAATACCGACTTGTAAATTATAAAAAAAAACGTAAGAAAATTTGAATTTCGCGGGCTACCTTGACACTTTCGCCTTAAATAAAAGTTGGAAGCAGGCGGGACCCATTCCATTTTTATATTTTCAAACTCAAATGGGTCCAGCCTGCTTCCAACTTTTATTTAATATAAAATGGGCTTGATTTTAGCTTTTCAGTTTTACCGCAGCCGGGTTTTTTAGTTTTTTTAATTACTTTTTTTTACCCGACTTCACTTAAGTCAAATGAAAGTCATTAGGTTATGTGTTTGATATTGTCACTTTTACGGAAGACTTTCATGATTTATATCCACCGTCTTCACGCAGATCAGGTCATAAAAAAGGGGTGTTTTGATTGATTTCAATACTAAAAATCTGTAAAATCCTAAAAATTAAACAATGTTGCCAATTTATTTATTTTTGTTTAACGATCTCTAAGTTAATTTTTCACTGTCATTTAGTAGTAAAACTGATTCGTACAGAAAGTGAATTCTGGCATTGGACCTTAATATAATGTAAATCAAATTTATAAACGAAAAATTTCACAAAAATCCGATTTTCAAAAGGGAATTTAGATCTTCTTCAAGAATATTCAATATCCAATATGCCAATTGATAAAATAAAAACGACGAAGTATAAAACTCAGTGAAGGTCTGACAAAAGTCGCTGAGTGCTTCGAAAGATATTTAAATGTTAATATACGAAGCGAGCTCATTCTGCATGCAGAGCGTCCGAAGCAAAGGACAATAATGATACTACGCTGCGCAATACAATACCAGATTTTAGAGTTGCACTTGTGGAAATAACGAAGAATTTAAGTTGATGTTGCTTTTACAGATTAGGTATAAATATTAAATAATAATAATAATAACCTGGGACATTATTCACACACGGTCATCTGATCCCAAACTAAGCAGAGCTTGTACTATGGAAACCAGATAACTGATATACTACATACACTACTTTTTTTTTTGTAAATACATACTTCTATAGATAATTACACCCAGACTCAGAACAAACAGACATGTTCATGCACACAAATGTTTGTCCTGGATGGGAATCGAACCCACGACCTGCGGCGTGATAGGTGGTATCTTAACCAACCACGCCAACTGGCCTGTCAAAAAACTTTTTAGCAAAAAATAAAACCGACTTCCAAAACAAAACACTACAAAGTGAAAAATAACTTTAATTTAGGTAGTCGGTGTCTTGGGTTTCGTATTTTCGTTTTTTGCCACCGACTTCCGAAATTAAAGTTATTTTTCACTTTGTAGTGTTTTGTTTTGGAAGTCGGTTTTATTTTTTGCTAAAAAGTTTTTATTTTTCACTTTTTATTTGTGGAACCTACCCCACACTAATTCGAATACATAATTGAGCACAATAATTGTAGATATAGCCATGTAAATAACAGTGATAGGAAGTTATTAAAACACCATCACATCATCCACATAAAATAAGTGGGAAATACGCAATATTGAAGCTAAATCGGTCCATCCGTCTTTGAGTAATCGCGTAACAAACATACAAAAAAAAAAAACATACAGACGAATTGAGAAAATCCTCCTTTTGGAAGTCGGTTAAAAATGAACGTAAACGTTTGATAATGCAAATTAGGTAGAAAAGTGTGTGTCGTATGAGTTATGGATTTAAATTAAAGCAAATACAATTGTATTTGCTTACCTATATACCCTAGCTGTTCCATGTAAAGATGGATGGAAAGCTGAATGGGTTGGGCAAGGGATGAAGGAAACAGGGGTTAATGATATTGATAAGGCACCGGTTGACAGGGGAGAATGGATGAGAATAACTTGTTGCACCGAATCCAAGTAATTTGGGCAAGCTGAAGACAACGACAGTGATATACCTACATCAGCAGATGACGATTCAAGATGAGCACAACACAGGACCTACAAGGAACTTTATAACAAAATTGCTTCAGATCGCATGATTCTATGGAAATCCACAATGCAGGTACCCGAATTTAATCACATGATATTCATATCTTTTTTTCTTTTCTTGATATTTGTATCGGTGTTATTGTACAGACGCCAGCACATCAAGCTACTACAATCTGTCAAATTACTTTAATAGATTTTCAACTTTATCGCCAAAGCATTAGGTTCAAGGTTGATTGGGAAAATTTGACAGTTTCGGCTATCTTGATGTGCGTGTGTGTGACCTTTGAATTCTATTTTTGATAAAACTACATACCAGTGGATTTACAATTAAAACCTGTCACTCATGTTCATTGTTTGTCTTTTTGTTGTTTTAGTTTTTAATTAATACCTACATTTCGATACAATGTGAAAATTGTTAGTGAAATAAATAAATATAATATAATCAATAACAGTATGATCATTACCGAAAACCACGCGAAATTCAAATTTTCTTACGTTTCTAGCAATTTGCAAGTGATTATTAGGTTGTATGTAGATTAAAGTATGATTCGCGACCGTATCATACATATATATGTATTTACCAAATTATAATCAGTAATACAACTCCAAGTTATTATAATCCTAAATGTCAAGATTTCGTGAAATATGTAGTAATTCATTAGGATTATAATATGAACTTAGAGAGTTGTATTTATGATTTTAATGCTTATAATTCTATAAATACCGACGCGACGTGCTACAGTCGCGAATCATATTTAGAATAACATGCAACCTGCAAAAAAAACGTAAGAAAATTTGAATTTCGACCTGGAGCATTCGGCTTAAGAAGGAAAAGATAGTGTTTTCACTTTTATAAAACGGTAAATAATAATTTACCGCTATAACGGTTGCCTAAAGGCATTTTAAAAGGCGTTTCAAATCACTCCATACGATTTGATACACATTATTGTCTGCAGCCATTGTTAAAGTTTACCCTTGAAGATTAACGAACAATAAGATCACTTCTCTTAGCATTCATTGCGTCATTTTCCTAAGTATAGCTGTCAATTGGGCAACTTCAGTTTTTTAATTGAATACGGTACTGACTTTGAAATTATAATTAATTGGAGTATGATGAAAAAATTAATTCAAGCCTGGATTCTAGAATGATGTTTGGTTTTAATCTTGTTTTAGAATGAACAGATTATGTTAACTCAAATCTAAATTCATGACTGAGTATCGCTTGCGTTATATTTTTCAGCCCGTTTGATTTAATTTGAACAATTTGAAGTTTAAGAAAGATCTAACTTAATGTAATTCTCTTTCAATAAAGCCCAATTACAAAGCTTTTCACATACCATAATAATCTAGTCAACAAAAACAACATCGAAAACAAAGAAAAACAGCATCTAAGAGAAACAGGTATCCCATTAGATACATCCAGATGCATCGTACGTGACCCCACTCTAATCTCGAGCTGAAATATTGAAGTCGACGACTTTCAAAGACAAAGACTTTTATTGCCATCGAGGCGTTGCCAGCGACTGCAATCTGGACAAGTGGTTTTTTAAGAGTTAAAGATGAGGATTGGACACGAACGGAGAATGACGTTTTTTTTTTTATGGGTTTGCCAGGGTGGCCCGCGAAATTCAATCTTATGTTTATGGAATTTGCAAATCAGTATTAGGTTGTATACAACCATATAGATCAAAATAAGATTCCCGAACGCAACAAGTATGTATTTACAGAATTATAATCATTAAAGTCATCAATACAACTCTTTAAGTTTAAGACCAAGTAATATTATTGAATTATTATTTAATGAAATCTTGACATTGGACGATTATACTAACTTAATGAATTGTATTACTGATTCTATTGAGTACAATTCTGTAAATACATATTTGTTACGGTCGTGAATCATACTTTAATCAACATATAGCCAAATACTGCTTGAAAATTGCAAATAACGTAAGAACATTTGATTTTCGCGGGCTACCTCATTTTAGAATAACAATGGTTACAGAATCGTTAACTTTGCTTAAGGCGAAATAGGTCCGGATAAAAATGTTTAGACGCATTTCGGCTTCACGCAAAAATAATATCAGCCTATAATAATGTTCCCATAGCTGGGAAAGTGGACCTAGTGCGGGTTGGTAGATGTCACATGTCTTCGAATGTTTGATTCTGGGCCATGCCGGTTTCCTCACGATGTTTTCTTTCACCATTTTGACAGCAATGGTGATGAAATAATTTACACAAAGTAAAGTACCTGTCAGGGTTCGAACCTACGACCTACACAACTCGTAACAACTCCAAGGATCTTAAATACTTACTAACTAACACACCCCCTACATTGCACATACTTATAACAGAATCAAGTAAAAACTGTAGACATATTACGTAGTTTCGTCTTGCCATCATTGCTTTCATAGATATTAGTCAGTCTAAAGGCAGTCTTGACTCTGGTTTGTGCCTAAATGTTAATTAATTCGTCTACATGTTACCAACATCATTCATAATCACCCAAAAAACCAGTTGCTTAACTTTCACAAATCATGAGAAACTATACAAACTCTATTTTGAGCCCAGATTCACAATAAAATTTCAACGCATTACAAATACCTACTGGTAGCAAGGAATCCTGGTTAAAAGCAAGGAGTGGGTGGCGTCTATTTATATCTAGATCCAAACGACTCGACTAAGAAAACACAGACATAATTCTAGGATGAACCGCAAACAAGACCACTGTAATTCCAGATAAGACAGTTTTATTAGCGCTGTTTCTACTCGGCAAAGTTGCAATGTTCAGCCAAGGGTATTGTATGTCCGAAAGCAGTTTAGAAAAACTGAATAACATCATTGCGTGTGTGTCAAAGATAAAAGATTTGATTTTATATGTTGTTACTTGAAGCCACGACGTCATAAGCCCGAAAGTCTTACCAAGGAGTATCGTATCACCCAGTAACTGGGTTGTGGAGGTCAGATAGGCAGTCGATCCATGTAAAATACTGGTATTCAGCTGCATCCGGTTAGACTGGAAGCCGACCCCAACATAGGTCGGAAAAGATGTTGATGATGATGGTGAGCTGAGGCCACGTGGCTGGTGTATGAGGTTCTCAATGTTTAACATGATCTTTCGTTTGAAGATTCTTATCACTATACCAGGAAGGTCAATCTGTTTACCACGTTTACTGATTATGACGTTTTTATATGTGTCATAGTATCGATTTATAAGCTCGAGGGAGTCGAGGGTAAATGATAACAGCTGCACGGATCGATCGAAGGTTAAGCTACCATTGCCACGGTCATTTCGTCGATAGGTGTCCAACCTTTACTTATACCTTTACCTCTCCGTGCCTTGGAAAGCACGTTAAGGCGTTGGTCCCGTCTGTCATTCGTAGATCATTGACAGTCGTTACGGGTCATCAGAAGCCCGAAAGTCTGACAACCAGTCTTACCAAAGGGTATCGTGTTATCCGGTAACTAGGTTCTGCTCAATGTAAAATATTTGTTGCATTGCATCCCGTTAGACTGGAAGCCGAACTCAAAATAGTTGGGAAAAGGCTAGGCGGATTGATTGATAGTATCGATTTACGCTAACAGAAGCAACTTATACTTGTATTCAAGTGCCGATAGACTCCTACAACAGTATTTTTTTGCAGTGTTTAGTGTCCATGGAGTTTCTTGTCCTTCCTTGTCCATAGAGATCAACGTTCTCGAATGGGCAACTAGCGTCAGCTCGACAATTCAGATGACAATTCAATTCAGGCATTGACTTGACAAAAACTCAAGTCACCTATTGGTATTTTGAAAGATTATCACTGGATGCGCGTGACCTTCTAAATTCAATCAACGCTTTAGAATTCAAAGACTTCGAACAGCTGCTATCATTGAAAACAAACTCATAATTCATACAACCGAACCTCGTAATATTAAGTATTAGATATTAGATAAGAAACTCCACCACACCCAGTTTAATACCTTCGCAAGGTTGAACCACTTCCTGTGTAAACACTTTGTATGTTGTTTGTGTTTCTGCCTTTTCAACGAGTGTGTTTTTCTTCGTTACAATGTAGTTGAAAGAAAATCCGATCACAGAGTGGTGTAGTGGTGCTCAATTACAGTTCGGCCGTCGAGAGAATGCGCTCCTGACACCTGTCATGGTCTTGTCGAATTGATCATTTCATGGTGTGTTCGGTCATTTCATTAAATCGTTATGTTTCATAAAATGGCCAGCTACAATTGAAAAGATGTCTATATCGTCTGTTTGTCCTGAGTCTGGGTGTAAGTATGTACGAGTATTTACAAACAAAAAAAGTAGTGTATGTAGTATATCAGTTAACTGGTTTCCATAGTACAAGCTCTGCTTAGTTTGGGATCAGATGACCGTGTGTGAATAATGTTCCAGGATATATTATTATTATTATTCCTTTTATTTATTTTTTAAACTTATTTTATTACATTTTTAAATATTTTTTATAAAACACATTAAAAAAGCATTTACAAATATAAAATATTTATTATTATTATATCGTTTAAACGTTTACGTTTAGACTTTTGGCCGCAGGACGTGGTGATCCGTCGCTTCCGCGGACAAGCGCCACAAGAAGTGAAATGCTGCTAACATAGTTTTAAGCTATATTTATTAATAGATATGTATTTAATTTTGTAATATGTATTTAATTTTTATTTATTTATTTTGTGAACATTGGTGTTTTTCAATATAAATGTCTATTGTACGAACCATGTCCCGCCGATAGGCATACAAAATCAGATTAATAAAACTTTGTAGTAGAAATAAAAGAAATAACAATGTCAAAGATATGCAAGCATGTCAAACTATAAAATTGTCAAATAAAATAGGGAAAATGTCATTAAAAATAGAAGAAAAAAAAATAAAATACATTATGTCAAAAGATTGCAAAAACACGAACAAAAAAATTACAATTAAAAAATATAAATTATAAAAATTGAATCAAAACTTGTCATCCAGAAACTCCTTGACTGAATAATATACTTACCTTGTCATTTAGTAGCTTAAAGAGATTACTTTTGAATTCATTCATATTCTTACTATTTCTAACATGACGAGGTAATTTGTTATACAATTTTGGTGCCATTGCATAGACACTTTTATAAGCAAATGCAGTTCTGGTGATTATTGTTTTTAACTTATCTGAGCGACGTTGACTTTCTACATGATTAAACAAGTGTATATTAGTCTTTACAAACATCAAAACCTCACAGATATACAGCGACGGTACTGTCAGAATATTTAAATCCCTAAAGTGTGGCTTACATGTATTTGTTTTTCTTAATTTGCAGATGGCTCGGATGCATCTTTTTTGTGCCAATAATACGGAGGATATATTTGTAGCATTACCCCAAAATATGAGTCCATACCTTAATGTGGAGGCTACATACCCGTGGTATGCCGTTAGGAGGGCAGTTTTGTTTGCAACTTTATTGCTATATTTATTAACACAAGTTTTGTTTTATACTCTATTATGTTGGTTTGTAATGTATGTGTCTATGGGCCATTGTAACCTAAAAATAAATGTTTTATTATTATTATTACTAAACGTGACGAAAAACGTCGAATGATATGTCAGTCGACGTTAGGCCATATCATGAAACACAACCATTTCATGAAATTACCGAACACTTCATGGGGAGATCGTCATAGAAATGGCCATAACGTGACGAAAGCAACATATTTATCAACATTCCCAGCTGACCACTGGACATATCGCAAAGTATCGTAGTTTCATTTCACGCCGGTAGTGGCACTCCGACCAAATAGGTTAGGTTAGGTTAGAACTGTGACCAACCGCGCGCGACCTGATCGAGCGGTGCCGTGGCAGCGTTTGGCGAGCGCTACATCCAAGTTGGACGCAGTTACTTGACTGCGATGCACAACTAAAACAAAGCAACATCAACGCCTCTACCGGTGGATAATCTAACTATTATACGATATGAGTCGTGAGTTTAACTGTTGGTATCGTCAACAGTCGTTGGAGTATTCAATGATCTGGCCAGACCACATCATGATGTGACCAGCGGTCGATGTTCTATTTCGAAATACAACTCTTTTATGAAATGATCAATTCTAAGACGTATAAATCTCACCGTGAAAACATAGGTGAGGTGAGTGTGAAGTGAGCTGTCAAGTGTCAATCCCTAGCATCAGGTGGAATGACCGCTCACTTCACCTAAGTTTTCACGGTGAGATTTTTACAGAACAGGCCGGCTGGCTACGACAGTAATAAGGATCAAATTCGCAAAACACATATTCGTTAGTATGAAGCTGACAGGTGTCAAGAACGCATTCTCTCCACGGCCGGACTGTAGGTTGCTGTTACGTTGGACTTAGATTTTAGACTGAACGAAAGATTTTAAGTCAAAGTCGAAACTTTATTTTTAAAACATGGGTGTAGAACGTGCTTTAAATAAGATAGCTACAGAGATCACCATGTTTTGCAACAGATATTATTACGATTGGGGGCTTACTAAATTAACATCTGTTGTCCTGCCTACCTATTACGTTATTACTTATGAGTAGACAACATTAAATCTTCTATCCGTTTTGAAATAATTAATCAACGATGGTAAAGTAAAATCTTCTATTATAGTTTCATACCATACACTCTATCTATCGGGTGTGGTTCTTTCCTCAAAACACCATTTAAGACACTAATCTACATGGTATTTATATGATCAGACCAAGATTATGTTTGGACTTCAAAAGAGACTCTCAAAGGCGAAATATTCTCGTTTCTCGTTCATGTCCTGTTCCCAGTGCGGTGGACTAACAGTCTGTTTGTTTCGGCCTTTCTTCTCGGAGTTGTCACACAGGAAACTCCGACTTCATCTAGTTTAAAAAAATATGATTGACGTGTAAAAGTGTTTATCTACTCTCATATCGTAAAATAAACTTCAAAATGAGTTTATATTGATATACTTTATAAACACAACAACGAAATTTAAAAACAGAATAACATTATAACACTTATTCTCTAAGAAAATAATGTTATATTTTTTTTTTTTCCATTACAATACAAGGCACCAAGGAGTTTCCATCAATTATTATGTTTTAATGGAACGCACATACATACAACACACCATACACACATATTTAGATTATTCCGATCTGTCACCCTGCTTTGTCCCCTAAGGGCCGGTTTTTTGATCCGTAGACCAATGGTTAAACATAGTAACTAATGGTTGAATTTTGGCGAAATGTGAAAGTTTAAACATGAATGAGTTATGCCATTAGTTACTATTTTTTTAATATGAATGAGCTAACATGAATACTCATGTTTAGTCTTTCACATTTCGCCAAAATTCAACCATTAGTTACTGTGTTTAACCATTGGTTGAGTTAACTAGTGATCAAAAACTCGGCCCTTAGGCGTCGAGGGAACTGATCGGAAAAAGTTTGATCTGTCCCACTGTTAACAACTTTATTCACTCCTAACTGTCTCAGATAGGAGTGAATAAAGTTCGAACTGTCCTCTCGTTGCTAACAGGGTGACAGATATTTTTTCTTTCCGATCTGTTCCTCTATGGGGATAAAGCAGGGTGACAGATCGGATTAATCCACATATTTGCACACCATAATTATGCAATGGTAGAATGTGATTGGGCCACGATAGTCTTAATTTATAGCTATATTCTAGCAAATAAATTAATTTGAATTTGAACGCTGCGGGGCGCGCCATTTTTATAACATTACAAAAAAAATCCATTCCAATGTTTTACTTCTCTGTGGCAGCGCCCGCTTTAGCGCATACGCGGTGATGCGCTGGGTTTTGGCGCCATTCATACGTTTTGTTGTACTGAATTTCGTTTTTTTTTTTATATTAGGGCTAATGAGTTTAATCCCAATGTATAAATAAGAGTAGATAAAGTATTGTGTGAAACTGCACATAACTAGGTATTAAAACACTCCTCATTATGCAATAGTTCATAAACTATTTTATCATTTATTATTTACCCACAGCTCTTTATAACGTGTATAATGCTTATTATAATTTGCTCCCATTCCCATGTCGTTTACCATAACTCATAATAACCAAGAAATATTTAAATGCACACCAAGAGCTACATCCAGCGCAATAATCCTTTAATTACACTTACAGAAGCACAATACAACTCCCCTCCTCCTAAATTCAACCTTTTGTTCAAGACACTAAGATTGAATATCGCCCAGCAGAATAAATGCAATTTCCGACGCTAGGTGGCGCCACGTTCTCACGGATGCATTCTGATATTGAAGCTGGAACGTGATCGCAATAAAGGAGATGCTTTCCATAACTTGGAGGAGGATTTATTTTTGCTTTGTTTTTTGTCAGTTTTAAATTGAAAATGGTCGCGATAGTCTTTCAGAGCATCTCTTGGAGAAGCAGATTAGACTAATCCTAACTAATATTACAAAGGCGAAAGTGAGTTTGTTTATTTGTTACGCTTTTACGCTAAAACGACTGAATGAATTTGGATGAAATTTGGCACATGGGTAGACCATGACCTAGAGCAGGACGAAGCCTGCTTTTTAACCGACTTCAAAAAAAGGAGGAAGTTCTCAGTTCGTCGGAGTTTTTTTTATGTATGTTCCCCGATTACTCTCAGACGGCTGGACCGATTTGGAAAATTCTTTTTTTTGTGTGAAAGGGCATACTTTCTAGTTGGTCCCATTGTCATCAGGTCAGGATCTGATAGGGATCCTGGAGAAATCGACAGGACTCTTCAAATATTATATACATCTATAGCGATTTGGGTATTTTTATAGTAACTGGTGCATTGTTCTTGGAGAGCACCATTTGGTCAAATGATGATGATGAATGATGATGAAGATCACAGATGGCCACGGGAACTACTCAATAATAAGTATTTCAAGGGTTGCGATTCGATTAGATACCTACTTTAATAATGGTTGCTAAGTAATTTATGCTCGTCACAATTCTTATGGTGATGTGTTCTCCTGGTAACTCCTCAAAACTTTTTTCCAAAAATATCAACCGACTTCCAAAAAACCCCACTAACTGAAAAATAACTTTAATTTCGGAAGACGGTGGCAAAAAAGTAAAATACAGATCCAAAGACACCGACTTCCGAAATTAAAGTTATTTTTCACTTAGTGGGGTGTTTTTGGAAGTCGGTTGATATTTTTGGAAAAAAGTTTTTATTTTTCATCCTGGATCTTAGACGATGTCACGGGCAACAGCTACTAATGAATATAACTAAGTTTCCACTGGTGAAATAATTCCAAGGCACTATTGCCAGTTATACTAGCTAATCTTTTCACTAGCATAAAGCATTTAAAGCTCTTCGAACCTATTAGTACTGGTATCTAATCCTGGGCTCAACTAATAGCGTCATGTTCGTGAACGGGCGCAGTCTATAAGGACTGGTCATCTCTTAGCTGCTATGACTTATTTGAATTTATTTTATTATTCAATTGTTTTTGTTTTTTTTTTTATTACGGACGCTTTTAACGTACATGTCTTTGTACAGACGCCGAAACTGTCAAAGTTGTAAAGAAAGACAGATTATAGTAGCTTGCTGTGCTGGCGACTGTACATTGTTTTCACATGTATAATTTCAACATGTAACCAATATTTAAAAAAAAAATCATAGATAGATCATAGTATGTATGTATGTTTATCCACGCATTTCTCAGAAACTATTAATCGGATCGTGACCATTCTTTTTTTGTTAGCTTACATTTACTTCAACTTAGGGCACAGTGGAAGTTTCATCAAAATTGGAAGATAATGGAATAATACTTGTAAGTGTGACGGCCTGGCTTATTGATACGAGCTACGGGTGTGGTGTCAAAGGGAAAACATCTCAAAACCTTGGTCAAATTCTAGTGCAATATTTATAACAAAACTATTAACTACTTATAACAAACAAATATTCCTGTGTTTACTAAAAACTAAAAATTACGAAATTTAAAAATAATTTTATAAAATTAAGTCGACTTCAAAATTAACAAAAAATTATGAAATGAGCAACTTTAATTTCGGAAGCCGGTGGCAAAAACTAAAATACAGATCCCAAGACCAAGACCGACTTCCGAATTTAAAGTTATTTCATAATTTTGAGTTAATTTCTTTTTAAAGTCGATTTAATTTTTTCTATTATTTTTTTAATGTAACAATATTTTGATTTAAAAGTGTCCGTGGAGTTTCTTACCCGTTCTTTTCCATAGGTACCTACTATGTTATGGAATGGGCAACTAGCTTCATCGTTCTGATTGACCAAACACCTTGATAATTCAAGTGCCTGTAATTGGTTTATTTGAAATAATTGCTTTGTTCGAGGTGAGTTTGTGTTTAATCTAAAAAAAGCACCATCGACTCAAAAAAGTACCATCGACTCAAAAAAGGTGCCATCGACAAAAAAAGTACCATCGACTCAAAAAAAAATACCATCGACTCAAAAAAGTACCATTTACTCAAAAAAAGTACATAACTAACTGATAAAAATGTCATAGCCAAATTCTCTGTGCATTAGTAAACCAAAACTATATCAAATTAAACTGTAACAAATGGGATTCTGTCCATTAAAATTAAACAATGGGAAGTCGAAGATAATGAACGAAGATGTTGGAAGACAGAGAAAATCAACTTTCAATTAAAACAAAATTATTAATATTCATGTCGACATTTATACAAAAATACAATTTAGTTTTCCACTGCAGAATTAATAGCAGCAAACCAGCAACAAAAACAGTGCTGAAAGTTTTTAATACGATTTTATGCGAACCCGACGATGCGTCGTAAAAATCCCGTATAACGATGTTGGTAAACTGGAGAAGTTTTCTCGCTACAGTGCAGGATTTAGTTATCCTGTGGCCTCTAGCTGGCATTAATTTGTTTTTAATAGAGATATTTTGGTTAGTTATAGAGGTTTTACATAGAACTTTTGAGTAAATTAAAGGCATTTTGATTGTAATATTAATAACACAGTTTATTATTTATTAAGATTTATTAAAGTTCTTAATAAAGGCCGATGCTGATAACTGGATAATTTGGAAGAAGATTCTATTAAACTACGTGTAAATTAAAATTCAACTTTAAGGTAGGTAACGACCTACCTTAAAGTTGAAATTTAATTGAATTCAATTAGCATTTTAGGTAGGTAATTGGTCTGTTCGTTGATTGTAATTAAAAACGTAGTCAGTCATGGGCACAGCCGACACCATTAGCATGTCACGTGACGCGTGATGCGTGACGCAAACTCGTAAGATTTTCCTCTAACAAACACCGCTCAACTCGCCTAAAGTAGTTTTCACTTCAAAAATCATTTTGTCAGTTCAAGCTTGAATATCAACTGGCTCCAACCAGCCTTTCCCTATCCACTTATGTTACTTTGTAGACGACACACAAGCCCCTGATTGCCCAAAACATCAAAGTATACTGACTGGAATTACACATAAAATCGCTGTAAGCTTTTGAATTATACCACTACAGCTTTATTATCTACGTTGACAACGGATGTTGTTTTCTCCGCCTTACTAGCTGCTACGTCCATAGAACTAGCGTTTATTAAAAGTCATGCGAAGAATAGAAGAAAAAAACGGATTATGTCAAACAGATGTAGTATTTATTTGGCAAAATAATTTTCTATAAATTAATATTATAAATGCTCCATGCCTCGGAAAGCATGTTAAGCCGTTGGTCCCGGCTGTTATTCGTGGATCTTTGACAGTCGTTACGGGTCGTCAGAAACCCGAAAGTCTGATAACCAGTCTTACCATGGGGTATCGTATTACCCAGTGAGTGGGTTGTGGAGGTCAGATAGGCAGTCGCTCCATGTAAAATACTGGTATTCAGCTGCATCCGGTTAGACTGGAAGCCGACCCCAACAAAGTTGGGAAAAGGCTAGGCAGATTTATTTTTAATATTATAAATGCAAAAGTGAGTTTGTTTGTTACTCTTTCACGCTTAAACGGCTGAACGGATTTGAATGAATTTTGGCACATAGGTACACCAAGGACTAGGACATAGGATACTTTTTATCCTGGTAGTACGTTCCCGTGCGATAATTTCAGACATCCACGCGGGCGAAGCTGCGGCGAAAAGCTTGTTGCTTTATAAAATTTAATCGTCAAGATGTGTGTATAAAGTATGTTCTCCATTTGGGGAACGAATATATTTATTCTTTCTTTTACTATGCATTTACTCTATGGTGACTTTCAAAACATGCGACAAAAGTTAAGGGGGAGTTCTACCCATCAATATGAACAACTTTTATTATGGGACCAACTTAGAATTCGCTTAAAAATTTCGTCCTTCTTATACAAAATGGTCCAATCGGGTACGTACTGTTACATGGGAAGGTCAATTTTTTTTTGCGAATTCTTAATTGGTGCTTTAGTAAAATTTGTTCATATTGATGGGTAGAACACCCACTTAAATTTTGTCGCATGTTTTCAAAGTCATCCTGTAATATATTATATGAAGAAATACCTTGCAATGAATATGGCAAACATCGGAAAACTGTGCTACATCAACTCTTGCACTTGTTTTTGCTTAGTTCTGTTTGTAATTTTCGTAACATAAGATCACGCCTGTTTCCCCCGAACGGTAAGGCAGAGGTGGACATAGGACACCCACATTTCACCCATTATTTTGAAATCCCATGTAATAGAGGGCAAACTAATCTATTGCCATCAACTGGGAACGAATCTCGGCTACTTTTGCAACATTCTTTATGGAAAAAGCCCAATAAAACTGCCCGACCTTAGGAATCGAATCCAGCACCCTAATGCGTAACACACTATTGATTGAAATCTGAATCATTTTGAAGCAAATTCAAATGTTGTCTGCTCGACAACGTAAATAACGCATTGAATGTTGTTGAACTGATTGATAGTGTATTACGCAATTAGGGTACAGGTCCTCAAGCTTAGCAGTAGCGCTCGCGACCACTAGACCAACGAATTTTTGTACAAATGGCCAAATAAGTCCAAGTTTCGGGTTAGAAGCCGGCATTTTGTTTTCAGCTTACAGTGCATAGAAACACGCCGCAGTGCAGCCTTATTATCTTTCAGAACGGATGTTGCTCTGTTTGCTAGTTGCGTGTATACTGTAAAGTGAGGCCATAAAACCAGGGAGTGCTTAGCAACAAAATACAGCTGGCAAATATTTAGGTGTTATGCAAAACTGAAAATAACATTGTCTTACTACTGTTGTGTACTTTCAACACGATTGACATTAGATTTTCGGTACCTTATGTCAATGATCAGTGACGTCAATCCAATACATTTCGACTTTTCCTTTATCGCTATCGTTGGTAGAATATCACTTTGTCTAGACCCTCAGGCACATTTTCTACATTCCTGATGCGGTTTTATAAGCGGATATGAGGGTATACTCGTACCAGAGAAAAATAAGTTTTAAACTCACTTACACTGTCAGGCAAAGAAGAGTTATTTAGTCATGTGTATTTAACTATCGCTGTCACGCTGCTAGTGATGCGGTAACGTATCCAAGTCGACTTATAACACTGCGTAATGCCCAGAACACGTTGCCGAGAACCAGCTTCCAACATTTCCACGGCTCTGATAATTTCTTCTCGGCTCAAATAACGTCCTCTCATCATAATAACTCTCTTTTGTATTAATTCCACTCAAGTATGGCAGAAATTTTACTGATTTGGCCTCAAACTCGTTGCAGGATTATATAGGAATACCTACGACTTAGAAGATTTTCAGCTTTTGACCGAAATTCAAAAACTATTCTATTTCAAATGATGAAATTACTAAAAAGTATCCATAGGAGTTACAAAAAAAAATATAATTTAAAAACCATATTTTTAGTAACTAGCTAAAATTTGCTTGATCCCTGGACACTTTTGATGTGTGTACATTTCACAAAACAATTGTACACATGTTTATCAACAGCGCCACACTTGACAACGCCTTTTTGGTGCCAACAGATCCTTGTAGCACTGTTGCTGGCTTGCACTACGAGTATAAACTTTGTATCGGTTGGCAAACCGCTGTCAGGTTATGCCTTGCGCCACACTGCAGCGCTATTATCCACATTGGCAGCGGATGTTGCTCTGTTCGCTAGTTGCGTGTGCATCGTGAGGCCACTAGACAAGCGGTTTTTTTACAAACACTAAGTATTTAGGACAAAAAAGTAATTGGAACAAATGTCTACTTAGTTGATTTATTAAGTGTAATTGCTAGCTGGTTTGTTGTCATGTCAAAGATTTTTACTGCAGTGAATGACTGAAGTAGGTGAAAAGTAAAAAAAGAAGTAGCTCGAAAGTATTCAATTGTTTCGTTGTTTTGTGTAAATGATGATGTGTGATTTTTTATAGTTAACCTATCAAGCCCTGACCAATCCTAATCCTAACTAGTAATATTATAAATTGCGAAAGTGAGTTTATTTGTTTTGGATGAAATTTGACACATGGGTAGACCATGACTTGGATTAGGACATAGGATACTTTTTACTCCGGTAGTACGTGCCTGTGGGATAATTTATGAAGTAAGATAAAATAATTTTATATTTTTGGCTCTCTTAGGAGTGGTAGTCGAAATTTTAAATCTTATAGGACAAAATATATCCCAAAAAAATACCATTTGTCCGAAAAACATGAAAAGCAGTAGTCCTCCACTATGATAGCGAGGCAGCCTCGAATGCACCGGATCGATGCAGCGACTGCGCAGTGCGCGGGTCGATGCACCCATCTCTGTGACGTAACAACGCACGTCACTCACATGAATTAGGCCAGAAAGACCACTTGAACACAATTGCGATATATATGAACGTAACTGTGATTGATTTGGTGGAATTGAAATATATTTGCAGCTTTTAAGATTACGTAATGGTGGAGAAAAAAATATGGACATAGACATAATCCTGTACAGCTCAAAGACATCTTTGCTTGACAAACGACATCGTAACAGACCAAGACAAAGATGGCAAGATGAACTTCATATACTTTAAAAACGAGTGGACCTTTTGAAGGAGCGTACAAGGAAATTGCGTTAAAGTGGGATTAAGGGTTTTTAAAATAAAATCTTCTGTTGACTACGGGCCGATTTTGCGGTTTGAAATGAAAGCTTTTATATAATATATAGAAACTAATGTTAAACTAATGTGAAATTAACTTAAAAACTTTAAGGAGTGCTTTAGTTAGACCATCGAACTGAATAACTTTTACTGTGGGACCAACTATGAAATCCCGAAAAAAATCTGCTGTTACATACTAAAGTTCTACTGTTCTATACTGTATGGTTGTTTTTTTATTTGCAAATTCGAAATTGATCTCACCGAAAAAGTTATTCAGTTCGATGGTCTGAAGCACATCTTTTATGAGCAAATAACTCTTAACAAAGTAATTTCAGTATTTGTCATAGATGCATGCACTCGTCTAAAGACGTAGACGACTCACATACAAATGTACCAACATATGTGGGTACATATGTGAGCCGGTTGATTGCCCCAATTATCATGCATGGTGGAACTTCGGCACTAATACATATCGTGTAACTATAGACGAATGTTGAGCTGGTTGGAAATGAGGAATGCCTGATTGTTCCCCTCACTCTGATGGAGTTAATACTATTTTGATGGGTTTACTCTGATTTGTATGCCGTTGTGTTTCTGTCTTTGGAGTTTATTCTTGAGTAAGTTGAGCGAGTTGTTAAATCTGATGGATTGCTACTAGGTGCCCGTCATTCTATCAGTACAAAATTCATAGTTGGTTTTGTGGCTTTAAATATTGTTAATCAGTAAATCTACCATTTCTACCAGATTGTTTGCGATTATTTCTTTAAAGAACTGATCTCGATAATCCTATATTGAATACTCCATGTGGGTCAAAATGACGGTAAATGCCTCACTGCCTGAACTGTCAATATAAAGCAATTAAATCGGATTACAATTCCGGAAACAATCATTCTTCTGCCTTTATTCTATTTAATTATAAAAAGAGTCGGTGAAGCATGTCCTGTTTTATCCTACCTCATAATTGAGGTCTTTCTCGTTTAACTGCCTATTAAAAAAACATGTTTTCTGTCTCTTACCTCCTGTTATCCAAATAGCTGTCGTACTCATCCGGTGTGTTCTTGTCATCGTGCATGTCGTAGAGGTCACTGTATATGGCAGACTCCATCCGAGACGGATCCAAGTGGTAGTTCGGATTCTCGTACGAGAGGAGACCATTCTCTGTGGACAAAGTAGGAGAAGATCAGTTTGTGGGAATGTGCTACATGGATGACATATTGATCGTAACATCAAGTGCGGCTTCTTAAATTTGTTTTTCTTAATATAAATCCCGCGATTCCAGAAATTCCGGGAATGCACAGCTAATCGGATACATGGAAATGACTTCTTAAATATGTGGTATTATTATTATGTATTTTTTAAATTATTATTCGTATTCTTGTTTACTTGAAATTCAGTTTTAACATCCATAAGTTTTATCCTGAAGTTTGCTCATTCGATTCTGTAGTTAAAAGTACTAGATTTATCAATTCCGGAATCGCGAGATTTTCACGATCGATAAAAAAGTGCATTCCATATTAGCCAACACCTGAACGTAAGTAAATATACATTCGATTCTATAATCAGAACTCTAAATTTGTCCATCCCCGAATCCCAGGATTTTTTCGAAAGAAAAGTGCATTCCATATTAGCCAACACCTAAAGTTTAAAATACGTAAAGATGCATCCGATTATCCGATCTCTAGTCATTATGCTATGAACCGCCGGTATGCCAAGTCTTATCTATATGCCTATTGTATATATCACTGGGCATAGCGGCGGTTAAGAGGGAGGCCTTTGTCATTTAGTTGGACGTATTTTTGTTGATAGCTGTCAAAATACAAATGGTTTTTTAGTAGATGTCATCACAAAAACATAAAATCACGTCGAAAATTGACCGGGTAGGCAGAGACGTACCCACATTTACCCAGATGATTGAAGATTTTACGGGAATATTATCAACCCAATAACAGTGGTCACAAGATCAGAAAAGCGACCTTTCTTCGTTTTGCCTTTTCTTGCACTAAAAATCTATACTCAATTCGTAATCTTTAATGCAACTTTATGTCATCTACAAGTATAGAGACTATCCCGACGAAAATCAATCTACTTAAAACTTAAGGAAGATTTACTCCACAATAAATACCATTTAATTTAAAAAGCATTGTCCTCTGATCGAAAGATCTGCTATCAGCCATTATAATACGTTGACTGTCTAGCTTGTGCTGACTTTATTTTCTAGAGAGCTTACCCAGCTGTCTGGGACATGTGAACTCGTCTAGAAAATAAAACGACAATGCTAATGTGATTCGGAGTTTTGGATGTACTGTTTAGGAAAAGACTTTGGTATTATACAAGGTTGTTTTATGTATCAATCAATCTGCCTAGCCTTTACCCAACTATGTTGGGGTCGGCTTATAGTCTTACCGGATGCAGCTGAATGCCAGTCTTTTACAAGGAGCGACTACCTATCTGACCTCCACAACCTAGTAACTGGGTAATACGATACCCCTTGATAAGACTGGTTGTCAGTTTTCGGGCTTCTGACGACCCGTAACGACTGTCAAAGATTCACGAATGACAGCCGGGACGGGTTTAACGTACTTTCCAAGGCACGGAGGAGTCTCGGTATGTAAAGATGGTCACCCATCCACGGACCAATTCCGGCAACCGTAGCTTAACCTGATGGATCGACCCGTGCGGCTGTTATTACTTAGCCACGAGCTCCTCGAGGTATAATATTGGGAATCGTACAGGGTGTGGCATAAATACAGTAGTTTATTAGGTTTGGGATGTAAAATACTACCATTTTAAATATTTCCAAGACTAAAGGAAAAGGATATTTTTAGGGTTCCGTACCAAAATGGTAAAAAGGAACCCTTATGGTGCGACTCAGTCTGTCTGTCTGTCTGTCTGTCACAGCTGGATATCTCAAGAACTACTAATGCTATCAACTTGAATGTTGGAATAGTTTTAGGTGACATTTACCCAACTATTTTGCAAATAAGAAAGAAATAAAAATACATATATATTTTTTTTTGCAACAGGGACTGAAAGGGGGTGTTAACAATTCGAAGTGGGGCTACTGGCGCATGTGGGGTATCATATCAAAGAGCGCTTTTTGCACATTCTCAAACATTTTTTTTTAGGCCTCATAGTAGCCCTTATCTCTGAAGTTTGCATAGAGAAAAATCAGAAATTATTCTGTGTGATAGAGGTTTATGGAAAGATTACCGCAAAAATAAAAAGCTGTCTCTAAACAGCACGCTTTTTTATATATGATAGTACCGAACCCTCGGTGCGCGAGTCCAACTCGCTATTGACCGGTTTTATTTTTTAATTGAGATGTAATATTATGCATCGGCCACAATCTGTAAAAGTACCTACCTACCCTAAGTTACCAGATTATGCCATAATTATTATACTTTAAAAAAATCCCCTTACACACGTATTATATCATCTTAAATCCTAACTTTATAAAACATGTCATCCCGAAAAATTCCAACAGTTTCGTTCTAGTTTGCGAAAGCCGCACTTGGCAGGCCTCATCGTAACCAGAGCCGAAGCCGTAACAATAGCTGACTATCACCCCCCCCCACACACCCCCTCCTTTATTAACATACGTGTCCGTATAGATGTATGTACGATGTAATTGCTGTGATCGCATGTGGCCATTATTTTTGTGTGATAGAGTGATTGATGTGTAGTCAATAAAGAAGGAAAGAAAGAAAACATGTTTATAGGGCATACATTAGCTAACAGGTACCTATCTAATAGAATTGTTCCTTTATTATTGCGTTTACAGGCACCTTATACACAAAACGGTTCACTATACATTTGCATAACATTTTAAGCCATAATATAACATGGCATACTTTTGTTTATCCTAATTAATATATATTTACGCATTTATAACAGCTTACACATAATTATTAAAAAAAGGAACCTAACCAAACCGAACTTCGGTGTGCCCCTGACGTCGACCGTCTAGGGTTAGACTTTTCGGATCAGGTAAATTAGCTTACAAGATAATTATGTCAACATAAACTGTATGCTAAAAAACAATTACCCATGGCAAAGTATTATTATGCCAAAAAAAAAAATACCAAAATAGTTATGCCAAAGAATATTAGGAAAAAAAAATTATTGCGAAAAGAAGGGGTGCCGCACAAAACAGGTTACAGGTTTTTGGGGCCTATTTTTAGGGATTTTTTTTTTATTTAACTGGGGATATGTGAATGAACAAAAATGATATGGAATGTTTTTAACAATTGGCCATATGTCCTCGTGACTTCGTATGATAGACTTTAAAGCAAAGAATGCCGATTTAAAAAAAACTGCCCAATTCATAAAAGAAAAATACTTAAATGTTGTTGAAATCCTTGATCAAAAAAACATGTTAGGTGCTTATACCGCGTACAGTTTAAATGGCAATTTCTATGCAGAAACCAAATCTTTAAGTCACCTAAAAGACACCCTAACTAAAATACCTAAATTGATTCCACTCGTGACCTACAAAAGCCTGGATTCTCTTTGTAATAGATTGTAAGCGCTCGCAAGTTACCTAATAACTTGTCTGACCCATTTAGCTAGCAGAATCTTGAAAACTATTAGCGAATCTAAACATTTTAGTGACGCTTCGAAACGGAAGAGAATTTTCCTCGAAGGCTGACAACACACAGACGCGACGCGACTTTGCGATTAAGAATCTTTTCCAATACTCTAGGTAAAACCGTGTTCTAACTATTTTTCATGACAAGAATGACAGCTATTATTTTAATATACGGACATTAGCCATTTTGTAACTTTGTTAAACAATCTGATTCCCTGATTGTAGACTTTTTTATTATTTGTGATGGGTTTGCTCTTGACTCTAGTCTAAGTCAGAGGTGACAGAGACAAAGTCGACGATGGAGTGAACTTACCCAGAAGAAGCCTGTTCACTATCACTTTGAAGAGATTAGGGATGTATGCGCTCGGAAACACAGACGCAGGTAGTGAGTTCCCGGCGCGATGTGTTCCATTCCTCGGCGCGTTGTGTTCCACGCGCGCCTCAAAGAGATGTCAGCACTAGCTGAAGGGGTCCGCTAGGACCGATGCCTGCCAGGGTTGCGGGTTGTTCGAAAGAGTTACCGTGGCCCTGGCACAGGCAACTGAAGGAACACGGGTGGGCTTAAGTCCGTAGAAGTCTGACACGCCCTCCCGCTCCAACCAGAGCGGGAGAAGTTATTTGATGATTTCCCATCCAGAAAAAAAAATGTAGTGAGTTCCACTCTTTTACTGTGCGCATTATAAAAGACATTTGGAAACGCTTAGTGCGAATTAGTGGAATATCAACCAGGTAGGGATGGTAACTGGCAGTGCGTCTAGATATCCGATGGTAGAAGGGAGCCGGTGGAATCAGGTTGTGGAGTTCTTGGGCACACTCACCGAAGTACAATCTGTAAAAGACCGACAAGCAGGCAACCTTGCGGCGATGAGCCAAGCTGTGAAGCTTGGCATCCACCAGTTCTACGTCGCAAATGAGGCTCTTAGCTCTGCGTTCCACCGAGTCAAGCGCAGCTAGTTGGTACTTAGCTGATCTATCCCAAAGGTGGCTGCAGGATCGGGCTTGCGCTTTGTAAAGGGTTAAAAGCTGTCCAGGCGTAAAGTATCGCTTCACCCTATTTAGGATTCTGTTCCACGACTAAACTATAGACTACACAAAGATGCGACGCGACTCATGAAGAAATCGCGATCTCATGCGACAAGTCGCGCCAGTGTGGTGGGAGCCTTTTAGCCTTAGTCACCTAAGACTCTCCCACACAGGCACTTCTAACGTGATCGTTAGAATATTATCTGAGACTAACTTTATCGTTAGTACCTAGTTGCCGATTCAACTTCGAGGCACTTTAACATAAGTACCTATATGTAGATATAAAGGCTTTAGGATCTATTCACTGTCATGGAACATAATGTAAAAAGGTTTATGGGGGAAGGTAACCCGTGAAATTCAAAACTTACGTTTTTTTTGCAATTTGCATGTCAGTATTAGGTTGTAGATTCGCGACCGTAACATATATGAACTTACAAAGTTATAAAATAAGTTATAAAATTAGGAATATATTCCTTAAGTTAGTATAATAATAAATGTCAAGATTTCATGAAATAGTGATTCATTTGGATTATATGAACTTAGAGAGTTGTATTGATGATATTAATTATTATACAGGTATTTCTATAAATAAAAATTTGTACCGGTCGCAAATCATATTCAAATCAACATACAACCTGCTACTGACCCGCAAATTGCGAAAAACGTAAGAAAATTTGAATTTCGTGTGCTACCTGGAGTTTTCGCCTTAAATCTAAAGACGCTACAAATGTTTTCTGAAAGCGTCGACGAACCAAAAAGACTACATAACAAGTCTGATGAATCCTGTTTCACAGGATCCGGATCGGTAGTGAGGCGCTATCCATCAGAATAATAAATTTAAAAAAATGTAACAGAGAATTTGTATAATATTATATGATCCAGGTAAGTTAGCCGGAACTTAACATGATCCATACCGTCCAGAACAAAGAGCCTCTTCTTCTTTACAGGGTTATAAAAAAGTATGAAGTGATTGAATAAACCAAAACAAAAAATCAGTTTTATAATAAAATTCCACTATACACTCGCATAACCAAAACCAAATTGCAATTCCACTAAGCAGGCTATAAAATCCGTACATTCCTATTAAATCCACCAATCGCGTTAACACGCAACGATTGCCTAAAACCCCCATCCCCCAGATAATCCGCTACATCCCGTAATAGGGGGATGAGTGGATGACTACATTGCCGAACAACTTCCAATAGGCGTTGAGAATAACCCTTGCAACGATATTACACGAACATTATGGACTAATAGTTACATGCGAGTATCGGGTCATTGGAGTGTGGTGTAAGTGACAAGAGATTTAGTGCGGCTTTCACAAATGAAACTGAACGCGATCAGCACATCTAAACCGAGTTCAAGAGCTGTCTGTGTCAATATTCCTAAGAAAATAATGACACTAACAGCTCTTAAACGTGATTTATGGTGCTGGTCGCGTTTAGTTTCATTGGTGAAATCCGCTCTTAGAAAAGGTAGTTTCGTGTTTCGAAACGTCTTACAATATTTTGTTTTTTTGTGGATTAGATTTGTCAACTTATGAATTGAATAATAGTGATTAAACAGCGGTTTGTATTCATTTGTTTTCTTTTTAGGGATGAACTGCGTTTGGTTATATCAGGGTGAAGGATGTTACAAGCTATCTAAGAAGATTCGTCGCTAATCACTGGCTTCTTTTTAGTTTCGTGTAGATATATAAACTTCCGGTTGAGTGCACTCGACTTTCTTTTTTTTTTTTGGCTTCGTACGGTTTATGCATTTAGCCAATGTCAAGATTATAACACACGACTTATTAATTATTCTTGTGATCCTATTTCACTATACTCACGATAATTCTAGTTATAAACTTGTAAAACAACTTTACGAATGCATAATTATTAGCGAAACGAAGAAGGTAAATTTATAGCTTTTTTATTGATCAATCTTTATTTTCATCAATGTTTTAATTGCCAATATTAATTAATCGAATAAAATTGTAAGTATTACGTATATTTTACACCAATTACATACAAGTTAACTACCGTATACATACAATAAAGTTATATCACCGTGAAAATCGATTATTAACGTATATATTACGATTCGCGATACGTGTTCATATTTAATACGTAATACAGGAAGGAGTTTGAGGAAAACATTGAATAAATATTTGATTGAGATAACGCGGGTTATTGACCTTTTCACCCAGAAGATGGCGTGACGGTGATAATTCAAATTTGGTATGCTGAGGAATAAGTATCTACCTATAGATAGGTTGAGTTGGGTTTACTAGGTTTTACTTATTTTTCGTCTAGACTGGTCTTACAGTTAAAGGACGCTTAAAAAAAACTGCACTAATAATAAGATAATTAAGTAGTATAAAGATAACTTGTAGGTTTCAAAAGCAGTGAAAAGTATCGATTTATCGAACATTTTTTTCAAAGACAAACCAAAAATCCTTGACCTACTAGTTTTACACAAAGAAAAGAACATTTTACGAAGAACATGTACCTACACGAATTTCACGATTACGTATTTGGCGTGACTTCTTCGAAGAGGTTAAACGAATAAATCAGAGAACGAGTGAACTGTCTTCAATTGGTGTCGCCAAGAGTAACGCTCGAGGAGTCAGGATTACACGGTGTTCTGATCACCCCTTTCTTGGGGTGGGCGATAAAGCGTGCAGCGTAGGGGAGTTGGGTCGGCTTTTAGTAGTAAACTAATTAAAATATAGTTTTTGACGACGATAATTGCTTGCAGTGCCGTTGATACTTTCATGTATTATGTTATACTTGGTTTTGTTGATGAGGTTTTGTATCGATTTCCGGATAAAGGAATTAATTAATTAATTAATTCAATTCAGCTTTTGTCCATACAAAAATAACAGTTTTGTGTGGAGATGTTCAGCTTTCCGCGTCGTTCCATACAAAACTGTTTTTTCTACGGACAAAAGTTGAATTGAGTAGTTAGTCCCTAAAGCAAACAATATTAAAATATATATATATATAAATATTTCCTTTGAATAAAAACTATCTACCGCCTTTTTGAAACATACAATAAATTCATGCACGAGGTATTTTAGTAGTTCATAATAAAATCTATAAAACCGCTATATCTCATCCCTCAGACCACAAAATAAAGGCGTGTGTCCACGAACGTAACGGTCGCGCCCGCTTCCGGCCAACAATGGCGCCCGCTACATAATTGATACTTTTTGGTAATATCGCTGTTGTTCTGAAATAATGCGTCGCTCGTGAATGTTGGGAAACGATAGTAGAATAATATCTGTTTGGGTTTGTCCAGCACGCGTAGCATGACCACCATAGAAACGGGTTTTTTCGACGGAAGAATATACAAAATGACAGATTGTAGAAATATTTCTACGCATTCTACACGACTAAGAACTGACACATTGCCATGTGTCATTTTGTCTATTCTTCTGTCGACAAAACATCGTCATGCTATGCGAGCTGGGAATAGATTTGGGGAGTGCTGATTGGCTAACAGGTTTTTGACTATGTAAATAAGGTTCTGTACTACTGATCCACGAAAGATGTGTATTCGATCAATATGGGATATTTAAAATGCAATAAGTACGGTGTGTGTCCTATGGAGCAGGGGGCCTACCATGAACTCTTATAGCAGGTCAATTTTCGACAGCAAGTGAACTGTCGGGCTATTTTGTACCATGAACGCATCAAATAACCGGCGAGCCAGCGATCACATGGCTAAAGCCGGTCAGGGGTCACGTGACAACATTTCAAGGGTCTGACCTGAGATAAGCTGTACCATCAAGTCCGGTAAGTAAAACCGGTAATTTTGCGCATCAAGTAAAACCGGTAATTTTGCGCATCAAGTAAAACCGGTAATTTTGCGCATCAAGTAAAACCGGTAATTTTGCGCATCAAGTAAAACCGGTAATTTTGCGTATCAAGTAAAACCGGTAATTTTGCGCATCAAGTAAAACCGGTAATTTTGCGCAAAAGCATTTCAGAACGTTTGTTTATAATATGGCGTGGCCGGCCAGCGATAATATAGCAGGTCTGAAGTTGCAACATTGCAGGTCAGACGGAAATGCTCATGGTACAAATAGAAAACCTGTCAGGTTAACCTGCTAAGTTGTTCTGTCCTGTACTTGGCAAGCATTTTAAATGTTGATGGTAGGCCCCCAGGAGTTGTCCATGAAAAATGCATTTGAAACGCTAATAAATATAATCGTCAATACCGTTGAGCACTTACGAGGAGACCGTTTCTAGCAGGTTATCAGTTGGCAGTTTAAAGATAAAGTTTGGCATAAGCATAGTCAGCCTATATCTTTCCTACAGCTGGGACATAGGCCTCCTCTCTGTGAGAGGAAGTGGGTGGTAATCCACCACGCGGGCCTAGTGCGGGTTGGTAGATGTCACATGTCTTCGAAGTTTTGGTTCTAGGACATGCCGGTTTCCTCACGATGCTTTCCTTCACCCTTTTTGAGAGCAGTGGTGATGAAACAATTTACACAAAGGAAAGCGCCAGTCTGGGTTCGAATCTACGATTGACCTACAACTTGTGTTGTAGGCACAAATAGGGCTGGTAAGAGTGAGTACTACTTCAGCCGAAGGTTACACAAAGAGCTCTTATTCTACACGAGCTGACCCGACAGACGTTGTCCTGTCAAAATTTCAATAATTCATACAAAATTCCCATAGAAAATGCACTTTCAGTTTTCCCGAATTTTCAAAATTTCCCGGTAAGTTTTAAAACAGTTTCTTTTATGCAGTGCAACCGTTCTGAAAAGATATCTCTGAAAATACTGAAAAGCAGTGATGTTTTTAAAAGGAAAGGTTTCGTCATATTGGTCCACAGCCAATGTTTGATTGACGAGTTTATTGAAAATAGCTTCTGCCAGCGACTATGTTCGCGTGAAATATCTTGTTCCCCCGATTAAATTCAGATTCAGCTGCATTCGGTTCGACTGGAAGCCGACCCCAACATAGTTGAGAAAAGGCTAGGCAGATGGATGGTTCAAGTACCTATTACATAATATCTCGACAATATCAAACAAACTCACATTAATCCAAATTTAATGCATTTCACAAACAAACAAACGTTCGTGCGAGTGGCCATTAAAGTGAGCTATGTCGAAGGAATGTGACATTTAGCTTATAAACACAAGGCCTGAGCTTTGAACTTGATATGAATCATGGTAGCATAAAGGCTCTCGCAGACTGTAGTCATGCATTGCAAGGTTATCTTTATATCATTTATTTATATCATCTTTATATATTGCAAGGTTATCCTTAAAGAGGTTATCTTTAGGTTTCCCCCAGAACTTGCCAATCAAAGGATAGGTACTAAAATCTTTGCAACCATTTACTACTTTACTTTTGACAGAAGCACGCCTATGAAGGTCCGTATTAAAGCGATAGACGAAAAAATGCAATACTTCATGGACGCTGTTTTTTCTTACATTTTCTTTAAAATAAAATATCAATGTGTTACATCGATTAAATCTTCTGCATATAAATAAAGTCGATTGTTTTAAGAAATCGAATCGGTAACGCATTAGGACATCGCTAATTGATTAGTACCTTCTCGAGCGGGCAAATGTAAAATAAATAGGTATTTGTAAGGTAACAACTATGATAATAATTATGGCACGCAATGAAATCAAAAACATTATAATTACCCCAATCGGGCTAGCTTTTAGGGTTCCGTACCTCAAAAGGAAAAACGGAACCCTTATAGGATCACTTGTGTGTCTGTCTGTCTGTCCGTCTGTCACAGCCAATTTGCTCCGAATCTATTGAACCGATTAAGTTGAAATTTGGTACACATGAATTTTTGTGACCCAAACACGGACGTGTAACGTAAATAAATAAATTTCAATATGGAGGTCAACTTTGGGGGGCAAATAAGAAAATTTAAATAAAGTTTTGCAAACTGTACCGTGTGACATATCAAATGAAAGGGCTTACTGTAAGAGTCCCAAATGTATTTTTTTAATTTTAAAGTTATTTAAGCAAATAGACGAAAATTGACAATTCCCCCTTTTATCTCCGAAAGTACTGAGCCTAAAATTAAAAAATATATATATAGAAAATAGTTCAATACCTATAGATTACAGGAAAACCTATAAGAAGTCGATGATCTTTAAAACAACATGGTAAATCTCTCAATATTGTGCGTACAAACTTACATTTGTCCACAGTTAAACAAAAAGAATCCAACCCACATTAGGTGTGATGTAGTTGGAATGTATGGGAGAACATGTTTTTCAACTACAGTGTAAAGTTTTTCATCCCAACTACGGAACCCTTCATTGTGCGTGGTCCGACACGCTCTTGACCGGTTTTTAGATACTAGAGTGAATTTCATTAATAAAACTGGACACGATCAGTAGGTACATCTAAACCGCGATCAAGACTTGTCATCGTCAATATTCAACAACAGAGAGCTCCAATCAAGAGCTGTCAGTAATCATTTACTGACAGCTCTTGATTGGAGCTCTCTTCAGATTCATTAGTGAAATTCGCCCGATATTGAATTTTAAAGTAATAATACCAGTACCGGTATTATTATTAAGTAAGTTAAGTACTAACCAGCGCTTTTTTACCAACCGTACCCACCCAAACACCAATAAAATAAAACGACGCCCCATGATAGCCACATCAATCGAACTCAAATACCAATGAAAGAGTAAATGATTCACATACGCGTAGTACAAGACAGAGCGCCCGTATCGATTTTCAGGCGACCTTCAGACAGCCCGAGACTGTTCGCTTTTAAAACTTGAAGAAAACCTAATTGAGGGTAGCTTGGTGACTGACACGTTTTGTGGGAGGTACTGTGAGTGTCATTGAGCTGGTGGCGTACAAATATAGCATTGTAGTTTGGTGACGTGCTGTTTGTTAATACAGATTGCTTTATGCTCGGCTCCTATAAACAAAAGCGAATCGTTTTTCTTACCAATTTTAGCAATTTTAATTGCCAAACTGGGTATATAAATAGATTCGTAAGCTAATTTTACCTGTGATATCCACTTCCATATGGGACGGTCTACTATGCAAAGCTATGAGGTATTTGCTTCATTATTGGTAAAGATACAAGTCTTTTAATTTTAACCAATATCGGTCTGTAAATTATAGGAACCGGCCATTAGCGCAAAGTTATCGAGCGATTTTTTTTAGGTGCAGAATCGGATTTTGCTAAAATAATTTGGTTATGAGGGACTTTTATAACAATACTTTCGCGTTTACCCCTTGGTAAGTAAAGAGATTATTTTGAGACTGCGTATGAGGTTGTCTGATTTCTTGCTGCTTTAAATTTTAACAAATAATGGTGGTTTGTAAAAAGGTGACACAACGAATAGTTTTAGATTTGCTTTTATGCCTCTCAACTGTCGATCGACCTCCTAGAGGTTGTTAACTATAGAAGTGTTTATGCCCGAATATAAACAGTCCGAGTCTTGTACATAATGGTCAAAATTGTGTATTCTGATAGACATAATATTAGTTGCCGATTTGCTTTTGCACACTGTGCGGTAAACTCTTGGAATTATATTTTTTTCTAAAATCAAATTTAATCAAAATCAAAAGTCATTTATTCAAACTAGGCTGAGAATCGGCACTTTTCGAACGTCAAAATTACATAAGACAGTCCTCCAAAACGCCCGCCCTTCACCACTACTAGGAAGTGGTGAAGGGCGTGCCAAAGCACTAACACGGGCCAGCTAAAGCTGGGAAGATGATGTGGCGCAACTAACTCCCCAGCAGCAAAAATAGCATTGAAAAGTCAGAGCATCTGTAAAAGTGTTAGGTACATAAGTAAGAGACAGAGTATTACAGCGTCGGGAGTGATTCGACTAATGAATACACTATTTATGGTTATTAGTTTATATATTTTTTTTTTCGTTTCTCTAAATTATAGGTATTCTATTGTGTGTATTTTATTATCTTTTTTCCCCTATTGGATTTGTAGATGTCCGTAGGTGTGTCCGTGGCATCACATGGGCCCTATCAGAATATCAGCGCTGCGGTATTTATTTAAATATTGCAGCTTTATGCTGAGATAGGAGCCTTTTTGGCCTCGCACAGGTATTTTTAATTGTTATATTTTGTATTTTTTTTTTCAATGTTAATTTTGTTAGTTTACTATGCTCTTTTTTACTGTTTGTATTTCCTGTGCGTGTCCCAAATAAAATATTTTTCTTTCTTTCTTTCTTTTCTTTCTATTAGAAATATAAGAAACTACCTCCAATTTGGAACAAGATTGTATCAAAGAACCGCAAAGTCGACTCAAGATTTGTACTTTTTTTCGAAATTGCCTATTCATCATACTGAATGGGATGATGATTGTCCAATTACTGAAATTCTGTAATGAAAGTAATGATGCACAAAATGTGGTTTAAATAATTGTACATCATTTCAACTGATTGGATGTGGGAGCGAATTTTATATGAATTCAGAATTGGATCTTTTAAAGCTGCGTTAAATGTGTTAATCAATCAATCAATCGGTCTTCATTTGTTTTTGTTACTGTGTCAATTATTGAGAACTTATGTGAAATGAATACAAAGTTTGTCTATACACCGATAAATGGTATCGGCTAACTAAAACGATTGTGATTTTGATTTTAATTGTAATTAAAATTACAATTAAAATCAAAATCACAATGTTGATTTTGATTTTAACACTAACATAGCTTGTAAGTTCTAGTACTAATACAATATGGATGATTTCCGAAATAAATTGTTGAATTTGAAAATACTGCTTACAAAGAACTGTTTTAATACAAATAGAACAAGGATTGATGAAATAAGATGAACTCATTTTGCGTCGCCGTGTGATACAAACAGGATTGTAGTATGAAACCGAATGCAGTGTAAATTCCGCGACTCATTTTACGCGACTCACATTTAAAAAATTTCGTTCGTTTGGCCGCAGCCTTAAGAGGATTGTGAAGCTGTAAATTTTAGTACAAACGGCGTAACTTTTTCTCCCCGTAAACATATAATAGTCTAATTTTCATATTTTTTTTGTAAGTATAATAGAAAACTAGGTCCGTAGGGTCATGTATTGTACCTATGGCACAGATATTACAATACTACATACAGATACCCAATCCCATACAAAGAAATGACACCTCCCTAAGTCTGGCTATTGAGCTGGCTATTTTTTTTCCCTTCAATTTATAACAGATGGCTGCATCAGCGACTCACTAATTACCAGATACTGTAGTCATGGGGTCTCAACTAGAACAAATTATAATTAGTCTCGAAAAATAGTCATAGATGGCAGCATAGGTAACAATTATGAAATTAACAACCACTAATAAGCGTTATACGGCAGATTTTGGCTGAAGTAAGATTAGTAAAAATCAAAACTTCCTTGTTTAATGTTGATTTATCTATTTACACTCATATTTCACGTATTTTCAACAAAAACGATACATTAAGCCTTTTACTTCAATCCGAACCAAATAGTATGTTATAAACAGTTCAAAGTAGCCTTCTGTCATGCATTTTGTTTTAGAGCTCTTTGCAATAGATGGCGTTTTATTAAACTTGTCATCACTTTTACCTCCACGGAATAGAAAAAAACCGGCCAAGTGTGTGTCGGACCACGCACAGCAAAGGGTTCCGTAGTTTGGATGAATTTATCCCGGGGATGAAAAATATGTTCCCTCATACATTCCAACTTTTGGAATGTATGGAAGACATTCCAACAGCAAATGTAACTTTGTACGCACAATATTGAGAGATTTATCATGATATTTTAAGACCATAGATTCTAATAAGTTTTCCTGTAATCTATAGGAATAATATAACTACTTTCAGTATTTTTAGGGTTCCGTACCTCAAAAGGAAAAAACTTAATTGGTATAGGATCACTCGTGTGTCTATCTGTCTGTCTGTCCGTCTGTCACAGCCAATTTGCTCCGAATCCATTGGACCGATTAAGATAAAATTTGGTACACGTATGTATTTCTGTGACCCAAACATGGACGTGTAACGTAAATAAATGAATTTTGAATATGGGATCAATTTTGGGAGCAAGTAAGAAAATAAAAATAAAGTTTTGCAAACTGTACCATGCGACATATCAAATGAAATAGATTACTGTGAGGGTCTCAAATATACTTTTTTTATAATTTTAAAATAAATAATTTTAAAGTTAATTAAAAAATAGACGAAAATTGACCGTTCCACCCTATCTGCGAAAGTACTGAGCCTAAAATTTTGAAAAAAAAAATACAGAAAATAGTTCAATACCTATATTATGTATAATATATGGAAGAACTTATTTTTCAACTACAATGTTAAGTTTGTTCTTAGGATTCATTGTGCGTAGTCCGACACGGACTTGGCCGGTTTTTTATTTAAAAATATGCTCTGTTGTATCGGAGATAGGGCGAAATGGTCAATTTTCGTCTATTTTCTTAAATAACTTTAAAACAATTTTATAATTATAAAAAAATATAGATTTGAGACCCTCACAGTAGGTAAGCCCTTTAATTTGATATATCACACGGTACAGTTTGCAAAACTTTTTTTAATAATTTTCTTATTTGCCCCCAAAATTGACCCCCCATGTTCAAAATTCATTTATTTGTGTTACACGTCCGTGTTTGGGTCACAGAAATTCATACGTGTATACAACTTAATCGTTCCATTGGATTCGGAGCAAATTGGCTGTGATAGACACACGAGCTATAAGGGTTCCGTTTTTTTTCCTTTTGGGGTACGAAACCCTAAACACAAGTGAATGTGCCCACGCAGTTATCCGTCGTTGCTGTTGTGTCTCAAAATTATGCGGAAACAATGTACAATAATAACATCTCTTCGTCAGTTGTAATAAGTCTTAATTTTGTATGAACAACAAATTCAACTTCGACGAAACAAGCCCGCTCGTGCTCTACTGGAGTGCTAAAAGGGAATCCCCAGTGTGCGTCAGAATGGCTGGTTTTGTGGCGTTGGTCTATGAGAGTTGATTCGAAAATTGCTACATAATTGCTTTGCATAATTTGCTACACATAATAAATAATTGCTACATAGGATATATATTTAGAAACAAAATATATTTTTTGACCAGCAATCCTGACGTTTGGTTGGCTGGTCCTAGTTTAAAGTCAAGCATGCAGAGTTTCCCGAAATGTATTGCGTCAATAATTGCTACATATTTACTTCATTTATCTAATTTAGTTGTAACTTCAAACATATGTTAAATAAAGGATGTAGCGATTATTTAAATTATCCCAAGGAAAAGTGCCTGATAAAATAATAAAGGCAAATAGTTGCAGTGTGTCTTGCCTATGTATAGATGCTGGCGGGAAAAATTCCGAATCATTCCCGTCGAATACTTCGGAAGTATTCCGAAATATTCCGAAACTTCGGGAATATTTCAAAGTATATTCCCATTGAATTATTCGGGCGAAATATTCGGCGGAAACATTCGATTGCGGGGTACGAATCTTTCTCGCGGGGGGGAAAACTTCTCCGGGGAGCATCTCCCCTCTTACCACACCACACCCCGCACCGCCGTCGCCTGCACGCACGACTCGTGGCAGTCGGGCGCGCGCGGCGCGGCGGTAGCGGCCGGCGCACAGAGGGGCAGCGGCGGCGGCGATTGACGATCGATGCAAAATACGATTTTTCAGCAAAAGAAAATAAAAATTTTAATTAAATTCATTTTGAATAATTCTGATTTAAAGAAACTTTCCCAGAAGTATTCCGGAATTATTCAGAATTTTTCAGAAGTTTTGCAACTATAATCCTATGTAACAATTTTTTATTATATAATATATAGCAAATATAAACCAGCCATTCTGACGCACACAATCCCCAACGTAATTCTTTGTTACATTTTTTATGATATTTCTACTGTGGCTGTAAGTAGCAAAATTGCTACTTACAGCCACAGTAGAAATATCATACAGTATTTTAAATTCATACAAACGGTCGGAAGGAGGTATTTTGCTTTTTCTACCGAGTAAAATAACTAGATTAATAAATAAATAAGTGGATAGGGTGAAAAAAGTGACACACGAGTGACCTACCTGAGCTCACGTTAAAAAAAAAAACTAGTAGGTAGTTTCCTAAGCTAGGCTATCTACTTACTTATAATATGTACTTAGGTACTTACTGAGTTAGACGAAATATCGTTAGGAAAAGATTATGAGAGTAATAAATGGTAGGTAACTACGTAGTAAGATTAACATTATAATTTACTTTTATAAGTAAGATTTTGTAGTAGGTAGTTAGAAGATTTGATTGCTGTAGGTAGCGCACAGGCGATGAGATGGTTAATAATAAGTAACGATTGCAGAGCGGTTCGACATCGGAAGGGTGACGAAAAGAATTATTATTTCGAGTTGCTCCGTACTGTAGGTAATGAGGACGTTAATAAGCTGAGATGAAAAAAGATATTTAATTTCTCGTCAGCTGTTTCTTGCATTTTGGATAAGTTGGTAGGTGTTGAAGTTTGTAATAATTGTAGTTTGGTAACCATCGACGAAAGCAGATTTTTTTTTTTAATAAAAGATATAATATTTACAATCACAAAACTAGAAATAAACTCAAGCAAGTGATGGTGGTATGTAGGATGAAATTAAAATACTAAATAGGCGGGCAGCCCTATCGTGTGTTTACGTACCGCGCGGCTGTAGGTAGTTATTTCAAGAACAGGGGTTGAGTCACATACTGTATGATATTTCTACTGTGTGATATTTTCTGGAGACACAGATGTTTTCTCATTTGTCATGTTTTTGTGCTGGTAGGTAATAAAAAATGTGGCATAAGTAAGTATGTACCTATCTATTGATCACTTTGCAACGTTCTATCAGTATTGTTATGTACTTACTTGATTGAAGTACCTATTAAAATATTTTTATAAAAATATTCCGTTCGTTTTTATTTTATTTATGTAGGTAGGTACTTCATACCACAGCTTGTACCTACTTGTATTGTTTCTGCCTACTCATAATACATATTTACCTATTTAATTTCATTTCCTTGCTGCAGTAACATTATTACCGGTTAAATTACAAGCAATTTTATAGTTTTGATTGATTTGAGTACATAATAAAATTTAAAAATATGAATACCTACTTATCGTAACATTCGCATAGCGACCACTTAGATTTTAGTAAGTTACCGCAGACATAAGCAGATAGTAAAATTAAGCGCGTTTAGGAAAAATCCCATTTGCAGCTGCACGAATTATTATGTACATACCTATATGCCGCATGGCGTAAAAATAAAATATAATTATTTGGCTTCGCAAACACGTCGTCTCCTACTAAAGCTAAAAATGCTAGCTCAATCATCAATCCCACAAACGAAACAATTACGCCAACTCAAGATATTTTTGTCCTTGAGCGCACGGTACGATTACGACGACATACTCGATGTGATGTGAGATGGAGAATCTATAGGTATCTAGATATAGCCATCTAAGTAGTATCGATGCCACCTAGCATCGATGAGACCTAGTGTCTAGGCAGACTCCTAGATGGTGTTGTAAAACTACAGTATCTGGTAATTAGTGAGTCGCTGATGCAGCCATCTGTTATAAATTGAAGGGAAAAAAAATAGCCAGCTCAATAGCCAGACTTAGGGAGGTGTCATTTCTTTGTATGGGATTGGGTATCTGTATGTAGTATTGTAATATCTGTGCTGTAGTTTTACAACACCATCTAGGAGTCTGCCTAGACACTAGGTCTCATCGATGCTAGGTGGCATCGATACTACTTAGATGGCTATATCTAGATACCTATAGATTCTCCATCTCACATCACATCGAGTATGTCGTCGTAATCGTACCGTGCGCTCAAGGACAAAAATATCTTGAGTTGGCGTAATTGTTTCGTTTGTGGGATTGATGATTGAGCTAGCATTTTTAGCTTTAGTAGGAGACGACGTGTTTGCGAAGCCAAATAATTATATTTTATTTTTACGCCATGCGGCATATAGGTATGTACATAATAATTCGTGCAGCTGCAAATGGGATTTTTCCTAAACGCGCTTAATTTTACTATCTGCTTATGTCTGCGGTAACTTACTAAAATCTAAGTGGTCGCTATGCGAATGTTACGATAAGTAGGTATTCATATTTTTAAATTTTATTATGTACTCAAATCAATCAAAACTATAAAATTGCTTGTAATTTAACCGGTAATAATGTTACTGCAGCAAGGAAATGAAATTAAATAGGTAAATATGTATTATGAGTAGGCAGAAACAATACAAGTAGGTACAAGCTGTGGTATGAAGTACCTACCTACATAAATAAAATAAAAACGAACGGAATATTTTTATAAAAATATTTTAATAGGTACTTCAATCAAGTAAGTACATAACAATACTGATAGAACGTTGCAAAGTGATCAATAGATAGGTACATACTTACTTATGCCACATTTTTTATTACCTACCAGCACAAAAACATGACAAATGAGAAAACATCTGTGTCTCCAGAAAATATCACACAGTAGAAATATCATACAGTATGTGACTCAACCCCTGTTCTTGAAATAACTACCTACAGCCGCGCGGTACGTAAACACACGATAGGGCTGCCCGCCTATTTAGTATTTTAATTTCATCCTACATACCACCATCACTTGCTTGAGTTTATTTCTAGTTTTGTGATTGTAAATATTATATCTTTTATTTAAAAAAAAATCTGCTTTCGTCGATGGTTACCAAACTACAATTATTACAAACTTCAACACCTACCAACTTATCCAAAATGCAAGAAACAGCTGACGAGAAATTAAATATCTTTTTTCATCTCAGCTTATTAACGTCCTCATTACCTACAGTACGGAGCAACTCGAAATAATAATTCTTTTCGTCACCCTTCCGATGTCGAACCGCTCTGCAATCGTTACTTATTATTAACCATCTCATCGCCTGTGCGCTACCTACAGCAATCAAATCTTCTAACTACCTACTACAAAATCTTACTTATAAAAGTAAATTATAATGTTAATCTTACTACGTAGTTACCTACCATTTATTACTCTCATAATCTTTTCCTAACGATATTTCGTCTAACTCAGTAAGTACCTAAGTACATATTATAAGTAAGTAGATAGCCTAGCTTAGGAAACTACCTACTAGTTTTTTTTTTTAACGTGAGCTCAGGTAGGTCACTCGTGTGTCACTTTTTTCACCCTATCCACTTATTTATTTATTAATCTAGTTATTTTACTCGGTAGAAAAAGCAAAATACCTCCTTCCGACCGTTTGTATGAATTTAAAATACTGTATGATATTTCTACTGTGGCTGTAAGTAGCAATTTTGCTACTTACAGCCACAGTAGAAATATCATAAAAAATGTAACAAAGAATTACGTTGGGGATTGTGTGCGTCAGAATGGCTGGTTTATATTTGCTATATATTATATAATAAAAAATTGTTACATAGGATTATAGTTGCAAAACTTCTGAAAAATTCTTAATAATTCCGGAATACTTCTGGGAAAGTTTCTTTAAATCAGAATTATTCAAAATGAATTTAATTAAGATTTTTATTTTCTTTTGCTGAAAAATCGTATTTTGCATCGATCGTCAATCGCCGCCGCCGCTGCCCCTCTGTGCGCCGGCCGCTACCGCCGCGCCGCGCGCGCCCGACTGCCACGAGTCGTGCGTGCAGGCGACGGCGGTGCGGGGTGTGGTGTGGTAAGAGGGGAGATGCTCCCCGGAGAAGTTTTCCCCCCCGCGAGAAAGATTCGTACCCCGCAATCGAATGTTTCCGCCGAATATTTCGCCCGAATAATTCAATGGGAATATACTTTGAAATATTCCCGAAGTTTCGGAATATTTCGGAATACTTCCGAAGTATTCGACGGGAATGATTCGGAATTTTTCCCGCCAGCATCTATACATAGGCAAGACACACTGCAACTATTTGCCTTTATTATTTTATCAGGCACTTTTCCTTGGGATAATTTAAATAATCGCTACATCCTTTATTTAACATATGTTTGAAGTTACAACTAAATTAGATAAATGAAGTAAATATGTAGCAATTATTGACGCAATACATTTCGGGAAACTCTGCATGCTTGACTTTAAACTAGGACCAGCCAACCAAACGTCAGGATTGCTGGTCAAAAAATATATTTTGTTTCTAAATATATATCCTATGTAGCAATTATTTATTATGTGTAGCAAATTATGCAAAGCAATTATGTAGCAATTTTCGAATCAGCTCTCATAGACCAACGCCACAAAACCAGCCATTCTGACGCACACTGGGGATTCCCTTTTAGCACTCCAGTAGAGCACGAGCGGGCTTGTTTCGTCGAAGTTGAATTTGTTGTTCATACAAAATTAAGACTTATTACAACTGACGAAGAGATGTTATTATTGTACATTGTTTCCGCATAATTTTGAGACACAACAGCAACGACGGATAACTGCGTGGGCACATTCACTTGTGTTTAGGGTTTCGTACCCCAAAAGGAAAAAAAACGGAACCCTTATAGCTCGTGTGTCTATCACAGCCAATTTGCTCCGAATCCAATGGAACGATTAAGTTGTATACACGTATGAATTTCTGTGACCCAAACACGGACGTGTAACACAAATAAATGAATTTTGAACATGGGGGGTCAATTTTGGGGGCAAATAAGAAAATTATTAAAAAAAGTTTTGCAAACTGTACCGTGTGATATATCAAATTAAAGGGCTTACTGTGAGGGTCTCAAATCTATATTTTTTTTATAATTATAAAATTGTTTTAAAGTTATTTAAGAAAATAGACGAAAATTGACCATTTCGCCCTATCTCCGATACAACAGAGCATATTTTTAAATAAAAAACCGGCCAAGTCCGTGTCGGACTACGCACAATGAATCCTAAGAACAAACTTAACATTGTAGTTGAAAAATAAGTTCTTCCATATATTATACATAATATAGGTATTGAACTATTTTCTGTATTTTTTTTTCAAAATTTTAGGCTCAGTACTTTCGCAGATAGGGTGGAACGGTCAATTTTCGTCTATTTTTTAATTAACTTTAAAATTATTTATTTTAAAATTATAAAAAAAGTATATTTGAGACCCTCACAGTAATCTATTTCATTTGATATGTCGCATGGTACAGTTTGCAAAACTTTATTTTTATTTTCTTACTTGCTCCCAAAATTGATCCCATATTCAAAATTCATTTATTTACGTTACACGTCCATGTTTGGGTCACAGAAATACATACGTGTACCAAATTTTATCTTAATCGGTCCAATGGATTCGGAGCAAATTGGCTGTGACAGACGGACAGACAGACAGATAGACACACGAGTGATCCTATACCAATTAAGTTTTTTCCTTTTGAGGTACGGAACCCTAAAAATACTGAAAGTAGTTATATTATTCCTATAGATTACAGGAAAACTTATTAGAATCTATGGTCTTAAAATATCATGATAAATCTCTCAATATTGTGCGTACAAAGTTACATTTGCTGTTGGAATGTCTTCCATACATTCCAAAAGTTGGAATGTATGAGGGAACATATTTTTCATCCCCGGGATAAATTCATCCAAACTACGGAACCCTTCGCTGTGCGTGGTCCGACACACACTTGGCCGGTTTTTTTCTATTCCGTGGAGGTAAAAGTGATGACAAGTTTAATAAAACGCCATCTATTGCAAAGAGCTCTAAAACAAAATGCATGACAGAAGGCTACTTTGAACTGTTTATAACATACTATTTGGTTCGGATTGAAGTAAAAGGCTTAATGTATCGTTTTTGTTGAAAATACGTGAAATATGAGTGTAAATAGATAAATCAACATTAAACAAGGAAGTTTTGATTTTTACTAATCTTACTTCAGCCAAAATCTGCCGTATAACGCTTATTAGTGGTTGTTAATTTCATAATTGTTACCTATGCTGCCATCTATGACTATTTTTCGAGACTAATTATAATTTGTTCTAGTTGAGACCCCATGCCTATGGACATTTCAGACTATCTCCAAAATGGCCTCACACTGCACACAACACCGATAGCGTCACGCCACTCACTGGTGTTGCTAGAAAATAAAATGCCACCACAATGTTGCAATATTATATTTTTAGTACTGCCAGTTTTTTTTTAAATAATAATCAATATCCAAAGGTAAAAGCGTCCATAAGCGTCACATGACTACCTTTTTAGTATAAAAAAATATTGCATAAGATATAAGTTATTAGCATCTAAATATCTATATTTTTGACTTAAAAACTTCCTCGAGCGTTTTTATGTTATTTTTAATTAAACTGACCTGAATTACAAAATTTAGAAAAATGTACGGACCTAGATTAAGGTGTATTGAATCAATGAGACCAAAACTAGGCTGTCTCATGTGTCCGGTATCAATATTCGATGAATCCGCCAAAAGAGACGGCATGAAGATATTATATAAAATACCTCTTAAAAACCAATCTGTTTGAACGGGCGCCCATTCTGGAGCGTTACGCGGCAAAATTTGGCGTTTGACTGCAAACGTCATTATTTGACACTTATGTTCGAAGTTCGAAAGTGGTCAATGTTGGTCTGTCATCGGCTTATAGTGATATAACTTGAATTGTGTATGGTCAATGACCATTTATGACCGTACGCTTCTTATGTTAATGTTAGCTCTTTACGAGTGCCTTGTTTGAGAAATAGCTTTAATATGCATTACTTGTCATAATATAAGTTTTCGCAATTTTTACCGACCTATTTATTTTGGATACTTGCATCTTTTTGCAACAATTGAATTGGATACGGAAAAGTCGTAACTTTTTACAATTTAAATCCAAAAAAAGTACGGTCTATCATATTTCCCGTGTAAAAATAAAATTGTATATAGGGTTATTGGTAAAACACCAACAACCTCTTAAAGGGTCATTGTACTCATCAGTATGAACAACTTTTACTATGGGACCAAAACTGAACTCGCGAAAAAATCAGCTGTTCAGTACATTTATGTTCGCACAATTCGTCAAAATGTACTTGAACAGTTGATTTTTTTTTGCGATTTCAGATTTGGTCCCATAGTAAAAGTTGTTCATAATGATGAGTACAATGACCCCTTAAGAGGTTGCTGGTATTTTACCAATAACCTATATTTCTTCACAACAAAACTCAAATTCAAAATTCTCAAAAATGAATTCCGCTAATCCCAAAAGGTTAAATGTATGACGATTCATACGTACCTACAGGGTGTCCCAGAAATCGACCGACATACTGTAGGTGGGTCAAGCCCTCCCAAAATAACAAAATATATGTTCCGCAAAATCTTATAGTTTTCGAGTTACACCAGATTTAAAAAAAAAATCAAAATTACCGCCATGCGTCATTCTTTTGACTCTCATATGTAAATAAAATATTTTCCATCAAAATATTAATTAATAGTTTTTCTATCCGTAATTACCTCCATAAAATTTACAAATTCAACATAAATTCACTATTATTAGATTTTTTTCTCAAATATATTTTTGTTAATAAATTTTAAACAGTGGTGACGAAAAAAAATGTATGTGGTACTTTTGGCAAACATATTCAAACACTTGCTTGTTTTATGCCAATTTTGGAGAATTAAAGGTAATTACGGATAGAGAAACTATTAAATAATATGTTTTATGGAAAAAGTTAGAAATGAAAAGATTTTATTTACATATGAGAGTCAAAAGAATGACGCATGGCGGTAATTTTGATTTTTTTGAAAATCTGGTATAACTCGAAAACTATAAGATTTTGCGGAACATATGTTTTTTTTTTATTTTGGGAGGGCTTGACTAAAGCTATCACCACCTACAGAATGTCGGTTGATTTCTGGGACACCCTGTATATGGCACAGAGTAAAATCCTCCGTATAATGAGTCAGACCAATTACCCCGGCCGACTGAATGGCTTTCATTCTGTATGAATAAGGCCAATCTCCTCGTAATCAGTCTCACTGCGACCTTAGAATTAGCTCAGTGAATCACTCTGTGAAATTATGTGATATGGCCACATGGAATGTTTTGATTTTTAAAAAAGGCTGATGTAAAATACAAAATTTTATTTTATGTCAAAGAATAAGAAAGGCCCTTGGCATTTCATTCAATTGTTGGAACTATCATAATATCAAAAATATCAATAATAATTATGATCAAAATAACAAAATTAATCTGCCTAGCCTTATCCCAACTATGTTGTGGTCGGCTTCCAGTCTAACAGGATGCAGCTAAATACCAGTATTTTACATGGAGCGACTGCCTATCTCCCACACAGCCCACCAGTAACTGTCCCCATGAAGTGATCGTTGAACTCATCATTTGCCTAACCGTTTCCCAACTATTTTGGGGTCGACTTCCAGTCTAACCGGATGCAGCTGAATACCAGTATTTTACATGGAGCGACTGCCTATCTGACCTCCACATCCTAGTTACTAGGTAATTACAATACCCCTTGGTAAGACTGGTTGTCAGACTTTCGGGCTTCTGACGACCCGTAACGACTGTCAAAGATCCACGAATGACAGCCGGGACCAACGGCTTACCGTGCTTTCCGAGGCACGGAGGAGTCTCGGTATGTAAAGATGGTCCTGGTCATGGTAGCTAATCCTGATGGATCGACCCGTGCGGCTGTTATTACTTGGCCACGAGCTCCTCCTGAACAAAATAACAGCAACAGGAAAAAATAACTGGTGGATTTAGAATGGCTAACAAACAAACACACATGGCGCACCTAACAGGTATAAGAGAATTAAAAATATGGCAAATTGTGGGCAAATATAAAGTTTGAAATACAATAAAAACTCGCACTAAAAAGCCGATTTGTTCGCAGACATTCGATGTTTTATCACACATTTAAATACAAAAAACCATGAAAACAACTACATGTTTACATTTTTCCTCTTCAATGTTCTATATTTAGTACAAACGTACTAAAACTCCAATGAATCCACACGTCCCTATACGAAAGATCGTAACTCCGTGTAAAGTAAACATTCGGCTAAAGATAGACAGTTAACACTGACATAACAAAATCAATATTAAATTAAACTCAACATGTAATATTAGTTAGCACTTTCTCGTTCAAGATGCTTAAGAGGCCCCGGAGCATGCGTAGTTCATACAAACGAAAAACCAAAATAATTTGCAAATCAACCATATTCTAAAGGTAGTGTGTATTTATTCCGATTAGATTACAGAATATCTGGGTTCCCAAATATATATTAAATAAGAACAAGAAGAAGAATATAATTTAAACAGGAAATATGAGAAAAATAAGTTTCCTATTGAAATTTTAAATTCCTCATATCTCGTCTTCAAATCAGTGTCCATTCAAAATATATGTTTGGGAACCTAGATATTATGTAATTCAATCGGAATAAATACACACTACCTTAAGAATGTTTGATTTACAAATTATTTTGGTATTTCGTTTGTATGAACTACGCATGCTTCGTGGGCCTCTTAATAGTTATGAAAGCTGATGAAAATAATAATAAATGTGTACTTTAGATGTAAGAGTATTTTGAATGAAGATCAAACACCGTCAATATATGTAGTTCAAATGTTAGTCGGTATCTTATTCATTGCTAGCTTTGGCCCACGTGGTTGTCGGAAAAAATCTCACGGGAACGTACTACCGGGATTAAAAGTACTCAGGTTAACTATCTGTGTGCTAAATTTTATATAAATCCGTTCAGCCGTTTTTGCGCCATTCCAGAACATACCTACCAGAAAAAGGGACAAAAATTCTAAAAATTATATTTTCTCTATTATATTCAATATATTTTCAAGAGTGCTACGTCACGTAGATGATCGAGCGCTCTCTGTTTGGAAAACCCATCCTTTTAACAGCTGCAACGCTGGTTATTGTAAAGTCAACTGAAAGCTTTTCATCGATGTAGCGAGTGCAACACATAATGTGATGGGTCTGAAAACTTCATGTCAAGGGAATCAGGAACCTATTTACATAATACGACAACTAACTGACAACGTCAATGTCTTATTTATCAAATTTATTATAATTTTTTTTACACGACAGGTGCTGGCCTGTCGTATATCGTAATTACAGAAACAATTAAAACTTGTAATTACAGAAAAAATAAACAGTGTCTGAAAGTATGGAGTGCATACGAAACGCGCAAATATTTAGAAAAGGAATTGTAGAAAAGGTATTGTAAAATTGTCGCCTGTGGGTTTTAAATAGGCCCCAGAAAAAAAAATGACTGCATCTGATTATACTTACCAAAACCAACTCGAGGAAATACCAAAACTTAAACCAACTCCAGGAGTATGACCACACGAAGACCTAAAGAAACAACACAATAATAAAGCTAGGTACTCACTTCCCCGTTTATGCAGTCCCATGTTTTCCGAGTTCACTTTTAGGAGACAGACGGACACATCACTAACTTTCTATCACTTTCGATCCATCACTATTCACAGTTCGTAGTTAGTACAACACCAGTGAGAGTAAAGCTGAGGACACACAGGATAAAATTACGTAAAATTACGCGACCAGAATACAGTTTCGCGTAATTCCATGCATTTTTTTGTAGAATTAAGTAAAATTACGAGGTTTGAATTTTGAGATGTTTTGCGCAGGTTTTAATAATGTAACAGCGTGGGTTACCTAGGTAGGATAAAGTAGAAGTGTTTGGTGCTTACGTGAAAATTTTATGGAATTAAGTTTCAAAGTTTCGAAAGAGCGAAGTTTTAATGCCAATAATACTTGAATGATTACGATAAAATTTTATTCGGAAAATAAATCTCAATAAATTTCAAGCTACTGCTACTATTGAATTTGGCTATTTTTTTTTTGCTTTTTGTGGTGTACTTACATAAAACACAAAAAAACACGCTAATCGGTTTATCTAGTAAAAACCGGTCAAGAGCGTGTCGGACCACGCACAATGAAGGGTTCCGTAGTTGGGATGAATTTATCCCAAGAACAAAATTAACATTGTAGTTGAAAAATATGTTCTCTCATACATTCCAACAACAAATGTAAGTTTGTACTCACCTATACCTATAGATTACAGGAAAACCTATAAGGAGTCTATGGTCTAAAAATAACATGATAAATCTCTCAATATTGTGCGTACAAAATTATATTTGCAGTTGGAAAGTATAGGAGAACATGTTTTTCAACTATTAAGTTAAGTTTGTTCTTGGGATAAATTCATCCCAACTACGGAACCCTTCATTGTGCGTAGTCCAATACGCTCTTGACCAGCTTTTTATGTAACCGACAATTTCAAAAAATATTCTACCTAATTGAAAACTTACTTTTCACTTTTTTATATTATGTGGAAAAGGTTAAATATTTATAATCCCATTTTAGTTCTAAGTTATATAGTTTCCCAAATAAAATTAAATAAAATCGTAATTTCCATGCTAGGTCTCTAAATATGTGAAAGGGGTCTAAATATGTGAAAATAAATAAATATTAATATAAAATAAATATTTTTATGAATATTTTAATTATTTGTTGTGTAATCTAGATAGAACCTATCTATTATTACCGTGAGGTTATTATTTATATCTTTTTAAACTCTCACGTTTTCACTTACGTCAAAACTCACACGGATTTAAAAAAAAAGAACAATAATTATGTAAGTATTGTTTTGAGTTATCTTGTTTATTACATTCGCAGTTGTTTATTATATTCGCAGACATATAACTGTTATTATTTAATAAGATATGACTTCAAATGTATAGCAGTCTGTAATTAATATGACGTATGTACCTACCTTTATTGTTTTTTTGAACACTAGGCTTTACAATGAAAGTATGTGAACCGTTGGTGTGCACTTGTTTTGAAGAAGTTTCTTTTTTAGCACATATTTCTAAACGTTATGACTTGCTTAGCATTGTTTAGTAGGATTGTAGGAAAGATTGAACAAAGAACGTAGGAAAAGGAAATACTGGTTTTGACTGCTAAGTGAAGCAACAAAAAAACTAAAAAAAAAAACTGTCTTCCAAAAAAATCACTACAAAGAGAAAAATAACTTTAATTTCGGAAGTCGGTGACAAAAACCTAAAATATAGATTTAAAGACAAGAACGTTATTTTTTATGAAAAAACGCATTTTTTTAGAAATTAAATTTTTTTATTTTTATGTTCACTTTTTAGTAATTAATGGTATCTACCCCACACAATTCGTATACCACTAGTTGTTATGTAAAAAAACAGTGTCAGGAACTATTAGAACATCATCAAGATACCCAAAGTGGATTAAATAGGTACGTGTTATCTAAGCTAACTCAACTACCTACTCAATTTATATGGGACCACCGCGCCAGCTTCCTCTATCAAATGAAAAAAGGTCAAGGTCGGTCTACAATTTATGAAAATATCGATGAACATCCTTAGAAAAAAAAAAAAAAAACAACAACGAAAAAGACACATTCAGACGAACATAAAACCTCCTCCTTTTTTGAATTCTGTTAAAAATGATAAAATAATCTGATAAAGTGACGGGTCCCAAGCAAGCAGTCCCATTTCCCAACTGAGAATCTGACTTGTAACTAAATAACTTTAAAGTATCAATCTAATAATCCCCATGGATACCCTTCTGCTGCCTGGGTAACATGAAGGCTCATACTTTTCTAGCTCAAACCTCTACGGTGTTCCTTGAACTATCTTTGCCGGGGGAGCTAGACACTCCCCCGAGAGAATCTGGTTGATTCTGTTAATCTGATTTTAGTTTATGATAATACCTACCCAACTTTAGTTTACTTTTATTGACCTATGGAATTAAGTAATTTTGTTTTATAACAGTTAGTAACCAAGTTAATTAAAAACGTAACTCATGAAACAAATAAATACTTTGTATATTTATTACTGAATGGACCAAGTCACAACGTTATGTTTAGACAATAGGAGTCACTACAGACGCCTGAGAACGAATAAACACTAGCTAAGCCTAATTACAGCACCAATGAAAGTGGTTCGTTTAACGCGTTTTTTCGTCTCACGCTAAGAGCCTTCACTTTCGTTCAACGCGTGATTTTTGTTAATTAGGAAAATGTGACGTGTGCACGTTAATTGCGCCTTAATTAGTTGCTTCGAGAAAATTCTTTTGGAAACTATTTATGTATTTAGAATTTGTGGTGGTAGGTACTAAGTCTAAAGAGGAAAATGTCGTCAGGAAAGTGTTGAGTATGAAAGTGGAGGGCTATACGAGTAAGGGAAGACCAAAGAAACGGCCAAAAAGGGAGTGACTACCGAGATGACGACTAATAGAGAATATAAAGCAAGTGGGAAAGAATATGGAAGAAAAAGACATGTTGCGCCGACCCCAAATAAATTGGGACAAGGACAGGAGAATGATGAGGTACTAAGTGTAGTTAGGTGAAGACTGGATTATTTAATAATATTTCGACAGCGGTCATGGGCAAGGCAGATCAGCACCCAGTTGCGTAACTCATTTACAATAATTGAATCGCTTTTGTTATATCCCTCTTCGTCACATAAATTAATAAAAAATTGTTATGGAACTGTCAAAATGAAATGATTCCTGTTTAAACGCTTGACAGAAATGGAACGATATTTTAAATACGTTTAGCGCTCAAAAATTTATTATTTGCGCGTAAAAATAAATGAAGTTAATTACAGTTTAGTTAACATTTCAATATCTACCTGAGTCAAAAATAATTTATTAGACATATACAGGGTTATTGGTAAAACACCAGCAACCTCTTAAGGGGTCATTGTACTCATCATTATGAACAATTTTTACTATGGGACCAAACCTGAAATCGCGAAAAAAAAAACAGCTGTTCAGTACATTTATGTTAGCATAATTCGTCAAAATGTACTGAACAATTTTTTTGTTTGCGATTTCATATTTGGTCCCATAGTAAAAGTTGTTCATAATCATGAGTACAATGACCCCTTAAGAGGTTGCTGGTGTTTTACCAATAACCCTGTATACTTGGGGTATGGTGTAGGTTGGGTCGGTCACTAATTACCAGTCGCAAATGATTTTACTCATGATAACAAACAACTTTTACTATGGGAGCAAACCTGAAATCGCGAAAAAAAAAACTGCTGCTCGCTACATTTTGACGAGTTATGCAAACTTGCATGTATGGGACGGCAGATTTTCTTTTTCGCGATTTCAGGTTAGGTCCCATATTAAAAGTTGATTGTTATCATGAGTACAATCATTTATTTTGTTTATGTATCGGTCACTAATTACCAGTCTCCGTATATACAGGGTTATTGGTAAAACACCAGCAACCTCTTAAGGGGTCATTGTACTCATCATTATGAACAACTTTTATTATGGGACCAAACCTGAAATCGCGAAAAAAAATCAGCTGTTCAGTACATTTATGTTCGCATAATTCGTCAAAATGTACTGAACAGCTGATTTTTTTTTGCGATTTGAGATTTGGTCCCATAGTAAAAGTTGTTCATAATGATGAGTACAATGACCCCTTAAGAGGTTGCTGGTATTTTACCAATAACCCTGTATATCTACAATAGGATATAGATACCTAGCTATTCCATTTAATGTATAAATGCGTTCACTTAAAAGTTAGAAATTCCCTGTTGAATAAGTTTTAAATTGTGAACGAATCTAAAATCTCGTCTTTCAAAAGATCACGTCTCCATAAATGGTGATTGAGAAACGCCACCAACATTATATCTTGTTAGAGAAAGCAATGGGCAGATGGATGACACAGCGTTTGTACCGCAATTTACTGCGCGTGAGTCTGTGGCAAATTGACCAATTATCATGATTATTGCGAACGTGTGATTGGTGGTGATAGGTTTGGAATAGAGTAACTATGTATGCTCAGTTCTAGAGCCATAGCCCTTGATGGCGTGCTTCTCCCAGTCTGCGCGACTTTCGGTATCTCGGTTCACTCGTGCAAAGCGATGGCGAAGTAGATCGGACGGTAAAGCACAGAACTAACACTGGATGGCGGAAATGGATAGAAATGGTGACAGGTCAAACTTAAGGGGAATATATATAAAAGATTAAGATGTTGGGCCACAATAGGGATGAATGAAAGGCAATTGCGTGCAGCTGCGATGAATACTAAGAGGGATGTGTGGTGTTACACGAATGGATAGAATAAGAAATAAGTACATAAGAGGAAGTCTGAAAGTGGCACCGGTGCGCGGTGACTGAAAAGTTGTGTAGAAATCGATAGTCAGGGTATGGGCATGGGATGCGGAGGAATGAGTTAAATGTGGTGAGAAAAGTTTTGAGTATAATGTCGATGGCTACAAGAGTAGGGGAAGACCAAAGAAACGAGGGACGGACGAAACATGATATTTTCTGACTAGAAAGGGTGTGAGAAGATAACGAGTAATACAAAAAAAAAAAAAAAGAGAAGAGAGAGATATGGGGGAATTTCTGGAAAAAAGGGAGATGTTGCGCCGACCACAAATAGATTGGGATAAGGGCAGGAGAATGATTTTATGTGTGAAGTGCAGTGTACGTAGGTAGGTATGGTTTATTCTGGCTAGTGGCGAAATGTGTCTTTCGAATCATGATTGAACTATATTATTATAGAACTTTTTAATTTATGTACCTAATTAATATGTGAGTCTAGGGTGTCGATAGACCGATTTTTCATCAACCTAACTATCCTAACTAATATTAAAACGGCTGAACGGATTTGGATAAAATTTGGCACGTGGGTAGACCATGACCTGGAGATGGACATAGCTACTATTCATCCTGGATCGCAGACGAAGTCGAAGGCAACAGCTAGTTCATGATGTAATTAATTCTCTGTATTTATAAAAACAAAACTATAGAACATTTTACACAAGGATGTAGGTATTACGATTATGATCGACCGTTTCGTGAGTAGGTTTCTAGCGCCCAAATTAATGTTACAATGTTATATGTCCTTTTAAACCAATTAAGTTCACATGACGTCATAGGCGACGCAATAATAATAATATTGTTAAGGTTATTCTGATACATAACCTTATGTAATGCAATGTTTATTAATAATATCGTCAGTGACCCGTGAGAAATAATAGGATTGACCTTTTTACATTGTTTAGTTTTGACGGTTAGTAGCACCCACATTTTGCCAATATGTTATCTCATTTAATAGGCCAGTCCATTGCCAAACGCAGACTCCTGGCTGCTAAAATACGAAATGTCAATTTGACCGAGACCGCTGTTCCGGGCCTTAGGAATACGCGGCGAAGCGGGGGATAGCCTTGATGAATGAGCGGCGGGACGCCGTGAGCGTTGACGAATGAGCGACCTATACTGCAATCTCGCCGCGCACATTGCTAAGGCGCGGTACAGCGGTTGAATCAAACTACACGGATGCTAGATTCCCGGAGGCTCTTCTAATGAATGCAAAGTCGACAACACATCTTGAAGATAACAGGTGTACAGATACGGACATAGGGTACCTTTCATCCCGTAAAAAAGTACTGTTCCCGAGGAAAACAACAATAACGTTCTTATGATAATAGATGGCGCTACGTGTCTTACGAATCATGATTGAACTATATTATTATAGAAACTTTTTATATTAAGTACCTAAAACAGAAAAACCTACATCATAATTCAACATTCTCCTGCCCTTATCCCAATCATTTCAGGGTCGACACACTGCTCAGCATGTCTTCATCCATACTTCTCTATTAGTCGTCATCTCTGTAGTGACTTCCTTTGTAGCCCCACACATCTTCCACAGAGTCCATCCATCGTTTCTTTGGTCTTCCCCGCTCTTGTAGCCATCCACAATCATACTAAAAAGTTTCCTCACGACATTTTCCTAGAGACAGAAATTGTCCAACAGAAATCTATATCCATAATAAAGCTGAAGAGATTGTTTGTGTGTTTGTTTAAACGCGCTAATCTCTGGAACTGCTAGTCGGATTTCAAAAATTCTTTTTTCATTTGAAAGCCCAATTCTTGAGGAAGGCTATAGGCTACATTACATCGGCTATATTACATCACGCTATGACCCTTAGGAGCCGAGCAAACGGGATAAAAGTGAGAAAACGAAGTAACAGCACGAGCAGGCGATGCGAGGCGACTGGATGGGTCGGAGATCAAGAAATTTCCCGCGGACAAAGTCGCGGGCAGAAACTAGTGTCTATAATAAAGTAAAAACTAAATAACAATAAATTATAGTTATCTAGGCAATATATGTAGCACTGCATGTTTATTTTCCTATAATTGATTTCACATCTCTATGCATTTTAAGTTCGCGCACCGTTCCTTCGCCACGCGCGCCCTCTGTGTAAGCCTTGCGTGAGTTGCGCTAAAGAGGCGCACCAAACAATTGCATTAGTGCACTTGTGCAGCGCACGAACAGCTCACGAGCGGGTCGCGAGCGGCGCATTCGTGACGCATTCGCCAAATGTGGACACGCCTTTACATTGTCAGAGATTGTCAATACCTAACATGAAAGATTTTAACAATGACTTCTTTATTTAGTATCAGATTCAATTATAATTTGAATGAAGTGAATATAATGCATTATAAATTTTATGACTAGTAAAAAATTCACAAAGGACGATAGTGCAAGCGTTTTGAAAGGACAGAGGTCGCGGGCGTCTCAAGGTGAATTTGTAATACCTGAGTTTTTTTTTATTGAGACACTTGGTTCTATCTGTGCCTTTTTTTAACATTATAGAGTTTAGTCATGCGTGAGACGTTTAAATCTAATGTGACAGTTTGAATATTTTAGAGTAAAAAAAGTAATGATTTATTATCACTACGATAGATTTTAGAGATCAGTGGTGGCCCAGTGGTAACGGCCGCGACTTACAAGTTGTAGGTCGTAGGTTCGAACCCAGGTAGGCGCTTTACTTTGTGTAAATTATTTCACCACCACTGCTCTCATAACGGTGAAGGAAAACTTCGTGAGGAAACCTGCATGTCCTAGAAACAAATCATCGAAGACGTGTGACATCCACCAACCCACACTGGGACCGCGTGGTGGATTACAGCCCACTTCCTCTCCCAGAGAGGAGGCCTATGTCCCAGCTGTGGGAACATTATAGGCTTATGATGAGATGTTACATTATTATCATGTTTCAATGGAAAAATATTTACTATGTTTTTCGTTCTGGAAATTCACTGTCTAGTCACGACCACGAGCATGCGTTACACTTACTAAAGATTCAAAAGCGATTTTCTCCTTAATGGGACTAAAGACCTAAAGCGCGGTCACTGTCGGAATGCATATAAAAGAAAGAGAAGGGCGATGACACAACGCTGGTAATTTATTGCAAAATATGAAGCAATTATCTATTTACAAAAAATCTATTGATTGGATTAAACAATTAAAACACTAATAAGTTAATATGTTGCTTGTAGAATAATTTGACAAAATATTAGAATGATTGCCTAAACACAATATTAGTATGGTTTTTAATCGTTAAAAGAATTTCTTAGAGGTATGTTCGGGGTTATTTTCCTATTTATTTAGGCTAGCCAACAATTGTTCACACAATACATTTAAAATAATTTCATAAATAGTATTTACATTTATAAGTGCAACAATTACTTTCACGCTAACACAACATGCACCATTTATGGTTTTACAATAATATTTACAATTAAAGATATTCTATACAGTAATAAAAATAATAATAAAAAACAATTCATTCTAAATAATTAAAAACAAAAACCTATAGAAAACAAAAAAAAAACAAATTTGTAGCATCAATACTACTAAATTAAAAGAAAATAAAAATCTCATTATATAATTCCAATGCATTAAATGTTAAAATTAAAATAATATTCAGTAGCGAGATCATTAATTGTGTATCGTATCAAATTTGTTGTATTATGTTTTTAACACACTATCATATATCCTAAAAAATATCATATATTTTTCTGATTTTGTATACTGCAGTTGATCATATAGTTTTAGGCGTTTTAAAACTTGCGTTCAGGTCCTGTATTCCCCTTAAGAGTGTATATCCCGCGCGGTTTGGCGACGTCGCATTTCTACAGGTTTTGCGTACTTTTTTTTAATAAATATAATTCTATTTTTTTTTCAGCCATGCACTACGTTGATGCGATTTTTTACTGTTAATTTGATATTTTTTTTTTTTGGTTTGGTACTTGGATACAATCAAGCAAACCCAGGTCCACCTCTGTGCCAAATTTCATCGAATTTCGGGTGTGAAAAGGTAGATTGACAGATAGAATTACTTTGACATTTATAATTAAGTAAGTACGGATTAGTATGGGCATATGGATGATAACAAATCCGAGGCCAAAATGTTCTATATCGTAAGATTTAAGTTCTGATAAGCACCATCTTATATAGTGCTTAGATTTGTTTTTTTGACATTTGGTTGGTACAAAAAAAAAAAAAAAAAACAAATTTTCGTCAAAACTGGAGTTACTGTACTTTACCTCTGAGGTAGAGAATGCTATCGGGTAGGTAAGGTGTTATATAAGTGTTTGTTATTTAAATTGCCTAAGTAAATATAGGTTTATCTTTTTTAAATGTAACCACCTACTTGCCGTTATTAAAATTATATAAGTTATCGTTTTATGCGAATGTAATTATTCAGTTTTCATGTATAATTTTATTTTAATTTTAGTTTCTACGATTTAGATTTTTAACTTTAAGTAATAGCTATATATCAATCAATAATTTTTGCTGTGACTGACACTGACAGGGTCTACAACGGCTCTTAGCTCTAAGCCTTTTGTTCACATCTTGTTTTACCTTGTGGAACGCAAATAAATGAATATGAATATATGAAAGTATTAAAATCCAATGTATGTCATTCTAAGTATGATTAAAGTCAGTTCAAAGTTATAATTTAGTTAGTTTGCGAAGATAATTGTGTAGATATTGTATTGTATTTAATTGAAGTAGTGACTTTGAAATGAACTTGTCTGGTTTGTTTTTGAAAAGGGTTCAATTAACTAGACTACAGGTATGACCAACTTTATAAGCAATAATATATGTAAGTATGATTGTGATAGCTAATGAATGATTAATGAAAGAAATATTTTAATTATCAAACGAAGATTTTTGGAATCAGCAACGTGCAATACAGCATAGCAGTGACATAAAAAAGAGTCGAGGTTGCAGTTTAACCCGTCTATATCACCCGCCTCACCACAATTACTTTGCTTATATAGGGTGCATACTCGGTTGGCTCTATAATCCTTTCATGTCCTAAGGACACGTCTTTGCTACAATTATCGCAACTCCCGGTCTACTCCTTGATATGCAATGGTCTCTGTTGCATCATGTAACATAAGGCAAGAGGGGCTAGTGTAAATCGGTGGGTTCATTTGAGTAATCGAGTCTGGTCAAACCACGCTGAGGTCGGTGCATTTTATTCATTGATTCACTCAATGACTAGCTTTTGCCTGCGGCTGCGCTCGCGTGGAGGTCGGAATTTATCCCACAGGAACGTACTACGGGGATAAAAAAGTATCATATGTCCTAATCCAAATCATGGCCTACCCATGTGCCAAATTCCATCCAAATCCGCTCAGACGCTTTAGCGTCAAAGCGTAACAAACAAACAAACTCACATTCGCATTTATAATAATATTACTAGCTTTTGCCATCGGCTTCGCCCGCGTGGTTGTTGGAAATTATCCCACGAGAACCGTACATCTTCCGGGATAAAAAGTATACTATGTGCTATTCCAGACTATAATCTATCTCTGTGCCAAATTTCATCCAGATCCGTTTAGCCGTTCTGCCGTGATTGAGTAACAAACATCCATACATCCATCTCAATTTCGCATTTATAATATTACTAGCTTTTGCCCGCGGCTTCGCCCGCGTGGTTGTCGGAAAAAACTCTTAACACACTACTAAAGTTTCTATAATAATATAATTCAATCATGATTAGAAAGACACGTGGCGCCATCTATTATCATAAGAACGTTATTGTTATTTTACTCGGAAACAGTACTTTTTTCGGGATGAAAGGTACCCTATGTCCGTTTCTGTACACGTGACAACGTATATGCAAAATTTCGGGATGATCGGTTCAGTGGTTTAGGCGTGAAAAGGTAACAAACAAACAAACTTACTTTCGCATTTCGCATTTATAATATTAGTTAGGATTAGTAGGAAGGTAGGATATCTGCACAGCACTGTTCAGATAGGACATGGTTTACAAAACTTTTGCTACATGTATCATGTATTACCCGTATTCAAGCAAATAACGGTTTGAATTTCATGTTATTCGTGTTTGGATAACAGTGTGTACCGTGTTTACCATAAACACAAGACCATAAAAATTAGAAGGAACTTTTATTTTTTTGAAATGGGAACTATTTCAAAACTTGAAGCCGAGGCTTGAGTCCTATTCCGAAGACCCTATGCTAGTGCTGCTTAGCACAAGGGAGTACTGAAAGCCTGGCTAAGAGTCTTTTGTCACGGTGCATCAGATAGAGCCTTCTTTTCCCTTCAAAACCTGGATAGAAAGCAAGATAGTCTATTTTGGTTAAGAGTTGGACCTTTACCTAATAAGCCTCACTTATGTTTCTTTATTTCGTCAAAAAAATATCATTGGATTTATCTAGATTAGCTATTGCCTATGTCTAAAATTAATTAGAATGAAGCTGAAGACCAAACAAGTTTCTGATGTAATGACTGAATAGATTATATTATTCATAAAATAGCTTATTCCTAAACAATAATAGTAAATGACCTCGCTCATAAATAAAACAAAATATTATTAATTTAGTTTATGCAAATTGTTCTTGACCCCTGACAGATTGGTGATCTATTATAAGCGTACAAAGGTACTCTCAAAATCAATAAATCTTTTTCGTTCATGCCAATATGTGCTCGAAAGTCAACCAAACGCCATAGGTTCACAACTACTATAAGCCCGCGGTCGCCATTGGATGATGGTTTTTACGTTTATATGATATACGTTTAAATACATAATATATAAAGATTTTTCTTATGCACACATGGTGGAGGCGAGAGAGGTATTTGCTTTTTTTTGCAAAAAAATCTCATCCCATTTGTGACAAAGTTATTTTTTAAAGCCTGACGCTTAAGCTTTAAGATACAATAAGTATTACAGTCGCTTTAGATTTTTCCGAGTAATTGCTATTTGAGTCGAAATGCGTGACTAGGAGTTGAATCGAATAATTTTTAGGGTTCCGTACATCAAAAGGAAAAACGGAACCCTTATAGGATCAATCGTGTGTCTGTCTGTCTGTCCGTCTGTCACAGCCGATTTGCTCCGAATCTAATGGACCGATTAAGTTGAAATTTGGTACACATATGTATTTCTGTGACCCAAACACGGACGTATAACGTAAATAAATGAATTTTGAATATGCGGGTCAATTTTGGGAGTAAATAAGAAAATAAAAATAAAAAGTTTAGCAAACTGTACCGTGTGACATATCAAATGAAAGGGCTTACTTTGATAGTTTCAAATATATTGTTTTTATAATTTTAAAATCAATAATTTTAAAGTTATTTAAGAGTATTGAGACGAATATTGACCATTCCCTCCTTATCTCCGATAGTACTGAGCCTAAAATTTTGAAAAAATACAAAAAATAGTTCAATACCTATAGTTTACAGGAAAACCTACAAGAAGTCTATGGTCTAAAAACAACATGGTCTCTCAATATAGTGCGTACTAACTTACATTAAAATTTGTAGACGGAATGTATGGGAGAACATGTTTTTCAACTACAATGTTAAGTTTGTTCTTGGGATAAATTTATCCCAACTACGGAACCCTTCATTGTGCACACACTGTATTAATACTTAATATACAGCGAAAGGAATTTCGTTCCAACCGTGTGTCCTGCAACGCCTCTCGACTTTTTTTATTGAAGTGAGTATTAAATTAATTTATTCTCATCAATTTTATGTGTCATCTTTACCGAAATTCAATTAATACTGTAGAGCTGGTTTGATGGCTTCCTTATTAAGTTACTGACAGCTTAATAACTCAATTTACAAGATTTTTCTGACACTTTAAAAGCGAAATACGTCTCCTGTATTTTTTTTCTCCGTTGCAAAAAGTGCGCTTTCCTAGTAAGAAGAAACTTTCAAAAAAGGCTCTTTCCAATTTGATATTTGCGGAAATTGAGTTATTTTCGCAAATGTTTACTTCTAATTTTAGTTTTTATTACTAATTCATTAGGCATTATCGTCAGTGAGCTCCCTATTTTCAGTAATCGAAATTAACAGCTTAATATAAACTGCTTTTAATAAGTCTCTTTCAAATATCTTTATCTAGATTCTAGATATTATATAATTCAATTTATCAGTGACCTCGAGGGAAGCCAATCTCTGTCAAGTACACAAATAATCTAAGTACACAAAATGTCATCAAGATATAATAAATTAGATGACGGCGTAGCAAGTGGCGCCATCTAGTTTTGTTGTGAAGTTACTAGGATAGGAATCACAGAAGAGGTCGGATAAGTAAGAGTGACAATGGCTGATTACTGTCACTCTAGCAGGGCGTCGCATCGATGGATGGTTGCATGGCGGCTGTCTTCTGATGACCGAGATGAAATCAGGGGAACTGCTGCCGTGTGGTAACGGACGCGACTTACAAATTGTAGGTCATAGGTTCGAACCTAGGCAGGCGCTTTACTTTGTGTAAATTATTTCATCACCGCTGCTCTCAAAACGGTGAAGGAAAACACCGTTAGGAAAGCATGTCCTACCTAGAACCAAAAATTCGAAGACGAGACATCCACTAACTCTCACTGGGTCCGCGTGGTGGGTTACAGCCCACTCCCTCTCACAGAGAGGAGGCAGTGGGAACATTATAGACTGATCATGCTGTCGTGCCATGTCCACGAACTGCTATATTCCGCACAATCCTGATGATATTCAAACTCTAGAACCACTAATAGGTACGATGACCATTCATGTTATATATTATTTTCGACTACTGTATTCGCATTCTGAATCAAAATCTGAATTCACCTTGACAAAAAGCGATTTTGCATCTGATTAATAATTGTAAATGTAAACGTTGCACAGGTCATATGCCTTCATATTGATAAATGGTGACATTTAATTTGCAACAAGTTTTGTCGCTTTTTGCGACTTACATTTAAAAAAAAAAACCGGTCAAGTGCGTGTTAGACCACGCACATTGAAGGGTTCCCTAGTTGGGATGAATTTATCCCAAGAACAAACTTAACATTGTAGTTGAAAAACATGTTCTCCCATACATTCCAACTACAAATGTCCATAATTCCAAAAAAAGGATCCAACCCACATTACACCTAATGTGGGTTGGATCCTTTTCGTTTAACTATGGATAAATGTAAGTTTGTACGCACAATATTGAGAGATTTACCATGTTATTTTAAGACCATAGCCTTCTTATAGACTTTCCTGTAATCTATAGCTATAGAATTATTTTCTGTATTTTTTTTTTCAAAATTTTAAGGTCAGTAGTTTCGGAGATAAGGGGGAAAGGTCTATTTTCGTCAAATTTTCTTAAATAACTTTAAAATAGTTTATTTTAAAATTATAAAGAATATATATTTGAGACCCTCACAGTAAGTCCTTCATTTGATATATCGCACGGTACAGTTTGCAATTTTTTTTTTAAATTTTCTTATTTGCCCCCTATATTCAAAATTCATTAATTTACATCACACGTACGTGTTTGGGTAACAGAAATACATAGACGTGTACCAAATTTCAACTTAATCGGTCCATTAGATTCGGAGAAAATTGGCTGTGACAGAGGGACAGACAGACAGACAGACACATGAGTGATCCTATAAGGGTTTGGTTTTTTCCTTTTGAGGTACGAAACCCTAAAAACATGTTGCGAAAGACTGACAAATCAATGATCTTTATTAATTCATATCAAACAGACTTAATTATAAATTTAAAAGCGAAAGTAGGTACGTTGTTGGTTCGGTAGGTAAGTATGGTTGTACAACTTGTAACATCGTAACTGCAAAACCGCCGAATCGAATATACTGATTTCTCTTGGTAATAAATAAACAGATTTAGGACAATTTTCTTACCAATAAAAAAACGTTTTATTTTTATTTAATGTGTATACTATATTTAATTAATTCAGTTAAATTAAGGGGCTCGTGGCTAAGTAATAACAGCCGCACGGGTCGATCGACCAGCTGATAAGCTACGCTTGCCGTGGTCGGTACGTGGATGGGTGACCATCTTTTCATACCAAGACCCCTCCGTGCCTCGGAAAGCACGTTAAGCCGTTGGTCATTCGTGGATCTTTGCCAGTCTTACCAACGTTTTTCCCAATAACTGGGCTGTGGAGGTCAGATAGACAGTTACTCCATATAAAATACTGGTATTCAGCTGCATCTGGTAAGACTGGAAGCCGACCCCAAAATGGTTGGGAAAAGGCTCATATGTGGTTAGCTAATTAAGTACTAGTTAGTTGTATGCAGTTTTATATAATGAGATATTTTTATTTTAAGGAGGAAGCGTCAGGGTAGCCCGCGAAATTCAATTTTTCTTACGTTTTTTGCAATTTCCAAGTCAGTATTAAGTTGTATGATAAATAAAGTATTATTTGCGGCCGTAAGAAATATGTATTTACAGAATTATATACAATAGAATCAGTAATACAACTCTTTATGTTAGTATAATCCTAAAATGTCAAGATTTCATGAAATAGTCATTTTTTAGGATTACCTGGTCTTAAAGAGTTGTATTGATCATTTTAATGATTCTAAAATATGTAAATAGATACTTGTTACGACCGCCAATTAGAATTTGATCAACGTACAATATAATACCGACTTGTAAATTGCAAAAAACTTAAGAAAATTTGAATTTCGCGGGCTACCCTGATGCTTCCCCCTTAACCTGAATTTTTATTTCTCTTCTTAGTCTGTATTTCTGAGTTCATTCCCACCACAACATACACCTACATTTTCCATCCGTTAAAAAACTGTTTGAGTACAGTTTCATAGTTTTAATTTAACGGCAAACTCACGAGCGCGTCGTTAATCTAGAATTTCAGCTTTAAAAGTTTCGATTAAATTCGTTCTATGAGCTAAACGACTACTTTTATGACTACCTATAAAAATATCTAGCTATTTTTAAACTACATGGTGAACTATGCGGGTTTCGGAGTGGCTAACTTATTAATTCAGTGAAGAAGTATGTTCTATTCATCCAAAATTTTATTTTGAATTTCTTCATTCTATTCTCCTTTTAATCTAGGTATCTATACCATACAGTTTCACATTTGCATTGTCATACATATTGGTAGGGATCTATTAAAAATTTCAATTTGTATCTTAATTAAGATAATATTGTACTTACTTTAATACTAATCAATATCTAGATTTTATGTGTATTATACAGGGTTACTTCCATTTTGGTCCACATTGGCCATATTAGTCCATATTGGCTCAGGATTGAGTTGAGTGGAAAAACGAAAGTGTGGCCTTTGGACTACTGTAAGACAATACAGGCACAATATTATATAAATACAAGGTTATTTACTAGTAACCTTGTATAATACACTAAATACACATAGTAAAATAATATATAATGCAAACATATAATCAAGCCACCAAATGATAAAAAATTTACTCGTTTTTAAGTTAGATTAGTTAGATTTATTGTTTTTAAGAAAAATCCAATTTAAAAATGATTTACGTCGCGACTATACTGGAATTTAAAATTATTATTATAGCTGATGCCGTAGCAGATCTTTGTTAATAATTAAAAGTTCAAAAATGCCTAAAACTTTGTCAAAGATCAGTAAATAAACATTTTAGTTTTAGTAATTTTTGTCATTAAATACTTCATAAAAAAAAAAAATACTGAATTGCGGTAGAACACTTGATGGCTTAATTAGTTGTATTTTCGGGCTTCTGACGACCAACGTCATTACATACCAAAGCACGTTTAACACGTGCTTTGGTATGTAATGATGATCACCCATCCACGGACCAACCCCGGCAAGCGCAGCTTAACCTGATGGATCGACCCGTACGGTGGTTATTATTAGCCACGAGCTCCTCTATCATTGATATTATTTACGTAATAATATGCCATTATTAATATCAATGTGTTTGTCAATAAAAGTAGTGAATAAGTTAATAAATAATCATTAATTTGCATTAATGAACACAAGTAGAGACGTTATGAAACTTGCTATAGAATTGACGAACCAAATCTATAATTTCTTAAAATGTCTTACGAAAAAAGTTGAGACCCTATTAGTTGTTATAGGTGATTTCTCTTTTATGTAATCCCCGAAGCGTTGAGAAGAGGTGTACCTATAGTGCATCTACATTTCGCCGGATATGTTTAATTATCATGTAATGGGGGCGAGCCTATTGCCATTAACCGGGCAAAAATGTAGACTTCAGGGTTGCTACTTTAAAATTTCTAATAGGGAAACAAAAACTCCTTTCTTTTATGTGACCCTCTGAATCAAAATTCATATTTTTATTCATTAAAATCTTGACTGCTAGAGAAAATTGGCTGAGACAGTCACGTAAGTTTTTTCCTTTTCTATACTAATATTATAAAGAAGACAGATTTTTTTTTGTTTGTTTGTACCGAATAAGCTCCGAAACTACTGGACCGATTTTAACATTTTTTTCACCATTAGAAAGCTCAATTATCAAGAAGTCATATATGCTATAATTTATTTTCAAAAAAATTTGAGATTCTTCTATGAGTAGGTACTTCTTTCCGACGCGTCTGAGCCGCGCACCCACTTTGGGTGCGCGGCTCAGACGCGTCAGAAAGAAATACTTCTGTAACCTAACAAAAAGTACTAGGCTTGCATGAATTAACTATAATATTTGAATCATTAAGTATATTACGCTTCGAATAGAATTTAGATGAAATTTGGCAGACAGATAGTTTATAACATGGATTAACACATAAAATACTTTTATCCCGGTAGTACGTTTCCGTGGGTTAATTTCCAAATTCCACGCGGGAATGATGATGTCGAATGATGATGAAAACATAATCAAGCCATCGACAAATATCAGAACAAATACAAAAACTGACAACCACTCCGTGAAGTTGACACTGACAGATACATCATCCATCAATATTACCCATTGTGTTGACAATTGCTTGACAGATTTAATAGTTTATTTGATAAACAAGCTATCGTTGACAATATACATTGTTTTTTCTTTGACGAATATAAACATAGTTTTTCGAGCGATGAGTTGTTCTTGTTGATGAGTTATTCGAAAATAGAACATACTGTGGTGAAAATATTAGCCGCATGCGATTCTTTATCTATAACTTAATTTTGAAGTTAAGCTGGCGGCACGTGACGGTAAGTAGTCGCCACCGCCAATCCAAGCCAGAGCCAACCAAGACCAAGAGAGAGGAAGAGAGATCTTCAATAATATAGACATCGTACGTGTTTTACTTTGCCAGAGACAAAGCGGAATGAATGTCTTGTAACTATACTGGTACCCATCTTCTATACTAATAATAAGTTTGTTTGTTTGTTTGAGCGCGCTAATCTCTGGAACTGAAAAAATCTTTTGGCATTTGATAGCCCAATAGGGATGATGACTAAAAAATGTTTTTTTGTCCGTCATGTAGATTATTAATATATATTGGACACGTATTTTTTCTTTTTGTACGTAATCAAAAGATTACGGCGATACATTGAGTTACAATGTGGCATGACGTCACGTCTTCGTAGATTTTATACGTAGAAGTGACGTAGCAAGCCCCCACTCCCGAACTTTAATGCGAGTTATCTAAGTCATTTTTTATTAATATGTCAAAGCAAAAAATACGTGTTTAATATTTTTTTATTATCTGAATGACGGACTAAATAGAATTTCTTTTTTTACCCAGGCATCATCCCTATTCTTGAGGAAGGTTATAGACTATTTAAGATCACGCTAGGACCATAAGGAGCCGAGCAAAAATAAAAAAAAGTCAGAAATAAAACGAAGTACACGCATGGGCGGGAAATGTGGCTTTTTGTTATATTGTGGTGTCCTTCGACTTCCACACGAATGAAGTCGCGGGCAGAAGCTAATAATAAATACTATCCAAGCCAGAAAACAGCAATGCTCTCTAACGGCTGAAATAAGTATAGTGTTCCCCGAACGATCTCCTTTAGGTACGTCAGCAGGTCAAACTACCCGAAACTGTCAAATTTTGCCAATCAACCTTGAACCTAATGCTTTAGCGATAAAGTTGAAGATCTATTAAAGAAATTTGACAGATTGTAGTAGCTTGATGTGCTGGCGTCTGTACATATTGCTTAAATATATGAAATCTATCTTCAGGTAAGTATATGTATTTCTTGCAAAGTTAATTAAACGCTACCACTGACTTTCAAAACTATTCACAAAACTGAAAAACCGGCCAAGTGCCGACCGACCATTCGGACTACCCCGAAGGACCATTAGACGGAAATTGACAAATTTTCGTCTATTTTCTTAAATACCAAACTTTAAAACAACTTATTTTAAAATTATAAAAATCTGTGTACGACCCTTTCATTTCATATGTCACACGGTACAGTTTCCAAAACTTAATTTTTTTATTTTCTTATTTACCCCCAAAAGTGACCCCCATATTAAAAATTCATTTATTTACGTTACACATCCGTGTTTGGGTCACAGAAATACATATGTGTACCAAATTTCAACTTAATCGGTCCATTAGATTCGAAGCGAATTGGCTGTGACAGACGGACAGACACACGGTCCTATAAGGTTTCCATTTTTCCTTTTGAGGTACAGAACCCTAAAGAACCAGTTAAAACGAGCCTCCAAACGAAACAAGCAAAATATTCCTAAAAAAAAGCTCTCAATAACATCTACATTGCACACATATATTTGTTTTATGAATTGTATCCCTTTCAGAGCCAAATTGATACAGTATGTACATAACTGTACATACGTATGTATATTATATGCTGACTCATGTGTTCCGAGGTCAATAACCCGCTTGTCCTATTTAGTTCAGTTTATAGCCCAGTGCGAGACGTTAGTAAACGTGAGCTATATAGTTAGGTGGAATGAAATGGTCTTTGCCAAAAGAAAGCTGGCTTTTAGATTGCTTGAAAACTTTCATTCTTACTTTGTGTTTTGGTTTCTATCCATACTAAAAAAAAAATCGTGGCTTAAGGCGAAAGCGTCAGGGTAGTCCGCGAAATTCAAAATTTCTTGTTTTTTTGCAATTTGCAAGTCAGTAAAGTATGATTCGCAACCGTAACAAATATGTATTTATATAATTATAATCATTAAAGTCATTAATACAATTCTTTAAGACCAGGTAGGTATTCCTAATGAATGACTATTTCATGAATTCTTGACATTTTTTTTAATTTGAGATGGGTTTGTTCTTGACTCTAGTCTAGGTCAGAGGTGACAGAGACAAAGTCGACGATGGAGTGAGCTTACCCAGAAGAAGCCTGTTCGCTCGCAGGTAGTGAGTTCCACTCTTTTGCTGTGCGCATTATAAAAGACATTTGGAAACGCTAAGTGCGAATTGGTGGAATATCAACCACTTAGGGATGGTAACTGGCAGTGCGTCTAGATGTCCGATGGTAGAAGGGGCCGGTGGAATGAGGTCGTGGAGTTCTTGGGCACACTCACCGAAGTACATTCTGTAGAATACTGACAAGCAGGCAACTTTGCTAACTTAAGAGTTGTATTAAAGATTTTAATGATTATATACATGTTTTTTACGGTCAACATACAACCTAACACTGACTTGCAAATTGCAAAAAATCTAAGAAAATTTTAATTTCGCGGTCTACCCTGACGCATCCCCCTTAAGTAACAATACCGCGTAAGTCGAAAACTGGCCATGTGACGTTTTATACTTAATTGGATAGATTTTGTCGGCGCGCATCGAATGATGTCAAAAATTTTTCAAAATTATCCAATCACAGAGCATTATCCGAATAGTTCTGACACCGCGCAAGTCGTTTGTTCTTCGGTTTTTCAGTGTAATGTACATTGAATTAGGCGGTATGGTAAGACTTAGGAGACTTAAATGGTATTGTAAACTACATTGTTTATACTTACGCTCTCTTAGCTCTGTATGTAAGTCATCTTTTCACGCCTTATTAACGGCTGAACAGATTTGGATGAACGACATAGGACATTGCCAACCTCCACGCGGGTGAAGCAGCGGGCCAAAGCTAGTCTATGTTAATAGATATTATAAAGAGGTAAAATTTGTGAGTTTGTATATTGGGGGTATTCTTCGGAACTACTGATCCGATTCAGAATTTTTTTTTTTCGCTAATGAGAAGCTACAGTACTGCCGAGTATAGGATATAAGTTTATGTCAAAACAAGAAATTACACGTGGACGTAGTCGCGAGCAGAAGTTTAGATATAAAGCAGTTCCGTCGGTGACTGACAGACGAAGCCCACTCTAATCTAAATTACTCGAAATAGAAACACGAAAATCTGAAAAAATAACAGATTTTACTAATGAATCATTTATTTACTGATCGTGAACTCTACATTGATGGAGGATAACATAAATGATTTATTGATCCAGTGAGTAATTAAATGTCAGGTAAATATTATATAAAAGTTATGAAATATTTGGGATTTAACAGAAGCCATTGTAGTAAAGTCCTCGTTGAAGCCTTTTTACAGCCTTCAATACGTTCCAGTTCGACTGAGGATGGAAGTGTATATCCGATAAAGGCAATAAATACTCAAATATTGTTTCTAAATACCTTCGTTCATAATTTTAAACTGTCAAAAATCAATCTGCCTAGCTTTTTCCCAACTATGTTGAGGTCGGCTTCCAGTCTAACCGGATGCTGAATACCAGTATTTCACATGGAGCGACTGCCTATCTGACCTCCACAGCCCAGTTACTGGGTAATACGATACCCCTTGGTAAGACTGGTTGTCAGACTTTCGGGCTTCTGACGACCCGTAACGACTGTCAAAGATCCACGAATGACAGCCGGGACCAACGGCTTAACGTGTTTTCCGAGGCACGGAGGAGTCTCGGTATGAAAAGATCCAAACCCGGCAAGCGTAGCTGAACCTGATGGATCGACCCCTTTTTTTTTTTTTTTTTTTGTGGATGGGAAATCATCAAATAACTTCTCCCGCTCTGGGTGGAGCGGAAGGGCGTGTCAGACTTTTACTGACTAAAACCCACCCGTGTTCCTTCAGTTGCCTATGCCAGGGCCACGGTATCTTTTTCAAACAACCCACGACCCCAGCGGCATCGGCCCTATTGGACCCCATCTTTTGCTGACATCTCTTTGAGGCGCGCGTGGAACACAACGCGCCGTCGACCCGGGCCTGGTCCTCACCGGACGGCGAGCTACCCACTACTCACCGTCCGCAAGCCCGCGCCTACGGTGGCCGGGAATCGGCTATCGATTCCCGCCGCCCAGGGCGTCTCCTGCGGCGACTGAGGGCGTGAGGTTGCCTCTCCCTCACGCGTTCCGCCTCCTCCTTTGCGAGCATTACCGCTTCGCAGAAGGAGGTGACGGCCTCCCATGCACTCTCGCTCCGCACCATGGCCTGGACCAAGCTCGGACGCGAGAGATCGCCGCCGCCGATCGCCTCCGTGAGAACACGGCGGTGCTCTGCCCAAGCCGGGCAGACCTCCACTGTATGCTCCACCGTGTCCTCTGGGCGATCCACACAATGGTGACACCCGGGCGTTTCCTCCCGCCATGGATCGACCCCTGCAGCTGTTATTACTTAGCCACGAGATCATAATTTTAAACAGTCTGTATGTATATTATACTACTCGTATGTAGTATTGCGCAATCGGCTTAACGATCATATTTCATGGATGAAAAAAATCTAAAAACCATAGCTTGAAGCTAAAAACTATTTAGCTAAACTATTATAGCATTTTTTCTTCCATGACCTTTTCACCAGTTTCATTCAACCGGTTTGTTTGTCCTAAGACTTGGGTGTTGTGACCACTGACCATTGATTAAGTAATGGAGTTCGCTAAAGACCACTTATACAAGAATTTGTAACCTGACCTTTATCAAACATAATTTATTGACGATGATAGAATAAATTGTATTAGTAATGGTACATGGTGGACATAGAGAGACGATTGATTTTACAGAAATAATAGAAAGTGCAGAATTAAAACTGTGATGCCTGATTTCAGCTAAGTAAAATACAATACTTTTTCAAAGAGACGTATTTTTACAAACGGATGTACGATAGATGACGCCTGCACATCAAACTACCCGAAACTGTCAAATTTTCCCAATCAATCTTGAACCTAATGCTTTAGCGATAAAGTTGAAAATCTAATAAAGAAATTTGCCAGATTGTAGTAGCTTGATGTGCTGGCGTCTGTACATTCTCAGTGTTCAAATCCATAATCTCTCAACAATTGTCTACTGGTGGTCACATTTTAATGTTTCGGACGTTCTAGCTGGAAAATCATGCTGGAAAGCTGATCGTGGCCTATCTGTTCAGAACGTAGTGAACCCTGTCCAGCAGCTTTTTAGGGTTCCGTACCTCAAAAGGAAAAAACCGAACCCTTATAGGATTACTCGTGTCTCTGTGTGTCTGTCTGTCCGTCTGTCACAGCCAATTTGTTCCGAATCTAATGGATAGATTAAGTTAAAATTTGGTACACGTATTTCTGCGACCCAAACACGGACGTGTAACGTAAATAAATAAATTTTGAATATGGGGTCAACTTTGGGGGACAAATAAGCAAAATAAAAAAAAATGCAAACTGTACCGTGTGACTTATCAAATGAAAGGGCTTAAAATAAATCATTTTAAAGTTATTTAAGAAAATAGACAAAAATTGACCATTCCCCCCTTTTATCTCCGAAAGTACTGAGCCCAAAATTTTGAAAAAGATATAGAAAGTAGTTCAATATCTATTATTACAGGTAAACCTATAACAAGCCAATGGTCTTAAAACAACATTGTAAGTCTCTCAATATTGTGCGTACAAAGTTACATTTGTCCATAGTTAAACAAAGAGTAGCAACAAACTGACAGACGGAAGCAAATTTTGCCAGACTTGAAGCAGTTCTTCGCTCGCTCGGTCAATAAAATCGATTAATTTCATTTCTGAGACACTTTTACCCTTTTGTAGAACAATTTCACAACTACAAATTAATCACCACTCCTACCTACCCCCTTACCCAAACAAAGCTACCCATTGCGTGCACCATCCGATCTATAATGGTACCATTTAGTGGGGGCAACGCACTTTTCGAATCCAGGTCGGTTGTACTCGATCAATCATTGGCCGACCAAATGGCGTCAAGACTACGAACGTGTGATCAATCATGTTACTTCCCTTTTCGATGTAGGTTAAGTAAGGTTGTTTTGAATTTCAATTGTTTTGTTTTGGGGCAGTGTTTCTTTAGTGGTTTAAGTTATTAGGGGAAATGGAAAATTGTTTTATACGTCAGTATGTGTTAGTAAGGGGTGACTTAGCGACGGACGATAATATGTACCTAAGTAAAATTCGTAAAACAGATAACCATCCGAATTGAGTGCGCCTTCAAAATCACCAATCTTTATTACTGCTTTAGGCAAAAACGATCTTTACGCAGACGCAATAAATTGTAAACATATAACCAAATACATTTGAAGGGGTCAGGGGAAAAACAGCTTTTGTCACCTAATGAACAAACTAAGATATTACTAATTAAAAGATAAGATCTTAATAAAATAGTGTCATTTATACCCAAATAAATAAGAAAAGCTTTTTTTATTGAAAAGATGTTTATTGTTAATGTAATTATTTATTTATTTTATTTTGACTTCACATCAGTTAAGAGTTATATTAAAAAATTGAGACTAAGTCAGAATAATCAGGTGAAAATCATCCTATGTCCACCAATATCAGGGGAAAAACAATTGATGTCACAAGGCAATCTAATCTGGAAAAGAACTTTTTTGCTGTTGGTCCACAATATTTAGATAAAGACTGTATATCCAGGAATTTTGCTTTACTGATTGGTAAAATGTCCTTGTAAGCTTGGTCAGGGAGAGTAAATTCTCCTGAATTAGGGATGTCTTCACAAGAAGATGAGTTTACCCTTCTTCTCTTTGCATCCAGCATAACTGAGGAAGTCCAGTGTCCATTATAGGAATCTCTGTAGAAAATGAGACGGGGATGTGTAATCTCAACTCTGATCTCACGAATATATTATCATAGTCTCATCATAGTCGACCATGGACAATGGTTGTTTTTTTCGTGAACGGTTCTGACGTTGGATGTTTTTTCCCTGTACCGATATTTTAAAAGCTTGACAGCGCAGAAACTATGAATGTTATTGCCCTGTTGTTTTTGAAAGAACATAGCGACAGATATAACCATTCAGACTGCATTGCTAGTTGAAAAAAATAAAAAATGTGACAAAAGTTGTTTTACCCCTGACCCCTTCATTTGTAAAATTGAAATGAATGAATGCAAATTTTCAAAACATCTAAGTTGTGTCGTACTGTAGGTACTTCGGCAAGCATTGCTACCACGTTAACTTGCTAATCTTTTTACCGTGGGATATACTAGGTACAGGGTCAAATTAAATTAGCTAACGAAACTCCGCAGTGGAGTTTGTTTTATAATGTTTAGATATCGAAACCCATCACGTCTGCAGAGTTTCACTAGCAAATTTAATTTGACCATGTATAAGTTTAATCTACACTCTATATTATAAAGCTGAAAAGTTTGTTCGTTTGGTTGGTTGAACGCGTTAATCTCAGGAACTACTGGTTTGAATCGAAAAATTCTTTTAGTTTTCGATAGCCCCTTTATCGAGAAAGGCTATTTAACATCACGCTATAACCAACAGGATCGGAGCATCAATGAAAAATATTGCAAAAACGAGGAAAATTTATTCCTTTTGAGAGTTTCCGTTGCGTGCGCTGCGTAAACGATTAAAGTTACGCAACAATCGTGTATGACGGAATTGTTCCTCTTAAAAAGTTCTAAAAAAAGTCCGCGATAGCATATCTTTTAAGGTTGGCTCACTATAACTTTATTAATGGTAATCAAATTTGTTTGAACGCGCTAATCTCTGGAACTACGGGTCGGATTTGAAAAAATCTTTTTGCATTTGATAGCCCAATTATTAAGGAAGGCTATAAGCTATTTAACATCACGCTAGAACCATTAGGTGCCGAGCAAAATGAAAAAATGTCAGAAAGAACGATAAGCGAAAACGAAGCAATAGCGCGGACAGGCAATGCGATGCGATGCGATGCGGTGGGTCGCGGGAGCAAGAAATTTCACGCGGACGAAGTCGCGAGCAGAAGCTAGTTCGTATATAAATATGAAAAGTAGGTCAGTACCGCTACGTGAGAAGAAAGGAAGGCAAAAATTATAAAAAAAGGTTAATAAAATAATATCTTTGAATAATAAGTATGTATAAAAACTTTAAGAAGTTTTGAAACAAAGAAAAGTGTGTTGTCAACACACAACAATGGTATGAAAATGTAAAGAGAAAATATTATTATTGATTGGTTCATTTAAATAAAAGTTCTTTCATTGCTCTTTACAAAAAACCTTTAAGGCTCCCGTAGACAGGCGCGACGCGGGTCTACGGGAGCCTTAAAGGTTTTAACTATAAAAACTTTCTACTTATTAACAACGTGTATATTTTCGGTAAAAATTACTAGGCACTTCTGCTACAAAAGCACGAAAATAAAATCGAATTAAATTAAACATGAAAGTTCTCAACAATAAAATACATTGAAGCTCATAAAATCTGCCAAAAACTAAATTAAAACTGATCGCGGCTAAGCCTAACAGCGGGTTTAACAACGAGCCCCTCTTAATCTCAGTTTAACCCAGGCTTTACCCTAATTAATTGAACAGATTTACTACGGAACCCGCGACGTGGTCGACATATTATATAAACAGTGTTATTGTTTGGAAAATATGGTAGTGTCAACTTTTGGTATCAAAATATTTATTAATGAGTTATTCATGACTTGGTGTTTCAATGGGTATGGTATTCATACCGAACAGTTTATTAAACAAGTAAATAGATTCTGATGTTGACTTTATTTTCATCGCTTAAGCTGAATTTACACGGTACAAGTTTATTGCCTGTGGTATAACATATAAAATTGAAGGGCAATTAACTGGCACCGTCTGAACAACACGTACAATATTGTTGCACTATACAGACAAATTAGTTGCCGTTCAAAACTGGGATAGGTGTAAACAGTACATACAATAAAATCGTATTCAATTCTAGCAAGAAAATTTTCCATCATTCAAACATGAGCGAACGAAACAAGACGTTCAATAAAATTGAATTAAATATCAATTGTACAAGTACGTGTTTAGAAGAGTCAAAACCTTGCAATTTTATTGCCTTGGTGTAAGTCGCATACAATTTTATTGAATGGCAAACCTTGCATTCAATTATTGTATGCCATTTTATGGAAATCACACGCGTGTAAACACTTGTATGCAATTCTTGAATAGTAATAAAATTGAACGTGCTTTGTGTCATGCGATTATTGCTCTTGAACGTTCCAGAAACTTGCACCGTGTAAATAGAACTTTAGTGATCAGCGGTGCTATTGAAGTGAGCTGTCATAGGGATTGGCACCATTGACAGCTCACTTCACGTAAGTTTTCATGATAAGATTTTTACAGAATAGATCATCTCGATCAAAGGTCGAAAATTTCTTCCTTAGTGCGTCCTCTAATATTTAATATGGATAATTAAAATATCTTTCTAAAACAGAATTAAAAATATATAACCTAACCTAACCTAACCTAACCTAACTACTGATGATGATCTAATATATATTAGATCATCATCAGTAGTTAGGTTGTGACGTGGAGTGTTTCATATATCTATCTGTTTTTATCTAAACTAATACTTATTATAAAAAGATTTTTTGTATGTTTGTTTGCTTGTTTGTAATGGATAAACTCGGACAGATTTAAAAAATTATTTCACCTATAGAAAGTTACATTATCTGCAAGTAACATGTGTTGCATTTTATCGACTTCCACGCGAGCGAAGTGGCCGGCAGAGGTTAGTAAAATATAAATTGTGTTGAGCAATTTCACTTTATGTATAGTCACGAACCGGGATTGTTGAGCTTATCATCTTAACTTTGTTGTGTTACACGAATGCCGCCCGTGAAATTTGACATGTGACATTTCAATAACGAAAAACGGGCGGCATTCGTGTAACACAACCAAGTTAAGATGATAAGCTAGTGGCTCAACAATCCCAGTTCGTGACTGTACCTACACACATCAAAAAAAGTTTGCGATCAATTTAAAAAAACGAAATCTTTTTTATTACGGTGGACTATATTATAATTTCTTCTTCTTTTTAGATTCTTTACTTAAAAATATACAATTAGAATATAAAACAAATTCAATTGCTTTTCCATGTAAACAGAAATTCAATCCAAGCTGACGCTCATTCAGAAATCTGACTTAGTCAATTTTAACGGATTTAAAATATTTTTTCGAGGAAAGTTGTGATTGAAAAAATGCCAAGAGGATTATCAGAAATTTTACGAACAAGAATTGTAACTTTGAGGGAAGAAGGATATTCCACGAGCGAAATAGCACGCAGAGTTGCTGTATCTAAATTCTGTGTCGGGGCCACGTTGCAGAGATACCACGGCATGGATAATTTAGCTGACCGACCCCGCAATGGTCGCCCAACTGTTCTGACTGCTGCTCAGAAGCGCTATATCAGATCGCTGGCAGCCCGTGACCCAACAATCAACGTCACTACAATAAAAGCAGAAGTGCGGGCCGCCTCTGCACTTGAAGTTAACACTCAGACCATTCGGAATTGCTTACACCAGGCTGGACTTCGAGCACAGAGGTCTTGACGAGCACCTCTGGTTTCACGGCAACCTCAACGACGGAGATTGCAGTGCTAGGCTCCGGCAAAATGAAGAAGATGAGGAAGAAAACATTTGGCAAAACTGTCTCTTCGTTGACGAATCGCGAATCAGTACTCATCCAGATAACCGACGAGTCCGTGTCTGGAGAAGACCTGGAGACTCTGAAAGGCAAATAACTGCCGCTGGAACCGTTCAGCAAGGTGGGAAATGCGTGTACTTTTGGGGTGGAATTATGATTAGAGCTAGAACGCCTTCGATCCCGTATCGAGGCTCCATGACGGCAAATAGGTACAAAACAGTCGCTATTGATGGAATTGCTGACAATTCCAGACCATTCCGAGCAAATCATGGGCACCAATTCGTACTGGTCGATGATAATCGACATCACAAGTTTAGACTGGCCTGCCGGCTCGCCTGACTTAATCCCAATATAGCACGCGTGGGATGCTCATAAGCGAGCTGTTTGGAACCGTCAGCCACCTCGCCAGACAGTGCCAGAGATCAGGGAAGCCGCTATTCAAGAAAGGGGCAGGTTACTGCAAGAAATGCTGGATAACTTGATCGTCAGCACGCCCAGGAGAATCTCCGCATATGTTCCAGCCAGGGGAGCAGTATTCAATAAAAACTTTCGCTTAATAAATGTTGTATAAGTTTAGTTAAACAATCTTTTTCTTTCCATCTTTCTGTTACAATTACATTAGGATTGAATTACTCAATTTTTGTTTTTTTTTTTCACAAACTTTTTTTGATGTGTGCACATAATGCTTGGCTACTACATGACAATATGAAATATCGGTACTAATTACAAATGTAATTTGTTGATACTGTGCTGTGATAAAAAAGTATCTGTGAAACCTATGTAACATTGGAACGAAATACTGGCTGGTGACTGTCCACTTCTCCAGCCGTGACCATGAACATGGAGCCAATGTAGTCCTTGTCACATTTTATTTATTGGAGTTTACTCCTTAAGAATCGATTTTCATTTAGGGCCCCCGGTATGGAAAAAAGTATGAGGAATAAAATACAAGCGAAGCGTTGTCACGTTTTTGTGTTTAGTTTATTTTCGGCCAGTTTTCATTTTAGCGGTCAATCTAAACATTATATTCAAAGACATAAGGAGTAAACTCCAGTCGTGCGACGGAGGTGACACACACTTTTTTTTGTTCTATCTGTTTGCCGATTAGTGTTAAAAATTAAACAACTTGTTCCTCTTTAAATTAATAATTTACTAATGCATTATAAAAAAAATATATTTTGAATTGTTTACAAATAAGACGAAAAGAAAAAGAAAGATGGCGACATGTCTTGTAGGTACAGTCTTCACAATTCAGGCAATTTGGCAAAAAAGTGGGGATGCGCAGTACGCAATCGTCACTGTTTTGCCAACTTGTTTGTTGGCTACTGTATTAGGCTTGCCACCCGTAATATATTATATAGTATCGTACTATATTTCAATCAATTGTACTAAATACTATAGAAAAATAATATGGTACGAAAAACAGTATTTTCATCTCTAATTCAACTGTCCCGCTTTTGTTATGAATCGTGACTGGAATGGAACGCACCCGTAGCGCAGCACGGGGAATTTCATCATTGGCTCTCTTCTCTCTATTCCCGCAACTGCCGATTTTACGAAAAGACTTCTTTCCGTCATGAATATAAAATGGAGAGAAGAAATAAATAGAGCATCTATTAATCTAATTAAAAATGAATTGGTAATAAATTCTAATATGGATCTAAATTGCTCGGATTACTATAGTTATTTTAAAAATAATACAATCTCGATGGCAAAGTGCTGAGTAATAAAAATAAAAATGGAAAAATAAATAATTTTCTTTCCTAAATTTTACAAAAGTTTTATATTTTTGCATGTCTTGAGAAAAATAAGTACTATTTTTCTTAAAAAAAAAGGTGGCAAGCCTTGTACGTACCTATGTTGTGGCAACGGTGACTGTAAAAGAAAATCCATTTTTTTTATTTTAATCATAAGCAGCAATAAACAAAAAAATATCAATAAAGAAATAAACATTAAAGTCATAATAGGGTGCAATCGTGACGAATCGAATTATATTACATAAACTTGCATATCAATATCTATAAATAAATGCATTATGCAAATCAATAGACGGATGTTTCTTTTGATATCGACATTTTAGTATGTACAAAAATTCCAATTAAAAATTGGAGAACAGATAAAATATGTTTCTATTTTGGTTTAGATAAAAAAAAAGTAGTTGTCCAAAATGGCTACTGTGCGCTACTTGCATAAAATAAAAAACAAAAAGTACATTGCTGTGGCCTTGCCTTCAATTTGTTAAAAAGTGAAGCTTGTTTTTTAATCATTTTGCTTTACAGAGTTTTATGGTTAATCCATTGACATGGCCAGTATTTTTTGAACGGTAGGTATGTGAAAATAGATTTTTTAATAAAATCTTTTTAGCAAAAAATTAAAACGACTTCCAAATCAAAACACTACATAGTGAAAAATAACTTTGATTACGGTAGGCGGTGTCTTTGGTTTTGTTTTTTCGTTTTTTGCCACCGACTTCCGAAATTAAAGTTATTTTTCACTTTGTAGTGTTCTGATTTGGAAGTCGGTTTTATTTATGCTAAAAAGTTTTTAATTTTCACTTTTTAGTTGTGGTACCTACCCCACAAAAATTCGAATACCACTCACTACCTGCTATGTAAATAACAGTGATAGGAAGTTCAAATTTATATGGGACCACGCTTGATATATATGCTTTCCAACAAAACAAGAATCATCAAAATTGGATCATAAACGACGAAGTTATCCGCGAACACACATAAAAAAAATATACGGTCGAATTGAGAAACCTCCTCCTTTTTTGAAGTCGGTTAAAAAAAAAGTAGGTTGAACTAGGGTGGTCTCAATCGAATTTCACTTCGTTCGTTATTTATTTATTTATTACTAACTATTTCATTTGTTTTCAAGGTTAGTGTTGTCAGACCTGATTTACATAATTAAATGTTGATACCAACAATAAACAAAGTATTTAAAAAAAAAACTGTGGCTTAAATATTTAATATCTACCTACCTAGACAAAACAACTCATAAAACTAGGATGGGTGCGTTACATAAAGACTTATTCGAATATAAACAGGCGATTTCTCAACAGCTTAGCATTGATAGCATAATAAGACGATTATAACAACTGCTGATCCTCTAATTATGCTAAACAATGAACTATGCTTCAAGGCGACTCAATTCATCTATTACGCATCTTTTAAAAGGTTATTAAGTATTGAAGTGCTAATTAATTCACTTAAACTAGGTAATAAAGATCTTTAAACACAAAAAAGAGGTAGCCAAGAAGAGTTTTATGTAAATAATCGTGTTTTAAAGAATAACCATAAATAAAGATGCACCGTTGTCAAATTAAAACAGCGTTATGGAAAATAAAATACCGGATTTGCATCGCATTCAACGTTATTAAACTAAAGTAAAATTAGCGCCACGAAAAATAATTTTCCTTCGAGCTCCTATCCTAATAAATCCTCAACCCACACGCTATTACACAAACACATGACAAATTAACATCAATTTATTTAAAAAAAAACCTCATTAATTTTACTTTAAACTACTTTAAAAAAAAACCGCCAAGAACCTTAAAATCCAAATGCCACTGTTGATTTTTAACGCACTTCACTATTCACTTTATTTTTCTCGGGCGAAGGCACAGCGCGCGTTCAGCCTCGTATACGGCCGGTTGCAGACTGAACGGAGGGGGGTGGCCGCCCTACTGTTTAGACCGTGTACACACGATCCAATATTATTGAACAGAAACATGCTATTGAAGGAAAATATTGGATTTTTATGGCTGAAAGGATTGATTTGTTTACATGAAAATTTTAAAGAAAAGTGGTTTTTCTCTTTAAATGTGGAAATTGTTTAGTTTGAGTATATAATCATAGCGTCGTCGTTGGCACCATTTTCTTATAAGGGTTTCGACATTTTTCAGTGAACCTTTGACCTTATAAGTCCAAATAGCCTTCAAGAGAAGTACATGGAATTAGTTTAGTTAGTCATCTGCCTAGCCTTTTCCCAACTACATATATGTTGGGGTCAGTTTCCAGTCTAACCGGATACAGCTGAATTGCAGTATTATACATGGAGCGACTGTCTATCTGACCTCCACAACCCTAACTACTAGATATCACGATATCCCATGGTGTTGGTTGTTAGACTTTCGGGTTTCTGTCGACCCGTAACGACTGCGTAAGTGCTTTACGAGGCACGGATGTAATGATGGTCACCCATCCACGAAACAACCGCGGCAAGCGAAGCTTAACCTGAACGATCGACCGGTGCGGCTGTTATTACTTAGCCACGAGCCCCCAAGAATTAGTTTAGTTAGTTTCGAAAAACAAATATAATACCTACTGTTCTTTATACAGTTTATTTTCTTTGTATAGAAAAGGAAATGCATTTACTGTGGACTGAAATGGGTGGATTAAGGACTACGAAGCCGTCTTCCTAACTAATGCATGGTCACGCACGATCTTTGTTAATTACCTGCTGCTGATGCTTGAGATAGAAAGCGAATGATGTTCTCATATTTACCTTCTTTTTTTTTGTAGATGGGTTTTTTTTCTAGAACATCCGGGAATGCACAACTTATCGGATAGGTACATGGTATGGAAATGACTTCTTAAACATGTGGTATTATTTATTTAAAAAATTCTGGGACACTGGGATCACCTATCCGTATGGTTGTTTACTTGAAACTATTTTTTTTACATTACTTATCCTGTCGTTTGCTCTGCCCAGTTTGGCAACCTACTTTACTACATTAGCCAGCATTCGCTAGAATCGCGAGATTTTTGTGATCTATACAAAGGTGCATTCCATATTAGCAAACACCTAAACGTAAGTAAATATAATACGTTCGATTCTATCATCAAAACTCTGAATTGGTCGATCCCGGAATTCTAGGACTTTTTTGGGTATATATCCGATGTCTAGTGATGTGTGATAACTAGTATTTTACATAGACCTAAAATACAGCTGCGTACTGACAGCACGGACGCAGCATGTTAAAACGGAAAACAGCTGATACTTATAAAAACAAACCAGCCAAGTGCGTGTCGGACCTCGTACAATGAAGGGTTCCGTAGTTGAAAAGAATTTGACGATTCTCCAACTGCAAATTTAAGTTTGTAATCCCATAAAAAAATGTTATGTGATAAAATTACAAGTTAACAATTTCGGAGTTTTTCCTTTACATGTGATGTGAGACCTTGCTTCTTGCATGATTCTCGGTCAACGGCTATAGGTTTTGATTTATTTGCGAGTATCAAAATATGTCGCATAAATGGCCTTATTTTTTTATTGCGTTGACTTCGAAGCTAGATTCTTTGAAACCTGGGTAAGCTCAGTCCATCGTCGACTCTGTCTCTGTCGCATCCGACCTAGACTAGAGTCAAGAGCATAAAAAAAAAAAACCTCCAAGGGACCATAGACTATGTATTTGATATTAATTTCAACTTGATACTTGCACATGTTTCTGAGAAAAAGGGTCTTGACAGACAGACAGTAAGCCCTTTCATTTGATATGTCAAAAACTTTTTTTTTTATATTTTCTTATTTGCCCCCCAAAATTGGCCCACATATTCAAAATTCATTTATTTACATTACACGTCCGTGTTTGGGTCACAGAAATACATACCTACGAGCTACGTGTAACGAAATTTCAACTTAATCGGTCTATTAGATTCTGAGCAAATTGGCTGTGACAGACGTTAGACAAACACACGAGTGATCCTATAAGGATTCCGTTCTTTCTTTCTGAGGTACAGAACCCTAAAAAGTTATAAACTAAAACCCAACCGTGGTTGGGCGTTTTTGTCGTGACAAAAACGCCAACTAAAAGGTTATAAACAAGTTATCAAAGACAGACAAATAAAAATCCGGAATCACACGTAATGTGCTCGACTTATAACATGTCGTGTGACTCCGTATTTTTTATTTGCCTGTCTGTGAAGTCTTATTTATAACTTTGTAGTTGGCTTTTTTGTCGTGGTTGTGTTTTATTTTTTTTAACTTTTATTATTATTTCAATTATTTTGGGGTTTGGGAAAATTCAACAGTAAAATTTTGGGGTTTATGTATATATAACCAATATACATAATTTCAGAAAGTACTCCTTTCAATACATATCAAACACGATATATTCAGCTTATTTTTTTTTCGGTCCGCTATAAGGCACCATGTTGGATTTTTTTGTAACGTCATAGTAGCCTATAACCCGCGAAACCGCCTAACGATTCCAACGTTACCTCGTTTGTCATAATACGACAAATAGTTTAGGAGCTATGAGGAAACAGATGAACATCCATAGCCTGTTAACTTCATAACCCTCGTTTGGCATTGCAGAAGCTCTGTTTTTTTAGAAAATCCTAAACTTATATTGATTTAGGTAGATACCTACCTTAGGTAGATTTAGGTAATGAAAATGATGCCATTACTATCAAATAAAAAGGTATCTAGAGTCCTCAACCTTTTTTAAAATGTTTAAGGTACCTACAATAATTTAATGTCATCACTATTCCATAGGTTAATCCCTATTCTAGCAATCTCTATCGTTTATAACTCAATGGCCTGAACCCTGCACTGACCTATGCAACTGACTGCACATGTATTTGGAACAGTTGCATTCGACGCCGATGGCCGGCAGAGCGTTACAGTTGCTCAATCACAACAAAGTTGCGTCAAACACATACTCGTAGTTTGTACCATGCGTGATTTCGTTCTATGTGTACCTAGGTTTATTTTGTTTTAGTAGTCGCAAATGCATGAAGCTCCTGTGTTTGATTCCCAGGTAGGGAAAATTGGGTATTTCTATCTGGAATTTCTCAGTAGCAACCCGGAATTTGGTTGAAGGTAATAGGCTCGCCACCTATTACATGGAACTTAAACATAACTGGCGAAATGTGGGTGTACAGGTACACCTCAGCCCAACCCTTAGGCGAAACAAGGCGTGATGCTTTCTTATTTAGTCGGTATAGTTCGCGTTAAGGCGATACGTAAAAAGCTAACTGAGCGGTAATAAGAAAGTGACAGAGTCAATTACATCCACATGCGAAAAAAAGAGAGCGCAACAATGCGCTGGAACCAAAATAAAAGCGCCAAACCAAATAAAAATTGTATAAAAATAAATTAAGCTATCTATCAAAAATATGTTCAGCCAGAGTTTTCAATTACCTAATACGCACATTTTGAATACAATTTTGCAATGAAATTACTTTGAATTTTAGAATTACAGAAAAAAAATATAAAAAAGTAGAGGTATTTTCGGAATTAAATTCTATCGAGGAAATTTAACCCAATCATGTTTTCCTTCAGTCAGAGTATTAATCAAATAGTCAATAAACATATATATTATCCAAAAATTAAATCCATACATTCTATAATAGTGAAATAAATGGTTACGAAAAAGCAACCAACTTATTTTGGTATCGCCTTAAATAACTTTGCCGCTCTGAAGTTCGCGCAAGTGACTGCGCAGTAGTCAATATCTATACTAAAACAGCAGCACGTCATGCCATGCGCATCGGAAAGCCTGGTTTCAGAGTGGCAATGTTATTTGACGCAAACTATACAAGGCAAGGTAAAGAGCTAGGCGCCAAGGTAATTATTACAAACGTTACAAAGGTCTCTTCGATGTGGGTTTTTGACAGATTTGCCATTAGAAATCTGTCCAATAATAGGATAGTCCTTTTCTACTACTACTTAAATTGTCAATTTTTGGAGGCAACAGTTTGCATTTCAGTTTGTGATACATGACTACATGGCTCCATTTAATTGAATGACTCATTTGGCTCTGGCAAATTAGCTTTCTACATTGAAAATTTAATTCCCAAGGAATGAGTGACCTTTATTTAGAATCCAGAAATGCAACTATGGGTAGTGTTCTTTTAAGCATTTAATTTATTGTGCTGTCATTTATATGTCATGTTTAGTAACTGTGGTTTTTGTTACTGATGGGGCTCGTGGCTGAATAATAACAGCCGCACGGGTCTATCGAAGATTAAACTGCGCCTGCCGCGGGCTGCCTCCATTACATATCAAGACCCGCGGTCGGTCAGTGGATCGCTGACCATCCATTACATATCAAGACCCCTCCGTGCCGCGGGTCCCGGTTGAGCTGCGTAGATCTTTGACACATATTTGGGAAAAGGCTAGGCAGATAGAATTTACATTTTAGGGTTCCGTACCAAAATGGTAAAAAGGAACCCTTATGGTGCGACTCAGTCTGTCTGTCTGTCTGTCACAGCTGGATATCTCAAGAACTACTAATGCTATCAACTTCGAATTATAAAAACGAATGTTTTTATAATTCTTGGTATTTGTAATGCCAATCAAAATTCCTATAATGATAAACGTTATTGTGACGCAGTATATTTGAACCGAAAAGCTAGTCATTATTATTGTATGACGCATGTGTTTCGAACATAATGGAAAATCAATGGCGACCTTCGTACTGACAGCGACATCAAACACATATCATATCATATAGAATTACGTTATTTACTTACTTACATTTAATAACTAGGTTTTACTTTTGTTAGTATGGACAATGGGAGAAAAGAGGTTTTATTAAATTTCCTACTTAGCTTTGAAGATGGTTTAGGTTTGATATCTTTCAGACAATACCTACCTACGTATATACCCTTTTACATAATTCTTTATCCTAACTCTATTTATTTTTTCTCGTGGCTAAGTAATAAACAGCCGCACGGATCAATCCATCAATTTAAGTTACTCTTGCCAGGGTTGATTCGTGGATGGATCTTACAAACCAAGACTACTCCGTGCCTCGGAAGTCCCGGCTGTCATTCGACAAATCTTTGACAGTCGTTACGAAGTAGTCAGAAGCCCGAAAGTCTGACAACCAGTCTTACCAAGCGGTATCGTGTTTTTATTTTTAATTACAGAGATTGTGCTCACATGTTCTCATGGTCTTATTAAAAATCATAAAATAAACAGAGTTCAATCAATCAATCTGCCTAGCCTTTTCCCAACTATGTTAGGGTCGGCTTCCAGTCTAATCGGACGCAGCTGAATACTTTACATGAAGCGACTGCCTACCTGTCCTCCGATACCCCTTGGTTGTTTGTCATTTTTTTTTGCTTCTAACAACCCGTAACGAATCAAAGATGTATGAATAACAACCGGGACCAACGGCTTAACGTGCTTTCCGACGCAGGGAAGGGTCTTGATGTGTAATGGATGGTTACCCATTCACGAAGCGACCGCAAAAAGCATAGCTTAACCTATGATCGACCCGTGCGGTTGTTATTATTTAGACACGAGCCCCCCCCTCCCCCCCACACACAATCACAATGTACAATACTTATTTGCTAGATTCAATAGGTAAACTCCTTTACTAACAAAACATCAAACTTTATAACCAGTACATTCATCAAAATGGTATTATTCATCAATGGGCGTTGGATTGTGACTAACAGCTACGGCATTTGTGTAAATTGGACATTATGTATTTCACTACAAGTAAAACAGAATAACGTCTAGATTTTTTTAATAAAAAAAATCTAACCTGATTATAAATCAAATTAAGAAAACAAAAGCGAATCTAGAAGCCTGAAACGCACTTTTATATAATATATATTTTAAAAAACTGAACAATATTTATAAACGTAAAATTGCAGCATTTTGATTTTATATAGAAGATATCACATTATAGAGAATTTAAAGAAAATACGAGGAAGAATCATACTACAAAATGGGAAACAAACTAAATCCTCGTTAAATACAATGAAAATGCATTTTTTTTTGTGTGATTCTCATGTGCTTGCGAAGCTAGTGTTTAGCAAAATAATCTTATTTATACTAATATTAATAAGGAAGAGGTAAAATTTAAGAGTTTGTATGTAGTGGATAATCTTCGGAACTGCTGATACGATTCCGAAAATTGTCTCACTAATGAGAAGCTACAGTATTACCGAGTGTCATAGGAAATTTTAAAACAAGAAATTTCACGCGAACAAAGTCGCGGGCAGAAGCCACTTAGTTGTTTAAATAAATCAAGATGGTATCCCACTTACTTCTCACAATTTTCACAGGTTTAATTTTCAAGACGTAACTGAATAACCCCGAAAATAATAAAAACCGGCACATCACGGTCTCATATCCCTAATTAACACTAATAACCATAACTCGAACTAAAATAACGACCACTCACGCACACACTATGAATGAACTGAACGCAACGGGTCACTGAAAATTCACCCTTAAAATTCATGAAGAAAATGAGAAACACCGAAGTTTTATCTCGAAGGCTATTAGGTTGGGAATGGCATGGCAGTTTTAGTGGAGTTATGACGTTTTGAGTTAAGTGGGTTGGTTGGAAAATCCGTAGTAGTGAGTCATAGTACTGAAAACTCGCCAGGGGGGTGTAGGGTGTGTAAGGGGTGGCACCACGGTGGCGCCTGAAACCCATACATTTCTTATTAATCAGGTGTGAATAAGGAAAAATGGGGATTCAGGGTGATTTTACATGGTGTTTTTTTCCTTATGGGAATTTCATTAACCTTTCATCCGTTTCAGGTAAATACGGGGTGTTTGAGTGTATGTTAAATGGGGTAACACGATTGTTATTTAGGAATCGGGTTATAATAAGAAGTAGATAAACTTCTGTGTTCTATAGGAAATGGTTTTAAGATTTTAATTAAATACATTATGATGGGTTTCAATTGTAGACTAGGTACTCTTAAATAGAGCACTAGCGGTCCCGTAGTAACTGCCGTGACTTACGAGTTGTAGGTTATAGGTTCGAACCCTAGCCGACACTTTACTTTGTGTAAATATTTTCATCACCACTGCACTCAAAACAGTGAAGGAAAACATCGTGAGAAAAGTAAGTAAAAATATGGCAAGTCCAAGAACCAAAAAAACTTTTTAGCAAAAAATAAAACCGACTTCTAAAACAAAACACTACAAAGTGAAAAATAACTTTACTTTCGGAAGTCGGTGTCTTTGGTTTTGTATTTTCGTTTTTTGCCACCGACTTCCGAAAATAAAGTTATTTTTCACTTTGTAGTGTTTTGTTTTAGAAGTCGGTTTTATTTTTTGCTAAAAAGTTTTTATTTTTCACTTTTTAGTTGTGGAACCTACCCCACACAAATTCGAATACATAACTGAGCATAATAATTGTAGATATAGCCATGTAAATAACAGTGATAGGAAGTTATTAAAACATCATCACATCATCCATATAAAATAAGTGGGAAATATACGCATTATTGAAGCTAACTCAAAAACTCCCCAAGCAAAGTTAATAAAATTTATATGGGACCACCTCAGAAGTATACCCTTTCAAACAAAAAAAGAATTTTCCAAATCGGTCCATCCGTCTTTGAGTAATCGCGTAACAAACATACAAAAAAAAAAAAAATACAGACGAATTGAGAACCTCCTCTTTTTGTAAGTCGGTTAAAAATTCAAAGACATGTGACATCCAGCAACCCGCACGTGACCCGCGTGGTGGATAACGGCCCACTCCCTCTCACAGAGAAGAGGCCTGTGTCTCTGTGAGCTTATGCTATACTTAACGTATTTAGACACTTACATAAAGGTCAATCCATATAAACCAAACACAGTTCAAAATGAATCAATGCCAATAAAGTCAGCAAAGAAAAAAGCAATGCCGACATGTTTACATCATAGCCTCAAAAAAAATCGATCCTTATTATGCCAATGACATCAACATTAGTAAAAAGGAAATGATCCAGTAAGTAACAAAACTTAACAACAATAAGAAGTCGTGACCAGTGGCCATTGCGCAAGCGCAAGCTGACCGGATGACCGTCAAAACGCACTGCCCTACATTATGGTCACTGGTTACACTTGCTCTCTTTATGTATTTAAAGCAATGTACTTCTTAATAAAAATCTTAAATTCACGCAAAACCTAAACCGCTACACAACAAAAGTGGAAGGACTTGAAATTTCATCCCAAACGTGACGCGCGACTCCTCGCGCCGTAAACGAGGCCTAAAGAATTCCTAGGAAGGATGCATTATTATTTTTACATTCCTGGACAAATTATCACATTAACTAATCAGTAATTTAAGCGTGTAACCAGTAATTACAATAGTAATCAACAGTTACACGGAAATATACGGCGCCACCCGCCACGATATTTTATGAACTGCGTCTCGCTCTGTATATTTTTGCGTTGAGTGCAGGCGTCTTATATTACTGCCATAGGTTTCTGTAGTATTATAAACCCTGTCACTTCAAGTATACATGGATCCGGGTACAATGAACTCGGATGAATCATGTTGCTTTGTCTTGTATGCCTTCATTTACCTAAAGGAGCTAATAAAAGCCTCTGATCTTAATCGGACTTACCTATTTTGTGCCTGCTGCGAATGAGTTACTTCATTAAGATTGAACAAAACAACAACCTCATTATCTAGATTGTTTTTAGTAAGTGACCCTGTGCTAAAAACACTTGCGTCACACATTGGACTACTGTCACGTAGGTCATAGAACTTCCCTAAAATCCAGCATTTGGTATCACTAGAAAACGAAAAATTTAGTAAAAATATCACGTCCTCCGGTATTGTAAGTTAAAATGGTGCTAATAAGCGCATTACTGTATACTTAAAAATCCATTCAACAATAACAGAAAGAAACATGTCTATGTATTAACAACAATAGCATGGAATCGTGACCCATAATAACAATATGTTTGATTGCGCAACTCGGCCGCCAAAATAACGCGGTGCTCCACATACTAAGGTGGTCTTTACTCCAACTGAAGTAAGACCTTGATGGGAGTCGACGAGTTCTTATTGAGAATGAGGTGTGATCAAGAAATGAATACTTTTTATTTCAGCATTATTATTTAATGTCCGTCAAAGTCAGATTTGAATTCGGATATAATTGAATGAGCTTCAGCATTATAATGTTAAAAATCTGACTTGAAAACGGATAAATAGGTTTTCAGGATCTGAGCATGATTCAGGAAGTAGTTAGCAGCAGACGTGATAGGAAAGTTATCATGAAATTAATAATCTAATCTAATTCCATGATGTTAATTAAAGAAACTGAATTAGATGCTAAGGTAGGTGAAGGGAATTCAGTTTAACTAATTGAGACAACTACAAATATAGAGGCAAATGAGTAAATTATCGTAACTGTCACATTTTTCCAGTGTTATAATGTAGACGGAATTCACAAGGGAACTGGCATGAGCTAGAACAACGAGCTAAACCTAAAGCAAATAACAGAAAAGCTTTTCATTCCAAATATTTCGTGACCTTTGTTGACCTACCTGTGACGTTGGTACGAACTGAAAGAGACAGAAGATTTTACACAGACAGACAGTCTTGAAATTACAAAAGAAATGTAGACAGCTCCGCAAGAGACTAAAACGAATTTAAGTAAACCTTGAAATCTGTATAAAAGAAAAAAGTTTCATAATAATTTCACCTTTTTACCTACTGATGACGTAAAAGAAAGACACGCGTGGTTAAATTACCAGGAGTTCATATTGTGTAGGCGTGAGTCTATGAACTATGAATCAATGCATCAAGGCCGCGCTATTTAATAACATAGGGTAGACCATGTGGGAGTGGTTTGATGATAACTTCAAACTTGAAGAGAAAGGAAAATTGGAGTCTCTGAACAGTAGCCAATTAGATATAGACAGTTCGTACAAATAACTTAAATATTAAATAGAATGAATAAACGAAAAGCATGGAAAAGCTCATTCATTTCCAGGTAAACCGGTGACCTTTTAAGAGCCCGGTGACGTACAAATCAAAAGACCGTACGCAGCGAAGAGTGACTAAGTAAAAATTACAAATTACCAGGACTACATAAAATGTAGGTGTTCAGAATCTATGAATCTACAATGCACCAAGGCTGCGTCAGACGACAGCGGGGGGAGGGCGGGGCGCGGGTGCGGGCAGGCGCCAAGATGTCTGCCGATAGGGCTGCCTCGCGTGACTCCAGCGGACTATTTCGGGTGAAATACGAACAGGGCTGCCAGTTATTGGTATTTAGCCAGTTGATATAAATTTTCATAGATTTGGCATTCGAGGTACCAATGAGTAATACTGTGTACCAATCGATCTGAACTGTTTATTAGCTTGTTTTGTTATGTTTTATTACGTAGTACCTACAGATGTTATGTAATTAGCTGTATATACCTAATTATTGTATGTGAAATATTACATGATTTCTAATACCAGTGTTTATGTAAATTGGCTAGTCACACGAAATCTTGGCATCGATAGAGCGTAACTTACGTTTAATGACAGACAAGAAAGTCTGGTTATCTCTGATAGGTTCTAAAAGGATTGCTTTCTAGAAAATGTATTGTCAAATGAGAGAGTTGAAACGAATGACAATTGTAGCAACACAACTATCTAATTTTTCAGAGACATCACATGTCAGTTATTCCAAAGATTCAATCAGAAAGGACATTTTTTATACCTAATTCTTCAAGACCTATCATGGCCATCTCATAGAAATATTTCTATGAGATGGCCATGATAGGTCTTGAAGGTTTATACCTAAGAACAAAACCGTGTCTGAGAGTGCTTAAAACAGTTAACCTTTATGATGAAAATCCTTTTTTGCCATTACCGTGTCGCGACTGCTCACTGCAGCCGTCAAAACACTGACGTAATAAAAATGGCGGGATTGTCCCGACTGTTGACACGACTGTCTCCGAGCAATGGCGGAAACTAACGACGGAGGATAATGGAATAAGTCTACTTACCTTTTTGGCTCCAGCACTTTTAAATTCTAATGTTTCAGATGAGATTCATCTGTGGTCTAGATTTAAATAAATGCGTCTAGATACTCAAACTGGTATGGTAAACAATATGAGATTTTTGACGTGAAAACGTGTGTTCGCTCGGTGTACTGGTGGTAAGTTCAATATTTCTTACCAGGCTGGGCATAATTTGCGTGTGACGTCACACTGTGAGTGCACACGACCCTCTACTTTTCACTATGTGTCGAAATATCAATTCGTATAGCGCAAAAACGTGTTTAGCTAGATCAGTTATTCTGGTGTCTTTGTCAAGAGATGACAAAACACTACCTACCAGGACCTAGAGAGAAACAACAGAAATATTGTAAAAAATAGGGTTAAACAATAATATGAAGTTGACAATAGCAAAATCATACCAGATGTGATCTCAAACCGGCCGTAAATCTGCACAGAAATGAAAAAAACTGCAAGCAAAGAAAGCTTGCATCAAAAGGAATGCAATGAGCCTAAAAAACCTAGTGCCGAGCAAATACAATAGCTACGGCAGTGTCAAACCATAAGAAAATCTGATGCAAATAGCAAAAAAGTTTAATATATCTCTGCTCAGAACTGAAAAACATCATGATTCGTGAAAGCTTACTTTATAAGGAATGCCATGAGCCTACTAAGTCTAGTGTCGAGCAAATACAATGGCAACGGTAGAATCGGAAACCGTCAATCTGTTTTCACGAAAACAAACGGCGTGGATTTGTAATGCGCCTACGAAATTTTTTGCCACGCTCTGTATGTAGCCTAGAGGCTTGATAGAGGCTTGATGAATTTTAAGATATAAGGAGTCGTTAAATTCGTCTTAATTATGGGAGTGACATAGGCTATACATATAATATGTATAAATTGTATCTGAAAATACAAAAAAAAAAAATACAAAAGTAAAAGCCGACTTCAAAAACCTAAAACGAATAAAATTACTTTCATAAAAAAAACTTAACTGCTTCTGAAGTCGGTGCCAAGCTATTAGTGCATTGAAGAACTGAAGACACCGACTTCAGACTTCAGAAGCTGTTAAGGTTTCTATGAAAGTTATTTTATCCGTTTTAGGTTTTTGAAGTCGGTTTTTACTTTTTATAAAGTAAATTAATTTTTCCATTTCAGTTGAATATACAAAATACCATATGCTCAAGACGAACGAAAAGAAAAATCATCAAAATCCGCTTAGGAATGCCGGAAATATAGTACATTTATGCATATAGCTTCGTAAATAAGAATAATTACCTACTGTAAAAAACATTCCTGAAAGTATGTAGATTACGTTAGTGAAATAATCATCAAAATTGCTTCATTATTTTTTGAGAAAATCGTGGACATAAAAACATACATACGGATCAAATAGAGAACCTCCTTTTTTGAAGTCGGTTAAAAAGGGAGAGGAAGGTTTTTTAAAATAAATTACAACAATATTGATAATAAATAAAAGCTAGAAATGAGTTCTGTATCCAAATATAAAACATATTCCTTAAAGAAACACCCACCTGCAAAAACGCAACTGAAAAGAGAAAAACAGGCATTAAAATCCATAGAATTTTGGTATTGCAGGCGGGGACAAACACAAGTTACACCATATTTTAGGTTATTGGTTTGTCCCTCTGTGAAACCAAAGTTCTATGGATTTTAGTGCTTGTTTTTCTCTTTTCAGTTAAGGGTTTTTGCAGGCGGGTTTTAGATTTTTTGAAAATAATCTGTTTTATTTTTCTTTATTTAATCAGACACATTTATAATCACAATGCGTATGACTAAATTGACCATTATTTTTTTTTTAATCAAAACCGAAATCATCGTCGTCATCATCATCGTATTCCAGAACTCCACATAAGCTTTTTGAAACATTAGTATCGTAAGAGTCACAGGGAGAAAACGTTGTCCCAGAAATCATTAGCTGATGCCATGCAAGGATATTTTGTTCCAAAATAGTTTCCGCAGTTGTTATTTCAATCTGTTCTATCGTTAGTCTATCCGTTTGTTAGGATAACAGTGAATCCAAGTGATCCCATTCATCGAGCCGGCTGTAGGGTATATTGTATCGCCAAATTGTGCATTGATTGACGCACACAGTAGGAACGTCGATGTCGTGGCTCGTGCGTCATTTTATTTTTCGAGTGACCCCATCAGCTGAGTCAAATAAGAATAAACCCATTGAAATGACGTTTTCCCCCCTTCAACTAACTTAAAAATATTTATATTGTCTTGTCACCACAATGAAGGGTGAAGAGTCGTTGAACCTTCGCGAAATACAGCTGATAACATCAGGTCACAGTCAACGCATGAAACGAGGGTAGTTTGACACTGTTTTAATGAGGATTTGGTAGTAAAATGACCCCAAAACGGGGTGGGAATGGTTAGCGTGTAGTATGATAATGGGGTGACAAAAACATTTGGTAGGGTTGTTCATTAGGAAACTCTTTTCTGAGAAATGTCAATAGGAGGGAATTTTTATGGGTGGGCTCACCTGATGGGAAGTGGATACCGTCATAGAGTCAGATGCGCATCAGTGGTAACAATTTAACATTACAGCGCCTTTATACAGAGATGAAACCAGCGATACGACATTTATGAATAAGCTCAAGCAAATATTAATTTTAAAAGAAAAGTAAAAACCGACTTCAAAAACCTAAAACGAATAAAATAAATTTCATAAAAAACTTAACAGCTTCTGAAGTCGGTGCCAAGCTATTAGTGCATTGAAGAACTGAAGACACACCGACTTCAGAAGCTGTTGAGATGTTTATGAAAGTTATTTTATTCTAAAGTTACTTTTTCTAAAGTAAATTTATTTTTCCATGTTTAGTTGAATATACAAAATACCACATGCAAGACGCAAGACGAACGAAATGAAAAATCATCAAAATCCGCTTAGAAATGCCGGAAATAAAGTACCTACATTTATGCATATAACTTCGTACATAAGCATAATTACCTAATGTATTATATACTAAAACCTTCCTGAAAGTATGTAGATGACATCGTATCAAAATTGGTTCATAAGTTTTTGAGAAAATCATACATACATACTGTCGCCATAAGGAAAAAAGAAGTATCTGACATTTTTTTCGAAATAGAGTTATTAATTTACATATTCGGAAGCAGCAAAAAAAGACGCATCTACCAGTATTTCTAATATATATTGGCATTCACTTAAAGAAAACCTAATAATTCTTACTATTAAAAGACAATCTGCCTCTGTATCTTATAGTTTAAACAGGACAAAATACTTTTTTTCTCCATCTCAATACTTCTGTACATACGTCCTTTTTCCTTATGGCGCCAGCATACATGCATACATACATACATACATGCATCCATACATACGGGTCGAATAGAGAACCTCCTTTTTGAAGTCGGTTAAAAAGCATACTGCACAACAAACGAATACATACATGACAAACAAATTGAATAAACATAGACACCATACACAGTTACTCGTATAGATACATTCATGAATACGTACAAACATAAATATTATAATATGATTATGTCTAATTGAACTTATATTTTTATTATTAGGTATCTACCACAAACACAACAGTTGCCGGTCTATTCTATACAAATCTCACCGTGAAAACTTACATGGAGTAAGCTTGAAGTGAGCTGTTATTCCACCAGATGCTAGAGATTGACACTATTGACAGCTCACTCCACGCTCACCTCACCTAAGTTTTCACGGTGAGATTTGTACAGAATAGCACTGCTGATCTCAATAATATAAAAGTTATACTTGATTAATGTTAATAACATATTTAAAAATTGTTGATTGTTGATTTGTTTCCTAATTTTATTTTATTTTTGTGTCCAAATTTTATTTTAAGAATTAATTTTATACTTGTTGCTGTGGCAACAGGGTCCGTAATTGTGCCATTGTAACACCTATTCAAAACTTTATGGAATGCAAATAAAGTTATGAATATGAACAGGTTTGTCGTGATTATTATTAGTTTTAATTTAAAAAAAAAACTATTTTTTTCCAGCCATGCACTAGATTGTTGGTACATATTTATAAGTATATATGCCATTTTTTTACAGTTTATAGGGTTCCGTACCCAAAGGGTAAAACGGGACCCTATTACTAAGACTCCGCTGTCCGTCTGTCACCAGGCTGTATCTCATGATCCGTGATAGTTAGGCAGTTGAAATTTTCACAGATTTCTGTTGCAGCTATTACAACAAATTCTAAAAAAAACATAATAAAATAAATATTTAAGGGGGCTCCCATACAATTTTATAGATAACTTTTAGTACGGGACCCATCGTACGCGAATCCGACTCGTATTTGGCCAGTTTTTTTTTTGTATTTACCTACTCATAAAAATTTACATTACAATAATGTCAATTTTTAAGCGAAAATACCAAAATAACTTTTAAAAAATAGTATTTATTAAAATAATCACGACAAACCTGTAGAAATGCGACGTTGCCAGTTGAAAGCCCGCGTGGGATGAACGCTCTTAAAATAATCTAACAAAGAAGTAAAATTCTGGGTTTGTCACTCTACTTTAAGAATTATATTGAATTATATAATCATTATTTTTCACGTTTATTGGCTCCTATTATACGATTATATAAGAACTTTATTTTGAAAATTTAAGTGACAATGGTTCCAAACCAACTTTAAATTGTTATTCTTATATGACCGTTCAAAAATAAAATGATTAAAGAAACCTAAACATGATTTTCAAAAACCTATTATATACTCCACTTGACATAGTCTGTCTTAATATTTTCTCTTTTTCACAATATGGCGTCTGGTGGTCGCCATATTGGATTTTGATTACTGTCATGTCTTTAGTGACACTCACAAGATTATAAAAATCGATTGACGTATGAATCATCAAAATCGACTTACGCGTTTGGTCTCTCGAGTGCCACTAACATTCATGCCTACATACATACATACATACATATACAGGAAAAGTTTTTAAGCCGTGCGCAAATTTTCACAGGATGTTCTACCCATAAATATGAACAGCTTTCACTATGGGACTAACTCTGAAATCACGAAAAAAATCAGCTGTTCAATACAAAAGTTCAATCAGTTCAAACTCGACCAAAATATTGTATATGAAACAGCAGATTTTTTTTGTGATTTCAGAGTTGGTACCATAGTGAAAGTTGTTTATATTCATGGGTAGAACACCTAAAAACTTTTCCTGTATAGGCTGATAAGCACATTACCATCCTATCCGTCGCGCATCGGGTAAAAAGAAGAAATATTTATTGTATTCTCTCATGCATGTATAAAATATTTTGATTAGACACAACTCAAGGAGCTGCTCTGATACCCGAAAAATTCAATATTTACTTAATTCTACCATTCTGAATAAGGTGCTTCACTCCTTGACAGTACCCTTCAGTATGAAGTATGTAATGTTTATCTATCACTTACTTGTGAAAGCTTTTAGGCGCACACTCAGTGCCACTCCGTAGAGTTCATTAGTTTTGCGAAGTGAAGGCTTGGATTCAATTAAGTTCTAACCGAAGTAAACTAACGTACGATACTGATAGATCTCGATGCGACTGCAGATACAACAACGAGATTGATGAACACAAAAGCTGTCGAAGGTGGAAATAAAAATTTCTTAACAGGGTTACAGATAGACTTCTCGTTGCACATCTGTAGCTCATCATCATCATCATTCTCCTGCCCTTGTCCCAATTTATTTGGAGTCAGCGCAACATGTCTGTTTCTTCCATACTTCTCCATTAGTCGTCATCTCGGTAGTCACTCCCTTTCTGGCCATATCATCTTTCACACAGTCCATCCATCGTTTATTTGGTCTTCCCTTACTCGTATAGCCCTCCACGTTCATACTCAACAGTTTCCTGACGACATTTTCCTCATTCCTCCGCATCACATGCCCATACCATGACAACCGATTTCCACACAACTTTTCAGTCACCGGTGTCACTTTCAGACTTCCTCTTAATACTCATTTCTTATTCTATCCATTCGCGTAATACCACACATCCCTCTTAGCATTCTCATCTCGGCTGCATGCAATTACCTTTCATTTATTATTTTTATGGCCCAACATTCTGATCCATACAATACAGCAGGTCTAACCATTGTTTTACAAATCTTCCCTTTGAGTTTAAGGGGAATGCGGGAGTCGCAGATTGTTCCCGTGACCTGCCGCCATCTGTATCATGATTTTAAGAATTTCGGCCACCATAAAATTCAAAACAAAATTGTGGTTAGTTACAGAACCATATTTCAACAGATCCTTTAAAATGCTCACCTTTTACACCGTTTTATTCCGTGGCGATACTTAAAAAAAACCGACCACGCAGAATGAAGGGTTCCGTAGTTGGGATGAGCTTATCCCAAGAACAAACTTAATATTGTAGTTGAAAAACATGTTCTCCCATACATTCCAATTGCAAATGTAAGTTTGTACGCACAATATTGAGGGATTTAAGACCATAGACTTCTTATAAATTTTCGTAATCTATAAGCATAGAACTATTTTAAGTTTTTTTTTTTTTTCAAAAATTTTGGTTCTGCAGTTTCGAACATAAGGAGGAAAGGTAAATTTTCATCTGTTTTCTAAAATAACTTCAAAATTATTTATTTTAAAAGTATAAAACATAAAGTTGATACCCTCACAGTAAGCCTTTTTATTACACGTGTACAGTACAGTTTGTAAAACCTTTTTTTATAATTTTCTAATTTGTTCACATAAAGTGACCCCCATATTCAGAATTAGAACAAACAACTTAATCGCTCTATTAGATTAGGAGCAAATTGGCTGTTACAGATGGACAGACAGACAAACGACTGATGCTATAATGGTTCCGTTTTTCTTTCGGACGTACGGAATCCTAAAAGTGTACGTCCATTGCATCCTGGGCATTCTGCTACCACCGTTGCTGGCTAATACGAGACAAGACAATAGAAACTTTTAAAGGACAACGGAACATTACTAACCTATGAAGCTGGCCTCATCCTGGCGGTCGTGCAGCGCGTGCATGACGAGGGCGGCGAGTAGCGCGGGCCGCGCCGCTGGCAGCCCCGGGGCGAGCCCGCGCAGGGACACGGGCGCTGCGCTCAAGATCGCGCCGCTCAGCATTCCCTAGCGCGCCACCTGGAGCATTCCTTGTGGCTGTACCTGCGGCAAAGATCATAGGCTACAAAGAAAGTTAGGGATACCGCAAGGCAGCTGGTCAATCCTACTACAACCTTGCTGCACGCCACTCTGCGTCCACTCTGAGTACCCCCTTGATGTGCGCTCGAATGTCAACCGAACCCCATAGGTTCACAACTACTGTAAGCCCGCGGTCGCCATTGGACGATAGTATTTCACGTTTATATATAGGTATTATGTATTTTATATCTGTGGACTTCGAAAACTTTTTCCTATAAACCTATGGGGTATCATGCGACAGCCAGTTGCCAATACACGAGGATAAAGAGAATATTCAAGACAGGTACGAGTAGTAATACCTTATTGATAAATATAACAAAAGGAGGAGGTCGTGGCTTAGGGCCGGTTTTTGATCCGTAGTTAACTCAACCAATGGTTAAACATAGTAAGTAATGGATTTTGGCTAAATGTGAAAGGCTAAACATGAATAAGTTATGCCATTAGTACATATTTTAATATGAATGCGGCTGCCCCATTTCAAAACCTAGTAAGGACTTAAAACGAAATTTTACAGGAGAGCGCAAAAATGGAAAGTGATCACAGGGCAGAAAATGGGGCACTTAGGTTTCGATGCTTTAATATATCTGCTTATTTGTGAGTTTTTAACGTTGTGTTTTTGTATTTGGGTGGGACTTAGTAGGTTAGCAAGATTATGCAATAAAACGATTTTTGTAAAAAGTGTCGTTACTAGGTTTTGAAATGGGGCAGCCGAATGAGCTAACATGAATACATTCATGTTTAGACTTTCACATTTAGCCAAAATTCAACCATTAGTTACTTTGTTTAACCACTGGTTGAGTTAACTACGGATCAAAAAACCGGCCCTAAGTAATACCAGCCGCACAGGTAGATCACTCAGGTTAAGCTACACTAGCCGGGGTTGGTCTGTGGATGGGTGACTATCTTGACATACCGAGACTCCTCCGTGCCTCGGAAAGCATGATAAGTCATTGGTACCGGCTGTCATTCGTGGATCTTTGACAGTCGTTACGGGTTGTCAGAAGCCTGAAAGTCGGACAACCAGTCTTACTAATGGGTATCGTATTACCCAGTTACTGGGTTGTGGAGGTCAGATAGGCAGTCGCTCGATGTAAAATACTGGTATTCAGCTGCATCCGGTTAGACAGAAAGCCAACCCCAACATAGTTGGGAAAAGGTTTGGCAGATTGATAAATATAACCAAAGTTGTGAAGATACAGAAGCTTTCGTAAAAACGAGGAACGAATTCAGTCCCAGTTCCCTAGTTCTTTATCTTTGAATTTTGTGGTGGAGATGTTCATATACCTACCTACCATAATATTTCAAATTTTTACATAACGTGCGTACTTATTTTTCAGTTTTAGATAAGGTAGTTTCTTGTTTGCAGGATGCTGTATGTGGGCACGCTACAATTGCGGAGATAAGTCCCCTCTTTGAGGAGGGGTTGGAGAGGCGTCATGGCATCCTCACCTTCCGCCTGACGCAGGTCCTCACCGGACACGGTTGCTTCGGGAGGTTCCTGTTCCGGATAAGGCGGGAGGAAACGCCCGGGTGTTACCATTGTGTGGATCGCCCGGAGGATACGGTGGAGCATACGGTGGAGGTATGCCCGGCTTGGGCAGAGCACCGCCGCATCCTCGCGAAGGCGATCGGCAGCGGCGATCTCTCGCGTCCGGCCCTGGTACAGGCCATGGTACGGAGCGAGAGTGCATGGGAAGCCGTCACCTCCTTCTGCGAAGCAGTAATGCTCGCGAAGGAGGAGGCTGAACGCGTGAGGGAGAGGCAATCTTTGCGCCCTCACGCCCCTAGTCACCGCAGGAGACGCCCTGAGCGTCGGGAATCGAGAGCCGATTCCCGGCCACCGTAGGCGCGGGCTTGCGGATGGCGTGCAATGGGGAGCTCGCCGTCCTGTAAGGACCAGGCCCGGGTCGACGGCGCGTTGTGTTTCACGCGCGCCTCAAAGAGATGTCAGCACTAGCTGAAGGGGTCCGCTAGGGCCGATGCCCGCCAGGGTTGCGGGTTGTTCGAAAGCGTTACCGTGGTCCTGGTACAGGCAACTGAAGGAACACGGGTGAGTTTTAGTCAGTAGAAGCCTGACACACCCTCCCGCTCCACCCAGAGCGGTAGAAGTTATTTGATGATTTCCCATAAAAAAAAGGATGCTGTAAGTAAGGTATTATCAATTTACAAGGAATGCTTCAGCACATCTTTTCCATTCTCTGTAAACTTTACATACAAACACATTCTAACCAACTTCAACCAAATAATGTAGTATGAAAGTATTTTCAGCGTTGTATCTCGAGCGAAGGGAAGCAAAACAACATATTTTAAACTTTATGTTTCCTCCCTTTGCGAAAATATTGGATATAAACAGAACTTAACGGGTCTTGTACTACTAAAATCTCTTAAAAACCCATTTAATGCTTGTCTAACGCTGAAATCATTGCTTGTAAACGTCCAAAGCTAATTATGATTGACCTGTCAATTTTACTGGGACTCCCAATTGGAATAATGAGTGCAAAAGTTGATGATGAAACGTTTTGACCGAATTTAGTAAAATCATGCCGGAATACCCTACAGGGGTTGCCAGGATTTTTATTGCCCTACATTTCGCTAATAGATATAACTACCTAGTCACATCACATGAAAACCAAAACATGGCAACACACATGCATACATGGCACACAATAACAACATGGCCTTTTTATCAAAAAAAAACTTTTTTTCAAAAAAAGCTCGCATGGCGTTCTTACAATAATATTCCGTTAATTGACTCGATGTCGACACGATTTCGGTGATAATTCTAAGGCTACTCTTCGGGCAACTACATTATTTATGTATAACAGTTATATCTACAAAAAAACCGGCCAAGTGCGTATCGGACTACGCACAATGAAGGGTTCCGTAGTTGGGATGAATCTCAAGAACAAACTTAACATTGTAGTTGAAAAACATGTTCCATACATTCCAACTGGAAATGTAAGTTTGTACGCACAATATTGAGAGATTTACCATGTTGTTTTAAGACCATAGACTTCTTATAGGTTTTCCTGTAATCTATAGGTATTGAACTATTTTTTGTATTTTTTTTTTGTATTCGGAGCAAATTGGCTGTGACAGACGGACAGACAGACAGACACACGGGTGATCCTGTAAGGGTTCCTTTTTTTTCCTAAAAACATTACGAAAACAGGGTTACCTAACAAATTACTAAGAGTACTGTTTTCTTAAACATTACAAGGTCCTTCACCAAGTCCAGAGAACTCAAAACCAACAATAAAAAATAACTCCATTTACAAACAAGCCACAATACAAAATTAAAACAAATCAATAGGACAGCGTCGACGGACAGTTTCATCAATCAAACTATTGTTTGAGTTGAGGCGGCCATTGTTTTGGAAGGATGCTCCATGGTTACCGCGGTAAAGGAAAATTTTGTTATTTGATGGTGTTGGTAAATAGACTTATTAATTTTAAAACAACGCAACATTACAACAAGCTACCCTGGAGGGGAAGGCTGCACCCAAAGAGTTTATATTAGCAAGCTAATTTCAAAAGCGAGTTTATATTAGCTTGCTAATATAAACTCTTTGGCTGCACCAGTTATATTTTACATAAATTTTATGTCATAAATCGGCGGCGAGACTACTGGTAACCGAGCAATCGTCCAGATTCCGAATAACCATTTCTTAATGGATAAAATTCATAAAGTATGCCCAACCCATAAATAGAACCCAGAACTTCCAGCTCAACAGCCGCGCTTTTGACCACTATACCAACGAACCAGATCCTGGACAACATTTTTGAAATTGCCATCACTGATCACTCAGAGCCTTGTAATTTATGACCTCTGAATGTTATATTATTGAAATAAGGACGGTCTTTAAATCTATGTATTTTTTTTTTCTTTGTGACGGGCTTGCTCTTGACTCTAGTCTAGGTCAGACGTGACAGAGACAAAGTCGACGATGGAGTGAGCTTACCCAGAAGAAGCCTAGTTCACTCTCACTTTGAAGAGATTAGGGTTGTATACGTTCGGAAACACAGACGCAGGTAGTGAGTTCCACTCTTTTGCTGTGCGCATTATAAAAGACATTTGGAAGCGCGTAGTGCGAATTGGTGGAATAGCAACCAGGTAGGGATGGATGGAGGTGTTACGGCCTCTTCTGTTACGGGATCTGTGGTGGTTGTAAAAGTATGTGGAACGTGATTCAAACAACAAGCTCCAGTAATGACTGCCATGTATATTCATTTCATTGTATACCACCCCAACATTATCAATGTACCCACATATCAATAACATCACATCTTCCTCCCTTAACAAAATTATAAAAAAAAAACAAAAAAAAACTTTAAATTCCAATAACTAGTAACAAAATAATATTATAATATATATGTGTATATACATACATATCATACATGTACATTACTATAACAATTTAACAAGCAGCAGCTAATGAGTACTCATAGTATAAACTTAATAACTAATCTCAATGCTTACATTGAACAGTAACATCGTTGTTACTGTATCTTAAACTTGAGTAATTTAATTTAATCATAGTATTTCACAATTCATTTAACACTTTTTGTTTTTTTATATCTAAGCAAGACAAGAAAAAGAAAGAAGTTTGAGAGAATTACATAGACAGTAGTCCTACGACATTTAATTATTGGATAGATATTTTATTCTTATACTAACACACACAGTAATTTACAATTATTATTATCAATCATTATTATACATTTTAATCTATTCTGAATAATATAATATTACGTTGCCGTTGATAATACGGATGATGTGGTGCATTCATTATTTCATGGATACCCCCATCTATTCGGCGGTCGCACCGTCCTTCCAGAACGAGTAACATAATTATTATTAGATAACGGCTCACAATGTTCATTCCTATGACACGATGAATTTTCACAATCATAATCAAACTCATAGTGTGGAAGGGGGCTGTGTCTGTGCGAGCGGTCTGGAAGGGTGCTGTGTCTATGCGAGCGGTCTGCTATCATGCTCCTTCTATTCCCTACAACTACTTTCCCATTATGCAAACGAACAGCATATGACCTATTTCTCAGAATTCGCTCAACTACACCTGGTACCCAATAATTTTTAATTGTATCGAAATATCTTACGTTTTGACCAACTTGTAACGGAGTTAAGTTCTTACTACTTTTATCATAATATTCTTTTTGTTTATTTTGCCTGTTTATTAATTTCTCTTTTATGTTATAATGCACCTTTGGAACCAATAATTTTATAGGTGTAGGAACAATACTTCTTAATTTTCGACTTTGTGAAATTTCAGCTGGTGATGCTAGATCACTTCCCAGCGGTGTGTTCAAACACTCTAACAATGCTAGACGATAATCCGTGTTGTCTTATGCTGACTTTTTAATTATATTTTTTACTGTTTGAACTGTGCGTTCAGTTTGCCCATTCGACTGAGGATAGTAAGGTGATGATGTCATATGAGTAAAATTCCAATCTAGTGCAAATCTCCTAAATTCAAATGATGAAAATTGTGGACCACAGTCTGACACAGTATTAGGTATTCGTTGACGAATAAATATGTTTTTTAAATGATTAATTATGCTCCCAGAAGTTGTACTACGTAATTTGATTAATTCGAAATATTTACTAAAATAATCCACTAGTAACAAGTAGTCCGTACCTTTATATTGAAATAAATCTACACCAACCTTAGCCCATGGTCTAACGTGACATGTTAGCTCTTCTTTCTGATTATTTTTTCTATGCGTTAAACAAATATTACAACTTTTAATCATGTTTTCTATATCATTGTTAATACCGGGCCAAAATATTATTTCTCTAGCTCGTAGTTTACATTTTTCGATTCCCATATGTCCAATATGAATCTTCTTTAACATCTCTTTTCTCATTACTTTAGGTATTATTACTTTATCCAATTTCCAAATTAATCCATTAGCTACAGTTATATCCTCCCTAAATTTCCAGTATGGTTTTATGTAGTCTTTTAATTTATCTTTATTTTCAGGCCATCCTTGTAAAACATGTTCATTTAATTCACTCATCTCTTCATCTATTTCTACCTGCTTCTGAATATCTATGAATTGCGCGTCCGTAAGATATTCGCATTTGTTTTTCACAGTATCGGTCAATACGCATACTTCATCCTTGCCGCTACCTATACCGGCTTGTGACGTTCCTGCGCTCACATGTCCACCGCTTGACCGCATTGCTGTTTTCATTTTGCCGTCGCATGTCCTTGTACACGATGACACTTCATATCCTACTTTTTTCTGACGCCGTAATGCCCACATCTCGTTTTTTTCTTCTTGTATACTACTGTCCTGTTTAATGCTGTGAACTGCTTCATTCTCCTTCTTTATGTTCTCTGAATACATTTTTGAAACTACCGCCGCTTGACATATCTCTAAGGCTTCATTTAGTGTTAGGTCCCCTTCTCGTAATAATCGTTATCGAATTGCTGGGCTTGTCACCCAACACAAGTCGGTCTTTTATGAGATCGTCATTCAAATTTCCAAACTCACATGTCCTGGACAATTTCCGTAAATCAAACACATTGATCTATCGACTCATTTTGCTGCTGATCTCGTGTAAAAAACTTGTGCCGTTCCACCGTTAGATTTTTCTTCGTTTTAAAGTGTTCATCTAACTTTTTACACGCACCGTCTAAAGTTGTTTCTTTGCTTTGTTCTAATATTTCGCGGCATTGCTCGCCTACTATATGCAAAAAAATGTTGAATTGTATCACAGGTGTTTTCTTCGATAACTCACACGCGTTGAAATATATCGTGAAGCCCTTCTTCCATCGTTCCCAACTATCACTCAACTTGCCCGATGCCACATCAATCGAGTTCTCATCAAATTGAAACTGTGACGGCGGTGTTAACACTGTTTCCGTTATTGTTAATAATTGTTTATTGTTTGCACTTATTTTATCGCCTTTATCTCACTCACTGCTTATAACCATAGTCTACTGTACTTTATTAATCACCGGCTGCGCCATGTAAAAGTATGTGGAACGTGATTCAAACAACAAGCTCCAGTAATGATTGCCATGTATATTCATTTCATTCTATACCACCCCAACATTATCAATCTACCCACATATCAATAACATCACAGTGGTTACGGCCGCGTCTTACGAGTTGTGTAGGTCGTAGGTTCTTTACCCAGACAGGTACTTTACTTTGTGTAAATTATTTCATCACCACTGCTCTCAAAACGGTGATGGAAAACATCGTGAGGAAACTGACATGGCCTCAAAAATTCAAAGACAGGTGACATCTAACAACCCGCACTGGGCCCGCGTGGTGGATTACGACCCACTCAGAGAGGAGCTGACATTACAGCCTGATTGTGCCATACATGCTATAAATCTTAGAATTTTCAGATCCTTCTAGATTTAGAGTTAACGCTTAATTTCAACACCAAACGTAATCACTAAAACTAACAAGAACACAACGCCGCTTCCACAATCTTCCAACTTAGCCACACATCTCGCAAGCCAGTGCCTAAACTTATCCTAGCTTGACCTAGAAAGCAAAGAGTCCCACACTCATTGTCTCAGACAAAAGATCAAGAGAATGCCGCTCTAATTAGTGTTCTTGGCACTCGTATTGTAATCTAAGTCACAAAGAAAAGCAGACATCTTGAATAACAAGAGGTTTTGATAAACTCTGGGAATTGATTTGAAGATAGGTGTGTTTGTGAGACGGATTCTAAAGTGAGGAGTTCAATCAGTGTATTTAGGAGTTCGTTTTGTAGATTCAAAGGGTAATGGATCTAAAATCAATTTAATTTTAAATTATAAAAAAATATATATATATATTTGAGACCCTCACAGTAAGCCCTTTCATTTGGTATGTCACACGGTACAGTTTGCAACTTCTTTTTTTTCTTATTCAAAATTCATTTATTTAGGCTACACGTCCGTGTTTGGGTCAAAGACATTCATACGTGTATCAAATTTCAACTTAATCAGTCCATTAGATTCGGAGCAAATTGGCTGTGACAGACGGACAGACAGACAGATACACGAGTGATCCTATAAGGGCTTCGTTTTTTCCTTTTAAGAACCCTAAAAAGCGTTAGGGACGTTTCAAATTTCTTATACCCATTTTCGAGTTAATTGAAGCAAACCACCCCTTTGTTACCCTTTTCCACCACCTCGTTAGGAGATGATTTTTGAAAAACCTTGAAACACATACTTTGTTATTTTTGCTTTTAAGTATTGAAATTAAATGAAATTTATTATATAATATATTTATAATGAAGTCGATATCACTTTTGAACGTCATATTAAGAAGTCGACATTTCCTATCTGACTACCCCTGAAAAGAAATGGCGAAAAAAACTCAGGGGTCAAAGTCTCTTTTAAAGTCCAGACATATTCTTCGTCACAAAGAAATCTTCGATGTAGATTAGCGTCTGAAATGATCTTTTGAAAAAATAATCACACAGATCTTAATGGATCTGTCCAGTCAGTGCAAGCATTTGTCAGTAATCGTATTGCTCAACTCGTAGTGCGTAAGGAGCTGAGAATCGAGGAACAATATCAAAGAAAGTACATTTGGGTAGGCCGCATCAAGTACTCAAACTGCCTTACTATATCAATACAGAGTTTCGAGGTAATTATTTACTTAGTCAATTTTTAAGTTTATTATGGTTTAAATCATTTATTCCCAAAAAGACAATAAAGCCACTTACATGAGAATACAAAATAACATTTAGTTTAATTATCTAATTAACCGCCACCGAGATAAGTAAGTAAAGAAAAAAAAAAAACTGTTTACGTAACACAGTCGTAACATCATTTGAGACTTAATAAGGAATATCATTTGCCGGTAGGGTAGTTTAAAACAATAAAAGCGACAAAATGCGTAATATTAAATAGGTACCCTCAACATTTTTACTCGACTGGATTAATGTAACTATGGATAAGAAAAGTTTTCTGTTATATATTTAGACAGTTGAGATTTAAAAATGCTGAACGAGCTTACATTTTTAATGTTAGACGGTAAATTATTATAAATATTTGCTCCTTCATAGGTATTAACCAAAGAAATAAGATTTTTCACAATTATAAACTGTATCCCCTCTTTTCATCCCCACAGGGGTGGAATTTTTAAAACTCGTTTGGGAAGTTTCCGTAACTTGACTCAAATATTATTTATACCATTTATTGAGTTAATAAAGCCATGCAGTAAATACTCTCCTTAAAAATTGAATTACCCTTTTTTGCCCCTTCAGAGATCGACTTTTCTTCATGGATCAAATTTTGGAAAACCCAAAAACTTACTATCGTTTATTTTCTGTCAAAAATATAAACACTAAGTTTCGAGCTAATCGGACCGCGCTTAAAAATTCTTCCATACAAACTTTAACATCCCTAAACCCCCCTTTGAGGGGTAGTTTTGAAAACTAATAATGACAAAGTTTATTACTTAGATAAGTATTTGTGCCAAGTTTCAAGTTAATTAACCAAATTAATAAGATATTTCATATAAACTGGATTCGAACGAAACCCCTGGCGCCCACAAGGGTGAAATTTTTAAAAATGGTTTGGGATATATCCGTAACTTGACTGAAAGATTTATAACAATTTTCGAGTTAAGCCCCGCAATAAATCCTCCCTGTAAAATTGATTACCCCCATTTCACCCCGTTAGGGATTGATTTTGGAAAAACCCTATGACACGTTATTTTTTATGTTTGGTCTCGAGTATAATCGAGTTAATCGGATCGCACGTTAAAATTCCTCCATACAAACTTTGACACCCACAATTCCCTTTGGGGGGTAGTTTAGGAAAACTAAAAATGTCAAAATTTATAATCAAGTTTCAAGTCTAGTAACTCAAGGAATAAGATTTTTCATACAATCTTTATTCCCCTATTTTACCCCCTTTTTGGGAATTTCGAAAAACCCTTTCTTATTGGATACCTACTTTTCATAAAGAACACAGCCTCCAAATATCATGTCTATAGGACCAGCGGTTTAGGCTGTGACTGTGTATGTGTGTGTGAGGGTGTGTGTGTGTGTGTGTGTGTGTGTGAGGGTGTGCGTGTGTGTGCGGTGTGTGTGTGTGTGTGTGACGGGCGGCAGAAGAGGCTTAATAGTAATAACACGATACATGTGTATATTATTTTTACTTGAATACAAAATTTTGTGAATGAACCACTTAAATACAAAATTTCAACCCCCTTTTCATCCTCTAAAGGGTTGAAATTCCAACAACACCGATATACCTATACGTTGCGTTAGTTTCCAACCATAAGCCTAAATCATAAATGAAAGGTTTCTGTACACAACTTCATACCCCTTTTCACTCCTTCGGAGGTAAAATTGTCAAAAATGCTAAGACACGTATAAATTAATTTTCAATCGTCAGGAAGACCCTAACTTCGAAACTGACGGACTTTCATACAAACTTACATCCCCTATTTTACCCCGTTAGGGGTAGAATTCCCAAAAATCCTTCCTTAGTGGATGCCTACACTGTATAAGGTACCTATGTACAGAATTTCAAGTCTCTAGGTCCAGCGGTTTGGGCTGTGCGTGTATATGTGTATATCACCCAGTCAGTCAGTCAGTCAGTCAGTTTACCATTTTATATATCGATGGTCTAGATGACAAACATGCTAAGTGCAAACTTTTGAATTTTCAATATTTAAATGCCAATTGTAGGTACTAAATAATCACGCTCCACCGTTTGGCATTTAAATGTTAAAAATTCAAAATTTTGCACTTAGCTCGTTTGTTTTCTAGACCATCGATATATAGATAGAAATATGATGTCGCGGACTTTTTGTAGAATTATTTAATACGGACCAGGTTGCCATACATTGGCAACGCATGCAATTAATTCTGTTTTATGGGGTATTTCTTTCCGACTTGCTAGGCAAAAATTTTAATAGTTCGGCTAATTTGCATGTTATTTTAATTTATAACCTATAGCCCTTAGGAATAATGTAGCTTTCTACCAGTGAAAAAAATTTTAGAATTGGATCATTAGTTCCGAAAATTACCGCCCTACATACAAACTTACCTCTTCATAGTGGAAGTATAGATATTATGTTCAGAAGACACACAGAAGTAACGTTGAAGTATTAAATTAGAGTACGACCGCGTGTAGGATAATTTTATATTTAAGAAAAATGACTCAAAATCGCTTTGAAGCCGGTGCAAATAATATGTCGCTCAAGCTGCCCAAGTATTTTTAATTTCCGACTCCGCCATGCCGTTATAACGGAAAATCCTTGCTAATCCTATTAGCTGGCCACCCTTCTGAGGTAGGGTGAATAAATCAATGTCCCCCTAATATTCGTAGATACACTTTTAGGGTTCCGTACCAAAATGGTAAAAAGGAACCCTTATGGGGAAAGCGTCAGGATAGCCCGCGAAATTCAAATTTTCTTACGTTTTTTGCAATTTACAAGTCGGTATTATACTGTACATTGATCAAATTATAAAATCATTAAAGTGATCAATACAACTCTTTATCATTTTATTATTTATTCATGCGTGCACTGACTGGACAGGTCCTCTCAATCTGTGTGGTTCTTTCCTCAAAAGACCGTTTTAGACACCAATCTACATGGTCTACACATGAACTGACCAAGATTATGTCTGGACTTTATAAGAGACTGTGACCTCTGAGTTTGTTTCGGCCTTTCTTCTCAGAGTAGTCAGATAGGAAACGCCGACCTCATCTAGTTTAAAAAAAAAATGAATGACTTGTAAAAGTGTTTGTACAAACTACTTACAGAAATAAAAATCATTTATCATTTAAGACCAGGTAATCCTAAAAATGACTATTTCATGAAATCTTGACATTTTAGGATTATACTAACTTAAACGAGTTGTATTACTGATTCTATTGTATATAATTCTGTAAATACATATTTGTTACGATCGCCAATCATACTTTATTTAACTTACAACTTAATACTGACTTGCAAATTGCAAAAAAACGTAAGAAAATTTGAATTTCGCGGGCTACCCTGACGCTTCCTCCTTATGGTGCGACTCAGTCTATCTGTCACGGCTAGAAATCTCAAGAACTACTAATGCTATCAACTTGAATTTTGGAATAGTTTTAGATGACGTTTGCTCAACTATTTTGCAAATAAGAAATAAATAAAAATGTATATATCTCTTTTGCATCAAGGACTGAAAGGGGGTCTTAAAAATGCGAAGTGGGGCTACTAGGGCATGTGGACTATCATATGAAACAGCGCTGTTTGCACATTCATTTCCGAATAAACATGTTTTCTTTCTTTCTTTCTATTCTCAAACATGTTTTTAGGCCGCATAGTTTTCGACTTTTGATGAAAAATGTAAATAAAAATACCCCCCCCCCCCCCCCCCTTATCTCCGAAGTTTGCATAGAGAAAAATCTGAAATTATTCTGTGTGATAGAAGTTTATGCAAAGATTACAGGAAAAATAAAACGATGTCTGTTAATAGCACCCTTTTATATATGACTAGCAGCGCCCCGCGGTTTCACCCGCGTAAGTCTCGAACCCGTAAGAATATCGGGATAAAAAGTATCCTATGTGTTAATCCAGGTTATAAACTATATGTGTACCAAACTTCATGAATATCCGTTCAGTAGTTTTTGCGTGACTGAGCAACAAACATCCATCCATTCTCACAAACTTTCGCATTTATAATATTATAGTAGGATAGGAAGTAGGATAAGTAGGAAGTAGGATGGTACGGAACCCTCGGTGCGCGAGTCTGACTCGCTCTTGACCGGTTTTTTTGTTTTTGCGTTCTACGCGAATCTGTTTACAATTTTTAATAGCGCAGTGGAATGAACTGGATTCCTAATAAAACGATTAAAAAATTGTAGCGGCATCTACATCGCCACATGCGAACTCACGCAAAATCATGCATCCCTCAAGCAGAGTTTACCGCGCGACTGGCATCTGCATATACAACATCCCGACATCAATCGTCGGGCAGTAGCCCACCACACACAACACCCGTCTGATCGGAGGATCCTCCCTTTTCTATGGAAGATGAGTGAACTTTACACTCTGTTCCTCAAATAATTGGTTATAAAAGATATGCCAGTTCTGTTTAAAATCTAAGAGAACGTTGATGCAAAAATACATCCGTTTTGATTAGAATCCAAAGGAGATGGTCCAAAATGTATGGACCTTGGGCCAGGTACGTGTACACTGTACATAAAAATAGGGAAATATATTTAAAACAGTTCTCAACTGTTCAATTACTTTAAAATGGCTTTGTTTTCTGGTAAACCACAATTAATTACACTTGAACACAACAAAAACCTATCATGGGGGTAAGTTGTCATTTTGACTGATTAATAATGGTGCAGTCATTTTGACTGATTAATAATGACATTTGACATGTTTAATACTCAAGAAGAGGATTGAATTGACACTGTTGTGACAGCTGACAGTCCACTTTCTATGACCATTGCTGGTCGATCTATGGTTTACTGTCATTGTTTTTATGCACAGAGTAACTAAATCGGTGAGACGCCATGTTGAAAGTCGATAAAAATAATTGATAAATATTAATTCCCTACCACAACAGTATAGATTTAAATGAATAACCTGAATTTTATCCGAATTCTACGAATCTTTCTCTTTTTTCTGAGGTAGTGTACCCAGACCTGGCCCATTTTGGGTTTTATTTTATGGGAAATACGCTCCTTTTTTAGGCTCATTCGATGGAATATTTTATAACGGGTTCAAAAAAAATAAAAAAGTTGGAAAGTGAAATACGACCTTTTGAACAGATGCTCCTCCTTGTATGCAATATTTTATGTTACGTAGTACCTAGTTATAAGCTACATGTTACCCCTGTCGCCCTAACAAGGCCAGGAACTCAAGGTTTGGTTTTGTTGTGTGTTGATTTCATTTGGGAGAATTTTGAGGTTTACTGATGAAAAATTATAAGATTATTATTAAAATTATTACAAATTAGCTGGTCCCTATATTTTTGTTCGCATAACTCGTCAAAATGTTGGGAATAGCAGTTTTTTTTTCGCGTATGCGGGTCTGGTCCCATAGTAAAAGTTGTTCATAATGATGAGTACATTGACCCTTTAAGTGGTTGTGCGTTATTTCAGTTACTCCTTGTATATGTTAGTTTGTAAGGTATGTGTCTATGGGCCACTGTAGCCTGAGAATAAATGTTGTATTATTAAAACGTGTAAGATGACTGGCAGTATGCTCTGTATTATTATGTTGTATTATTAAAACGTGTAAGATGACTGGCAGTATGCTTTGTATTATTATGTTGTATTATTAAAACGTGTAAGATGACTGGCAGTATGCTCTGTATTATTCACATAAACCTTCCGCGATACATTTTCTAAATGATCATGAAGGCATCAAAACCGTTGCGTAGTTAAAAAGAACAACGCAGTCACACAGCAGATAAGAAAAGTGACTTAGGGCCGGTTTTTTGATCCGTAGTTAACTCAATCAATGGTTAAACATGGTCACTAATGGTTGAATTTTGTCTAAATGCGAAAGTATATTTTGTAATACTTAGTAATATTTTTCACATTTTGACAAACACATTTAGCCAAAATTCAACTATTAGTTACTATGTTTAACCATTGGTTGAGTTAGCTACGGATCAAAAAACCGGCCCTTTATTTTTCCTCTGTTATACGAGTTTGTGGGTTCAAATCCGGGCAAGTATAATTCCAATATGACTTTTTCAATTCATATATACTTTCTGAGTTTATCTTAGACATTACTGACGTCGGTGAAGGAAAACATCGTGAGGCGACCTGGACTTATAGTTAATATAAGTCTGAAATCGCCAACCCGTCTTGAGCAAACGTGGTGATCAATGCTCGTGTCTTCTCTGTATGAGAAGCAGCCTTTGCCCTGCAGTGGGATAATAATAGGCTGATATTTTTTTTTTTTTTTACTTTTCTCGGGACTCTGGGGTCTCGGATCTTTGGAAGGTGTTCGAGGAGCCGAAGCCAACTCGCAGAGGCCCCTTAGATAATTTTAAATGATGCATGATTTTTGATGATTCTATCTACACTATGCAAGTGCATCCAAGGACAACCCCTGATTGGTGCAGGACTATTGTTGTACGTGGATACCAATGCACCTTACTGGAATACTTCCTTCATCCAAGCACATTTGCTCTTGCGAATTACCACTCAAGCCGGCCAATAAAGGCAAGAAAGAGGTGGGAGCTCTGTTCCTCGTCAGTGTTCACTTCAGCCGGCCAATAAAGGCAAGCCAGAGATGAGGACAAGATTTCTCCCGGGAGATAGGGTCCATGGGGTCGCTACTGCCCAACAACTCGCCACATGCTGCCCTGCGGGTTTCTGTATCTCTCTCTTGGTCTGGCACAGAGCTAAAGTTTGGAGCACGCAAGCAATAATATCATTATTATTATAGATACTAAATGATATAATATAGTGTGAGGTGTATAAAAAAATGTTTATAAAGGTACTCAGCTCCCCGGATCGGGAAAAGTACTGTTGAATTTCCCAGGAAAAGAAGTTATTCTTAGAAGCAGTACGTTCTTCTGAAAAATACAAGCATGATGTAATTGTCCATGTTCTTAAAATCTTTTGTTACTTCGGTTGAAATTTAGACATGAAAATCGTTTTCTTTTTTATTTCCTTTTACATAATTAAAGTTTAAGTTTTATTAAAAAAAAAAACTCGAAACATTTGTTTTTTATTGTGTTGAAAATACACTTAAACTTCAATGGAGCCTCTTTGAAGTTTTAGTGTATTTTCTTCAAAACTTGCTGTTATTCGTAACCAAAGCAGTGGTGAAACATGAAAGTAGTTAGAACGGGAAAGTTTTGCTTGAACGAATTTCTTGTTATATTTCCAGAGAGTCCGCAGAGAGTTTTACACAATTTCTTTTTTATACAAATCTACATAAAATAACGTTTCAGGTTTTGAAAGAAGGGTGTAGAAATTTTAACGGGTTTTATTTTAAAAACATATTCGATCACATAGGTTAGAGGTTAATTTTTGTTTTGATTTGTTATTGAGTATTATTTTGATACAATTGAACTGATGGTTGCCGCTGCGAGCCGGCGCGGCGCACCACTCGTTCGCTCGTCCACGCGCGGCGGACATCGTCTCGTTTCATCTCTTGAAAGCTGTTAGCCCGTAATAATAATGTCATCTATGTTATAGTACCATTGTTTAAAGTTCTAAAACAATGTTTCACGTAACCCAAACGTGCCTGTTTGCTAACGTTACCAAACAAACTTGAGTTCAAGCAACCCGTTGAGCAACAAACGCTTGAATTATTAAGTAGGTAATCCCGGATTTCTGGATTACATTAAGTTCTTATTTCCGCATTGTGAGGGAAAGAAAAATAGTATAGGACTCGCCAACAGGGGGATATGGGTATATACGATTTATAAGACATGTTCTTGAAACAAAACAAAAACTTATTGTTGCTTATATATATCGCACTGATAGTACAATACTGCTGTAACTCAAAATATGTGTATGAGATAATCATTAATTCAAACGTAAGATTCAGTTCCCTACGCGTCAATAATATCGTTAAGAGAACGTACCGTATTAATAAACTTAATCAAGTATTCATTTTTTATAATCTTTATGAATAAAATAAATAAAATAAAATAAATACAAAGCTCGTGGCTAAGTAATAAAAGCCGCACGGGTCGATCAATCAGGTTAAGCTACGCTTGCCGGGGTTGGTCTGTGGATGTGTGACCATCTTTTCGTACCGAGACTTCTCCGTGCCACGGAAAGCACGTTAAGCCGTTGGTCCCGGCTGTCATTCGAGGATCTTTGACAGTCGTTACGGGTTGTCAGAAGCCCGAAAGTCTGACAACTAGTCTTATCAAGGGGTATCGTATTACCCAGTAACTGGGTTGTAGAGGTCAGATAGGCAGTCGCTCCATGTAAAATACTGGTATTCAGCTGCATCCGGTTAGACTAGAAGCTGACCCCAACATAGTTGGGAAAAGGCTAGGCAGATTGATTGATTATCAGAAAGTAAATAATCGATTCTGAAAATACTCACAATTTGAGTTACAACAGTATTGTATTATCAGTGCGAATACTGGCTTCGCTCATGAATTGGACTATCAAATACAAAAAGATTTTTTAAGTCCGACTGGTAGTTTCAGAGATTAGTGAGTTCAAACAAACAAACAAAATAAACTAACTCTTCAGCTTTATTATCAGTATACAGATACAATAGACGGACAACGATTATGAACCTTGTAGATGCCTATTTCAGGCCTGTGGAAATAATTTTACATTTCAAAAATAAAAACTTGAAAGTTTTGGCTTACCCGATCAAAGTATCTGTTAATTACGATCCAATGATTTCGATGTGTCTGCCAATATACGTAAAGCCCTATTATCCCAATCAAGGCTTTTTATAAATTAGACGTCCTGCCCTATCAGGCACTTCACCCTGGTTACCAGATGCTACAAATGCCAACAATATGGTCATGCAGCAAAAACATGCAGAGCTGAAATCTACGTGTGGTCACTGCGGTGAAGAAGGACACTCGATGTCAGAGTGCGCGAAGAAAGCTGATACACCGAAATGTGCAACTTGCTCCCGCTTTAAGAAGCCCAATAACCACAAAACGGAAGATGCCGAGTGCCCTGCTAGGAAAATAGCGGAATACAGGTATATCAACTCTATCGACTACGAGGGAGCCTAGAGCGTCATACTCAAGGCCAGACTTCCGTGTTGAATGCCTGCTGCCGACTCAACAAAACACTGCACTGGCCTATAAACCCTTGCTTTTGTTGATGTCTAAGCACATTAATCACCCGCTGCAAAAATCGAATATACACACATCAACACGGTCTAGGGATATTTTATACTCAATTAAATAACTCGAAAAGTACTGGCCGCATTGGAATCTTTTATACACCGATTTGTTTGTAATTTATCTCAGACTAATTCCAAATTCAAATTTTTGAAAATTCTTTTGTTTCGGTGGCATAAAATGTCTTGATGTGTAGGAGAGGGAATTTTCATTTGTGCGAAATTTAGAAAACAATACGAATTACGTTTAGTTACAGTTTTTTTTTCATTTTTAAATGAAAGATAAAGTTAAAATTGTGGTATTGTAGCCATGCAACGCCAACATTTGACGAGGGCGGAGATGTTACGAGCTGTGGGAATGCTGGAAGCTGGGTCTGTTCAGCGTAATGTTGCTGAGGCCATAGGGACCCACCAAAATGTAATTTCAAGATTGTGGACACGCTATCGTGCCACAGGTGAAGTAGCGGAGAGGCACCGGGGGCCAAGTCGCATCACTACCCCCAGACAAGACCGATTTTTGCAAATTACTGCGCGAGCTCAACCAAATGCAACGGCGACTCAATTGGTCCAAAGGCTGCGAGTGGAACACCAAGTGCTTGTGATTGACCAAACTGTAAGAAGGCGACTGCATGAAAGCAATCTACGCTCTCGTAGACCACTCCGGGTCCCACCTTTACGGAGAGGCAATCGTGGACGACGATTAGAATGGGTTCGGAACCACGTGGACTGGGGCCGTGAGCAATGGTCCAATGTGCTGTTCACGGATGAATCCAGGTTCGGCTTCCACCCAGATTCACAAAGGACGCGTGTTTGGCGAGTTCCTGGACGATGGAGCCGTCTTCAGAACCCTCAGGAAGTTCACCCATACCAAGGAGGAACAATTATGGTTTGGGCAGGAATTCGTCTTGGAGGACGGACGGATCTCGTTTGGGTGCGGGGCAATATGACGGCAGAACGATACGTCCAACAGGTGCTGGGGCCCGTAATCTTGCCCCACAGAACACAAATGGGGCAAGATTTCCTGCTCATGCATGACAATGCCCGGGCACACACGGCGAGAACGGTAGCAGCTTGGTTACATACACACAATGTTAGGGCCTTAGACTGGCCTGCTCAATCGCCAGATCTAAATCCCATTGAGCATGCATGGGATATGCTGCAAAGAAGAGCTCTGAAGGAAGTTCCTGAAAATCTGGCTACAGAAGATCAACTTTTTGCGCACCTCAGGAGGACATGGGACAATATTCCGCAGCAAGACATTGACAACCTTGTTCTGAGCATGCCGAATCGTTGCCGATGTGTTATGAACATCATGGGCGCTTTCTCAGACTACTAACTTCAAGTTTATAAACACAAATTAAATGATTTTTTCTATTTTTTTCAGTTTTTACTTTACTCACAAATTAAAAGTTAATTCATATACGGTTTCCGTCTATGCTTCATTTTTTTCCATAAAATCCTGAAATTTTAATCTAAGTACCTTAACCATTATTAAAAAATGGTAGAATATTAAATAACGTATCTTTTAAATATATACATGTCATATAAATAATTAACACATTGATAGTAATACGCTTTTTTAAAAATATCCCTAGACCGTGTTGATGTGTGTACATATAGCCTCTAACGTGATCTAATTGTGTGCAACATTGACTTTAACCCACTTACCAATTCTGCTGACGCAAAGACATAATAATATAATAATATGTGTTTAACTAGGTCATAAAGTGCAATAAACTATTTTTACGTATGTAAGAATTTTTGTTATTGTTATCCTTAAGGTAAATAGTATTTAAGTAAACTAGGTAAAAAATTACGAATTAATTAAATATAGTCATTATTTCAAGGCTTTTAATGTTTAATATTGTTAAGAATTTTATAGTCCTTTAATTACCATAAAATATGAGTACATGCCGCCTGTGATACCAGTTTATCCTAGTACAGACATCTACCATTATACGAGTAATAGCTTAGCATAGCTCGCGTAGCTCCGGATCGGTATACACAACAAACTTAGCTTCACATTATTTCAGTTTGTTTACACAGCTTAGTTTCCGTAGTTCAAATTTCAGATTTATTTATTAATAATCAGGCTGTACAAGAAGACTAGAGGAGCTCGTGGCTAAGTAATAACAGCCGCACGGATCGATCCATCAGGTTAAGCTACGCTTGCCGGGGTGGGTCTGTGGATGGGTGACCATCTTTTCATACCGAGACTCCTCCGTGCCTCGGAAAGCACGTTAAGCAGTTGGTCCCGGCTGTCATTCGAGGATCTTTGACAGTCGTTAGCCGTCAGAAGCCCGAAAGTCTGACAACCACTCTTACCAAGGGGTATCGTATTACCCAGTAACTGGGTTGTGGAGGTCAGATAGGCAGTCGCTCCATGTGAAATACTGGTATTCAGCTGCATCTGGTTAGACTGGAAGCCGACCCCAACATAGTTGGGAAAAGGCTAGACAGATTGATTGACAAGAAGACTGGACGGTGACTCCCAAACTAGACATATGCCTGTATCTTGGGGGTCGGAATTGCGACACTTTGGTAGAACTTACATGATTATTGCATTACAGGTGAATATAAACTAAATTGAACTAAACTAAAATCAGTGAAAATAAAATATACATTGCACAATAAAGTCTTCAGTGTGAGATTAATAAAATAAAATAATAATTAAGTAATAATATCGAATAAATCATAAAAAATCTAATGAATTATCATAAAATCAACAAAAAAGTAAGTGTAGAGTGTAGGTATGAGTATGTGATAGAGTGTGTGTTTGGGTGTGTGTGTGTGTGTGTGTGATGTGAACGTGAGCTTAGGAGTATTCTTAGTCTGTATGATGTTGCTTATAATATTAATACCTATGTATAAATAATATTTTCTGTTTCATCGTAAGATTGTGTAAGAAGCCATTTCTTTATTACCTTTTTGCACAGAGAGTTCTGCACACAAGTATGAAAAACAACGCCATCTTAAAGTGAAACTTAAAATCTGAGTGGTACCACGGTTACATTTTCCTAACCATGGTACCACTGAGGGAACCACGGTTAGTGAAAAGTAACCGTGGTACCACTGGTGGTTCTACTAGGGGTACCACGATTAACAAACGATATCTTCGTGTTTCATATTATTTATTTATTTCCTGAGACATTTATACTTCGTGATATTTATTGGAGTAACGACTTTAAGATTTGTTTTAGAGTAAGGGTACACCCCTATTGCTTGTCAAGCATTTTCAATAAAACATAAATAAAAAATAAGAATAAAATAAATAAAATTGATGTTAAGGGGAAAGCTCCAGGTAGCCCACGAAATTCATTTTTTTTCTCTTTTTTTGCAATTAGCATGTCAGAACCTGGTTGTAGCTTGATTAAAGTATGATTCGCGACCGTAACATACCTATATGTATTAACAAAATTATAATCATTAGAATCAGTAATACGGCTCTGTTAGTATAATCCTAAATCTCATGATTTCAAGAAATAGTCATTTATTAGGATTATAATATAAACTTAGAAATTTGTATTGATGATTTTAATGATTATAATTCTATAAATACAGATTTTTTTACAGTCGCGAATCATATTCAGATCAACATCCAACCGGATACTGACCTGCGAATTGCAACAAATGTTAAAAAAAAATTAATTTCGCGGTCTACTTGAAGCTTTTGCCTTAAAACAGTCGATTTCCGACCTATGTAAGTACCTGAACATACACGCACGTACAGCTCGTCACGTTTTCTTCTCTGGAGGTAAAGGGAAGGAAAATTTCTCCCTTATTGTGTTTCGACGTCCTGGCGTACAAAATCTTAATATGTTTTTTATTTGTGTCAATATTTATTAGGTTTAAATAGAAAAAAATTCTACGAACAGAAACGAAATGAACTCGATTTTTTTAACTGTGCGTCTGTCAACGTCAATTGTTATTTTTTATTGAATTCGGCGCCTTACTTACCTTCTCAGAACTCCGCCGACGCCTCTGTACGGTCTAAATACAGACTCCTGTTTTCTGCACAGTTCTATAATATTATTCATAAGTTTGTTAGTGTTATTTTAAATACATACACTGTAATATTTTGACGTTGACAGACGCATAGATAAAAAAATCGAGTTATAAAAGATATTGTGAAGTGTTTGGTTTTTAGGTAAGTAAAGTAAATGTCACTTCAATTATTTCAACGTTGAGGGATTAGTACTGGTCTTGCTTATTGATTAAATCATATTGGAAACAACTTATTTCCTGAAGAGTTTGTAACGTGAGTGATTCTATGTTAAACTTCTGTTAATAATATCATCGTTATTTTTATTTTTGTCTGTTGTCTTTTGTGGTTATTATGTTTTGTTATTATTATTAATTTGTTTTGTATTTCATTGTGTTTCCTTTCTATGATTTTATTATTTTCGCTTTGACAAGCTGACTGTATCTACCTAGATTATAAGAGAAAGATGTGGTCTCCTTTAATTAGAAGCGCACACTAATATTTGTCCTTGTTCTGGTAAATGCTCCGTGCTTGAAATTGTGTAGCCCGTGTTGGAGATTCAAATAAATCAAAAACAGCATTCCCCAGAGTGCTAAGGCAGAATATAATAGTTTGTTGTAGTTTTTTTTTTAAATCAAGATTCAGAGAGAATTCAGAAGCTACAAAACTAAAACGAACACCCTGACGCTTTCTCTAGATTAGAACCTATAAATGTCGGTTTTATATGTAGTTTTTGTTACCTCAATGAGGAAATTAATGCACCTCAATGAGGAAATTAAGTATCCTGCAAATTATTTACCACCCCAGGAAGAAGAACACGCAACTATTCTCACACCCAACTATTTATTACTACACAAATTCACCGTTATTTATGTTATCGAGAGTTACGACGACCTAATTTTGCCGGTAATCTTGCCCCCATAAAGCAAGGGTAGCCGCGGTTACCTTTACCGCTCACGTCACTCAGAGGAACTGTGCGGTCGACAAGCCCCAGTATAGTGCTCCTTCAAGCTGATCCCATCGGTGTTTATAAGTACCACTTCTGTATTTAACGAGTTATATTTATGTAGATTTAGGTGGGAATTGTGGGATCAGCATTCGGAAAATCAAATATGAAGCCATTTTGTTTTAGTTATTCAAATTCTTTATTTCAGACATGAGTCAATAGTGTTAATATAACAAAATTACTTAAAGACTGGCGTTAGTAATTCAAATAATAAAGGTATCATCCTCAACTGTTGTGAATCCTTACCCAGAGACGCAGCAGAGGGGAGTCCCACAGATCTCGGAACACACTCAGGAGACTATTAGTGGTGGTGCGCAGCCGGCCGGCATGGATGCGGTTCTTTTTCTTATTATGGCGTAAAAACAATCTGTGTGCGCCTCTGCAAACATGCCGGACGCACTACAACGCCACCACAGCCCCAACAGTATCCTGAATGCGTTATTGTATTGGACATGCAGATCGCTGTATGCTCTCTGGGTAAAACTAGTGTAATAAGAAGTCCAGGCCCATGACTGATTACCCCTAAGGAAAGAAAGTGAGTATAGGTCTAACTATTGTCTTGACATAATATTATGGGGATGAAATCAGCAAGTTAAATGATAAATGTTTTTATTTATGTAGGTTTGTACAAACACTTGTTGACATGTCAAACATTTTTTAAAAACTAGATGAGGTCGGCGTTTCCTATCTGACTACTCTGTGAAGAAAGGCCGAAACAAACTCAGAGGTCACACTCTCTTTAAAGTCCAGACAAAGCCCTGGTCCGATCATGTGAAGACCATGTAGGTTGGTGTCTGAAATGGTCTTTTGAGAAAAGACCCAAACAAATTAAGTGGACTAGTTAGGTCAGTGCACGCATTTGTCAGTAATCTTGTAGCACAACTAAGGACTTTGTTAAATTTTGTATTAACAGATTGTTTTCAATGGCACATCACACCTGTTCTTGTTACGAAGGCAACTCCGGCGAAATCCTTGAATATTCTCTAAAATAAAACGGGATGGATTCCCGTTGATCGATATTGCGACTTACAAGTTACCTCTCGCGAGTCCTTTCACCTGAATTTTTAACGAAATTCTTCGACGAACTCCTATAAATTTGAATAAGGACAAAAATGATTATTGATGGACCCTCCTTATGCAAATTGGAAGGAAACTGGCCTCGCTAAGACACTCCTTTTAAATTTATGGTCGAGTTTGAAGGAAAAGTTTTCGTTTAATGTGGACGCAGTTATTAATTTAAGTTTTATAGTTGTATTAATAGGTGCAAGTTCGTTGTTTTATAAGTTTAGTTTTGGAAGTGTGTCATTCATTTTTGTCTCGAACTTCAATATGCTATTATATCACGGATATTTTAGGAAGGAAATCGAATATCATTTTACAGTCCACAATCTCCTAGCGTGGGTCTATTTATTTAGAACTCACAATATTTTCATAAATATACCTTGCATACGTAGGTACGTAGATTGTACTTATATCTTTATTTATATTGCCTACAGATTCAAGACAAAGTTAAAACCTAACCAACTTTCTGGTGCAGAATTTAATATACTTACCTACACTAGTTACTACGCTCTCGAACTAGGGTCACAATTTCTTGAATCCCGATTAGCATAGTGCATACTATAGCAGTAAATAGATTAAGAGTCCATCGCCATTAAACCCATACATAACGCTTCCCCCCGATCTAACCATAAAAGTAATTAAGGAACCCTCTTCTCCCCATGCCACCCTGGTACTTCTAGTAGCAAGCGACGCATTCCAAATAGAAAAACAAATAAATGTGATAGGGACAGACCGACAGACTCCATAACGCCATTTTTAACCGTCTTCAAAAAAGGAGGAGGTTGGAGGGTGTTTGTATGTTTATTTTTTAACCGACTTCAAAAAAGGAGCTCTATTCGCCCTGTATGACGGTTCATAGTTTTTTTTTTTACATTAAATACTTTTTAACTGAATCAGATGTAGGAACTGCATAGTTTTTCTTTCTCAACTTTATTATAAACTTTGAAATCGAAATTGTAATTTTTTCTCGACTTCTGACGGTTGAGATTTTGTCATTTAAACCCTGGATTTCTTCTGAAACATATTTCGTTATCAAGCAGTGTATCGTATTACGTATACTAATTGGATTAAAAGGCAACCGACGAGGATGGCCAATAGAAATAGCACACGTGACAATGATCTCTGGATTGAGATTCTTCTGATTTCTCACATTTCAGGGGGCTTTTTCTGTCCGGCAAATGAAATGAGGAGCTCGTGGCTATGTAATAACAGCCGCACGGGTACGATCCATTAGGTTAAGCTACGCTTGCCTGGGTTGGTCTGTGGATGGGTGACCATCTTTTCATACCGAGACTCCGCCGTGCCTCAGAAAGCACGTTAAGCCGTTGGTCCCGGCTGTCCTTCGAGGATCTTTGACAGTCGTTACGGGTCGTCAGAAGCCCGAAAGTCTGACAACCAGTCTTACCAAGGGGTAAGACTGTTACTGGGTAGTATTACCCAGTAACTGGGTTGTGGAGTTCAGATAGGCAGTCGCTCCATGTAAAATACTGGTATTCAGCTGCATCCGGTTAGACTGGAAGCCGAACCCAACATAGATGGGAAAAGGCTAGGCAGATTGAAATGAAATTCTTCACTTGTGGAAAAAGCCAGAAGACAATTATAATATATAAATAATTTTATAGAATTTTCTTTTTACATTAAGTTTATTTATGAGCTTTTATTGTTTTCTTGCTTTTAGTTTCGACTTTACGCTGATGACCATTAGCCATGTGATTACAATTATGTCGGACGGTGACCATCATTCAACTGCCATTAGCCAGCACCGATATTGATTCGTGATGGTTTATAATCGACATGTCATTATATCTATTGTTTAGAGGGGCTTGTGGCTATGTAATAACAGCCTCACTGGTCGCTCGATCAGGTTTACTTACGTGTAAGAGATGAATACTCTTACTCTGGACAACTAGTTTAAATGGATCTTAAAGTCGTTACCCCAAGCTCACAAAGTATAAACTGCTTTTACGATATCTCAGGGAATCCTAACTATAATATTATAAATGCGAAAGTAAGTTTGTTTGTTTGTTTGTTACCTTTTCACGCCTAAACCACTGAACCGATCATCCTGAAATTATGCATATACGTTGTCAGGTATACAGAACAGACATAGGGTACCATTCATCCCAATACAAAAAAAAATTGTTACCGAGAAAAACAACAATAACGTTCTTATGATAATAGATGGCGCCACGTGTCTTTCGAATCACTACTAATGTTACGTGTGTACTAAACACATGTGTGAATTGATTGTCAAATTATAAATAAACGTGAGCGAAGCCGCGGGCAAATGCTAGTGGGTAAATAACATGAAACACCAAGATTTACAGTCATTTAATATCTTTGTCAACATAAAATTGAATATCCACATCATACCATCACATCTCTTGTCTCTCCATATAATATCACTATTTATTTAGTATTCTAATATTTACAATAAAACTAATAGGTTACCTTAATTTACAGTAAATCTTCAACTATTCTAAGCCACTGTATATTTTAACTGGCACAGCCACTACGAACGTCGTTCCACGTCTCCACTCTATGCTGGTCCCGAGCAAAATAGGCCGAGACAATTCCCACCTTCTCAACTATCATTTTTAAAACTAGTGATACTTGATGTCTCAATAATCGGCTAAGACAATTTAACGATTTATTAATTTTATTTCGCTTTACGCTTGCCGTGGTTGGTCCGTGGATGAGTAACCGTCTTTACATATCCAGTGCCCACCGTGCCTCGGCAAGCATATTAAGCCGTTGGTCCCGGCTGTCATTCGTGGATCTTTGGCAGTCGCTACGAGTCGTCAGAAGCCCGAAAGTCTGACAACCAGTCTTACCAATGGATATCGTATTACCCAGTAACTGGGTTGGCTAAGTGGAAAAGGCTAGGCAGATGATGATGGTGATGTCATGATGTTGTTTCAGTATGTATACAGTGTATAATATTCTGTACTTAGATATTGATAAGATGGATAATACATACGTGATTTTGCGATTGTTGGGAGAAACGATATTTGCGTTCGCAAATTATTTTCAAGTTATGAGAAATTTTTCAGACTCGGGAAATCCTGTAGATTAGTCTTAATCTGATTACTGTGGTATTGCTGAATGACGACCTTATTATTTTATCTGTTAAACGTACTTGGTAACTATCACCCACAGATCTATTCTGTAAAAATCTCACCGTGGAAACTTAGGCGAAGTGAGCTTGAAGTGAGCTGTCAATAGTTTCAATCCCCAGCGTCAGGTGGAATGACAGCTCACTTCTCTTAAGTTTTCACGGTGATACTCGTATGTTTACAGAATAGATCAGCAGTTGTGGTTGTAATTGCAGCGACGCTGTCGACAGCCACACAGTTCACACCGATATAACTATTCTGCTAGGCGCCAGGAAAAGAAAATGTATATAAACGTACTTAGGTACCAAACGGTTTCTCTCATTCACAATAAATACCAACTGCATTTGGTCGACTCCTGAGATATTTCTTCATAGAAAAATGGGCGTTTTTGTAAGGGGTAGTGGTCTTGTAAACACTTTTTAACCGACTTCAAAAATGGAGGAGGTGATGTGTTAGTCTGTATGTAATTTTTCTGACCTATTTTAAACATTATTTTGTTCATTTCTAGCGCAGTGGCCCCGTATAAATGTTACTAAATTTTCTTGGGTACTTGTTAAGTTAGCTTCGATAATACGTATTTAATCTACTTTGTGTATCTTGACGATGTTATAATACCTACTTCCTGTCACTGTTGTGTTGTTTACATAGCAAGTAGTGGAATATGAATTAGTTTGGGGTAGGTACAGTCACGAACCAGGATTGTTGAGCCACTAGCATATCAACTAGACTCGGTTACACGAATGCCGTCCGTGAAATTTGACATGTGACATTTCAATAACGAAAAACGGGCTGCATTCGTGTAACACAACCAAGTTAAGATGATAAGTTAAGAATATAACTAAAAAGTGAAAAACAATTTTTTTTTTTTTACTAAAGACTACAACCGACACCCAAAAAAAAACACTACAACGTGAAAATTAACTTTAATTTCGGAAGTCGGTGGCAAAAAACTAAAACACAGACAGCGAATTCCGAAAAATGTTATTTTTCACTGGAGTGTTTTTTTGGAAGTCAGTTGTTTTTTTTTTCGTTTTGTAAAATGGTCTTTTTTTTGTCGTAGTAACTAACATTTATGAATACACGTATATGTTTGTCTTATCCTCTTTGAAGGGATCAAAAAATAATCAACATAGGGCTCAGGGTCGTTTGTTTATTTATTTTATTTGTCCCATCCCGACATACGCCATGTTTATCTTTTAGCTTTTCTTCTTTGACCTTTTATCAAAATATTATTTTCTTTTTTCGACCTTTTATTTCATGTAGTAGTGTGTTTTTATTAATCTTACGAGGGGACGGTCCGAGTGGTGCATCGAGTTATGGGCCCCCACTTCGCGTGCTTATAGTGTGGGTATCGCGTCGACACACAAACTTTTCGGTACATAAGCGTGCCATCTTTGACTGGTGATTTCTCGAAAACTTTGAGGTTTGGTTCGTACCTACCCACGCTATAAGCAAGCGAAGTGGGAGCCCATAACTCGGTGCACTTATCGGACCGTCCCCTCGTTAGTACTTACCTACCTTTGTGGATTTCGTCCGCGGATGCAAACCATTTCTGCCGATCTCTTCAGTAAAAATCTCACCATAAAAACTTGGGTGAAGTGAACTATCAATAGTGTCAATATCATCTGAAGTGACATGACAGAAATGACAGCTTCACATAAGTTTTCACAGTGATATTTTTACAGAATAAGTCAGTTACTGTCAAGCAGCGATGCGTGTTCCAGTTTTAAGGGTTTGCGTGCTAGCTTAATTATTGCAAACGAGATGTTTTCTACATTAAGTACCTACTTATTATTATCAATCAATCTGCCTAGCCTTTTCCCAACTATGTTGGGGTCGGCTTCCAGTCTAACCGGATGCAGCTGAATACCAGTATTTCACATGGAGCGACTGCCTATCTGACCTCCACAACCCAGTTACTGGGTAACACGTTACCCCTTGGTAAGACTGTTTATCAGACTTTCGGGCTTCTGACGACCCGTAACGACTGTCAAAGATACATGTATGACAGCCGGGGCCAACGGCTTAACGTGCTTTCCGAAGCACGGAGGAATCTCGGTATGAAAAGATGGTCACCCATCCACAGACCAACCCCGGCAAGCGTAGCTTAACCTGATGGATCGACCCGTGCGGCTGTTATTACTTAGCCACGAGCTCCTTTAATATTTTGTTTACATATTTACATTTCAGCAGAGAGCATGGGTAACAAAATGCTTACAGAACAATGTTAACTTGAATGACTTACAGCTAAAGTCTGGGGCCGTATTATGAATAATTAATGCCATCATTTTTCCAGGGGCAGAGAGAGATAGAGCTATACATGACCTATTTGCACCATCCCTTTTTCGCAACGGAATCATGAGTTCATAATAAGGACCCTGGACGCACCGAACATTGGATTAAAGTCCAAAGTGTGACCAATATTGGCTCATTTACATAATTTTATTATGAGCAGTCTAATGCTGAACATGAGTCAGACTCCACCAAGCTGCCAGACGAATTAGTGGCCGTAATACATACCTATTTCGTTATTACCAGAGAGGAAGAAACTGTAACCCACATATTGACATGATTCTCACGTTGCCTTTTTTAACGCGCATAGAAAGGGAGGACTGGTAATATTAATCGCCAAGCTTGACCGTCGCCATCATTCTCCTGCCCTTGTCCCAATTTATTTCTGGTCGGCGCAACATGTCCCTTTCTTCCATACTTATCTATTAGGCTCGGCGTAAACGGGCCACCGACCACTGCCACCGGTGGCCAGCGACAGCGACTTAACATTCTTTTCCATATATTTTGTATAAACGCACCGCACACGTGTAGCCGGAGGCGGCCACTCGCTACAGCAGTACTCAACACCGCGGAAAGAGAAAACATAGCCACCAGTGGCTGTGGTCGGTGGCCCGTTTGCGCTGAACCGTAGTCGTCATCTCGATAGTCACTCCCTGTCTATCCATATCATCTTTCACACGGTCCATCCATCGTTTCTTTGGTCTTCCCCTACTCTTATAGCCATCGACATTCATACTCAAGACCTTCCTCACGATTGTTTAATCTTTCCTCCGCATCACATGCCCATACCATGATAGCCGATTTCCATCCAACTTTTCAGTCACCGGTGTCAGTTTGACTTCCTCTTATGTACTGATTTCTTATTCTATCCATTCGTGTAACACCACACATCCCTTTTAGCATGCTCATCTCAGCTGCATGCAATTCCCTGTCATGCATCCCTTTTTAGACAGCAGGTCTAACCATTTTTTTATATATCTTCCCCTTAAGTTTAAGGAGAATTCGGGAACCGCAGATTCCCGTGACCTGGCGCCATTTCATCCATACAGTAGTATAATTCTGTGCTTAACTATCCGATCTACTTCGCAATCGCTTTGCACGAGAGAACCGAGATACCGAAAGCCGGAGCAGACTGGAAGAAGTGCTATGGTTCCAGATTGACTGTAATCTGCTCTGGATCTCAGGTTCACCGAAAAGAACAATGTTATCGGCAAACAGCACGCACCAGGGTGCCTCTTCCTGTATGTCCGACGTCAGAACGTCCATAATCAACAGGAAAGTAAGGACTTAAAGGCGACCCTTGGTGCAAACCAACAGCCACACTGAACTCGTCGGTGTTGCCAGCAGCCGACCGGACGTAGGTACAAGATTGACTGTACATAGCACGAATTAACTCTACATACTTCCCGGCAAACCTTTCTCTTTCAAGGTCCACCACAACACATCCCGAGATACCCTATCATACGCTTTCTCCGGCTTGAACACCGTGTGCATCCAATAACAAACTAACTATACATAGTAGGTATAGTATAGGTATTGACTAAAAGAAACGAATCGTTGACATGTCACGTGGGCGACATTATAGGAGTTGGAACGTTGCTTGTGTATGAACTCACGTAGGTAAACAATAAGCCACTTATCTTCACACGTTGGTGTCTTTTAGGACGACATTAATGTCATGACAAAAGTTATCTTCTCTCTCTCTCACCTCAGACTAAATAAAAACCATAACATAGCGCTGTTAACAGTGACGTGAGGTTTCTTAAACATGTGTGCACAGTGAGATATAGTTTTGCGCATGCTTACTGTACTGTATTGTTCGCAGCGCTATGTCTTCTTTTTTGTTTAGTCTGAGGTTGTCACATGTACCTAGATGCGAAAGAGGAGCCGATTCTCTTATTCAGCAACTATATTAAAATTAGAGAATCGCTATCTTTTACTAACATGCAGTGCGAGAAAAGGACGGCTATAGCTAGAACTAAGTTAGAGATGTCAAATTAGTTTACATCTTGCGCTTCATCGTGTTTTAGACGACATGTTTTTGCGTGTCGTATAAATTTTTATGGAAATATTAGTTCCAACTAAATTTGACAGCTCTAATTTACGTCCGTCTCTTTCTTGTTTTGTTAGAGAGAGAAAGTTAGCAATAGCCTAATTAAGCTTAGTTTGTGCACAACAGATATGGCACCAATGACACAGCTATCATTCTCTCTACTTGTGACAACGTAACGACAATTACCAATATTTTTTTCAAGTTTGGTGATTAAGTGAAAATCTCTCACCGTTTGTATGAGGCATCTGTTTAGTACCTAACAGACGAATATGCTGATATACCTACAGATATTTTATTAGATTCCCATATTCGATCAATATTTGCATATCAGAAACCTGGTAGAATTTGACGGAAATATACCTATATGCTACATTTGGCAACTTATGTATTTTCTTGTGAATAAATTAATCTTATTCTGACATAATCACAAAAAAAATCTACTACGCAGTATAAAACTAAATACCTAAGGTAGGTAAAGTAAGGTCGGTAAGTAACTACTTTTTCATATCTTAACCCTAATACTTTCCTGCCTTTACGAATGTTTATACAAATTGGTATTGTAACCATGAATGTCGTACACTCAAGTCTTCTAAAACTCATTCCGTATTCTATCTAATACATTTATCATAGCAGGTCTTATTGCCCTACATTATGTATACAAGGGTATATAAGTATAAGTACCACCGTTTACTATTGGAAAACAGTCGTATAAATAATAATAGTCTTATTTATTGGCAGGTTTAGAGACTTTATGGTGGTATGGCAGGCCTTTTATGTAATCGGATTGCTAGAAAACAAATTGCATTACTCACTTGAAGATGCGAATGCTCACCAAAAGGTCATCTTGACAATATCTCATACGAATATACTCGAAAAATCTATTGAAATGAACGTTTCTTGCAAAAATGGACAAACTCATTTACTTTTTATTCGATTTATGAAAAATAAATGAAGTAAAAACACTTACCGTTGCCTTCCGAACACTTACACAATCTTGATTAAAGAAAAAAATATTACGTAAGCACACGCTTGTTCGAATTGTCTTTGGATTCAAAATTCAAACTTGGAATCACTTTAGAACTTCGCACTTCATTTATATGTACGTATCGTTCATTGCACGCGTTCACGAATGAATTTTTCGTTTTCGAAATATGAAATAAATGGAATAAAAATGGAGGATACGCTTTGTCGTATTGGGGTTAGTTAGTGGGTGTCCTACTGCGCATGCGTGGTATTCACCCCATCCCTCCATATTGCGTTCCGAAATACACGCATTTTTAGGGGAGCATGTTTTGATAAAAGTTAAAACTTGGCTTTCTGGCTAAAAAAATATGAGATTTTGTTTTGTTCTAAACTATCCGATGTTTGCAATCAGAATGGCATTTTTTACTTGTCTCCTAGGGGTTAGACGGGGTACTTTCCTAGGTCAAATGGCGAAATATGCTATTCAATCAAGAATTGACAGTAGTAGAGGAACTCAATTATAGAAAGACAGTCTGAAATTCCTTTATATCATAGGATATCATCATCATCAGCATCATTGCCAGCCGAGTTCCACCCAACGCTAAGTATACAGGGTGTCCCAGAAATCGACCGACATACTGTAGGTGGTGATAGCTTTGGTCAAGCTCTCCCAAAATAACAAAACATATGTTCCACAAAATATGATAGTTTTCGAGTTATACTTCCTAATTTTCAAAAAAAAATAAATTAAATAACCACCATGCGCATTCTTTTGACTCTCATGTGTAAATAAAATCTTTTTATTAATAACATTTTCCATCAAAATAATAATAATAATAATAATAACCCCACCGCTGTATCTCTACGTTGACGTCGTGGTGGGGCTTGCGTGCTCCAAACTTTAGGTCTGTGCCGGTAGAGTTTGCCGGAACGGGTCTAGGATGAGGAGCCAGACCAAGAGAGATATTGAAACCCGCAGGGCAGCATGTGGCGAGCTGTTGGGCAGTAGCGACCCCATGGACCCTATCTCCCGGGAGAAATCTTGTCCTCATCTCTGGCTTGCCTTTATTGGCCGGCTGGAGTGAACACTGACGAGGAACAGAGCTCCCACCTCTTTCTTGCCTTTATTGGCCGGCTTGAGTGGAGATTCGCAAGAGCAAACGTGCTCGGAGGAAGGAAGTATTCCAGTAAGGTGCTGGTATGGATCTTGACCGTATTTCCGGGATTGTCCTGATAGCCGTGGAATACCTCTCCACTCCTCAAGCACCTCAGGAAGTGTTGCCCCCTTGTCGCTACGTCACTATGTGGTAGCGGCCGTCTCCGGGGGCCCATTATTGAGTGTGCAAGTCACCCCCTGCCATTTTATCCGTGTATAATATATAACATTGGTCAGGCAGGGGACATAGTTCTTCCATAGTTCAAGTTACCCAATCCACTTTAGCCACCCAAACCCATAGCCCAATATGTTTTGTTTTCACGTACAACAATAGTCCTGTACCAACCGGGGGTTGTCCTTGGGTGCACTTGCATAGTGCATACAGGGATAATCGTCGGTTGGTGCCTCCTCATCATTTAAAATTATCTAAGGGGCCTCTGCGAGTTGGCTTCGGCTCCTCGTACGCCTTCCAAAGGTCCGGGACCCCAGGGTCCCGAGAAATATAAAAAAATAATAATAATAATAATAATAATATCCTGGGACATTTTCACACACGGTCACCTGGTCCCAAACTAAGCAGAGCTTGTACTATGGAAACCAGATAACTGATATACTACATATACTACTTTTTTTTTTTTTGTAAATACATACTTATATAGATAATTACACCCAGACTCAGGAAAAACAGACATGTTCATGCACACAAAATGTTTGTCCTGGATGGGAATCGAACCCACGACCAGCGACATGATAGGCGGTATCTTAACCAACCACGCCAACTGGCCTGTCGAAAAAATAAAAATAAAATAATAATAATATAACCTAAAATATTATTAAATACTTACTCTATCCGTAATTACCTTTGATTCTCCATAAAAAAGTTACAAATTCAACATAAATTCACTATTATTTTATTTTTCTCCTCAAATATTTTTTTTTAATAAATAAACAGCGGTGACGAAAAAAATGAATAAGATTTTGCGGAACATATGTTTTGTTATTTTGAGAGGGCTTAACCTATCATCACTTACCTATCACCACCTACAGTATGTCGGTCGATTTCTGGGACACCTGTATACCTCCTCCCATTAGTGCCATGCTTCCATGGTCTGCGCGAGTTTCATCCACCTACCTAGTTATTATACAGGACAATTTATTAAGCAGTGCGTAAATTTTCACATGGTGTTCTACTCATGAATATGAACAACTTTCACTATTGGATACACCCTGAAATCACGAAAATAAAATCTGCTGTTTCATACATTTTGGTCGAGTTGGTATTGAACTTTAGTGAATGTTGTTCATATTCATGAGTAGAACACCCTGTGAAAATTTGCGCACTGCTTAAAAAAATCTCCTGTGTACGCTGTAGGTATATCTAGTTGTTTGTATGCCTTTTTGCGTGCCTGAAGTTAGCTGGCACATGCAGCAAACCCTATCTATCTATCTTTTAAATAGCACATCCTACCTATCCTTTAGGTATTTATCAGCTAAGACATTGATGATGACTTAAATCCTATATCCTTTTGTTGGACATAGGTAAGCCATGTAATATGTCCCATAAAAGGCACTCTGAGGTTTTTTTATTTTTTATTATAAAGCTTAGTTCTGCAGTCTGTGTGAATAGGACTTTTATCTTTTCCCTCTCTTTGGTTAGGAGCTTTAATCCGGACATAATATGAAATACGCTGAATACGAGGTAGGCCGTAGACCAAGAGATATTTAATATTCACTGTCCCTTGTTTTTTTTTTTTGCAGGAAAAGAATTAGAGCTCCTTTGAGGAAAAGCTTTTTGACCAATTCGACTGTCTTGTTGGTCTAGTGGTCGCAAGCACTACTGTTGATCTTAAGGTCCTAGGTTCGATTACCAAATCGGGCAGTGTTATTGGGTTTTTTTATCTGTATCTAATTTTTCCCGGAGTTTGGATTGACTACATGGGACCTACACATAACTGGCGAAATGTGAGTGTACTATAGGAGCACCTCTTCGAGGAAACAAGGCGTGCTGTTATTATAGATAGGTCCAATGACTATCATGCTTAATTTTAGCGTCAATGAATATAAAAATATGGTTTGAAGGGTTTGCCGGATAGCATTATAGCGATAATAGATTTTTCAATTTATCAGGGCATTAGCAACCGATTCTCTTGTACACAAACTAAACTTAATTTAGGCTATTGCTAACTTTTTCTCTCTACTAAAACAAGAAAGAGACGGACGTAAATTAGATACAAATTCAGACGACACGTAAAAACATGTCAACTAAAAACACGGAAAAGCTGGACGCAAGGCGTAAATTACTTTGACATCTCTAACTTAGTTCATTGCTATAGCCATCCTTTTTTCGCGCTGCCTTTTAGTAAAAGATAGCGATTCTCTAATTTTAATTTAGTTATTGAACAAGAGAATCGGCACCATTGTTTATTTTTAATCGACGAAAAATGTGGAGGTTATCAAGTCATCACGTATATATTTTTATGTATAACATACATTACCATTTCACATATAACAATTACCTACATGTATAAAAATTACCTACATGTCACAGCGGTTACATTTGCAAGCAACATCTGTGCTCAGGGCCGTGGGATCGATCCTCGTGTTAGAATATATGTATATGTCTATGTTGAGTTTCTAGGAAGGTAATATTGATATCAGACCTATGATTTAACTAGCCCTCTATAATATTTATTTTGTATGCAAGTGAATTACATGAAACAATACTTTAATACGGTACTGGGAATTTTCGCAGGCTTAAAAACTATCTGATAGAAAAATACTACTAAGGGCTAACAGGTTCAAAGTAAATTAGGTAGCGAAACTCCGCAGACGTGATGGATCTAAACAAGACAAAATAAAAAAAAAAAGATTTGATGATTTTTAATGTGTAACATCTTTCCTCTCGCTTTCCTGCAATCTGTGGAGGAGATTTCGTAGAAAGGGACGGCAGTGTGTAACAGGAAGCCAGCCGGGGAACCAATGAGCGCGCGCGGTGCTAGAGTTGGCCGTCAGATGGCACCAACATATCTTTTAAATGTTTGTTCTTTGGATTGAAATGTTGCCGTACCTTAAAAAGTTGCTTATTTGATATGGAACTAGATAGTACTTTTGCTATTCGAATACCTGAATATTTTTTTTTCGAGATATAATGTTAATTTTGCTTTTTACCACGGTGAGATATCAGATGTTACACATCATATGAGACTACTGTAAGGCTGGCTCACTTTTTGGGTCAATGATCGCTGGTAGTGATCGTTTTATCGTGTTGAGATATCGATACCCATCACGTCTATGAAATTTACACAAAAAAAAAACTGATTTTTAACTAATGTTTTAAGTGACTACACTACAGGTGGTTGATGACCCCAAAAAATATCATGAACTATCTCCTTTTACATACAAACACAGAAAATACTATGAAAATAACAAACATGCAAAGTAGAAATAGCCGTGGGCCCCAAAATAGGCACAGCCTGTATCTTGGCTTTTTGTTTTATCATGTTTAGATATTTTAGTTACGTTTTGCTAGCTAATCTAATTTGTCCCTGTATATACTTTTCTTCTGATCATTTTATCAGAATTTCTTCAGCAGTGGAGTTGTAAGCTCAGTTTTATCTCCATATACTTTTAAGACCCTTTAAGTCGTCTTTAGGAAGGCCTACTTACCTAGGAATTGATTCTATTTGATACTGAAATTAAAAAAAAATCCTAAAATGATTATAAACAAAAGAATACGTAATGTAGGTATAAATAAAACAACATCAAAACTATAGAATAAAATTTGTATTCCGTCATCAATACACGAATAGTGACCGGTTCAATACATTAATAGTGTTTGTTTAATAAAATAGAAACTATTTACTATATTATTATTGTAATAACGCTCAAAAATACATTGGCTTAACATCGGATAAACTATTAAATTAATACATCTCATTAACATTCGATATTTGCCGATTAGAATGTTCTAAGCTAGTTAAAATCTATTTATTTATAATATTATATACTATGTGTAACGCGGTTTCTTACAGCAAACTCCCCGTCGTCCTGAAACATGAAAGCCACTTTAGAAACACAACATACAATAAACCTTTCAGGTTGAAGAAACTATTACTCCAGTTACAGCCTTAAGAAATGAATGAATGGAATGTACTGGCGCCGCATGGTTTGACCAGACTCGGTTACTCAAATGAACCCAAAGATTCACACTAGCCCCTATTGCCTCATGTTACATGGTGCAACAGAGACCATTGCATATCGAGGAGTAGACCGGGGGGCGCGATAATGGTAGGGAAGACGTGGCCTTATGATATGGAGGGGATAAAGAGCCTACCGAGTATGCACCCTGTAGCAAGCAAGGGAATTGTGAAGAGACGGGGGACATTTATCAATCGATGGGCATCTTTTAACGACGACGTCGCCACCAGGTTGGCTCAATACTTCGTTTAGCAGTGAAATTAGCTGATGTTACTGCATTTCCATCTCTTCATTTGTAACTCCCATAATATTGTTTAAACTTTGCACTACTGCAGACTGAGCATAACCATTCATTTATACGGACTGATATTATGACGACGAATCATGGCCAGTCTGAACATAGGTACTAAAAACTTTCGCGCATGTTCTCTCACTCACACTCGCCTCATGTCACCAATTGGTTCCTAAAAAATGCTATTGCGCAGCCTTCTGCGCGAAGTTCGGATCGGCCATGATTGATTATTAGCCGTACTGTATGACCATAGACCCATATGCGTTTTAGCTAGAATAAACACATAGGCTTTTTTAAACATTATTTTCTCTTTTTTTTGCATTTAATAGAAATCTCATTGGGTATTCATATCTTAAGCAACTAAATAGTGGCGCCGATTCCCTTGTTCACAAACTAAACTATCTTTTTCTTTCCATATCATTAAGAAAAGGCCAGACGATAAAATATATAACTTACGGCCTGTCAAATCAAGATAAGTACTCCTTATACAAGTTTAGATGCGATTAAAAAATTGGCTACTAATAATACGTCAATTTACGTCAGACGCTGTCTAATTTGACAGGACGAAACTAATATTTATCTTCTGTCCTTTTCTTAATGAAACAGAAAGAAAAAGATGCACTGAACTTAAATTTACTTTAGTTTGTGAACAAGGGAATCGGCGCCAATGTCAAATTTTAGGGAATGGGACCTGAGTTTGAATAAGGTAAGTATAAAATAGATTTACCTTGTACCTAGCACCAGTATTATTTGGTCATGCCCTGTTTCGCTCGCCTCTCCCACTCGGCCCTCATCTGCAGAATCCCTTTAAACTGGGGAGACGCATCGGCTTCCCCCGAAGGCTCTCTCTCTTTCCCTTCTTCATCCTTCTCCAAAACTCCGTCCTTGTCTATCACAGCACTTTCTTTCCTATCTTTATCGACCGACAATCTGAACTTATCATCATTCTTCTGCCACGGCCTTTTCGTCAAAGTGTCGGCTTTATAAGCCATTGCTTCGCTTTTTGCTATGTTTTTAATGTCCTCTCTGTCATTTGATGGGTCAGGGAACGTCCTATTTCTAAGTCTCTTTTCAGGAGTTGAGTCTGATACTTCTTTCTTATACTTGTTTACTTCGCTTCTGTAAACGGGAGCGCTGTCTCTCTTAGGGTTAGACGATACATTGTTTACGATTACACTGTTAATGCTAACACTTCTTTGATAATGTGGTGCACCAAACTGACTCACACGGGCAGCAATGTCAACCAACCTCTTCTCTTCTTCCTTTATAACATCTTCATTTTCTTTATCACTGTCCCTAGATTTTATAGAAGCATTGAATTCGTTTTTTAGAATTTTGCTTCTTGTTGGTGGTACGTCGCCTTCTTCTTTTTCCTTATTATTATTGATCGCGGCTATTTCCTGGGCAATGCTGTCGGCTTCAGAATCTTTCAGTTTTAAAGATCTTCGCGCGAATACTTTCATCAGTTCTGGTTCGTCATCGTTTTTTCTGTCACCTCGGAGCTCTTTAGAGAGGATGCCAGGTTTCTTTCGATAAACGACAGTTTCATCATGTCTGTCAGGTGTTTTGATGTCATTGCTGTCCGTGCTCTGAATGGAACTCTTGCTTCCGAAGCTTGAATGGGATTTCTGATCAATTGATATGTTATCGTAAATTCTTTCTGTGCTACCGTCAGTACTCATGGAGTTTGTTCGCGGTTTCTCTGGTCTATCCTGTAGTTCCACGCTCATTGCTTTTCTTTTGAAGAATGCTTTGGGTGTGGAAGGGCTTTGTGGTATAACAGGGATGACAGATTTCCTTCCACTAAGTGGGGAGTTCTTGTCATCAGTTTGAGTATTCTCAATAATATTTTCAACAAATTTGTTGCTCTTGATAGATTCCCTTCTCACAGGTATATTCTGTGCCTTGGTTTCAGTGATTTGAAAATATTCTATATCTGGCTCTTTCTCTGTCTGCGGACTATCAATTTTCTTTGGCGTGACGTTAGCTGTCAAAACAATGTTTGTAGTAGGTTTCGCATCAACTTTGTTCAACTGAATGTTTAGAAACTCCGGGACTCCAGGTTTAGATCCCGATTTCTGTATCTTTTCATCACTTTTGTTAATTTTAGGCGCATCTACCGTTTTGACTGGAGTTTGTTCTTTATTTATATGAGTAACTGATACAAAACTCTCAGTTTCTGGTTTCAATTCTCTTTGCACATTATGTTTGGCACTTAAAGCGCTCTCGACAGATATAGTTTTCCGTCTATCTTCCATCGGCTTCTCTGGGCTACTCTTAATGCTATCTAAAGAACTAGACTTGAGTATTGGGGCAATAATGGGCTTAGGCGAACTAATAATATCATCAATTTTAGCCTCTATTTGAGAGATATCGCTGTCGCGTTTATTATCCATCGTAATATGAATGCTATTGGTGAAGAGTTTCCTATCTTCGTTAGCATCAGTTTTGAGGCTATCCAAGTAACTGCTGTCAGTACTAGGCAAGCTATCGTAGTTAGCTTCGGCACTTCCATGCATTATACCGTAGTTTCTGGCTGAAATTCTTTTGGATAAGTCGTTTCGTTCGCTCAGGTTCCTCCTGTAGTTGACTTCCCAGCTTTCTAGTAACGGTTCAGAAATGCCGACGATGGCCGGCAGACTAGGCATCTGGTTCTCTTGGGAGCTTATAGAGGTCGTCTCTGACGCGTATCGGAAGCTGTGCGACTTGCCGATGCTGCTGCGAGTCTCCACATACTCATCGCCCAGAGACCTCATCGCGGAGGTGACGTAAGACTCCTCAGTTTTAGAAGCATAGCGGGCTGATTCACGTTTGCATTCGATCAATTTCTCAGTAAAATCGGAAACGTGCTCAGATGACCGGTGTTTGATGTTGTCGGAACTCTGATGCCTAATCGTTTTGGGGGGTGAAGTTGACGCCAGCATGCTCGGGTTGAAGTAGGGTATGTTCTTCGGCATGCTACCACTTGTGATCATGTTGTAATCGTTGGGAACATTTTTAATGCGCATCGCTCTAATTGGAGGCTCGTCATCTGAGATCGCTGGAGACTCTTCCTGTGCTCTGTTCAACAGCTCATTACTAATAAATGCTTTAGAGGAAAATGGATCAACCAGTCGTTGGACTGACGCTGGTCTCTTGGTTTTATCAAGGTGCAGGTTAAACGATTCCCTCTTATCTTCAATTGCCTCTTTAGAAGAAGTCCGTTTGGTTCTCTCAACCTTTTCACAGAATTCTTCGCGTCTGCTGTAGCGACTTTTCATTTCTAGATTCAACATTTTGTCGGTTTCTTCAGCGATTTTGAGATCAGTAATGTTGTATTCTACGCCGGGGACTTTGGCAGCGCTATACACATCTTTGTACGCGCTGTCTTGGACGTAAGCGCCCTTGTTGTCCAACCTCTTGTGCATTTGGTTGGCGAAAGCTTTCTGTCCAGCAGATTTGTGGGTTCTTTCAGCGGGTACCGGCTTGTACCCTTGCCCTTCATGAAAATTTCTCTCTGTATCAACAGGTTTATACTGCGCAGCAGATTTTTCAGTTTTAGACTTTTTAATCTCTTGCTGACCATCTCCGTCCGTTTGGTCTTTCTTAGACTTCTTCCCGCTCTTTCTCAGAAGAAGTCTACTGAAGAACGATTCCTCTTTCTTTGAAGACTTTATCGCTTCGTTCTCTGACTTCTTGTCTGACTTAGATTTCTTCTCGAGGCAAGATTCATCGGCTTTCTTATCCATGCGGTACTTTGTCATCCTCTCTTCTGAGTGGTAAGTTTGGATGGTCTCCTCATGCGTTCTCGATGAGCTCTCTCTAAGGGCCTGCCCTTGGGAGCTAGATTGGCTTCTTTTAATCGAGGACCTTGGGGTGTTGGACTCTGCTATGCTCAGCTTTGCAGGGGACTGTCCGACAAGATGGCCAAGTGCCAACCCAGGAGGTAAAGACGAGGATTTCAGCTTAGTATCGCTCGGAGTCTCCAGAACTCTCGTGAGTTCCCTGTTCACATGATGATGCTGTTCTTTAACGATCATATGATGCTTCGTAGTGGTCGATGAAGAGAATGATTCTGAAAGGAGAAGGTTTGAACATGAGACACATTATCAATGGACAAAAAACTTAGTACAGTAATAATTAGGTGTATAATTGAATGCTTACCAGTAACGACTTCTGAATGTTTTTGGCTGACTTCAGGAGTAGTGCTTCGTATCATTTCTTCGTTCAGTTCGGGCGTTATCGGCAAGGCTGAAGCGGCAATCTGAAATTTTATGGATACCATACTTAATATTTGGACCGATTTTGAACGAGGACACACAGATGTAGTGAGTGATTTGATTAATAAAAGAAAGCCAAAGAGCCCACTGAGCTGAAAGCTTCTGTTGGACAGCAGAGTCATCCAAAATCTCTACACAAGTTTTGGTTAGGATTTAGAATGCAGTACTCAGAAAAGAATATAACCCGTCTGCCTTCACAGCAAGAGTGAACTGGCATCTTCTGGACACGCTCGTACCATCATAGACCTCACTTTCTATCAGGCGTGATCGGGGTCAACTTTTTTTACTTTTTTTTTGCTTACTGGGCCTACCCCAGTAAGCAAAAAAAAAGTAAAAAAAGTTTTATGGAGACAGATCTGCTTAAGAAAGAAAAAAAAAAAGATATAGTTCTGACGTCACAGTTTTACTAATTTAACTGCCACCCACTGTCTCCTGTATAATGCCTGGCTCATACCCCTATGACGCTTAAGGGCTAAGGGCTGATTTTACTAACGCCAGATAGGCATCTTTATTCGATGAATAAGTTTGCATTTTTTACAGTTTATCCATTCAGAAACTGTCAGAAGTTATTTTATCTACAGAATATATGAGTCCCTATACATGTCGCAGCCAACTGCTTTAAGTAACCGTTTAGTTAAGCCTTTAGAAGTAGTGCATTCGGTCGGGATGCGACTTAGTTACTGCGTCCAATTCGGCTCGCACGTAGTTGGTCACTGTTCCAATCTAACCTAATCTGAATATCATTCAGGCCGCTAGTCGAACGGCAGCCTTTTAGTTTTAAGGCTCGGCGGTTAACTGAACGGCTAATTAGTCAACTTTACTAACTTGTTCATGAGCAATTCTATCCAAAGGAATATGGCGATGAATGTTAGTAGCGCCACCTACCTTCAAGTAACACAACAAGCAGACAACAGCGAAGAAAGAAAAGCGATAGGATAGTGACACCTACTTTAAAGTTCAATACTAACTGGGTTGTTTTTCTTGCGGCGAGGCGCGCCGTGCGTGCGGCGGGGTCGCACGGCCATCTTGTGCTTCGCGGCCGAGTGCGACAGTGGCGCCACGCCGGAGGGGGGCTCGGACGTGTCTGGAATTTTGAGATAAAAGAGTTCAATTTGTTAATTACTTAACTAAGGTAATGTAAATGTAAGGGAAGCCGGAAAGGAATATAGCCTCTTATATCTGCCTAGCCCTTCGGCGAAAATAGGCGAGATGTAATTTTGTTGTTGTAATTAAGGTAAGGGATAGAAGTTATTGTGAAAGATGCTGTAGCAAACTATATTAATTATTGGTTCAACATCTTGGCTTAGATTTCTCTGTGGGTTCACTACCTATCCATTTGCATAAAATTTTATGCCATAATATAACATGGCATACTTTTGTTTATCCTAATTATGTTGACGCATAACATTTTTTACGCTTATCAGCTTACGCATAATTATTTAAAGCATAAAAAGGAACCTAACCAAACCGAACTTCGGTGTGCCCCTGACGTCGACCGTCTAGGGTTAGGCTTTCGGGTCAGGTAAAAAAGCCTAAAAGATAATTATGTCAACATAAATAAACTGTATGCCAAAAACAATTATGGCAAAGTATTATTATGCCAAAAAAATATACCAAAATAGTTATGCCAAAGAATATTAGGGAAAAAAAAACATTATGCAAAAAGTAGGGGTGCCTTTCTCTGTGATGTATTTCCCGTAGCTCCATCTTAAATATGTAAGTTAGTTTGGTGATTGCAGATACCCCCTCTCAGTAATACCAGGGAGAGACCTATGGGTCTAGTCCATTAGACAGCGGTAGGCTAGATAAACAATTGGACTGGCAATTTATTTTGGTGCTTTTTATACCATCACCTGGTGATCACAGATTCGATTCAATGCTTC